>CM023450.1:22016960-22654460 GCA_013339765.2 Haemaphysalis longicornis | reverse complement strand
AGCCGAACCTCTACATTCCCGGTCGACATCAAATTTCCTTTCGCAAATTGGGCTGTTTCGATACAGCCTGCATAGAAGCTGAAGGATTTTTTTTTTTGATGGCGTGCACTATGACACGCGTCGCAGCCAATGGGCGCAGTTATTTTGTATGGCGATAATGTTTCGTGGTTTTATTTCTTATGTGCACGCTTTTTGAGCAGCGGAGCAATAGTTTCTGGATGTAATGTGTGCGGCGTCATCAAAAATTGGCCGCGTATCTGCTCCTTTCGTTGCAAATGTCGTCAAAAGACGATAGTCTTTGTAGACATTTGCCATGGAAATGCCCCCCTTTGCTTTCCCGCTCACCTCTCATGCTTTTCCTGTACCGTCGCGCTCATTCCAAGGTAAACACGGTAAAGGTTTGCGCAAGGCGATTTGAATTTACCGCGTTCCACTGCTACACGCCGGGTTCATCGATGCCAGCGCTGCAATACGGCAGAGACGCGCGTGAATGGAGGCGGCCGATTAGAAGGTTTATAGATCCGCGTGGCTGTGCTCCACGTGCGTTCCAAGCAGAACGTTGAACCTAGCTAGTGGAACCTTTCGTTGTTTGTCCACGTGATTTTTCATATGCCGCCAGGAGGCGGCGGTTTTCTGCAGTAGATGTAGAATATCATTTGCTATCGAAGAACGAAGCATCCATGAATTTTTTAATAAAGGAACACTGTAAATATCTCTTGTGTACTAATTTCCTGTCTTTTATTTGCGGAATGCCTCGTTCTTATTCAACAAAGTTGACACGTATGAACATATAAACCGGGCGTACACGTTTACATGTGGCTGTGAGTATATAAGACTATTGCGCAATATTAATTTTACTTTGGCCGGGTGGCTGAATCGAGTCACAGACAAACAGACAGACAGACAGACATACAGACAGACCAAAATTTCTGGGTTTAAGTAGCCCAAGAAAGACTATCGTCTTTAAAAACCCCTTGTCATGGTTAATTCCACCGTTTACCACGCTCGTGAGCACTCACTTCACGAGGAGCGCCCTGCCTCGTCTAGGCTTGCGGGTGGCGCTCGCGAAAAATACCGAGTTGTTGATGTTGTTGTTGTTCCTCTTCTGGTGGGAAACGGCTCACATGTGTCCGTGACACAAAAGGGGAACACAAGACAGCTCGCGCTACAGACGCCCAGTTCGCGAAGCCGGTTGCCGCTGGTTATAGCGCGTGCTGACGGGTTCCACTTTGCGAGGGGTGTTAAAGCCTGCGGACAAAACGATCCGGGCCCGCCATTCATGCATCTAGGAGGCGACGATATAGATAGATATGGCGATGACTACTACTA
This sequence comes from Haemaphysalis longicornis, assembly GCA_013339765.2. Taxonomy (NCBI): domain Eukaryota; kingdom Metazoa; phylum Arthropoda; class Arachnida; order Ixodida; family Ixodidae; genus Haemaphysalis; species Haemaphysalis longicornis. Next base: position 22,653,131 of record CM023450.1, on the reverse strand, counting down.
CCACAGGGAAAAGCGACGACGGAACATGCAAATAAACAATAATAAACCTAATGCAATTCCTGGTGGTGTGTCCTTCAGTGCTTACATAGAAAGAAATCCGCCAGCTTCGCTATGGTTCAAGCCTTGCTCGACTTAGTGAAAGCTTCGCCATTTTAAATGCGAATGCATTTATTAGCCGGGGGTTGTCTTGCTCCGTTGGCCGGCGTGCGCCTGCATTCCTCCAGCGCGAGTGCACGTGAGCGCGCGCCTCGTAGTTCTGCCTTCGTCGTCGTCGTCGTCGTAAATGCGAATGCATTTCTTAGTCCGGGGTTGTCGTGCTCCGTCGGCGTGCGCCCGCAGGTGTTATCTCTCCGCGCTCCTCCTCGCCCCTAGCAACAGCTGTGGCGCACCTAGCAACCGGAGCAGGTGGTAGCTCGGGCGGGAGTAGCGGAGGGCAAGGGGAGAGGAGGAGCGCGCTCGGGCGTGTGAGGGCGCTCGCATCGCGGAGCTCGGGCAGAGTAGCGGAGAGTGAGTGGAGAGGAGGAGCGCGCTCGGGCGTTTGAGGGCGCTCGCATCGCGGAGCTCGGCGGGAGAGAGAGCTCGCGCGCGGGGCGGGCGTGTTGCGCGGGTCTCTCTCTCCTCTCCGCGTTCCCTCTCTCCGCTCGCTGCGCTCGGAAAATGTATATAAATGCAGTGGAGCGCACGCCTCTCTCTGTTACTGCTTGCCGCAGCGCACTCATCGGTGCACCCAATGCATTCGCATTTCTGCACGATCCCCTTCGGGGAGGTGGGGGGGAGATTTTTTTGCTTTATTTCTGGTACACAGGCTATAAAATACGTTGCAGCTAACGGGAACACTAGGAAAGACTTTTTACGGCGCCTTTCGCGGGCCCGTGCCCATTATCGGCAACGTAGCCAAGAAACGCTACCATGCTAAAAACTGAAGCAGAATAAGGGGAAGCTTCGGTGCGTACAGATGCCGAGCTCTGGAAAAGTTGAAGAGTGACGAAAGGCTTTGCCATCAGGTGCATTTCCATTTCCGTCGGCCAGCACAGGACAATTAAGTTATCCTGGACTTGAAGAATCCACCCACCATGCCGGTGCCCAGACATCAGCACTAAGGCTCGCCTTAATAAAGTGTATCTACTTTACGAAGTGTTATAATAAAGTACATACACCCTATACTTTGCCTAAAGTGTACGTATGCACTTTACGAGGAGTATACTTCTCCTCCTCCTTTTGTATCGCTACCGCTAACGAAACTGCTTTTTCTTATTGAGGCATATTTTTCCTTTGCAGAGAAACAAAGCCAAATGTAGCTGAATATGCTGAATTTTTCAGTGGCAATTGCGCTCAACAAGTTTCTGCTTTAAAGACTTGTTACGTAATTTTTAAGGGGCCTCCTAGAGTGACATTAAGATAAGAGGGGTGCTTCACGTCAAAGTGCCCGAGTAGCATAAAAAGAGAACTCAAAGAGAGCGAACGATGAAGTTTCCGACTTCTACGCCCTCTCTACGGACTCATTAAAAAGACCAGACAAATGCAAGGGCGTTCATTTAGAGAAATAATAGGCAGGGCGATGGTTCTTTAAACGCCTGCCATTATCCTGGCTGGACGATAATTCTTGCTCTTTATCGCCGTGTGTAACAATCACCGAGTGCGCAATTTTCCGGCCGAATTTATCCCTTTTATTGCAAGACGTCCATCTTTTAACCTTGGGAAAAATATGGACAGTCTAACTACGGCATTGGGAGCAGCATGGCGCGATGGTTTGTTTTCCTCTTTTTTTTTTAAATACTGCCGCTTGCCGGCCTTTAATATGTAATTAAGCGAGCTCTAATCATCAGCAATGTAAAGTTGAAACAGATCATTTCCTTTGTTTTCAGTCATGGCGATGGACGTGGTAGTTATCGGAGTTTACTTTCTTTCTTATTTTTCAACCGATTGCAAACGTTCTTACCTCAGTATACAAAAAGTGAAGCGGCACTTTGATTTGACGCCGTCGATGATACCCGGCTGCCATTTTTCTTCGTGGCTTCGAAATTGCTGACTTCTACAAATATTTCTTTCTCTTCGCAGCTCCTACCGCACCTTTTTTTTCTCACACTGCCTATTCTACCCTTTGAAATGACTAATTTATTTCTACTGCTCGTCTAAATCATCGCTAAAATGCTCGCTACTTAACAGAAACACTACTGTTAGAGTGCGTGTCGTGTGAAAATTAAGAAAACTCCCGGCCGGCCGAGCTCTTAATGTAGCGGCGCGGCTTATATCCAATATTTGTTAGGCTTTTTTTCAAGGTGATTTTCTTTGTGTCGTAGGCCGTTTACAATTCCAAGATTTCTATAACGGGTGGGTGAAACCTCCAGATGATGCGAAAAAAAAAACCAGCCGGTTATGAATGCGATATTGAGCGATAATGCGATATTGAGCGTAAGCCGTAACGATTAGGACAAGACATTGCTTCATATACGACATCCGTTCTCGTGCTCGAATAGTTGAAGCAGTTATCGCAGTATTTTATTTCATTTCATATCATTTATTACCCCTCGATGCACAGGCTATTGAATTGATAAGTAGGCCAAAAATACGAAACAAGTAAAAAACCGCAGGATTACAATAAATTATAACGCACTACTAGAAATGGTTGATTTGAAGGCGTTGAAGTCTTTGCCATAAGTAATCAAGCACGCGTGGTTCCACAACGACTTGCGGAAAGCAACCAATTTTAGGTTAGTTAAAGTCACTCAAAAGGTTTCAGTTTACGCTGAAATTTGGCGCACACCCCTGTGTGTTCTTCTGAAACCATTTTTTTTTCATCTCTATGTTGGCAATGACCATCTAGTCTCGTGCAGCGCAGGCACCTCGACGAAATAGCGTCTCCATGAGAAAAACCGACCCCAGCACTTAGGTAAGGCAACAACCGCTTTCGTTTGACTATTCATGCGATTTCATACGTTCCGTAACAATTGCATCTTTTCTGAGCAGCAACAACGTGACGTTTGTACACTAAGTATTTTTTTTTTTCAATTTTTGTCGCGGAACGTTTTGTCGCTTCGGTAACAACTCCGGAGTTTCTTTATCAGCAGTTAAGAAGGATATTGTTACGTTCTACTGCACTTTTGATCCAAATAATACAGAGAAGAAAAGTCGGGACACTATTTTTCGTTACGTCCAAGGTGAGTCGAAGAGGCGTTACTCATGAGTAGCGGAAGTTCAGCATGACGGAGTCTGAACAAGTGAATTGCGGCTTCACCGGAATCTAGGCGGAAAACGCGACAGGCCCTTTGCGGGCGAAACAAACTTATCTTCTTCAAGAGCTTACAGGTTATAGAAAGTACAAAGGGAGAAAAAAAGGACAGTGCAGCTGCGGACACGAGAAAAACAAAAGAAAAAACAGAGCAAACCCGTTTTCCACACACAACCCACATACATAAAAAATATAAAAATGAGATACGAAAGATAATAAACGCTTTACAAACAGCGTACAGAACTAACGGTAAAATACATTGGGCGCACCGCAAAATCATATACCTCGCAAAAAGGTCCGCAGCACGACGATTATAGCAAACACACGGAGCCAGCAGTGGAGAAACTAGCTCCCAGCTATGTCAGCGCTTTGCTGGTCAGTCTTGGATACAGTGGCGGGTGTGGCTGTTCGTCGTCTCTCCGACCCGGTGGTTCCGAAGTTGTGCGCGGCTGTTCTCCGCAATACCCTTTTTCCATCGTCGCAGTTGTCGAGCGAAGATTTTCTAGGGACTCAATTGTCCTCGGCACTTTAGTTCTATGTGTTACATCCATGTTGCCTCACAAAAACCGTAAACTTAATGAAGGTTATAAAGACAAACCAGGAAGCTAAATGGAGCGCGGAAATATTTGCTGTCTGTGTACACCAATCGGGGACGTAAACACAGCCGACGTAGGGGAAGACAGGGGCGACAAAAATTAGCGAATATGAAAACACATTAGCGAGCCACTGCGGAACAAGCACAGAGACGTGAGTTAATGTTTTGGTCGCTATTTTGTTTGTTGTTCCACATGGTTAGTGACGAATTGCTGGTGGTGAAACCGCATGCTACTCATTTGCGATGCCCGCGGTGGAGTTTTATGTTAAGGCTATTTGTTTTACAAGAATTCTCGCCAAATATTTCTGTTTCCATAGCTGGTGGCGTTTCTGTTCTTTGCGTGGTACGAGTTCTCTTTTTCATTGGCTCCTTTCAGCCGGCGCTGCTTTATTTTTTGTTCAAGATGAATTGAAAGAATTCACGTGTTTTACCGTTGCTGAAAACTCTATCAGTAGTGTAAGGAGAGGAAAGATATTCACGCCAGCTGTTTCCTCACGCCAGCTGTTGTCTTAATTATTTTTTGCTAGCCTCTAACGACCTTCAGATTTTATTAGTACGACCCTTTGTGAACACTTAATTTCGGTCCAGTGCATTCCTCTTACACGTGATTTGAGACCACAGTCAGCTTTCTCAGTTTAACTGCGACCCTGTCCTTCGTGGCGGACAGGCGTTGACAAGCGCGGGTTTGCCAAAAACCAGAAGCACTTTATGCAATGAAGGCTCTCGCGAGCTAACAACGGCTGTAGCTTAAATGATCCTTCAAGATGATACATAATCATGAGTTCACGATCGCAGGCAAAAATGTAGGGAGATAAGCGCGCCAAGATGATGGTGGCAAAAAACTGTAAATGGGTTAGCCACCACGAATTGGCCCTTAATCCACCACTTCCAAGTTATACACCGCTAAAAAGGGAACAAAAGCCAAGAATGATGGCAAACAAGATGAATATAAAACAAATCACTAAGGACACGTAGAAGAAGGTCAGTAAAATGACGGAAATAAGAAAGGAGAACCGTGGGAGATAAAGAGAAAAATTTTCTTATAAATATTAACTTAAAGTAACAAAATAACAGCATAGAAAACCAAGGTTGATTTCAATTTCAGTAAAAAACGTAAAATATTGTTAAAGGGGGCACGAGTGCACACGCGAACGCATGTATTTTAAATCGGGGCTTTGGTTTTCCGTTAATATGGTTTTCTGATAATGTAATGTATATGCTGTTGAACGCCACATCTCTCTCTTCTTTTTTCATCGAAATGTGTTTATTTCCAGATTAATTAGCAGGATCTTCAGTTAACAGGGCCGACCAGTTCAGTCTTGTAGTTTTCTTTTTTCCTAACTGCCGCGTAAGTAGAATGGGCCATGGTTTCCGTTTCGTACGGCTTCTATGCTACGCTCTGTTTTTTGCCGCATACTTTTCTGGACGCCTTGTTTATTGACGTCTACAACACGCCTTACGTGAGAAGTCGGTGCATTCTCTATTTTCTCCGATAAAATACGCCCGCTTATGTGTCTTCTCCTCAAGTGTACGCATCTAACATCCTTTATGAAATTAATTATGAATTCGAGAAGACTGAGACATTGTAGGGCGAACGACATTTTTTACGTCGCCATGAGAGTCCCACTTGCTTAGAAAACATCGAGTTTTTTCATTGGAAAATTTTAAAATACACAAGAAATATAATCCTTTCTCAATGTGAAGAGTAGCCAAAAAAAGAAAGCCGTCATTCTAATTACTGTTTAAATTTTAATCTATCTCGTCACTACCGTTTGCCTGGCACACTTGCGCGTCTACCTGTCAGTGGCGCTTAAGTCTAGAAAAGCACGCAAAAGAACACGACAATTCAAAACTTATATTCCACAAAGTTATGCCATTCTGGCCGCGTGCGGCGTCGACCTGGGTTAATCCTACAGCGTAGCGTACGTGCGGAGCCTGGCTCTTCCGGGAACGCCTCCCTCGAGCCGCCGCAACATCGCCCGTGGGAGTTGAACGGCGAGCCGCAAGCGTGATCGAGCTGTGTTCCAGCGTGACCCGCTTGCCGACTCTTCGTGCCATCGACAGGGCGCGTGTTACCTGCCTCATATGGACCCGCCGAGCGAGGGCAGGTCCCCGAGGTCACGTCACCAAGCGCGAAACGCGAACCGATAGCGGGAAGACGGAAGCGGCGAAAGTGAGTGCGTCAGATGCATAGCTTGTAGAAAGAGTGCGTATTCAGTATATAGCTGTCACTGCGGAAGGTAAGTTGTCTGCCGTCAAAGCGGAGGCACGCACGCGGCTAGTTCGTACAAACATGTGCGCACCGCTACACGCGTGCGTGGAAGCAAGTATCTACAACTGTGACGTGATGGTCGAACAAAGGCGGATTATCTCCGTACTATAAGTTTCGCCATTTGTTGTTCCATGTTCGCCTTTCCACGTCGAAAAGAAATTGGATAATAATGTGTCAGCATTGGTTATGCATTACTTGGCTTAGTTGGTGAAACGAAGCGACCTGCTTAGATCCCCGTGGCCGCAACCTGTCTAAAAAACATTAGAGCCATGCCACTCAATTTGAAAGCTGTCGGAAGTGCAGAGCAGTGATTCGCCATAATGGGCTGCAGCGCCGTTATCCGCTCACTGCTGCCCCCTAATGCATTTCAAATGTCCCGCCTTCACAGTGCTCGTGCGCCGCTTGCCTGAAACTGCTCCAGCGGGAGTTTTGTTCTTTTTGTGCTTGCTTTAATTTCGTATGCTGGAGCTGTCTTGCGTCATTTCGAACACGTAATTTTTTTCTTGAGCGGCTGGAGCCTTTCTGAGTCATTTCGAACTTCGAACATGCCTTTTTTTTTTCTTGCGCGGCTGCTTCTTTCACTTACTATCGTAAAAACCAACCCAACGAGCGTTTCCAACTAACTGAATGCGGGGGCTGCCGGTTATCTACACAGATTTTGCCTGAAATGTATCTGCAGTTTTCTTTGCGCTAAACAACGCGGAGATGTATAACAAGCGCCAGCGGTTCATGAGGTTTGAATGGTTATGACTATTTAAACCGTGTGGTTTTCGAGGTCTCAGCGTGACTCAATGACGACGGTACATCTAACTCTTCTTGGGTCCGTTATCTCTCTGTGCGCCGCCTGATTTTGGCAGTCGCATCGACCGCTAGTGAGTTACGACGACAAGGCGAGCCCATAAAATGCTCGGCACTTAAAATTTTCTTTGGCTTTGCGTAGCCAGAAACCACTCACGGAAATTAAATTGCTGGCGAACGCAAATATGCGATCCTGATGTCCCATTCGGCTGGCAAGCTATCATGGGATGGGGTGGCCTGACTTTCCCGTTGGGTATGACACCCAGCCTAAGCTCTAACGTTGTCTACTGAGGTCTAACGTAGTCAACATGTGCTCGCAGTGTCACGCACATAATTGTAGTAGGCGAAGGATAGGAAATAAAAATAAGGTGCCTCAACCTGTGTCACTAAATTATACAGGCCTAAAGCGCCTGCAAAATAAAGGAATAAGCCCGAAGGCAAATGAAGTTCAGACGCGAGTCCACACTTGGCGAGTCCACAGCCAGGAGAACGGGCCTAGGAAGACTCCGCCCTGATCTCCCCTTGGAAGTAACTGGAGGGGTTGTGTTTAAGGGACAATGAAATGATGTGTAAACATTGGGGTATTACTAGCGCAATTTGTAGTCAGGAGTCTCTAGGCCTTATTTAGACCCCTCTAGCTACGTTTACCCGACTTTATTCAGTAGCAAAATCAATTCGGAAATGATGTCTTCCTCTCTGCATCCTACTCACCGGTTTTTTATGAGTATTCGCATGACGTCGGAACAAGATGGCCTTAAATACTAAAGCTAAATAAAAATTCAAAGTTGCTATAGATTACATAGTTAATATTTCCGCCCCTGGCTGTGCTGGCTTAAGGCCAAGTGGTCTGGAGCGCTAGATGAATTGTTTTACAATTTGCAATTTCAAATCCCCGATTGCGCATGTATTTTTTTAAGTCGATTTATTTCTTTTTGGGCAATGTTTTCTATACTGAATTCACCATTTTCGAGCTTTAAAGTTCATTGCTCCACGAGCGAGTTCGCAGAACGCGTGTAGACTGGCACTGACGCGCTGGCGAGTTCTCGTTGGCGTGGTGTTGCCGTAAGCACCGATTGCTTGCGGGCACGGTCCCGAATCAGCCGACCATTGGCCTTGTGAGAACACACCTTTTACGATACAGGCGCGAGCCAGGCAAGCTCCAAAGGTGGGGGAAAATCGCATCGCATTTGAGGGTCTGCGATCCCGCGGAGAGCGTTCATCCACTCGGTACGCCTCGGCTAGTGTTTAGTATTACGATTCCAAGCCGTGCTGATAAGCTTATCTGACCCATGTTACAGCCGATAACATGGTATACTCGGGGTATGCCGATTACCGAGATATCGAGAATGGCCAGCCAACGATAACGTCGGATGCCAAGCACGTTGTTTCACGGAACCGAAACTGAAACTGGCTTGAATTCCAGTCTCAGACATCGTCCAATCCCGTAGAACCTTGTAGGGTTGTCACTGCTTTAGTTGGTGCGGCTGCCACAACCCTCGCATGGTAGTTTTTCTTCTTTCGGGCTTTATAAAATAAATACACACATAATACAAATAAGCCGGAATGGGTGTAAATGGCTCGTCGCATAACTGAGTACTTATACGGAGTTTCCAAAACTCCTCCCGATAGGAGTATCGTCTTACTCCACTTATTTCTGCAGTTTATTCAGTAGGATATGGGAGTTTAATTTTACTGCCACTACTATGGGAGTTTTCCGGGGGACCATTGAAAGTATATTATTTCCTCCAACTGGGACTTTTCAGGGGGCGCGTTGGGAGCATGGTTGATCGGCATTCGAGGTATTTTTTTTTGTTTTGGGGAGTTTGACATAAGCGCTCTAGAGAAATTTATTACTGTATCTGGGAGTTCTTAATGAGCGCACAGACCGCATTTTATTTTTCGTTTTGGCATGCGTGATTTCTAGTCTTTATCCGCTTAAAATATTGTATGGCAAAACGTGAAAAGTTTGCTTTGTGCACACAGTCAATTTATTGCATAGCAATTACACAAATGCAATATACGTGGGAACAAGTTAATAACACAATAAAAACACTGAATCGGTAGACCCTCTTCGAGGCTCTTGGCAGCTACCCTCTTCGTAGCAGGCGCGGCGGAAACCACACGTACTTCTCAAGAAAAGCGGCCCTGCGACGTTTGACCGGCCAACTTCACCTTCGCCTGCCAATAAGCCAGACACAGCGTAACAAAAACGCCTAATAGACGTTCACAGTGCGGACACCTTTCCCTATGCTCTCAGTTGTAAATGAGCGAGTGTTCTGCTCGAGACCCGCAAAAACACGCATTGATTTCACACCATTCGGCCTCCCCAATGACGTTTCGGGCATGGCGTCCTCTCTCACTCACATGGCTCACCTCCAGTGGCGGAGATTAGCCCGTGCACTGACGCGGGAAACACACTGAGTTTATTTGACACTACAAGGGGCACAATTATCTCAAAATGTTTTTCAGAATAAAAACGTGCAAATGTTACCTTTAACCACCTGGCAGAGGCACAACCGCGTTGCTTTGAACGAGCCACTCTCCGTTAGCGATAGGCGTCGCCTCTGCTCGCTGGTGTACTCCGTCGGCTCGAAGGTTGGTAAATCGGAGGCGACGTTACAGTGCGTCGCATATCAGTGTAAGCTGGTTCCACAATGTTCGCAACGAGCTTTTGTTGTCGGGAAGCACTTCAGATCCATTCATGCGGCCACAAGTTCACACCGACAATAACTTTTCGTGGACGCTAGAGCTCACACGACACACGACACCAACTGGCAGCCATTGTGTAAGGAGGCGTATAGGAGGAAAAGGTGAACGAGGAGGCATGGGAGTTTTTCATACTCCCAATTAGGACAAACATAGTATTCACACCTAGATACTGCGTTTTGTGGAGAGGTACAATCTTGGTAAATGCGCCTATTTACGACGGCTCGTGGCCCCCGGTGTAAACTGGCAGATTTCCCACAATCATACTACCACACGTGGGAGCAGACTGCCTTCCGTGAGGAGTTTAAAAGACACATTTCAGCCAAAAAACTACCATTCAAGCTAACTTGTGTTTTGTCTGTACCGCCTTATCGACCGGATAAACGATGGAAAAGTGTGTTTATTTCAGCCAGTTTATGGAGTTCAAGCAAAAACAGGAGCTTGACAAATTCACTTCAGTGTCCGTATGAAAGGAAATGGGTGCTGGGAGAATTGACCTCGAGGACATACCGCGGCGCAACCTACGAGTGACGTCACTTGTGGGACGCCGGGTTGTGTTGTCTGCTAGAACACATTTGCTGTGCTTATGCGACCGCAAGTTTTTTGTTGTGGCCACCGTGTGCCCCCTCCTCGCGGTTCTTATGCAAATTACAGAAAAAAAGTTGTATACAGACCGAATAATCCGGGCAAGCAATCAGCGACTCGCTTGTTCCCGGTGGCACCGCCGCCGCTAGGTAGTTCGCTACCATCGCCACTGACAGCTCGTACGCAGCCAGCTAACGCCAAGGACGATGCAATGGGCTCCGAGAAAAGTACGCTGTTAATTCATTATGAAATACTTGCGGACATGCACGAGACTGTGTGTGCAAAGAAAATAGACCTTGCAACAGCGACGGAAACGTTCCGCTCAGTTATGATCTCATTCCACGTACAGCGCGCATTGCCTGGTAAATGAATGACTCCGTGAGAACGGTGAGCGGATTGCTTCGCCGCACATGCTTAAAAGTGCTCGTACGATCTACAGTTTGGTTTAAGCAGTGCCTATTTCCGCTCACTCCAATGTTTTTTATATATTTATGCCCAGATTTGATTGACGACCATTAGTACTTTATACTGCTGATATGTTTACTTTCCACAACTTGTCCGCAACGTATGAATGGTATTAACGCGAGTTTTCAACGCCTTCGAGTGGGTATAGACGTGTCTATGTGTATTTTTAAGTAAGGCCTCGGCGTGGGCATTCATAATTTCAACGGGGCGCTTTTGTCTGCGTACAATGAGCCTGCGCCTTTCTGTAGCATCAAGTTCGAGAACGCACGACTGCTCACAGAAGGCGCGGCTGTGTACGAGGAGAAGCTCGTCGTGGGTAATGGGGAGTTTTATAATACGGGAACCAAGCGTTGGGGGCCCCAGTAAAGATGGTTGTGGTTCGTTTCCCCGAAGTCCGGTGTCGATCAGGAACCCAATCGCCCGGGCTCCGGTTGATTTGGCAGGAGGCTGGCAGGGCGATGGTGTTGAAGTTCTTGGAGACGGCGGTCGAATTGACGAACTCGAGGCGTTGAGGTTGATTAAGTGATACGAAAGTTTATATACCGCTATTTACAGTAGGATAACTGGGTACATGAGTAGTAAAAGGAAAAACTTCGAACTTCAGCTAGACGCTAGCTCCGAGTGCGCACAAATCACTCGAGCTCCTCAACTTCGTCTAACTCTCCTATTCTCGGAGCGTACACAAACCGCTCGAGAAACGACGGCCGAGACCCTGTCTCGCCGCAGGATCCGTCTAGTTGCCCGGTACGGCGCCGCACCCTAAACTTCCCACGCGATCCTAACCTTTAGCCTAGGGGGCTCGATAATCCCAACCTAGCTTCAACGGTCGAGACTCCTTGTCCCGCCGGGAACAGCCCATCCCGGCGCTCAGACAAGAACGATTTCTAACGGCCAAGTTCGGCCTTATAATACCTCGAGTTCACACTCTCTCGGGAACGCCCCTGTAGCATTCGTACACGCGTAAGGGAGTGCCCAAATTCACGTAGACAGCTGTCACTCAGCGAGTTATGGAATATTAAATGAGGCGCCTCCATCTTTGGGTCAACGGCAGCTCGCAGTCGAGCAGGTGCGCACGACCCCGCGGGGTGAGAGCGAAAGGCGGCGACAGTGCACTGTGCCGGCAGGGGCACGTTAACAATGGTGTCTTGCGCGGCGCGCGCTTCGACACCGGTAATCCCACCACCTCCGCGCGTCACGCAGACGGCTCTCGGAATCCGGCGGCGCCGTCTGAATGGGGGATTATCCCTGTGGTATGCGGTGGGCCAGACAATCCGTCTCCCGTGCGCGCCGTGACGAATTGGCGACGACTGCAGCGTAGAGTCTACAATGATGGGCCACCAGACAGAGTGGCGGGTTCTCACGCGCAGCCCGGGCGCCTGGCCGCTAATCTCATAAGTGGACCTTACAGCCCCCAAGAAGTAAGGGGAACCCAAACGCAAGACGCTTGCGCACGGTGAGATTTAAAAGAGGGTCTTCTCCAACAGCTCGCTCGTCGCCGGTTTCGGATGCGCGGAGTCCGATGTTGGGAACTTTAGGCTTAGCGTCGCTGCAGATATTTCATCGCCACTGTCGTTACAATCACGAATGACAGTTAGTAACAAAACTTTCCACCACATTGTGATTGCCTTTATCCTACGCGGAAGTTCGTATCCGCGGTGACTGCCATTTCAGCCCTCGATGATCAAGATACCTGCCACCGCCTCTGCCGATATTTGCACGCAGGAATCGCAACCCTTCGGCCGCTCACCGCACCGTTCGTGAATGGGCCGGCGGTGCCGGGACCAACGTCCGCGGCCGGTCGGTGTAGATCGCGGCAGATACTTGTGCATCACTTTGAAAATCACAGCTGATGACACTACCTATGTCAATTTGTCACCAAACTAACACCCACTTTCGCGAATGTGGAACTGCTTTTTTCGCGATCAGTATGATTTTAAAAACCGGCAACAAGGGGTTGCTGCCGCGACCTGCGTCGGTTCGAGCCGCCGGCTGGTAGGCACGGCGGACATAAAGCGTTTCTGCGACCAGTAAACGCTTCACTATTTCCTGCTTCATTCATTTCTCGCGAACTACACTTGAAATCTAGAAATTTAGCTTGCAAATCGTCGTGGCCTACAATTTCGATGGGAGAAACGAGCCACAGCTCACCCTTACACCGGGTTCGGTCGCATATGTCCGTATACACCGCCACGCTCAAGAAGTTTGCGGGAAGCCTATCACGGTTGACTACAAACTACACAAACTACAAACTACAAACTAGGTCAAACTACACTTCACGGACTGAAGATTAACTGCAAATGCCCAAAATTAACACGAAAATATACTTAGAAGGTCGAAACGGGGACTCAAGGGACGGAAGGTAGGAACGGGGATCCTACAACTGACGTCGAAACGATCGCAGCGCTGGCCTCTCCAGTTGTGGCCCTCGCAGCCAATAGGAAGGGGATATGTTGCTTTAGAGTGGGATGGGGACAGTAAATTCTTGACCTGATCTTTAGATGACTGACTCCTTCAGCAAACCTAAATAGCTAGGACGGGCATCACACTACGCCAATTAGAATTTTGCGGCATCTGCAAGCGGTTTGCTGTTTACAGCTGGGCTCCGAGCGTCAGTGAACAGAAAACCCAACAAGGGGTGGCGACACCAGCCCCTACGAACATTCGCTACAACCATCCGCGCCTTCAGCGATCCTCAACTCAATGAGTACCAATGAGTACCAATGAGTACTAGATGAAGTTTTCCGCCACCTACTAACCCCCCGTGCCTTTCCCGGTTTTCGGGTTTGAGAGAGAGAGAGAGAGAGAGAGAGAGAGAGGAGAGAGAGAGAGAGAGAGAGAGAGAGAGAGAGAGAGAGAGAGAAGGCTCTTTATTGGGAAAGCAGAGAGGTTTGCCGGCATTTAGAGTCGCCTACATGCTTCTCTGCTAGTGGTTAGAAACGGAATAAAAATGTCGTGGGCTTGGCGCGGGTAACGGACTTACATGCATATTTTTGTTCTGAGCTTGGGCCGCATAATTTACAATTTTGAAATTAGGCCAATTTTACCCAAATAAGAGAACAAACTCCGTAGAGCTTGGCGCCGCTTTGAGGGACGAATCCATGGTCCTAAAATAATTGTTAGAGTAATTGGTCCCTGTTCTAGACGTTCAATGTTTTCAAGGAAGTGGGATCTCGGTTCCATGTAGGCCGCACATTCTAATAAAATGTGTTCAATTGTTTTGACACAAGAATAATTGTCACAGTTCGGATGCAGCGTCGCTCCAAGGCGTAATAGGTAGCTATTTGTGTATGCACAGTTCAGCCGTAGACGATGGTACAATGTTTCCAGGTTACGAGGAAGCTGTCTCGGGAGTATCGACGTTAATTCTTGGTCAATAGTGTGCAAAAAGCAGCGAGTATTTTGTAAGTTGCTCCATAGACGGCTTCTTTCAGTTACCGCAAAGTGGTGAGCCATGTAAGAAGCTTCTATTTTCGTGAAATACTCCTTGCGGTATTTTCGGTAAAGAAGGCTTTACCGGCCGCTACGTCGGCTTTTTGGTTACCTTTGATGCCGCTGTGTCCAGGTATCCACTGCGCTTTAATTTTGTGTGCGATTTGGTGGCTGCGATTTGGTGGGGGAAAATCTACGTTTAGATAGAATTTGCAAAGCTGCCTTGGAGTCCGTGAAGATACTCCATTGGTGCGGCTCATGGCGCAGGATGTAAACGATTGCCTCCTTCAGAGCGTAGAGCTCAGCCGCTGTCGAAGATGTTTGTCGCTCCAGACAAAATGAAAGCATTTCACGAGTTTGTGGTATGTATATACCAGAAAAAGAGCTTTGCCTGTTTGATGAACCATCGGTGAATATGAATGTTATTGCTGAATGTGCTCTATACATGTAGTCTAAAACGATATGGAGGATTTCTGACTGAGGCATAGTCTTTTTGGGGCCAATTCCTGGGATACCACATTCAATTTGTAGGGGAGCAAGGTTCCACGGAGGGAAATGCGGCAGCATTATTGGTGAGGGCTGGGTTGGAACAGACAGTGGTATGCTATGAATGGTCTGGGCGAATCCGTAGCTGCTGCACTTAGAGAGGACATGAACTAGTAAATGATGTCTTGCGTGTAGACGATTCCTCAAGTGCGCTCGAAGGGTCTCCTGTTGTCTAATAACTTCAAAAGGCAAACAAAGTGCCTCTGCCACGGTTCCAACGCTCGAAGATCCATTCGGAAGTTCAAGACAGATGCGTAGGTTGTTGTTTCTGGCGCCTCAAGGCTTTTCTTGCTTGTCTCAGATATTTTATACAGGATAGGGAGGCTGTAACGCAGCCCTCCATCTACATAGCTCTTGTGCAGCATAACCATTTAATGACAGTAACTGCCCCATGGCGGACCTGCAAGACATTTAAAGACCTGAGCGGCCGAATAAATGCGGCTCCGTATCCGTTTGACTTCGGGTGACCAGGTCAAGTTGCGGTCTATTAAAACTACTAGAAATTTTTAAACTCGTGCATAAGAACGTGTGCTCCCGCCCAGTATGAATGGATAGCGATCCATATTTTTTCGTGTGAGAAAGTTGAAGGAGAAAGTTGAAGGCCACGGGTTGCGAGGTAGAAAGGTTGTACAGGCTCTCTGTAATCGTTGCTGTGTACATCGTCGTGAACGAGAAGCACACCACACACAAATATCATCTGCGTACAGCGTGATCTTTACTCCACGTGGAAGGATTCTTTTCAGTGAAATGAGGGTGAGGTTGAACAGCAACGGACTTAGTTCGGCACCTTGTGGTACACCCTTTTATACGGCGTAATGCGAAGTTGAGCCTTCCGGAGTGGTCATGAAAAAGTGTCGGCCATCAAGGTAGTCCGCTATCCATGCGTATAACCTGCCCCCAAAGGCATGATCTTAAAGAGCGGCAACAATTGCTGTGTGGAGGACCGAATCAAACACGGCCTTATGTCCAGGAAAATTGCGGTTGGTGTGCATCCAGTACTAAGTGATTCTTCTAGTGAGGACACCAGAGCAATGATATTGTCTATCGCTGATCTGTTCTGACGAAAACCATTTATTTTCTGGGGATAAGCCTTCCTGCTCTCGAGAAACCATGTCATCCTGGTATGTGTCATATTTTCCATTAGCTTTCCGATACAGCTGAGCAAGGCGATAGGTAGGAAGGATGCATAACTGGTTGGCGCTTTCCCAGGTTTAAAAAGCGGCAAAATTTTTGCAAGCTTCCACTCGGCGTGCGCTTAACCTTTGTGCCATGTTGACTTGTAGAATTCCAGTAGACGTAATTTAGAGGGCCAAGATAGATGGGCTATGGCTTCGTAGCTGACGCCGTCATGGCCTGGTGTGGAGCGCTTGTTCGCATCAAAGATACCCGAAGAAAGCTCTTCTATGGGTTACCTACTAACGTTCAAAATCTTTCTCGGTTTTCGGGGGTATAGCTACTGACCCTCTATGTCTTTTTCGGTTTTGCGGTTGAGCTACTAATCCTGTGTGTTTTTTTTTCAGTTTTCGGGTTGTCGTTGTTGTTGTTGAGCAAGCCTTACGTACCGATATTCAGCACAGAGGACTTTCACCTTGCCTCACTAGCCGGTACTCAGGCCAGAACTCTTTCACATTGCCCTACTAGCCGGTACTCAGCTGAGAGGATTTTCACCGTTCGGCGTAATCCTTCGCTCTTTCGTCGTTTTTCCAAATAGGTTCAGGTGCCATGGGCTTGGTTCCAGCGCCGGCTGTACCTATAAATGGTTTGGAGGCATGCATTGACCACCATAACACCCTTGCGTAGGACCTGATTCCCTGGACCAAGAAACTCCTCATGGGCAGCTAGCTGGTATGTCCCGTGTAGAGGGGACTGCGGCATCGCCTTATGGAAGAGAACATTTTTGCCGCTTTTTCTTGTAATTGCATGAGCCACCTGTATAGACACCCAGGCTGTCCGGGCTTACCTCCGCATCAGGCATCGGTCTTTTCGGCAGGAATTGGCCCGTACAATTCCAGGGAGTAGCTGCCGCTGCCTTGGGGTTTTGCCGCCATAAGAGTGGGCCTTGGCGTATCCACACACCGCTGCCGTTGCAACCGACCAAAGACAGGCAGCCGAACTGCCTGCCATCGCCGAGCCAGCTGACAGGGGGCACCACGAGCAAGTGGCAGTCAAATCCCCCCCCCCCCCCCCCCCCCCCCAGAGTGACGTACAATGAGTTTGACGTTACTTGATAACCAACGCCTTCCGCTGTATTGGCCAGTGGGGATGACCGAAGCAGTCAGAATCTTACTTAGCTGCGACGTCAACGCTCCCACATACGTACCCACTTACGACGGGAAAACACGAAAGCACCCGCGTGTCGAGATTTCGACGAACGCTAAAAGTCCCCCAGGTGGTCTAAATTAATCCGTAGCCATCCGGTACGCTGCGCCCTAATTATAGACCAGGTATACATTTGGCGGTTTAAATTGGCAAAGTTTGAAAAAGAAAAAGTGGAGGACGCTTTAAAGGTGGAGCGCGGTAGCTTTATCAAGCCCTCTTCGGATTGGATGAAAACTCCCTTAGCGGTGAGAAATTGCCGCATCTTTTGACACGCTATTTGTTTGGGACGGAGCTTTACCCATATACCAGGGGTTCCAATGGATTGCGCAAAGTGGCGCTGCGTGAGTTTTCACTCAAGCATATTTTTCACTCCTGGTCAACTCCGCCGACGCCGCAGCCTTTTTTCTCATACTGGGCGCATAATGCAACACGTTAAAATCAAAATGTTGACTTGGGCTATCTGCCTCCCTTATCGGGAGCGGCTTGCTCAAATTGACAGTAAATACGCAATGATCTCTTGTGCTATAATAACCATCCGTCGCAATATGAAGAAATACAAATACTTTCATCTTGCGCTTGTTTGATTTTGTTGTCCCTGATTGATTTTGTTTGATCTTTGTTGAATTTAATTGATTTGTTGAATTGATTTTGTTTGATTTTCTTCAAGCACACGGCTTGAAGCAATCGACGTAATCCATCAGTGCTTTGCATTCTATGCCTGGTACTCCCAACCTCCATGGTATACAGTCACTCGGTGGAGATAATCTAAGCGCTCTATACTGAGTCCTTTTTTCCAGTTGTTGGGCTTCTGTTTGTTTTTTTGTTTTTACTTTTATACTTAGCCTTGGATTGTGAGCATGAACCACAATTTAGGTTTACTTACGCCACCATTGCAGCAGCTTTGCCAGTCGGTCCTCCTTCGTTATGCTGTAGACTTATCACCGCGATCATTTTTGTTCATGCATTTACAGCTACGTTTCTATCCCCTCGTATATTGCTCATCTCTCTCTTCTCCACAGGTTCGGGTTCGGTTCACCAGGATCAAGGCGACGTTGAGCGCTACCGGTCGTTTTCCCATTCCTGCAGAGCGCTTCCCAAGAGACAGGGACGCCGGTGGGCGAGGCTTGCTGCACGGGAAAGAAAAAAAACACCCGAACGGCGAATACAAAACACCGCCCGAAGACTCCCTCGGGCTCCTTTGTGCCAGTGCGTTTGTTCCTCAGGAGAGTTACTTAGTTGCCTTTTCCGAACCACTTCTAGGGCTCCTCCCGCAGTAGCTAAGCCCTTCGGCTGCTGGCGTCAGCACAGGGAGCACCGTCAAGATGGCCCAAAAGGATTGACGTCTATTTAGGAGGGCGTTAAATGCATTTTCCGAATGTGGCAGGCACAAAACCAGCAATAATAAAAAATCCATGCACCCTTCCGTCTAACGACGATGATTGATTGCACGCGAAGCTTTCTCGTGATGTATTGTTTGGTTGGCTATTCCCACCGAACGAGTGCGAGCTACTCTGGAGGTACGCGCGGCTTTCCTAGAATACCCACATCAACTCTCGGGTGCACACTGCGTAGGCATAACGTTTGGGTTTGCTGTGTAGGGCCCGAATCAGTACCTGCTGCTTGACGTTCAGTGCGAAATTTTTAGAGTGGGTGCCGGTTTGAGGTGATAAATCCCAAGATGAGACCTTAGGCCTAGCGTCCTTAACTTGAAAATGTTAAATTGGGCGTAACGCCCTTTGTCTCAGAGCCTTACGGCACGCAGAGCAACGCCGTTCTTCTCGCGACGGATTTTTTCGTTGTCGTCTGAGTTTTCCAAACCTCTTCGACCATATCGAAATGGAGCTATCGGACAGAGGAGCAGGAGGAGGTGGAGAGGGAAAACTTTCTTGGGAGCCTGGTGATGTGGGAGTGGTTCCTCGGTCCAGGAGATCATGAGACGACCGTGCTCTATCAGCCCTGGACACCAGGAGTTGCTGTGAATCCAAGCCGACGCTGGTTCTCCAGCAGGTCAGGGAGAGGAAGGGAAGTGGGTAAAGGTGGGAGGGCTGGGTTGTGTACGCACCCCAAGATGGTGTGTATGAGGGTACATGGGTTCGGGCAGAATTTACATGGGCAGGATATTGCGTGGGGTACATCCCATGAAGCCAAATTGGGTAAGGAAAGGTGTTTGTTTGAAGCCTCCGGAGTATTACTTCTTCTATTTTAGTAAGCTGCGGGTAAGGAGGGGGAAAACGTTGCCTTGATCTGTGGTAATGTTGGGCGCCGGCTTCATAACGCAAGGGACCCAGTTTCGGTTCCAGCCAGGGAAAGCGATTTCTTTCTTTCACTTCACCCACGATCATTCATCATCATCGTCAGAGAAATGTGGCTTTCCTGCGGGTCGTATCGGCTTACAACGGCATCCGACAGGACACTGAGGCTTCGCTTTAAAAATACGATTTTATGCAGCCTAACGCTTTTTTCGCACTATAGTGGCTGTTGCAAAACATTTCTATTATACCCCTTCTTCTGTAGATTACATTGTAAGGATGCCAAATGGTCAGTGCAAGAGAGATGAACCTGTTCTGCATAGTATTAGGTTGAATGTGGCCTACAGTATGTATAATCATTCTTGTTCTGAAAGTCAACAGACTTCCTCCCCCTTGTGCACGGCCTGCTCAGTTCGCGAGGACCTGAAGTACGTTCTCTGCGCATGTCCTTGCTACGAAATTGAACGTACCACCGCTAAGCTTCCTCGGTGCCCCTCCGTGTTCGCCCAGATCTCCTTGCGGGATCAGCATGCACTATAGTTCCCAGCAAGAATGGCGTGTCGCGCAGCAATGGCGCTGTTCACGTTACTCTGGAAACCTGGACCCGTCAGTGAGCTGTAAACTCTCGGACGAATCACTACTTTGCCTCATTGTGTGCATGCTTTTGGTGTGTGTCTGTGCGTTTGTACAGTCATGTGCACGTGAGTGATCTTCTCGTATCTCTTCACATCACCTTCGCCTCCATCGGGCGTAGCAAGCCGGGCGCCTAGCCTCACTGACTTCTCCTGCCAATTCAATAGCTTCTTGTCCCTCTTGTAAGGTCAACGTATATAAAAGGAAGGAATAAATGGGGATACAGGAAGTGGTGGACTCTAGGTATCGTTTCTCAAAGTAAAATTCACAAAAAGAACAATCCTCTTTCCGTTCTGCCTGTTGGTAACTGGTCCAGTCAAGTAGAAAAGGCGGCCGTATAACGTGATTTAAATTCAAGCAGATTTCTTGAACAGCGTGAAATATTTTAGAAACACGCGGTTCAAGACGGAAATGAATCATTGAACTAACTGCCGATCAAATTAGGAACAAAAGAATAAAACAGTAGTGCGCAAATATCTAATGCAGGTGGTTCGTCCTTGAAGCCTCTGATACATCTACCAAACATTCCTTTCCAGTGAGGCTTTACGTAACGACCTAACCCTTGCTAGACAAAGCCCACTGCAATGCCTAACGTAATTAATTCATAGTTTGCTACAAACTGCTGCAACTGCTACATTGATTTATCCCAGTTTGTAGAGCTTAGTTTCCAACCAGGGTTTCAAAATATTGTCTTCTGTGGTTGGCCACTCAACAGCTGGGTGCTCATAATCTCGAAAACACAAATGTCTCACCGCTCTCCATTTCTGCGTCCGAGTTGAATACGACCGTGGTCAACTGTTTTGCTTTCTTTTTTTTTTGTTCTGTTCATTCAAAGTAATGTAGTAATGTATGATAAACTAGACGACGACGCAACACTGATTAAGAGACGCGAAAACGTGATGGTCTTGAAGCGAACGTACAGAAGCAAATGACTGCGCCAAGGGAAGACCGCCCAAGCTAAGAGAAGACTGCTCAATGCACTACAGCAGACAAGCCAGCTGCTAACGGCTGGGGCGGCATTCTGAATGTGTATGAGACACGAGTTATAAATATATCCAACGGGTACAGTTTTTTCCGCTGTTTGCGGAGTACCGCATAATGCAACAAAGATATTATTAAGAAACGCGATAAGCGCCCAGCTACATTTCTTACTACATTCAATTCCCAAATTCTTAAAGTTATAACAGATCTGCTCTGGGTGTTCTAAAACAATTAAATTACCGTGTTCTGCCCCTTACAGGTGACATATTCACTGGTTTTTAATTGCCTCTACGAGAAGCCTGATCACATGGTTTAATGCTATTCGTGAGTGTTCTAAGAACATGATTCTTTCTTTTTTCCACTCCACTAACAAGAGAGAGAGAAAGAAAGAGACGAAATACGTTTTTATTTTGGCATGTCTTCCGTGGCAGCAATTTGATTTTAACCTCGAATATTAAATTACGCAAGCTGAGTGATCTCTAGTTTGAAATTTGTGTGGTTTTGTTTTCTCCCGAGCAGCAGATGCCGAAGAATAAGGATGTTGCGAAACATTATTGGAGGAAGAGATTGATTTCGCATGAAGATTTTTTAGCAATCTGGAACTCAGCATATTTTTTAGGCTGAGCAACGTGCGTTCAGTGAAATTACGGGGATAATGGTAGGCTGGATGCAGTTTTATTAGTTCTGGCTTCCATTTGTTTTCTTGACCATGGGGGTATAATTTACTCGTGTAGACGATAACGTGGTAAGACGAATATAATTTGATTCACACAACCTCGTTCCCAGTGATTGTTGATTGGTTTATGTATTTATATATATTGTATATATATATATATATATATATATATATATATATATATATATATATATATATATATAATTATTTCTTTATTTATTTATTACTTTATTTTTTTTTATTGTTTTATACCTACATCGCCCATGTTATCTATTAATGTCAGGTTTAGGGTGCACCAAAATTGGGAGTCATATATCAACAAGGTATGCTGCGAGTGGACTAGTACGTCAAGTTTTCGCAGCACATGACCAATACGAAACGAAAGAAGCCTACGCAGCACAACTGATGAAACCATGTACCAGACAACAATTAGCACCAAAAAAACCACAGGTAACTACTTCCTTGTATGATGACGTAAGGCTGGAAATATTAAAAAAACACAAAACACCACATGCTTGTTTAGATAAATTCGTCGAGGAATATGGTAAAACAACCCTCGGTAAACAAAATACTTCGTGAACTTACCGAAGCTGATGAGGGGGTGGGACACATATTCTACTAGACTGCTCCAGTAATGAATAGTTTTTGTGAAGAGTGTACACCTATTTTGTTAGGACGGTCGTTTGGCCTATTTAGTGCATGCTAACGTAATTCCAGACAGCGCTTATTTCTTACAGCGCCGTGTGTTGTAGTTCCTCGCCCTATATGTTACCGCTGTTTCGATATCAGTTAGTACACTTGTTATTGTTAAAAAAACACTTGTTAAAAAAACACTTGTTAAAAAAACAAAATAAGCGTTATAACTCGGCTATGACCAACAACCATAACAATACCAGAGTACAGTATAGGCATACGAAAATACCTTTTACGTGCATGTTGGCTACGTAACCAAGCCTTAAACAAACTAGAGAATGTACAAGACTGCGTAGCACTTCTTATACCGCTATGAGAAACGAACAGAAAACAGCTCTTCTTTGTCTACAATCCACGAAACTAAAGTGAACAAAATAGTATCTGCAGGGAATGTTAAAGCTAAATTGCAAAATTTCTTGATAGCATCCGGCACAGGACATGCCGGCTTCTTCAGGGCTTGAAGCTCGCTTCCGTAAGGGCGATATAAAAAATCTAGCGCCCCTTTCTGGAAGAAAAATGGCTTAACAGGGAAGCTTTCTCTGATACAAATGCAAAGCCTACAATTCAACCAGCTAAGCCCTAAATATACGACAACGCTGAGCCTACTGAATGTGATGTTATGATTTTGTACCGATTAGTTTGTGATTGGGTGATCTCAATGCGCTGATGCCATTACGGGAGCGTGTCATTGATTTTGACTTCCCATTGGTTAAGCGGGTGGCGGGATCAGCGTTTCATCTCCGCACCTGTTAGAGAATTTTTATCATCATCATCGCTCAACCGTACGACGCTAAACAGTATTCGTCTACCACAATAGAAGCTGGTATACAAGTAAAAATTACCGATTGTTTATGTGGCGTGTGATATATTCCCTTTGTGGAAATCCATTGCGTGAATTGGCTTTTCTGCAGTGCGTTTTTTTCGTCGCCGCCACGAGTGAGACATAGCAAGCTTCGATTTAAAAAAAGAGAAGAGTTTGCCCACGTCGCGCGCTAATCTCGATAATTCGCGAGGAACTAGGCGTATCGTCTTGATGCAGGCCGACTTGCGTACTTCTTAGAAGCCCCACTCTACTTCCTCTGTTTTACGAGACCGATAATGAGACTAACTGCTAGGCGCGCAGCACGTAAAAATATTCAGACATTCACAGAAATATATGCTGCTTGTCTAGTGCGTCAGTCTCTCCAGCCAAATATGGCTATGAGTAACGAAATACGCTAGACTCTTTTATTATTTTTATGTTTTCTTTTGTTTATTTTCGCCAATGATGTAAATTTATACCATACAGCGATGCAGTGCCTTTACTTCGCTAATTATATATATTTTTTCAGAGATACAATCGTACTGCAGAGTTGTCCCGTTTAAGATGTTTTAGTGCGCACCAGTTAAGCGTCTTGAAAATTGGCGCGGAAAGACGTTGACTTTGAAGAGAAATACACAGGACGACGCGGAAAGAGTCCACGTCTTTCCGCGCCATTTTCAAGATGAATCAACACCAACTCGCCCAAGTTGCCATCCTGTTAAACCAGTTAAGCGCGCGCTTCTTTGGTTTGCCGGCGCCGTCGTCCCTCATTATCAGGCGAACGAATTGTGACACGGAAAACAGAACGAAGACGGAGGAGTAAAGTGTGGCGAAACTGGGAGGGGGAAGGCGGTATGCCGAAGCGGCGTGAGACGCTCCCCGGCGCCAACGTTCGACGAGATATCTGATAGAACGAAGAGGCCACCGAAGATGAGCCCGCAGGGAAGCGGAGGATGAAAATGAGGGGCAGAACAGAATGCCGAGGCCGCGCCAGACACGTACGTGAAAACGGCGCCTTGGGGTCGAGCGGCATCCGAGGAAAGAGACGGAAAACCAGGCATCAGGAACGCAAGTGTCTTTCAACTTTACAAAAAGCACAGAAGCCCAGCACGCGCTGCGTGCTGCACGTACTGCATCGATCCTTCGTCGTCATCCTGGTTCTGTGGCTCAGCCAAATCACGGGACATTTGCGGGGGAGGTTCAAACACAATTTACAGCATGATCGCATCGGTCCTTCGTTGTCATCGTCATTGTGTGGCTCATCTAAACCACGTGACACTTGCGAGGGAGTATCAAACACGAGTTATAACATGATCGCCTGCGGCGGCGCGCTGCGAGGTAACGGCAGAGTAGCGAAGGCCGCCGTGCGTTACCTGATCACGTGATCACTTCCTGGGAGCGCAGCAGCTATACGCCGTAACCGAGAAGACTGCAGTTTTCACTGCGCACAAATTTCGCATTAGGGAGTATCGTAATCGTCAGTCATTTTTGTAGCGTAAGCTACACTGGCCGAGGTTAAGCAGTTTCGCGTGGACCCTGAAGGGCCGTGCTGCGCAAGCGCGAGGAGGATTGGATTCGATTGGATTGGAAATACAATCCGATTCAATTGGAGTACGGGTGTGTAGAGAATTGGGTCTGTAGAGCGTTGGTGAATTCCGTACAGCGTTGGTGAATTACGTACAACTGAAACCAGACCCTTCCGTCTGCTTCTGCATTGGTCGAGCTGACTGGAACGTGTTGCTCGCATGCGTACTCCGCGGCAGCGGTGATAGTTCCAGCCCCCACGGTTCCATATACGAATGCACAAGCATCTTATATACAACACACACACAAAAAAGAAAGGACGAGAAATAGGAAAATAGAACCTTTCCGCGGTTGCAGTGCCAGTTTGTAGCGCCCGGACCTCTTGCCGAAAATGAAGTTCGCGTTTTAACAAATGCAACTATTAATTTATTATTAATTAATTACTAATAATTAATTTATTAATTTATTACCAAATCTAGCAAACTGCAGAAAAAAACGCTTTTACGAACGCGGTAAGTATTATGGACCAAGGCAGTGGTACGGTCCATTTTAATGTGTGGCCAAGGGTCACTTTATAGGCACATATCGTTAAAGAATGGCCATTGAAGTCTAAAGCATAAATTTTTGCTTGGAGGAAATGGGACGCACAAATTTTTCATCCAGGCGTTAAGAACACCCCAAGCTGTATTCTCTTGCGTGTACCTTTTACGGATAATACATAGGCGGGCACGCAGTACATGGAAAAGCAAAAGCAAACATTTAGGTAGTTAATTTCAAAGCAAATCACGCATAATTTTGTTGCTGTAGTTCACAATAACTGTAGTTGTTTTGAGAATACTGTAGCCATCGCCTGTAGAGCTATAAAAAGAAACCGTGTCGGTGGCGCCATCTACCGAGTGGAGTTAGAATCAAGGTGAAATAGAATTTGCCCCCACGCTAGATAATTAGGCAAGAAATGAGTAAAATATGTGTTAGTACTTACTCAATAACCTACCCCACCTTTCCCAGTGCAATTTCGCAGGCTAAAAGCGCACTGCGAGCTCAGAAAGTTATCTGAACTATTTGAGCGGGCGTTTTGGGAGCGGGTTGAAACGGGAAGGGCGTTTCGGGAACGGGCGCACACGGGACGGGCCAAACGGAAATGGCGTTTCGGGAATGGGTAAAAGCGGGACGGGTTCAAACGGGAATGGGTTGTTTCGGGCTACACCCTCGTCTGCGTGGCCTCTTTAAAATAGATTTAACAGATAATATTGATGGTTATAACATTCCCCGAAATTTATGCATAAAGCTGTGCGTTTCAACTACAATGCGCCTTATGGTGCCATTTTTATTTGTTCGCCTGTTACTCTATGCATTTGAATGCAGATTATTTCGTTTTCAATACTCGTGTTTTCTATAAGTAGATGAACTTCCAGTTCGCAGTGAACCATCTAGTGTGCAGTCACGGGCGAGAAATGGACGGATAAAGGCACATCCGCTGTTCCCTGTTCAGATGGATAAAAAGCGCTGTTTCCAAAACAGTGGTTCTTACTTTAACGGACTAGTCCTGTAGTTGAAGAAATACGGTGTCCTCGCCACTGTGGATGGTCTATACCCTTAATAAATGTACGCAATAAATGCAATGAGCAATTCCTGATTGTAGGGGTAGAGGTGTAGATTCATAACTAAAAAGAGCGCATATAACTAACGAAGCGATAGGAAGACACCAGCAGAACGAGTACAGCGAACGACACAAGCACTAAGAAAACAAGCGCCTCGGGGATTGCGGTGAGGGGAGGGCGGAGGTGAGAACAGGAAGAAGTGCGATTAATACACCGCAGAAAGAACAGTGGTCGGAGCGTGTATGGCCTGCGGTAACGGGCGCTGCACTTCATCATGGGCCACGCTGTAGGGAAAGCACAGAAGCAAGGCTGACTAACGCCTTCGCTATGGCCTTTCCAACCTCTCGCTTCCTCTCACGATCACACGTCCCACCATTGGCCGCCTTTTTTAAACAAATAAGAAAAATGCCAGGCTTGGCTCCGACCGTGTTTTGCGGTGCCCCTTTTTTACTCGAGGTTTGGGACGCTAGCAGCGAACCGGAAAGGCTGAAGTGGAAGGTCGGAGGTTTCGTTGAGGTCATTGCACCCTTGTGATGTAACAGCTTCAAATGAACTCAGAAAGGGTAGTTTCCTGGGCACGTTGGTACTCCATAACTGAATAAAATAATCGCGTAAAAAAGTGGGAGACCCGGACGAAGTGAGGACAGACACACACGGAGCAAACTTCCAACTACATTTTATTGTGCCACTGTGTCAACCTTATCGAACAAATCGAAGAACCTTATCGAAGAAGCCATCACACAAATCATCTGTTTGTGGACTGTCTACCCCCTCATGTAACACCCCTTGACTGGGGCCCTTGAGGTATTATAAATAAATAAATAAATAAATAAATAAATAAATAAATAAACTTCACAAAGGGCGATCGCGCATGCGTAAGTATAGATAGGGGTTAAACGCCCGGCGATGCGGAGGCCAAGAAAACCATTTCCTTTTCTGTGAGAGGAAGCGAGGGCGTGCTACATTTATCTCCGAATCTTTTTTACAGGCCAAACTCGGCATTTTATCTCTTGTTGTTAGAAACTCGGACTCTGCAATTGACTTTTTGAAATGTGACCCGGACCGGCATATCCAGGCGTTTTCAATTGACATTATGGAGTTTTATTATTTCCTACCACATGACAGCCTACTCTCC
This sequence comes from Haemaphysalis longicornis, assembly GCA_013339765.2. Lineage (NCBI taxonomy): Eukaryota > Metazoa > Arthropoda > Arachnida > Ixodida > Ixodidae > Haemaphysalis > Haemaphysalis longicornis. The sequence continues at coordinate 22,625,893 of CM023450.1, read as the reverse complement.
CATATCGAGCAAAATATTGACGAGTTCAGCCTTGTTTTTCCAGAACGAGGTCGGTATGCCCAGCAGTCCCTTTTTAGAGCTTTTACAGTTTTACCTGAAGTCCTCTTTTATTACATGGACAGTGAATGCTATTTGCAAAACAGTGGTGTTTGTATCGGTTCTTGCATGGCTCTGATTCTTAGTGACCGGTTTTTAGCCTCTTTAAACAATGAAATTTTAAACCAGAGACAGGGTAGCACTGTTTGTAAAGCTTTCGGATATGTGGATGATTTTCTTTAATTTTTATCGACTGCCCTTCTGACCTGCTTGCTTTGGAGGCGACCAAAGCCTTATCAACGTTTCAACACTGCTTAACCTTAACTCCGTTTGATGTTACCCATGAGTTGCCGGTGGAAGGGCCGACCCGGTTTCTTGACCTTCGCCTCACCTTCAGTAATAGCCATACCTGTTGTTCCGATCAGCCGCAAGCCAATAAGCCACTTTTGCCACATACGTCGGCCCATTCTAAACTCGTAAATCGGGCCGTCGTCAGTTCGGGCTCTAGGAATGCTCTAGGAAAGTCTTGCTGTCACTCAATGGGCGCAAGCTTTGAGCAACAAAGTGAGCGTCTGTTTTTGGCAGGGTATCCTGAGCCAGTGCTGGTGTAGGTAGCGGAAAGAATTTAGAGAAAGGCGAGACCCAGCGCTCAACATGCAGATGAAGATGTCGTATCCGGCAATCGCCCAAAAGTTGGTGTAGTGCCCTACATGCACCAGATATCCCACAACCTCAAGAAGATTGGGAAGAAAGCGAAAATTAAGGTGTTTTTTTTTTCGGCGCACAACAAGCTTGGGAAGCTGAGTAAACTCACGAACTTCAATCACCCCACCCCTGAGCAACAAGGGGCACCGGACGAGGTTTGCTGCCTGTGCGAGCCGGGTAGTGTACAGCCTCCAGGTCAACTGTAAGAGGCAGTAAATTGGGCAGACCGGCAGACCGGGCGTTGCCTGAATGACCGGTTACGCGAGCACTGCAATAACATTAAATCTGGCAATGGTGGATTCTTGGCTGCACATTGTTTAAGATTCGCCTCTAAACTTATAGTTGAGAAGTGTGCGATTTTATCCTGTTGCCGGACGCACCTTTTTCGAGAAATCACGCAAGCTGAGGCGATAGGAAGACTCGGAGACAAATATGTCAGCACGCCCTCACTTGCTCTCACCGAAAAGAATTGGTTTTCTTGGCCGCCGCACCGTCAGGCGTTTAATCCCTCTTTATGCTTACGCATGCGCGATCGCCTTTTGTGAAGTTCCTAAGGTTGACACCGTGGCACAATAAAATGTAGTTGGAAGTTTGCGCCGTGTGTGTCTGTCCTCACTTTGTCCGTGTCTCCCCCTTTTTTGCGGAATTATTTTACTCAGCTTCCAATGCCGTCAAAGCAGCCAGGTGAAGCCCTAAGTGCGCAACGTTGAGTCCATCGGCTCACGTTACCACTGTACGGTGCGGGTATGAGCAAGCAAGCGCTACAACGCTGAGCATAATTTTGCACCCATTCCTCCGCCTCATGGACACGTCCACCTACGCAGCCTTTCAGGCCGCAACGCAGCCGGAAAATCAAGCCCATTTACGGATTTATATCCGATACCCCACGATCCGGAACCGTTCAACCTCGCCGATCTAACAGTGGAGAGCGAAGGTAGTGATGTTGGCAAATAGGGATGATTGATAGATAAATGTCCAGGCAGTGCACGAAAATTCATTTCAGCTATGATCTTCCAACATGCCGTAAACCAACGTTCAAGCAGTGAAGACTTGTCGAGCTTATTCTTGTGGCGGAGGACGAATCAAGACAAAAAACGTGGATGAAACGAGTTCACCAGGCTAATTTCTGGCTGGAAAAAAGTCTTACGCCGATATTGTCTCTCTATTACTCCCTCCCCTGGTCCATCACTCATCATACACAAAATATAAGTATATAAATATGCGGTAAATGCCGAATGAATGGTCCGAAAGCTACAATACTCATTAAAGTTATCGTTGAAAAGCACACAAGGAGCAAGAAAAAATAGTTAAGTTTCACACATTTCGGTGGACTCGTTGTAGGTTTTGCTTGAGGAAGGAAAATTAATACCCTGTCTTGTACGGCATGCCGTACCGCTATTCGGTTTTTATTAAGTCGCACTCGACACCTGAATAGAATCAGTTTATAGGTTAAAGAAAATAACGCACGTGTTTGAGACAAACCAGGCAACGCTTTATTTACGAGTAGCAGCTGCTGACAAGTAAAACAGAAGGCAGGGTTCGCTTCCTAAGATAGATGCAAATACAAATGACACGGCTGAGAAGCCAGGTCACTTCTTCGCCGGAATCCAACTCCGTGGCGAAGACGCAAGCTTCTGCGGCTTTCCTCAGATACTCGGTAACCTTTCGGCTAATGCCACTCAAAGTAACAAGGCCGTGAAGACGTTCTTCTGGTGTTTTGGCCCCAACTGAACCACTATTTTGATGGATGGGACACTTACAGTAACTTTTTCTTAGTCGTTCGTCTGAAACTGTGACATACGAACTGTGAATATTACTGATACTTCAGCACCTAAATCCTCTATATTCAGAGATGATCCACGCGATCCCCGCAGCGTTAGGGCGTCTTGCACGAATGCATGTCTTGCGTTATTCCTTGGAGGAGGAAGAATCGCTTCGGAAATCAGGTCACGCCCCGGCAGTATTGTTTTGGTACGGTCGTTCGCGTATCTTTTCGCATTAGACCTATGTCGTTCCTCAATAGCAATGTGCGTAGCGTAGCGGCTATCACAGTCTCGTTCGCTGCTCGCGTGGCCTTCTCCTCCTGATTTCGCGGAGAAAGGTTAGAGCGCTTCTTTCTTCACACACTTTCTTTGAAGAAAAATTGAACCGTTTTGAACACTTTCACGTCTGATTCGGTTACTTTTTCTGTGGCAGCCAATGCTTTAGTGTGCAAAGATTATTGTAAACAATCGCTTGAGGCTTATATAAACGTACAAAGGCGAACGCTATTCACATGTGCAAGCAGCGGAAGCAAGCAATGTCGATTAACCACCATCTTAGTGGTTTAGGAAGGAGCCTCGTTAGCCGAAGCATAAACGTGAAGTCAGCGTACGCATTCAAAAGAATGCGTAAGCTTTCAACTTAAAAATGTAAGCTTTCATCTTTAAAAAAATCGCCAGTGAATCAACCTAGCCAAATGCCACAATTCTTGTAAACGTTCCGCGCGAGTTATTCAGCAAGAGAGAAAAACGCTTTTTTACCGCCTGCCACTCTATTAATTGCTGCGTGCACGCTATTATATGTCATTCATCATACATTTTTCGTTGTGTTCCTTTGGTAGTGATAACTGGAAAAATCCACTATACTAGCCTCGATAGCATCGCCGAAGTTTGCAAAATTGTGTCCCCACTAATAACGTCGTTAAATTCTCGTTCGTTGCGCTGATGAGGTTGTAATGGCTCAGAAAACTTCAAAGGTCCAAGGTGCCGCCTTCCGCCTTCAAGCACCGACCGGCAAAAAAAGAGGAACTCTGTGACGCAGCATGCGGAAGCACTGACCTGGTGACAGAGAATAATAAGATATAAAGTTCGCAGAACTTATTGAAGAAAAGGTCGTCTGTATTTTTAACAGTCCTTTCAAGCGTTGATAATTGAAAAGAACCCTCCTCTTCCGTTCCCGTTTCTTCTTTTTCCAGGTCCCGGTATAAATTACGTGCGTATTTGCGGGTGGGTACATGTGTGCTTGTCTTTAAATATTACGCAACGGTAGCTGTTACGGCGTATTCAACCGTGTGGTTGAATACGTTATTTCAGCTATCGTTTACGTGCGAAGGAGGCCGTGAAGCCAGGTAGTGAGACATTTGACTATAGAATTAATAGCCAAGCAATGGTACACACAAAAAGAACGCTACCCCTAGCATGCCGACGAAGATAAAAAAGAACGGTGTGTATCGATCGCAATTAGCCTCTGCGCACAGCCTTCAGCTGCGTGACTCCTTTGCGGGCGGCCGAAGGGTGCCTCCTTCCTTCTTTCTGCATGCGTGGCCCCGTCGGGAAACCCTGCGCCTGACTATGGCTCCTCACAACCTCGTTCCTGTTTTGTACAGTTGTCTAGTTTATTTTCACGCAGTTGTCTGACCTACATACGATCATGCTATCACCATTTTCCCGAAAAACCATCCAATTCCCATTTTATAGTAAAATAGCGGTGTTAGCATCAGTTATGCACTTGTGTTTTGCATCAGTGTGCAATGCAACAAGGCTTTATTAAAAGGAATGTGTGCTGCTTTTCGACGAAATTCTCTTGCTCTGTCAAATGACGTTACTTTATTTTCAGTTTATGTACCCTTACTACAATACCCGCGAAAACCATTTGCACTGGTGTTTTCGTGTGTTTCTCTTTACACCAAAATGGCGGAAAGTATAATAAGCGCTTCATGATCCACGCTAATGTGCACATGGAGTATTCTTCATCCGTTTTTGTGGGTATAGTGTCGGATTACTTTATACATGCACATAATTGTTTCTGTAAAAAAAAAGTTGGGCGTCACACCGACCAAACGTTCCCGTACCACAAATTATCCAGGCGAGGGAAAAGACTGAAAATACGGAGGCAACGGAAGAGTAGCAAGCGAGTTCAGGAATTACATATTCGACGCCTTTATTCACACAGGCCGCCATTTATTTTAGATGCGACTGCATCTCATTTACTCGCCTTGTCCCTCCATACGGCGTTGTTGTTGTCCATCCACACCGCTCCCCCATTCTCCTCGCCGCGCGAGCTGCGCTCTCCGCCGCTCAGCCCCTCTCCTCTCCGATAGCGAACACTCTCTCGCGAGGGTCATTGGATTGGATTCGATTGGACTGGCTTGGCTTGGCTTGGGTTGGACTGGATTGGATTTGGATTCGATTGGATTAAAGTGGATTGTGTTGCGTTATAGCCGCGCCACGTTGCGTCATAGCCGCGGCAGGGGTTCACGGCACGTTTCACGCGATGGGAGAATCAACCTAACGGAGACAACAACGGAACCCCCTATGCGTCACATCCACACAGGGGTTCCCGCGAGGGGAGGTGGGAGTAATTTTTTGTACTTCCTCGGCAAGATCTCACGGTAGGAAAAGAGAAGAGTAGTTAGAACTCAGAAGAATGCCTTCCAGCCATGCCATAACAATAGCTACGAGAGTAGATTCGAGAAGAGGCTTGTCAACGAGCACGCTGTCTAGTCACGGGAATTCAGGCCAAAAAGGTTGGTTCAGGCGAAGACGCCTTCAGCTGCACATAGCGGCCTCTATGAACGACTGCACGAAGAAACGCGCTTCCGCCGAAACGTGTTCCACTCGAGAGCGTGGTAAGAGCCTGTGCGGAGCACTGGAGTTTCAAGGGAAGCTAGAGTACTTCTCTCTACTTCCAACTTCTTTCGCATTCTTTCCTCTCTGTCTCTCTCTCTCTCTCTTAGGTTTTCTTTGATATCGGCAGTAAAAAAAAACGAGTCTCTGATGGAGAACTTCCGCCACCACCCTTCCGTGAACAAAGCGGCTCCGAAGCCCAGAACGGAGAGCAGAAGGCGTTATTTTCGTCGATGTTTACGGTCATTTCGCTTTTCAAATGGGAAGCTCCGCTTCTGCATTTGTACCTCGTCTAGCGGCTTCACCAAAGTTAGACCTGCGAGAAATAACGGGCAAACGTTGTTGCCATACCGCTGATTAGACCAAGAAGTCTGTTCTGAAATGAACCATGACCGGAAGATTGTAGCCTGCCAGTCAATGATCGTGTCGTATTGCGATGCTGCCGGGTGCCCCACATTGCCCCTTAGTAACGAAAGGACCTTTAAAGCATGATTTCCCCCAGGAATGTTCCAGCTATCGCACCATAAGGCGCTGCCAATTATAACAAAACAAACACGATTCCCGCCTTCGAAAGAGGGCGGTAGCGGTGGTCAAAACCCACCTTTTCCGTCCAGCTCAGAAATCTTGTATTAGGAAAAAGAAGGATGAACGGACCCCTTCGACGGGACTTTCCTGTGGGGGGCTTGTAATGGTGGCATAGTTTCCTCTTATAGATCGCGTTGTTTACCTTAGATCTTAGTGTAAATTGACACTGCGTGAGAGCAATGAAAACAATTTGTCATCTTTCATTCAATTATGGTAAAAAACGATGCACGGGAAGCTGACGAACAAAATGAGAGATTGCATAGTCTGAAAGGGGTGTAAAAGGCTGACGGCGCATGCTGGCGCGAAAATCAAGTGTAATCATCCATAAAATGACTAAAAAAGCTGCCAGCATTAGGCTCAGTCTCGTGCCAGAATGCCGAAGTCAAAGCAATGTGATGCAGGAGGATAGTTTGGGGAATCTATTAGGGATAATGCCATAGAGACTCTAGAACCACGCCCACACACACGCACACGCGCATGCTCATGCGCACGCGCATGCACGCGCGCGCACACACACACACACACACACACACACACACACACACACACACACACACACACACACACACACACACACACACACACACACACCACACACACACACACAACACACACACACACCACACACACCCACACACCACAGCACGCACACACGCACACGCGACACACACGACACACGCACACACACGCCACGCACACACGCACACACGCACACACGCACACACGCACACTCCGCACACCCCCACGCACACACACACACACACACACACAACCACCACCACACCACACGCCCACGCATACACACGCGAGCGCGCATGCACGCATGTGCACAGAAATACACACACACTTGCACCGTACGCACGCACACGCACACGCACGCACATACACACACAGACACACACACACGCATACACACACAGACACACACACGCATACGCACACATTACGCGGTGGATAACTTAGGGAAAGGGAGTGGTAGGCCGATCGGGCAATAGCATATCAACCGGGCAGCAACGAAATTGTATGGAAAAGAAGCAACGACGAGGGATTTGACCCTCCGTCAAAGGCCACGTAAGGTGGATGCGGTGACACACACACGCACACGCACACACATACATACATACATACATACATACATACATACATACATACATACATACATACATACATACATACATACATACATACATACATACATACATACATACAACTACATACATACATACATACATACATACATACATACATACATACATCATACATACATACATACATACATACATACATACTACATACATAATACATACATACATACATCAGGGAACGATAGGGCATTGAAGATGGTCACCAGATAGAAATAATACTTTGGAGAAGGTAGCGGCCTCAGACCTCTGCCAACGTTTCGACAATGAGAGTTGCCTTTTTCAAGGCATGAGGGTTCCTGATGCCTTGAAAAAGACTTGATGCTTTGAAAACCCTGATGCCTTGAAAAAAGACAAGTCTCCTTGTCGAAACGTTGGCAGAGGTCTGAGGCCGCTACCTTCTTCTAAGTAATATACATACATACATACATACATACATACATACATACATACATACATACATACATACATACATACATACACTTGCTTGCACACACTCACGCGAGCGCACACGCATGGACGCACAAGCCCATACACACACTTGCACGCGCACGCACGCACAGGCGTGCACACGCACACATTACGCGGTGGCCATTGCCAACTTAGAGCAGGGGAGTGGTAGGCCACATACATGTGCTTTAGATCGGGAATAGCACAGCTACCGGACGTCATGAAGAAGTGCGTGGAGAATAAGCAACGACGAGCGCTTAGGAGCTTCGACGAATGCCATATAAGGAGGACGCGGGCCTCCCTTAAGAGGAAACCGCGTTAGGCCTGGGGTTCTCGGCACGCGTACCACAGCTTTACTCCGGCAACCAGACCCTATACCACGACAAAGAAGCGCTTCCACGCACCCTTCCGCTTAACCGACAAAACAGGTTACTTTTTTTACCTCCACTCGTACCTCCTCGTGCGCTAGTGTCAAAGGAACATTGCTCCGCTTTGTCGCTTGAGGTGGCCATTCGTACGTTTCCAGCATCCGCCACGGGACACCCTTTCTTGACCTCTGCTGTCCTTTCTCCTTGTTAAGGAAAAGGGCAATTACATAGACGAAGCCGTGCTTCTTTTTTGCGTTGTTAATTGCAGAGTTAAAATCGAATCAGCCCTACACAACCGACCCCTGATGTGCTTCCAGGACCAATACTGTGGCCACGGGATCGAGTCCTGGTTTTCTGATGAACGCAGCATGATTTTAACCTGAGTCCTCTATGATTAAATGCCCCTATGATTGTGACGTCCTCCTAGAGTAGTTTTTTTTTGTTTTCGGCAGCGGGAGCACTGCCACGTATATACATATGCGTGGCCATGTTATACAACCTAACGTTCCTATCCTCTTTTTAGGTTATACTGGAAAAGAAGCATTAAGTGAAAGCATGCGGCTGAATGAAAGGATCTTTTAAAGTGGGCAGAAACACTAGAGACAAAACAATGTATTCTCCACAGATTGATTTGTCATTCTCTCTTGTGGAACAACAGAGAAACCCCGCGGAACAACAATGAAAGTTAATAACAACGTTTCTAAATGGCAGACGCATATATTCCGACTCACAGCAGCATCTCCGAAAAAGAGTACCAAAATTTTCTGGTTTCTTTTTATTAAGTTCTGTAGGCGTGGGAGTGTGTCTGGTGTTTGCATCTTGAAGTGCAGAGGTGCGCTTCTACACGAAACGTGACGGGTTAAACCACCTCAGCCAACGCGCTCAAAAATTGTTTTTGTGGTATTAACCCTGTCCTACGTTTCGTGTCAGGCAGCGACTCTGCACTTCAAGATGTTAAGTTCTGTCGTTTATTTTCGTCTGCAGGTGCACTTGTTTCTATACTTACTGCTTTCTCCAACAAACTGACGCCGGTGGTCAAGCAAGGCGCGAAGCGACGACATCAAAAAATATAATATTTATATCCAGTGGGGTGGAGCCTTAATATAACTTTTTTTCATCACACAGTATTGTAGCTGCCAATGTCTCTTCCTAATTCTGACTGGGCGAGAATTAGAGTGAAAGGGAATAAACACCTCTATGTTTATGGGCAACGAGGAGAAGTCTTCTGTCCAAGACGCCTTGTTGCATCCCTGTTTCAACAGCCCTAAACCGCAGAAGGCGCTTGTCATCTGTGCCGCAGCTGGTCAGTGCTCTCCCCAAAAGCGCGCCAGAAGAATGGAAGAGATAACTGCGAAATCGTCGCGCCGTTTTCTCAACTTGAGGACTTCCCCTTCTTCACATCTTCTCATAGTCCCCATCCCTTGGTAATACGTGGAATACTTCGTGTTGGTTACAAAAGATGGTTCTGGTGAATGCCGCAAATGAAGCGATAATATGGTGAGAAGAACCTTCCAACAAAACCTGCGCCATTACCCTGCGCCACTGCGCTCTCGTTTATTTTTTAGATGCGACGCTGAGAGGAGCATCTCTTGCCGGCGGCCCTGTCCTTCCTGCGTCGTCGTTGTCCGCGTCCGCACAGCTGCGTCTCTCCTCCGCTCACCCCCTCTCCTCTCGCCGTGATAGCGCGCCCTCTCCCCCAACATCTGTGGCGCGGGCAGTGCGGTGCGCTCTCTCACTCCGCCGGTGGGCGGCGCTGCGCGCGGCACAAGCATAGGGTGCCTCGATGCGCGCCCGCTCCGCAGCGGAGCGGGCGCGCATCGAGGCACCCTACGCAAGCGCGCTGTGCGCATGTGCAGCGCCCTCTCTCTCAGCCGTCTCCTCTCCTTCGGGCGCGCTGCGCAAGCGGAGTGCCGCGCTCGGCCGGTCTCTCAGTCGACGGTCATCCGCGCTACGCTCTCTCTCTCTCTCTCTCTCTCTCTCTCTCTCTCTCTCTCTCTCTCTCTCTCTCTCTCTCTCTCTCTCTCTCTCTCTCTCTCTCTCTCTCTCTCTCTCGCATTACCCGACGATTGCTCACGCAATTCGAGTAATCGACCCAACGGAAACGCACAATGGAACCCCCTTCAGCGTCGCATTACACCAGGGTTCCCGCGAGGGGAGGTGGGCGTAATTTTTTATTTGTTTATTTTGGGTGGGGTGTGGTCAAAGATTAGCTCCACACCCTCCTGAATAACTTCCTGTTCCCATTTGGACCATAGGCTAGTTCTTTTCTGACAAACGATTTTTTTCACATATGCACAATTTTCGAGAGCACGCATTTTCGCGAAGGGGAGCCTAATTTGTGGAGCTGTGAACAATTTTGTTCAACCTGTAACGCCTATTTTGTATCGCCGACGTATCACATGCGGAACTGTTCGTGTCGAGCGACAATTGGCATACTACGGCTGGATCATTACGTGTTCCACGTCGCTAGGTTGGCTTCTCTTCCCGCCTGGGGTATTGTAGTGAGACTATTGAGCCCATTAAAGGATGTGGAACTGTCGCGACGGCCAAGTCCCCGTGTAGCTGTGAACCGCATGGCACTTCCAAAAGAAGAGTACGGAGATTTGATCACGTCGTCTGGAAATAAGTTAAACCTAAAGCTAGATTTAAAAACATTTTTATCAGCATCATCATCATCATCATACGCTCAAGTTCAGTTCAGTAAAACTTTATTGAGGTTGGGTAAGGGATTAAAGGGAGAAACTTGGGTGGAGTCTTCTTTCCTAGACCCCAGAAGCTTGTGCCCCGGCCCAGGCCCTGTCGATCAGCTGGCGCTGGTGTTCCAAGGCCTCGCTGGCCAGAGTCGCCTCCCACGTTTCTAGTGAATGGTGTATTGTTCTCGGTTTGCCATATAACTGGAGCAGTTCTATATGGTGTCGAAAAGGGTGGCTTTTTCGTTACATTGAAAACATTCCTCACTAAATCTGTCTGGGTACACAAGCGCCAGCCATGATTTGTGTGGGAATGTGTTTGTTTGTATTCTTCTCGGTGTCTGTGCCTCGTGGGTGTTGATTGCCATGTGAAAATAAAAAGACTTGAAAGGACAACTCTACCCGCTTTTCATAAGCACCAACCACTAGCAAAATCAATGATTTAGTCGAGGACAATCCCTCCTTGCGGAGAAAAATGCGTCGAGGGAACCTAGCTGAGACCGTAATCACGCCAGGCGTTGTTATCGCCCTGTTCCGTGTGCCACTTCCTGGTCACGCGTGAGTTTTTTCCTCTTACTTTCGCTTACTCTGCCTCCGCAGAAGGAACAACTGGCTAAGAAACAGCGAACGATTCCAAACTTCGCCAACGTATGCACAAGCGCTGCAAGAAGCACCGACTAAAGTTTGTCGGCCAGTGTCCACACCTTCATTCAGTCGGCTCCCACACTGCAAGTTAGGCTCCTCGATCCCGGATGCCTTCGTTCCCATAACGGGCTGTGGTCAGTAGATATTGGGAAGGGGAGGTACGCCTAGCAGCCGGAACAACACTGGAGACAGCAGGAATTCGGACGGCATTCGGAACACTCGCAACTGGGTACACAAAAATAACAATGTATACACTGCGGACAAAGCAACTGCGGCTTGCAGCAGCGAGGAATGGAATGTGGCGCCCGTGGAGCACGCGAACGGTCTCGGTGGGTGGGAACTAAGGTTGAAGGTCGGAGGAATTGGTTGGCAGTGTAACGGGAGAACGACGAAAGCGAGACGGGAGCCATGGCTGCCCGTTACGAAGATGATCACTTTTCTTACAGGGTTCGAAACGATGATGATCATGGTCATTATGACGCGTACCCAAAGGAAAGATCTAACACATCCCTTGCACGCAACGTTCACGTATGCTACCAAGGAAGAAGCGTCGTTCAGTGTACCGGCACAACCGGTGCACGCAAACCGAACAGTGGTTGTTAGAAGGCTGCAGTTGACGCCGCGTCTTCATCCCTTTCCTGCGTACTCCTCTAACATGTTCCTTACGGGACGATTTCCCCTAGGTTGTCCGATAGCTTGAGGGGCAGCTTGGACACGTTGTTGCGTTGCGACCTGTTCTGCCGCTCATAGTGCGTTTCAGACTTACCTACGCTTAGTCGCGATTCCCTCTTGAGCGCGCGGCTGGTTTGCAAGCCGTTCGTAACTACGTGGGTCACTTGCCTTCTTGATCGAACGGACCGATACCTCTGCTCAGGTGTCTTGCGGGTAGAGTGATCCAGTGGGATAAGACAGCTTTCTAGGGTTTCATAAACGACACCAGATACGGGCATGTACCGTAATCGTATGTTTCACTGCTTCAAAGATTGAGCACATCTCTCACTCACTGACCGCATTTCTCACTCCCGCCCGCGAGAGAGTTGGTGCGACGATGAGCAATATGTCCACAATCCTGAAAGTTTAATTTTCGGTACATGAGTTTAATCTGGGAAAAGATGTCGGAAAGTGCTGCCTTGTTTCGTCTCCAGCGGTGTGTGCGCCGTCCTACCGCGTTCAACACAGCCTGGCGTCACCAAAGCGAAGCGGAAAACAAGCGACCTCTGCGTCCATGTTCTTGAAACGGTTATAGTGTCTTAAAATTTTGAAGCCGCTGCAGTGAAGGTGGTGTAGGACAACTTTCATTTTTTTCTTTGTTGCCATAGGCTTGGTGTAGCAATTTGAGCGGCGTTTCCACATCAGTCTTTCTTCTGCCTCGGCGTTTATTCCAGTCGTTTCTGATTCCGATAAGTCTATTTTCCTGGTGGGTTTCAGCTGACAATATGGCTCTGCGGCGTCTTGAGCAAATCTCGCTGTTTCTTGGCACTGATCAGAAGTGAACAGCAAGATTTCTTCTGCGTTTTCCAATTTCAGTTTGATGCGATGACTGAGATTCTTGCATCACTGCAACTTCCTCGACTACTTCGACTGTTTGAGCTGGTCGGGTCTTAACACGTTCCTGTAAAGACTCACCCTTGATGAAGTCTGAAACGAAGATGTAGTCGAAACCGTAGTGCATAGGTCCTATGTCTTCTTTCACGTCCTTTATTTCACGAGTTCCGGCGTCTGCTTGGACGGGGCTACGTCTGCTGCAGACGTATCCTCGTGTTCTCGGCGCTTGTATTTCGTTGGGACGCTCAACGCTACCTCGTAGATGGCTTCCACGTTGTCAATATCTGGAACCTTCGGGTGGCTGTGGTCTTTCGTCTCGACATGGCATCTATACCCATTGTACTACGTGGTCACCGTTGAAAGTTGAAACCTGCAGCTTCGGCAGAACAACTACCTAGGTTGATGGACATGAGCCGCAGTGAGGTGGGTCATCTAGATGGGTTTATGGGGGAACACCATTGTACAAGATGGTCATTGGTCGATTGTAATTTGGCTAGCCTGCAGTGCCGTTGGTAGTGACTATCCTGCCGGGCGCTGTTCGAGATTTTAAGACCGAGCGCAGGGGGTTGATTGCACCATATACAGTTCTTCCGAAAGCCAACGCGTCGAAGTAATCTTGTTAAACTTTGTCATGGTCCAGAAGCCCGATTATGTTCTTTTCTACTTCACAGAAGCCCAATTATTTTCTTTATACTTCGCAGTTTCCTTGCTTTTAAAAAGGTCAATGGCCTATTGGAGATCGTGCGAAGTCGCTGAGGCCGCTTCCAGAAGATCCCTTGCTGCATTGAGCAGTATGCTACTTGCGCCGCGAAGGATACGTCGCTGTCGGCGCAGCTTATCCATCTCACACATTCGATTGGTCGTCACTACGCGTTCAGGGCCAGCCATGCTGACTTCCGGCTGAGGGCGTGGCTGAGCAGTCTAAACAAGTCAAAAGATCGGGTTGCTGCGAGCTTCAAGCCGGAGGGGACGTTGGTAGTCTCCTTCGTCGCGTGCGGTCATCTTCCCGGGTCTCAAGGAGCCAAAATACAACCGAAGAACGACGAAACCGAGACCGGAGCCATGGCTGCCCGCTACGGGGATGATCACTTTTCTGACAGGGGTCTAAACGATGATGATCATGGCCATTATGACGCATACCCAGCGGGAGATTTAACAGGCCGTCTTGGAGTCCAACGAGTTCCAGCGCACTTGTGCATAACCCCTTGAATGACTTTTGCCGGCAGTTTTCCTGCTTCTCTTCCTTCTACCCGGACGGAATTGGCTGCTGCAAATTTTACTCACTCCTCGTAGTGGGATATCAAGGGGAGGTGGAAGCTACTTCGTCGCATCCGGGGGACATTTTTTGGGCTTGAAATAGAGCCTCTCTCTCCTACCTGTATATTAGGACCATTTTGGTGGGACAAGCAAGAGGTGTGGCACTGCCTAAAAGTTCGTGATTACGCCGAAATGTGGGGCGAAGGACGTGACGAGAAACGACAACAGCTCAACGCAGGGATTGCGGGCGTCAACAGAGGAACGACGTGTCTCGCATTACTATTTAGCTACCATTGTAAAAACAAAGGACCATGAAGACAGGAGAAAAGAAGTAGTACGTTGCGTGCTTCATTCTAACATTAGCACAATGCAAGGATCATCATCATCATCATCATCATAATCCTATCTACGCCTACTGCACGGCAAAGGCCTCTCCCATTAATCTCCAATTATCCCGGTCCTGTGCTAACTGCGACATATTTATCCCCGGAAACGTCTTGATCTCATCTGCCCATCTAACTTTCTGCCGCCCCCTGCTACGCTTGCCTTCTCTAGGGACCGACTCTGTTACCATTAACGACCAACGGTTATCTTGCCTTCGCATTACATGCCCTGCCAACGTCCATTTCTTCTTAATTTCTTCTAATATGTCCTTAACACGCGTTTGTTCCCTGCGCCACTTCGCTCTATTCTTGTCCCTTAACATTACGCATATTATCTTTCGTTCCAATGCTCGCTGAGTCGTCCTCAAGTTAAGCTGAACCCTGTTAGTGAGCCTCCAAGTTTCTGCCCCGTAGGTGAGTACCGGTAAGATGCAGCTGTCACGCACTTTATCCTTAAGCGACAATGGTAGGCTGCCATTCATTATCAGAGAAAGCCTGCCGAATGCACTCCACCCCATTCTTATCTTTCTAATTATTTCTGCCTGTCACGCGTTTCCTTAATCGGGTGCACTGTCGGAAGATATGGGGAGTCGACTCAAGAGAGCCAACAAACCCCACCGAATCCACAGGGCACAGGTGACAAAGGGGGTGGCCGTCTGAGGCGCGGCTTTCGCCGTCCAGAGCGGCAAGAATGAGCAAGAGCCCTGAACGAAAACAGCACAACGACTTATATTTATACAGGCAAAGTACTGTACAAGCACGAGGTAATGAATCCATAGTGACAGACAATTTAGATTGAATTCTCTAGATCAAGAAACAGTTCAATATTAGGAAAAATTATACAATCAGGAGCGTTAACAAATGAATATTATGAAGCGGAGTAGTTAACAAAAAAAAAACGAACAGTTCGATGCATATGAGAGACAGAGTCCCAGCATATTCACCGACCGGGCCGGACGATGCACCGGTGTCGGAGGCCATTCGGCTACCTGGGAAGCGTGGCTTCGTTGTAGGCCAGGCCGTCCGAGACGATCACGGTGATTCGAGGCCCGGGAGTACGTTGGAGTCCTCCAGGGCGCGGGTCTCCGATGGTGTGATGTACAAACTGGCAGGTGCCGTTGTCAATCACGACGTCCAAACGTAGCTGGTTTGCTTAGGCGCGGCTTCTCTTTTTATAACCGTGCCGGCGCGGAGAGGGAGAGCACCACACACAACACGCCCGCCGCCGTCAGCGAATAACTTCCCTCTTCTCCCTTCTAGAATCATCGACGCTGTTTAGCACTGGCAAGGCCACCCGTGCCTCCTCGAGAGTGCTCGAAGCTTCGGTGTAAGTTGAGCGGCGGAGCTTTTTATTTTGGTATTTTCTTGCCGGCGAGCCGGCGAGTAGTCGTGTTACGGCCTACTCGTTCGCGAAAGTTCTAGCCTTGTCTCGCGGCGAATAGAACCGAACTGAATGAATCGAACGACTGCAAGAAGAATTAGGCGCTGTACAATAAAATGAAAATTTATAAGGTACTTTTAGACGTCGCACGCTCGAGTTTGTGACACAGCCCCCCAGTTTCAGAATATTATGCAATAATATTCTCAAAACTCACAAAGTCGTGCGTTCGCGTCGTTCACACTTAGTGAACAAAAGATGCTGTGCCTACTAACACAAAATCGAGTACAGCCCAATGTTCTTCATAAGGATAATGACAGGTACAGAATTCGCGTAGAGAACAGTGGTTTGGCGCAGATTTCTCAACAAATACACATCCTAGGGACAACTCATAAGTTTAAGAACAATAAAGTTCTAACATTCGAATTAAGCCAGTGCCCATAATAAATGTCGGGCTCGGGTCAAAAGTCACTACAAGTGCGAAAGTCATGAAAATACAGCGTGCACTCCAGTGCGAAGGTGTCACAAACTCGAGCGTACGACGTCTAAAAGTACTTTATAAATTTTTCATTTTTATTGTACAGCGCCTAACTCTTCTTGCAGTCGTTCGATTCATTCAGTTCGGTTCCCATTCGCCCCGAGACAATATGGAGCTTTCTCGAACGAAGAGACGGTAACACGATCACTAGCCGGCTCACCGGCGAGAAAACAACAAAAATAAAACCCCCGCTCCGGTTTCGTCGAAGCTTCCAGTACTTTCGAGGAGATGCGCGTGGCCTTGCCAGTTATAAAGAGCGTCGATCTTCTAGAATGGAGAAGAGGGAAGTTATTCGCTCACCGGCGGCGGGCGCGTTGTGTGTTGTGCTCTCCCTCTCCGCACCGGCGCGCCTATAAAAAAGAGAAGCCGCGCCTAAGCAAACCAGCTACGTTTGGACGTCGTGATTGACAACTGCACCTGCCAGTTTGTACATCACACCATCGGCGACCCGCGCCCTGGAGGACTCCAACGTGCTCCCGGGCCTCGAATGACCGTGATCGTCTCGGACGGCCTGGCCTACAGCGAAGCCACGCTTCCCAGGTAGCCGACTCGCCTCCGACAGCGGTGCATCGTCCGGCCCGGTCGGTGAATATGCTGGGACTCTGTCTCTCATATGCATCGAACTGTTCATTTTCTTTTAGTTAAGTGCTCCGATTCGTAATCTTCATTTGTTAACGCTCCTGTTTGTATCATTTTGTCTAATTGGACTGTTTCTTGTATTTGAATTCCATCTAAGTTGCCTGTAATTATCGATCCGTTACCTCGTGCTTGTGTTTGTAACTTGCCTGTCTGAATATAAGTCTTTGTGCTGTTTTCCGATCAAGGCTCTTGCTCATTCTTGCCGCTCTGTTCGGCGAAAGCCGCACATCAGACGGCCACCCCCTTTGTCACCTGTGCCCTGTGGATTCGGTGGGGTTTGTTGGCTCTCTTGAGTCGACTCCCCATATCTTCCGACAGTGCACCCTAAATTTAAAGGAAACGGGTGACAGAAGGTCTCGTAGGTTCAAATGCAATGAGTGCACGTCAGTACTCAGAAATACATATATGTACTGGTACAATGAAACTCATAAGAAACATAACTAATATGTTGTTCGCAAACAATAACATGCAACCGCAAAGTTCACGAATGTCACCACTAGTAACGCCAACAATACACGGCATGTGTAGTGTAGAACAGTGAAAGTAAATTTACGCAGAACGCAACTAGTACGTGAATATATACTGTACAGCCAGAGTGACAAAATAAGTACAACTTTCGCGTACAGTACGACAGAGAACTATGAATACAACGTTCAAGTATACAGTACTCGACGTGAAAAATACAACTCTGTCTTACACAATTCCACTCATATCCCACGTGCATACCTAAATTGGCATTCTTCTTGCTTAGCCCGTGTCTATCGGGCGCTCGCGTAACTGCGCCTGCGGAATTTTTCTCTTCGGAGAAGTTCCTTTCCAAATGTCGCGCGAAAGCGACAAACTCTTTCGTGACCGCCGTAATACCGGGCTCGCGAAAATGTTTCACTGCCTGGGCCTTCACCTGGTGAACGACCGAGTAGCTAATAACGGCTTGGCGCTTCTTCCCACCTGTCCGTCGGGACAAATGGCAGTAGAGATGTTTTCTCTTATTCTTGAGCCCAAACCTGCTCTCTTTCTCTCGGCAGCTCAGCTGCTTGCCGAGTTTTGGGAGGCCGGTTGTCATTGACTTGCTTTTTACAGGCGCTTTGGCCGGTGCTCGAGTTGCGACGGGCACGGCTTCTCCTCGATCCGAGGTATCGAATCGGGGTTCTTCTTTCGAAACAGCGGGTGGTTTCTCTCCCACCGCTGAAGTCACAGGATCGTCGCCGACGCTTATGTACGACGAGTTCCCTCCGCGGAGTGCGGCTCCGCTTCGCACGGGGGTTTCAAACTTGACCTCAGAGTCAGTCTCTTTGCTCCTCGAGCTGGCAGTTTCGAAAGCGACGCTAGTCTGCCCAGCGAATTCGCAGTCTCGAGCTGGGTCTTCCTGCACAACGAACGTGCAACTACCCGTGCCTTTCGGAAAGACAACGGTTTCCTTTGGCACTCTCCCCGCAATATCGGGTACCCCTTCGTCTAGAGTGTTCGGCCCCGACGTCGTGATGGCATCCAAAACCGGGATGTTATCTCTATCCTCAAGCTCCGCATCACCTGTAGGATCATCGTCCTTCCAGGTCGGAAGTGGTGCGCTTTCGCGCAATTCTGGAGGTATTTCCTCCTTGCGGATCGCGGATAAATCCACCTCTTCGCTTCTAGAGATATCCTGGCGTTCCTTTATCGTTTTAGGGTTAGCAGGTTAGCACTTAGGCCATTTTCCTCATCTGATGAGGATTCCGCTTTCAGCCGTTGTATCTCGAGTCGCCTTTTCAGAATCTCGAGTTCAGCTTTGCGGGCTTTCTCCTCCCGCTCCGCTTTCCCTCGCTCCCTTTCTGCCTCTGCCTGGCGGGCTTTCTCTTCTCGCTCCGCTTTCTCTCGCTCCAACTGAAGTTGTCTCTGAAATTCTTTCTCTCTTTCTCTTTCAGCCCTCTCAGCCTCTTCTCGTGCTGCCTGTCTTGCTCTTTCAGCCTCTTCTTGTGCTGCTGTCTTGCTCTCTCAGCCTCTTCTCGTGCTGCCTGTCTTGCTCTCTCAGCTTTCTCGGTTTCCTCTTTTTCTTTTTGCGCGACCCACTTTCGTAATTCGGCCCCTGACAGGCCCAGCTGACAGCCCAACGCTACGATTCTCTCTAAATCCATGATTGCAAATGTATTGCAATCTAGCCACAATACTCTAGCCTCTAGCTAGGTATATCTACACAGAGCAAGTGAACAAGAGCACCCGCTTATAAAGGCAGTAGCAACATGCCAAAAAGTTCCAGGCCCTTTCTCCTCCCTACCGCTTCACATCAGACGTCCTGTCGCGGACGGCCAGAAATTGTCACCCGTTTCCTTAATCGGGTGCACTGTCGGAAGATATGGGGAGTCGACTCAAGAGAGCCAACAAACCCCCCCGAATCCACAGGGCACAGGTGACGAAGGGGGTGGCCGTCTGATGCGCGGCTTTCGCCGACCAGAGCGGCAAGAATGAGCAAGAGCCTTGAACGAAAACAGCACAACGACTTATATTTATACAGGCAAAGTACTGTACAAGCACGAGGTAATGAATCGATAGTGACAGACAATTTAGATCGAATTCTCTAGATCAAGAAACAGTTCAATATCAGGGAAAATTATACAATCAGGAGCGTTAGCAAATGAATATTACGAAGCGGAGTAGTTAACAAAAAAAAACGAACAGTTCGATGCATGTGACAGACAGAGTACAGCATATTCACCGACCGGGCCGGACGATGCACCGCTGTCGGAGGCAATTCGGCTACCTGGGAAGCGTGGCTTCGTTGTAGGCCAGGCCGTCCGAGACGATCACGGTGATTCGAGGCGCGGGAGTACGTTGGAATCCTCCAGGGCGCGGGTCGCCGATGGTGTGATGTACAAACTGGCAGGCGCCGTTGTCAATCACGACGTCCAACGTAGCTGGTTTGCTTAGGCGCGGCTTCTCTTTTTATAACCGTGCCGGCGCGGAGAGGGAGAGCACCACACACAACACGCCCGCCGCCGTCAGCGAATAACTTCCCTCTTCTCCCTTCTAGAATCATCGACGCTGTTTAGCACTGGCAAGGCCACCCGTGCCTCCTCGAGAGTGCTCGAAGCTTCGGTGTAAGTTGAGCGGCGGAGCTTTTTATTTTGTATTTTCTTGCCGGCGAGCCGGCGAGGTAGTCGTGTTACGGCCTATTCGTTCGCGGAAAGTTCTAGCCTTAGAACCGAATAGAACCGAACTGAATGAATCGAACGACTGCAAGAAGAATTAGGCGCTGTACAATAAAATGAAAAATTATAAGGTACTTTAGACGTCGTACGCTCGAGTTTGTCACACTGCCTCATGGTTGGGACCCGGGGTCACAACTGGGCCTAAGTGGATATATTCCCTTACCACTTCCACTGCCTCGCCCGCTATCTCAAACCGCTGTGCTATCCCGAAGTGATTGATCATTACTTTAGTTTTCTGCGTATTAATTTCCAGGCCCACGGTTCTACTCTGTTTGTCCAGTAGTCGTAAGCATGCATTGCACTTCGTCCCCGAGTTACTTAGTCAACGCTACGTCATCAGCAAATCTGAGTTGACTGAGGTATTCTCCATTAACCCTTACTCCCATCTGTTCCTAATCCAATGTTCTGAATACTTCTTGTAAACATGCTGTGAATAACGTTGGAGAGATTGTGTCTCCTTGTCTGACGCCCTTCCTTATAGGTATTTTACTGCTCTCCTTATGGAAGATCATGGTAGCTGTGGACACATTGTAAATATCATCTACTATGCTTGCATAATGCTCGTCTACCCCCTAGTTCCGTAATGCCTGAATGACTGCCTAGGTTTCGAACGAGTCAAATGCTTCCTCATAATCTATGAAGGCTATATATAGGGGTTCACTATACTTCGCACACTTCTCTATCACCTGATTGATCGTGTGAATATGGTCCATTGCTGAATAGCCTTTACGGAACCTTGCTTGTTCTTTAGGTTGACTGAAATCTAACGTGGCAGAAATTCTGTTATCGATTACCTTGGTAAATACCTGGTAGAGGACTGACAGTGAGCTGATCGATCTGTAATCTTTCAAGTCCTTCTTGTGACCTTTCAATGCAAGGATATTGTACAATAATGCGCAAGAAAGCCAGAAAAAAAAGCAGCGCAAATATACTTTTAAAAGGAATGTATGAGAAAGGATAGGAATTGACTTCCAGCCAATGTTATTGATCGGGGCACACTGGATTCTTTCGCCAAAGCACAGTGAGGTTATCTGTAGTTTTTTTTTTTAACTTCGACGATCCGCTTTCCTAGCATTGTGACAGCAGCAACTGACATGCCATTGTGAATAATAATGTCGCTTTGCTGTGTTTTGTTATGTCTTGCATTCTTGCTCTGCTTCGTTTTTGCGGTGTACAATGGCGTTGTTACAATTTGCAATGCCCTCATTGTACAATTGGGATTGTTCCTCCTGTTTTCATTTATGTGTTGCATGTTAATTTTATGCTATCAGTATAGGTCTGGCTTGGTGCCACATGGGTTGTTTTTTTTGTTGAACTGCTGTCTGTTTTGCTTTTCCGATACTGATAGTACCTGGTGTTCACTTTGTGAATGGCGCAATCAGTTATTTTTTTCTTTTTTCCCGTTAATTGTTGTGATTGCTTTGTGGATGTTGATCCTACCTTTGAAAGTATGATGTTTATTTTCTCGCATTCTTTCCTTTATTCTTCCCTCTCCTTCCTAAAGGCCTTTTAAAAGACTGGCAGTAAATCTTAAATAAATAAATAAATAAATAAATAAATAAATAAATAAATAAATAAATAAATAAGAATAAATTTCTCATTAGCATGCCAGCGGACCTCTTCGTCAACGTAGAATGGACTTGGTTATCTTTGAATCGGCGTCTAATTTAACCACCGCCCGTAACTAGCCTTTCTGAAATCTAGGAAAGATGGCTGGCTGCTACGTCAAACATACTTGTCTTCTGCGTGCTTCTGGCGATGTCACAATAGTGAAGGCCCTATTAAATTAAAAAAAAACTCTGAGTGCCTTGCCTGCTCATCTTGGGAAATTGCAGACATGCATGAAATCCTCTAGTAAGAAAACTATGCTGCATAGCTCCCTCCTTGTGGCTGTAAAGCCCCGTCGACATGCCGCTCCAATTGGTGCCAAAAATAAAGGATAACGTTTGTGCTCCCAACTAGTCGTTGAGAATGGCTGCAGGCTGTTACACGGGTGTTGTGCGACAGAATAAGTGCACAGTACTGAGCTGCAACGCACGACACCCTTCGCGTTGAGATTGACGAAATGTGAGGCGAGCAGTGGCGGAAACCAAGCAACGAGCAAAACAAGACAAATACCTCCAACGATCAGCACGTTCTGCAGTAGAGGCTCTGAAGTGCGAACACGAACAGCATTAAAGCACGGTTTCAGGCTAAAGGGTCCAGTGGTCTCTGCTAGCGGCACAACGCGCGTTGGGCGCAACCGACGGAAATGCCTATGGCGTATTCAAGCCATAACTAGACAATTTTCAGACTGCTCTGCATGCCGTTAGCCTTGATCACAGCAACAGTGCTGAAGGATGTGGTTGGGGAGCAGTTTGCAGCCTACTTACAGGCATTTTACTGGCGACAGTCTGAGCGATCTTAACGCAACCTGGGGCAAGATGCGACATGTGATGGCAATAAGAGGAGGGCAGTCGTCCCGGTTTTTAGTGGTGGAAAGCGTAACAAGTGTTGCAGAAGCGGATGGTGAGCGAGAAGGGCAGAGGGCAACAGGGAAATAACATGCGAACACGTTTAAGGACGGTGGGGGGGTGGGGGGGGGGGGGGTAACCTTTACAAAACCACTACACGAGGCCTCGTAACCCCGAATAACCTCGCAAGGAGGAATGGGACCATGAGTTTCGGACATTGAGGGGTCATTGCCTTTGAGGCGCTCTGTCCGCGTGGTAAGATGGAGGGCTGGAGTTTAACCAGATTCTAACATTAATTTATGTTCTCATTGATTTCACACAGCAGTACAATGCACAGGCGTTAAATTTTCCACAGCATGAATGCGGCACTACGCCGCAGGTAGAATACAGTTTTCGATGCTATTATTTAATAAGACTTTATAGTCTGTTTAGAAAACCGCCAGCGGTTGTGGCGCGCACAAAGGTTAAGAAGCAGTCGAGACGGCGTCATTCAAGAAAAATTAACATCTACAGCTCCCGCCGAAAACAAGTCGTTTAAGCAAGTCCTCCAACCTAGGAGTGAGATGGCGTTTTCCTAACAAGCATCACAACCCTGCAGCTTTTTGGAGATCTGGAGTTATTCGCTCGAAGCTCTCGGAGTCACGCGCGTTATGCCAGTTCGGGAAGGGTTAATTTAGGAATTCACGAGTTTGCATCTCGTTCGCGAGCGGTCAGCCCTTTTACAACTTCCGCTCAGACCGGTGACACCACCTGGTCGCCAGCGTAAGCGGATGTATGGGGCCTGCTTAAGGAACAAAAATACTAACACTTGTGCAGAAGTGGAGAGTAGGGAGGCGCCAGTTGGTTTTTCCGGATAGTGCATGCGACTCGAGAAGGACGGTAATCGCGTTCGTGGTCGCTTGCGGTATTTTTAGATGCAAAGCATCTCTTGCTCTCGGCTCTATCGTCCGTCCGTCGTCCGTCAGCACCTCTCCCCCTCTCCCCACCAGCTGTGCAATAGCGCGCGCGCTTCTCCTCCTCTCCCGTTCTCCACACCAGCTGTGCGATAGCGCGCGCGCTGCTCCTCCTCTCCCCCTCTCCACGCCAGCTGTGCGATAGCGCGCGCGCTACTCATCACCGCAGCCGCGCGATAAGAGCGCATGCGCGTCTCCTCTATCATCTCCTCCTCTCCGCTCCATCTGCTCTATATAATCAACCCGGTCCGCGCACCGCTTCCTCAGTTGCTGCTACGGTTGAGTCACGCTGCGCCGTCCGGAGTTCCGTCATTTTCCGTTATTTGGATACCCAATCTCGTGAACGTTTTGGAGCCTCCGAGATGCTTCACATCAACTCAGGGTTCCCTCGCGGGAAGGTGGTGTCATTTCTTTAAGGAAGTGCTGAAGCAGCAATATTCATACGAACTAAACCCTTTATTAATAGCTCGGAGCAGTTTCGTCTAGTAAAGAAGGCCTCACGGAGCCAGTGCGCACCGCCTTCATAAACATACAAAGCAGCCCCGCCTTAGTCAACTTTCCCCTTGAAGTGAACAGCGCGTGGCTTGTACATCGGTGCACTTTCACTCCGTGCGACGACCTCTGCACGATTCACAATCACGCCATGCATGCATCCTACGTGCTATTACGCCAATTCAAAAAATGTGGCGGTTACTTAGTTCAGCTTACTAAAGAAGTTCATAAACAGGCCAATAATAATATTTTAATTACGAGGCTTACCCACGCACACCCCGGAAGGTTTTCTTTTTTTGATCATTGATTCTTTATCATCGTTTTTGTAAAACCAATTTCACGTTTTCGCAAACCGAATTTCCGCTTGCACGAGCGGCCCCAATAAAGGTATATTTACCCAATGGAGGGAATGTATGCGCTGCGCATAGTCTGAGAAATGCTCGGAGAAATATATTAAACATTTGTGTTTCAAAGGCAGGCTCGGGAACATGAATTAAACTCCCCATGATTCTGCTGCATCCCGCAGTCATGTTCGAGTTCGGGTGAATTTTGCTAATATCTATCTTGCCATGGTTGCTTTTTAATTAGCATTTGCCTATAATAGATTGTTCAGAAACTGAGACAAGCTGTTATGTAGAGTCACAGATTGTTGTGGTAGCCAGTGGTAGCCAGCGTCACGTGCGCTGGCAAGCACTAAAGCCAATGGTAGCCAGTACCACTGTTATTTACCACTTCCTACTAGGTACCAAAGGCTACCACTGTAGCTGTAGCCAGTGCCGTTGCACGTGAAGACGGCTCTACCTTATCGGAATGACCTCTCAGGGGGCATTCTGCTTCGCCCGGTCGCACGGATCGTGGGAATAAATCCTCGCTCACCTAGTTAGGCGCCTATCCCGAGGTAATTAAGCACTCCGCCTGTGAAGAAGTTGGGGGCACATTGTGGAATCAGCGCCCTTGCAACACCCCCCCTCACGCTGCAGGCGGTTACAACGCGGCTCCAAGAAAATCAGAGTAATGCACAGACGAAGAACCCTCGACGATAGTAGAAGAAGTTTAAAAAACAAAATAAAATTCAACGAATGGAGACGCAAAGGCGAAATTTCTGCTTGCGCGAAGCCGCTGAGTTTCTTTTTCTTTTTCTTTTTCTCCTTCGTGTTTTGCGCAATGAACACGTGCGGGGTCTGTCGCACAACTGGCTGGCGGGCGGATAATAAGCTCACAAGCTGTAAAAAGTTCGCGATAAAGTCCACTAATTAGTGACGGGGGGAGCTCCACTGTGTGGGTATACTTATTGGCTCATTCCCTGCGGGCGGGAGAAAAAATGCCCGCTAGGTATACTGAGAGGCCTCTCCTACGTCTCACCGTTCTCGTATGGGGCACGTCGACGCACGAACCGACGCACACACGCGTCCAGGCTTGAAACGCTCGATGTGCGTGCGTGCATGAGTGCGTGCGGGCGTGAGTGCGTGAGTGAGTGCGTGCGTGTTCCCGCCGATATGGATGCACAACGTCGCGCCAGTCGGGCTCAACAATGTAGACGACACCAGTCAGAGCATGCGTGTGTTGACTCCGAAGTGGTCGCTAAGCTAACCATTGAAAACAAAAAAAGAAATTAAATATCCATGCATGTCCAAGCCACGCTTGTTTTGTTTTCGTTTTTTGCGTATTTTGAGTGCTGTAACTGTGAGTCAGCTGCGCTGAATAGAAAGGCTGGCGCACAGCTATGCTTGAACATGGAGTTCTGTGAAACGATATTGAGAAGCGTTTTACTTATAAACAGAAGGCCTAAGAAGCTCTCAAAGAATGGTTTAAGTGCCATGCAAGTCTCTTGTCCAGGATATAAATAAAGACATAAAATAACAGCTCGATAAATGTTCACTGTATTTTGATTGATTTATTGACTGATTGATTGATGTGATTGCATGTTCACAATGTGAATCAGGGTTTCCATGTTAGAAGCCAAAAACACGCTGTTACAAACCTCTTACTTCTACGTCGTTGTTTTCTGTTTCCGAAATGCTGTGCTTTGTAGGACAATCAACGATGATCGCCGAAAGGTAACAGGGGCCTTATCCGCAAGTGAATAAGGCCACTGCATTCAAGTGAATGGATCTCTTTCGAATAGCAGCAATACATTGTTGCCTATTGTCCCGAGGCTTAGCTTTAAAAAAACATGTTGAAAGAAGCGACAGTATTTTTATTGAATAGAAGGTTCCGCTGAAGCAAGGTGTGCCATCGCAAGACTTTGACGAACAGAGTTATTTTATTTTTTATTTCTATAAAGGCCCAGTAAAGAGCGCATATCTAATGTATCTTTTGAAGTTCCGTTCCTCCAATAAAGATTATGCGCCTGGTCTCACGGAAAAAGAGGCGATTTTCCTTCAGATGCGGTCTAACTTTTATTAGTTGTGTATTTAAAAACAGTTGCTTCCACCTTGACTTCAAAGCGCTGATTCTATTCCAGATATTGCAAGAACCAGCTCCTTTCTACGAACGGTTTTTAGAGAAACGAACGACCTATGAGAGTGAATCGGAAACGTTAGGTGGACGGTAGAACGATAAGGAAAACGAAAAAAGGAATGGGCGAAAAGCGAGAGAAAATGGAAAGATGGTGGCATAGTATGATGCATTTTATACAAGCCACAGCTTAAAACTCGTGTATACGTGCCCCTCAAACAGAAGAGGCTCAACATCCAAGACACCCGAGCTTCAAAGCGGGACCCCTACTGGCTGTCCAAACTGCCGTGCTTATCCGAAAGGACTTTCAAGGGTCATACATAACACATACTTCTATACATGAGCTAAAGTAAGAGAAGTCACTCCCTCTTCTTTTCAACCTCCCGTAATTTATTTATTTTAGGGGCGAAGCACCTTAGGGCCGGGGCTTATCCGTAAAGGTTCGCAAAAGGTTAACAAGAATAAAATAAAAGTTTCACGAAAGGTTGGAGAGAGAGAGAGAGAGAGAGAGAGAGAGAGAGAGAGAGAGAGAGAGAGAGAGAGAGAGAGAGAGAGCGCTGTGGTGCAAATGCGTATACAGTCAAACCCGGCTATAACGAACCCGGATAGAGCGAATTATGCTATATTTCGAACAAAATATTTCAGTTACAGAAATACATGGGAAACATATTCCTTATAACGAAGTTCACATCCGATATATCGAACTTTGCGCGCCTAGAATGGCCGCCGAAATGCATGGTCTCGGAGCGGCGATTGAGATGTGGATTGACCGCGACCACGGAGCAAGAGTTGCGACTTAGACATTGCGCCTCGCACGGAGCGACATGACGCCCGACACTTTCCGTAACTGTTTCCGACGCGCGGGACTTACGACGTAACCCGCGCAGTCAGCGAGTCCGGACCAAGACAGCAGCATCGGTGAACTGTGGGAAGAGCTCCCCCACATTCCCGATGAGGTCGCGAGTAA
Organism: Haemaphysalis longicornis; assembly: GCA_013339765.2. Lineage (NCBI taxonomy): Eukaryota > Metazoa > Arthropoda > Arachnida > Ixodida > Ixodidae > Haemaphysalis > Haemaphysalis longicornis. The sequence goes on along the minus strand of CM023450.1, from coordinate 22,598,421 downwards.
AAGCCGTCCGACGCTTATAATGAAGCGCTTTCGGCAGTCAATGTGCTCCGCCAATGCTTTTTAGATTTTGGAGGACGCGGACTCGAACTGGTGCAAATAATATTTTGTGTAGAGAATGCTATGCTAGTTGAAGCCGCCAAAACGAAAGTGAAAACGAAAATCACCGCTTTTTTCTTTGCAAAGTAGGCAGTTCAGGCGGAAAGTAGCTTTAGTATTGTAATAAATGGATTATTTTGGGTATGGTAACGGCTAGTTTACTGTGTTCGTTTTTGCATGCGGGGATGGTGGAGTTGAGAAGGGAGAGGGGGGCTCCCGCGGATAGCGAACTTGTAACGATAAGTTCGTTATAGGCGGGTTCGGCTATATCGAACTATTGGATAAATCGAACTAATCGCGGTGCATATTGCAATTCGCTATAAACGGGTTTGACTGTATAAGCGCGTTCCAGACCACACATTCTCTTTCTGTCAACGTCTACGCAGACAACAGGCTACCCCGGAGGCGATAGCTCGGAAAGCGGCGGCAAAACAGCAACGCCGACAACAAATTACCCGGAGCATATACTGTACACACCCGTTTGTCACTCATTTATATGCGCGAGTGGGCAATGCCACGGGTGATTTACGGTAAGAACGATCCCCAGTGCTTCACCCACTCGTCATGATTCGCTTCGTAGAGATGCGTGAATTTTATTTTTGTGCTTTCACTTAGACATACGGTTATATAAACAGCCCTAAAACATGTTTCTGAGATGCTTCTGTGCGGTAGCAATCTCAACCTCTGCATACGAAGGAAAAAAATCAATGTCGGGAGGAGAAAAAAAATGAAAAACACTGGCTAGTCACGTGCACATGTTGTGCCAGGGCTGGAAGAAATTCGTCCTCAAGGACTAGTTTGCGCATTAGTGCAAGCTACGTTCATGTGTTAGTGCGAATAAAGGCATGAATTCTTCGGCATATTTAAATAGACAGAGGGTCCCTATGTTTGTGTGACTTAGGATGTGGGCGCAAAATAATGCGCGTGCGGGGTGTTGCTGAAAGCGTAATTGTTTGAACAAATCTTCATTCGAAGGAGCAAGGGCCTCCAGGTATGTATCGCCCCGTATGGAAGGCATCCTTATTGCTGGAAAACTTGGCTTCTGCTGGCAGTTGCCGCTCTCAGTATTAGGGTGTCATTATATCAGGGTGCCGAACCCGAACCGAAACGAACTTAAAACCTGAACCGAAGGGGCGTTTTTGCCGTAACTGAACCCGATACCGAAGCGTTATTTTTTGAGCCCACTGAAAACCGAACGGCAACCGATCTGTAACAAGAAATTACGGCTACCGGATAACTGGTAGTCGGTGTCATTCCGGACTTTTTTATTTCACGCACCATCAACTCCGCCATTTATCGCGCACTTTTTACCTTCTGATAAATTAAAGCGCTATTAACGCTACCTTGCAATGGCATGTTCTGCTGGTTGAACGAACAGACTGCAAGGCTGGGCAAAACAAACGTCACACATTCATGGCCGCCTGCAGGGCCTTTAATGGAAGCACCGACATTGGCCTTTCCTCGCTCGGACAGTGCACGGGCTGCTCTGCGCACAGGTCAATGTTAAAACCCTAAATGGGCCTCCTTTTAGCCCCTCAAATGTTTTGAAATGTTCGCTTGTTCGATACATAATCGTAATAATAAAAACAGCAGTGCAACGGACGAGAAAACGAAGAAAGAGATGCACACTTGCGGTGACTACTGAAACCGTGCGTTTTTATTTGTTCGGGGCCTCGGCGTTATAGAAGCGGGGCGAACCCCATGCAGCAAGAAAGATGAAAAAAATAAGGCGAAGGAGCCCGCAGAAACAAGTTTCTGAAACACACAACCGGGGGTAAACAAAATACATGTGTCAATGAAAAATTCTGTGCGTGTTTGAAGTTCCAGAGATGGTATTCTTTTTACTTGAGAGGTGTGACCATCTTTTTCCCTAGACGTGCGAATTCACTGATTGCCGCTGGGGTCTTTCGTACTATAGTGCCTTGTGCAGGAAAAGCTGCTCTGCCAAAAGGGATGGAATACCGTGCTGTACGTGCGTGCGTGCGTGCGTGCGTGCGTGCGTGCGTGCGTGCGTGCGTGCGTGCGTGCGTACGTGCACGCGTGCGTGCCCGCAGGCGTGTGCGCGCTTTTTGTGGAAGTTTTTTGCCAATTCTTCTGGTATACTAGAGTTGCAAGCAGTGTTCCGAACTCCTTGCTTGACGTGATAGAAACCCCGATATCTGAAGATGCCGAAGCCAATAATCGGCGCTATTTCTCTGCTGCGTCTCCTTGAACATCTGGCTTTGCACGCTAAATTATCCATAAAAGCAAATCCCAACCTTGCTTTATTTCAAAGAAGCAGCCTTTGGTAACGATTAAAGTCATTATGACCTCAAGTACTTTGTTTTCACCAAAAGGGATGGCAAGCATCGAGCAACGTTCAAATTTTCTGCAACACAAAGTCAGCAGTTACGTAATAAGGCAATAATAAGAACAATTAAAAATAACGCTTTGTTGGCATTGAGGTGGTACAATAAAACGGAACACGAGACACCAATAAATGCCACAGGGATGCTCTTGGCTGTGGGTTTATGTTGACCCCTAGGGCGACATAAAGGCTGGGTGAAATAGTGGCCGGTACGTTTTCCTTAGTATATGGACGAATTTTATAAAGTTGACTTTATTATTGCACTAGGTTAATTGCAAAAAAAAAATTTGAATAAACAAAAATGTATCTGAGTTTTAGGGTGCATTTATACTACACTCAAACAAGCTTGTAACGAACTTGAAAGTGCCGCGAAAAGGGGTCGTTATATTGGTATATCGTAGTATATGGACCCGCCTTTTAACACGCTCGCAAATTAGCGAGCATGTCGAACAACTCCTTCAGTGACCAGTTAAGCCTTTTCGCTTCATGTAGGGGCGCCCATTGCTGGTTTACTAACGAATTAAACTGTGTCTGCGTCGAACTTGCCGCCGCGGCTCTAATGGCAGCAATTCTTTCGGTAGTTTTCAAAATATCTACTCGGCGTAATGGCTTCGACAGCCATCAGCCGCGCCAGGCTGAGCGTGCCGGGAGCTGCGTCGCTTTGGCCGGGGAAGGGCGAAGTTCGAAAGTTTAAATTTCATCACGATTCGGTACCAGCAACTGTGCAAACGAAGTATCGGCGGACCGCGATCTCTAGATGACAGCTAAGTAGCCACCAGTGCTTTGTGCAGCGCGCGGCTCCGCGTTCTCGTCGACTGTGGCGGCGTGAAGATCAACATTGGCGATAGCAACGCTTGAGCGGCACTTGAATCGGAGTTGCCTGTAATGTTCATTTATAGCATCTTGCATATGATTAGATTATAAGTTGTTCACACTTACTTACCTTTACCGTGGCACCACAATTTAGATGTGCTAATTACCGCTGCTGACTGCCAGGCTTCATGCTCCTTCGTTATTTCTTCTTCCTCACTGCCTTTCTGCCTGGGGAGAAAATGCCTGGGGAGTGAAGGACCTCGGTCGCAGAGCCCGAAATCCGCAGGCACCGCATAACAATCTAGGATATCTTCGTCGAGATTAAACTAAAGCTGGGAAAGCACCAACCTTTCTCATTCTGTAAGAACTGTTTTGACTTTTTAACACGAAAGTGTTTTATTCCCGGATACACGAAGATAGCGCTGTCGTCATATCGGTCACGGATGTGACACGAGGACAAGGAATCAAGCGGCCTGCAAAGGGTGCACCCCTTGCACACCGGGTCTTCTTGCGGGGAGGCAACCTTTGTACTAATGAGTACGTTATACTTAGGGTAGTTAGTTTTTTGGGGTTTATATTTAACACGAAAGAGTTTTATCCCGGGATCCCCCAAGATTTCCCTGACGTTATATCCGTCACGGTAATGACGCCAGTACACCTTTGCCGAAGCAACCCGCGAGGAGGACATCGCTCGCCGAGCACACCCACAAGACAGCCGCCGACCCGCAAATCATGCTCAGCTGCAGATTTTGCTGTATATTTCACTTTCGTGTTTTACTAATTTCTATGAAAGAGGAATCAACCACAGTTTTTTTTTACTTCGTAGGCGCCATATTTTTACCGTGACCGTGTCGGAAGTGTCCGTTGCAAACGTACGTCGCTTTGAAAGCCGTTCGGTATATCTGGCCGCAATTTTAATGTTTAGCATAGGAAAGTCGCAAGTGCACCTAAATTTGGTCGTTATAACTGATAGATCGTTATGTCTGGGATCTTTATAAGTGGGTTCTACTGTACTAAACCCTTTTCACCCTACGATGATCATTCACACCTGAACAAGTTTGTGAACCGGGTCGGCGTATTATTTAGTCGACTCGGAACTGATCCTGAACGAAGTAAACGAGAGTTATAGCAGAGCGGAGAACCGGTTCCGATACGGTACTCGGTAGGCGACGGGCACTACTGCGCGTGCGCAGACGCGGAAAAACTGGTAGGGCGCAGGCGCACGTGCACCGGGTACCGAACAGGGTCCGGTTCTCCGCTCTACTATAACTCCAAATTTTCCCTAACCTGAACCGTAACCGAAACAGTTATTAGATGCAAAGCAACTCTTGCTCGGGGCACCTCTCCCCCTACACTATAAAAAAAAGAAATAGTTAGCCGCGCCCGGTTTCGATCCCACGACTCTCTGGACGCAACGGGAGGTACGCGGCGCTCTTCCCACTGCGCTACAAAACTGAGACAGGAGCAAGTGCTACGAACGCGCCTTATTTCCTTGACTCATTCGAACTACGTCAAGAAGCTACTGATACAACGAAGGCACGCGAAGCTGAACGTCAATAGAAACGACGAACTGAAAACTTTAGAGGAGGATGTTAGCGTCTTTTTCTCGGGGGATGTCCCGCGTCCGTGCCCCGTCCGCAGCGCCTCTGATGATGATTGTGGCAGGATGCCCCTAGGGACTGGCCAACCAAAGAATACATCACGAGATAGCTTCCCGTTCAACCACCGTCATCATCTTCCCGTAGGGGAACCGCTGAAGACGAAGAAGGAGAAGAAGACAAAGCTGCGAAGAGCAGGGCGTGTACGTTGCTCTCGCCCAGTCCGCAGCGCTTTTGATGATGATTTTGGCAGGATGCCCCTAGGGATTGGCAACCAAAGAATCCATCACGAGATATCTTCGCGTTCAACCACCGTCGTCATCTTTCCGTAGGGGAACTGCTGAAGAAGAAGAAGGAGAAGAAGACAAAGCTGCGAAGACGAATACAAAAACAAGAGAACTCTCTCTCCCGCAGACGCTAAAACAGCCAAGGGTCCTAAATCCAAAACTAAGAAGGGCATGACTCGTACATTAAAATCCGGAGACATCTTAAAAGAGGCCATCGCTTCGGCAGAGCTCCAGTCGCCATAGGGCGGATACGGGTCCTGCAATGGAATTGCCGCTCTGCAATCTCTTCGTCTCCTGATCTTTCGCATCAAATTTCTACGCTATCCCCGGACATTATTCTGCTTCAGGAAACGTGGCTATCTCCTTCAAAATCTCTCGCTGTTCGCAACTTCAGATCGTTTCGCTTGGATCGCCAAGGTGGGGGAGGAGGTTTGCTAATTTTAATTTCAACCGCCTTTTGCCACAGGGCGTCAATCTCGTTCACGTTGTCGACAAGTGACTGCGAAATCCTCGGGGTTGACCTCTATCTCCCGAATACTGCTCCCTTATCTGTGATCAACGCATACTTCCCATCTGGAGTAATATCTACGAGACCATTGGACGCAGCCCTCGCTTCCTGCAAACCCCACAGCGTTCTCGCAGGTGATTTCAACTCTCACCATGTATCCTGGGACTTCCGTACAGATGCCTGTGGGCGCCGGTTGTGGGAATGGATTGGTGACAACAACATGACATGCTACAATTCTGGTGCGGCAACTTGCGTGAGGGGTCAATCCCGCTCGGCTGTGGACTTGACTCTTTCAAAGCCAGGCTTGGTAGTCAATTGGGAAACAATCTCGGATGCAACCAACAGTGATCATGTTCCTGTGCTTTTCGAAATTTTATGCCCCGTGCGTACTCCCAGTCGCAAAATACACGCATTCGTAAATATGAACCGCTTTGCTAAGGAATTACGAGTTGCCCTGTCTACGATGGGCCAAGGAGATGAAGAGCATTCGGCCGCAGAGGTTTTAAATTCGATTAACGATGCAGCCGTGAGTTCCAAATTCACAGTCTCGGTAACTGGGGATACGATCAGCCCGTGGTGGAACGAGGAGTGTACGTATGCACACAGACGCAGAATTGCTGCGTGGAAAAGACTGCTCCGTAATCAGTGCCCTGCCAACTGGAGTAGCTTCAAATTCATCCGCGCTATATTTAAGCGGACTATCAATAAGGCAAAAGAGGAGTATAAGTCGCGCCGCTTTGCTTTACTCTCGGACCCACGGAAAAAAAGAAACCTATTTCGATTTTTGCGCAGTTGGAATGTGGCTCCTCCAGAGCAAAACATTGAATCAGTTATCAGCTCCCCGGATGAAATCCAGGATTTTATTAACCAGATCGCACAGGGCTTACATGCACGTTTCAATTCGGCATTACCACCAGTCTTTACGAGATTCTGTCAAGACAACTTTGAGGAGGTGACCCTTCAGGAGATTGGTGAGGGCTTGAGCCGTGTCCCGGATGCGGCTCCTGGACCGGATGGTATTACAGCCCACATGCTAAAACTCTTGTTCAACGAGTGTCCCGACTCACTGCTACAAGTGGTTAACCATTCCCTACAGCATTCATGGGTTCCAATTGAGTGGCGGCTGGCAAAGATCGTCCCGCTCCTTAAAAAACAAGGTCTTGGATACGCGTTAGATAATATCAGACCCATAGCCCTCACATCTAATTTTGTAAAACTAGTAGAAAAAATCTTGCTACACCGAATTGAAAACATTTTAGAACGCGAGAACGTCTTGAACCCTAAACAGATAGGATTCAGGCCTGGCTGCTCAATTTGGTCGGCCCACATTGATTTGGAGAGTCGCATTCAGCTGGCACGCCAACGTAAAGAAGTGGGCGTGTTGGTTACCCTGGATATTGCTAAAGCTTACGATAGCGTTGAATACCAAATTCTTTTTGACACAATACAGCGTTATCATTTTCCAGACTACATTGTTTCGTGGATTGGCACTTTTTTGTCGGATAGAAAATTCTTTTGTTCACAGCAGGGCCTGTCCTCTCCAATATACAGTCAAACTCGAGGTGTTCCCCAGGGCTCCGTTCTCTCTCCCGTGCTGTTCAATATTTTAATGAGCTCGGTTCCGGTAAATCCAAACATTCAGGTGTATATTTACGCGGACGATATTGCTTTTTTCACTTCAGACAGGGATATACACACGTTGTATCGGCGTATGCAGTCATATTTAAGCGCCTTAGAGGCTTGGCTGGATGGCCTTCGCTTGACCCTAAATGTGAACAAATGTGCTCTGCTTCCATTTCCAGTGAGCGGCGCAGTCTTCATATCTCTTAGTTGCCGGCAACAGGACATTCCTGAAGTCAATTCCTTAAAATATCTCGGTATTTTGTACGAATATACCCTCAATTGGCGTCCACACATATATTACATTACTACCAAAGGGGCTCGGGCCGTGTCATTCTTGAGAGGGCTAAGTCACAAAAGATTGGGCATGCGTCGTGACACCCTACTAATGATTTACAAAATGTACGTCCGACCAATTCTAGAATTTGGATGTGTGCTATTCTCCGGGAGTCCCCACTACAAACTTCGCCCGTTGATAATGCTCGAAAGACAAGCTCTACGTTTATGTCTGGGTCTTCCCCGTTATGTACCAATTAAAATTCTATACATGGAAGCCCGTATTCCTCAATTAGTCTCACGCATGCATGCCCTCACCGTAGATGCATTTTTACGAGTCATGGAATCGCCCATATCCAGGCCGCAAACTGCCTTCGTTACATGGCCTTCATTGTTCTTCGATAGTTCATGGCCGCGGTTCAAACATCCACAGGCGGTCTTTGTACAATCTCTGCTTGGCCCATTAAATGTGGCCCTCTTGTCGGCTCCAGTACTTGACAGAGTGTCGCACTTCGATATTTCTTTTGATGAAATCTTTCCCTCTAACGCGAAATTACTCCCTCTGAACCTTTTAACAGGCCTCCTACAGGATCATCTGAACGGTTTCCCATTCCACGCCATTGTTGCAACCGATGCTTCTGTCCGGGAGGAGAGGGCAGGCGTAGGTATTTTTTCTCCCGGTCTAGATTGGGCCTTTTCCCTCCGGCTCCCTAACTTTACTACATCTTTCCACGCAGAATTTCTCGCAATAGTCTTGGCCCTTCGTAAGCTTGGTTCTTCGAAACGACAGGCAATAATTCTCACGGACTCATTTTCTGTTTGTTCTGCCCTTACTTCTTCAACTTCATCGCCCCTACGTCGAGTCCTTGCTTCTTTAGCGCCTTCCTCCCTTCGTGAACTTCGTCTGGTCTGGGTACCTGGACATGCAGGTATCTGGCTTAACGAATCGACGGATGCTCTGGCGGGAATGGTATTGGGCGGTCCAGTAGTGGAGGTTCTGCCGCCCATTTCCCTCGTAACTTCGGCTCGCTTCCGTAGGCTGTGTTTACTCCAAAGTCTGCGTGATTCTACCTACGACGACTCGGAGCTCGAGCACCTCCGGTACTCATGGAAGTGCAGCATAAGCCAGTCGCGAGCTTGTGAAGTAAGCCTCACTAGCTTTCGCTGTCGCGTGCCAAATTTAAATTATTACTTGCACCGCTCTAATCTGGCCCTGTCGCCGTTATGCGCCTTTTGCAAAGAACCAGAAACAATCGACCATTTCTTCTTCTCCTGCCGACGGTTCTCCTCGATAAGACGAAGATACCTAGAAAGTACATGCAGCCGGCTAAACCTCCCGCTGTCTGCTACAGTTATTTTGTCATTCGGGGCGAAGGAACCGGGATTCTGCCACGGGGATCTTTGCAGTGCGTTGCACTCATTCATCCTGGAATCAGGCCGTCTGCCGTGCTAGACAGTATTTAGCTTCATTGGATTTTCTTGACAAGAATATGCGCGCCAAGCTCACTGCTTCGTCTGTACCACTTTCTTCGTGTTTCTTACTTCCAATTTTCATTAAATGGTGTTCGTTGTTACCTTTTTTCTTTCTTTCTCTAATCTCCTTACTTTTATTTCTCTACTCATCTACTGCTAATCCATCCTAATAATTAAAATTTCTTTCTTTCCCTTCAAAAATTACCTAATTTCTTTCGGTAAGACACCCATTTCCTGGCCAATCCCCCTGAGTGGGTACGCGCCATTGAACTGGAACCACCACCACCACCACGGCATGTACGTTGCTTTCAGCCGGTGCACCAACGTTAAGAACCTTTACCTCACCAACGCTGACGGAGACTACCGATTCTACCACAGAGACTACAACTTCGACAAGAACATTATGGGCCAGTTTCAGCGCCTCGAGCACCACCGCCTACTCACCGGAACACAACAGTACTGCGTGCCTTTGCCACCGGTGTGGACCCGGACGTGGAATTCCCTCTGGCGCTACTAAACACCAGATCACTCAACATAACGGCAGCACGGCAGCTGCGCGATAAGCGCGCATGCACGTCTCCTCTCTCATCTCCTCATCTCCACTCAATCTGCTCTATATAATAAACCCGGTCCGCGCGCCGCTTCCTCAGTTGCTGCTTCGGTTGAGACACGCTGCACCGTCCGATGAGCTGAATGGACGCCAACAATTCTGCTTTGCATCACCACACAGTTCCCTTCGGGGAGATGGTGTAATTTTTTTCCTTTTACGGCACACTGGGTAAAATTTAAATACCATTGCTTTGACGAAATGAACTTGGCATCTACAGTTATGAACCGGTTTTTTGGGGGAGTGCGTGTCCGTGTGCGCGCGTGTGGGTCTGTCCGTGCCTTCGTGTCCGTAAATAGTCTACGGGGTGCTTCATGCGGCCCGTAGTAGCTAGTGTCCAGTTGTAGCTTCTAGGCACTGAGAAATAGCTTCGCACTTTGCATTTGAGCTCAGTAAAGGTGTTTAAATATCAAACGGGTCCAAATGAAGATTGATTGAAAAGGGTTCAACGCGCCGACGCAACGCAGGCGATGAGGCGCGCCGTAGTGGAGGGCTCCGGATTAATTTTGACTACCTGAGGATCGTTATCGTGTGCCGAAATCTCGTACAAACGGGGGTTTTTGCCTTTCACCTCCATCAGAAAAGCGGCCGCCGCGGCCGGGAATCGAACCCACGACCTCGTGCTCTGCAGCACAACGCCTTAGCCACTGAGCCACCGCGGCGGGTTCAGGTCTAAATGAAGAGCATAGCGGACAAGCGCAAGAGCGATTTCGACCACATTATCAGGCAGAACATCGGACAATTCAACCGGGGAGAAATAAGGGAGACGCGGACAGGCGAATGACAAAGGCAAGTGAGGCAAGCGCAGTCCCGAAGCAACGCAGAGAAAAATCGCGCTAATAGCACCATCCGAAAATGAATCCCGCACCGGGCAGGGGTCATAGCAGCAAATCGTGTCTGCCTAAGCAGAGATGCGAGCGGACAAGCAGCCGATGCCACAAATTAATCCTACGGTCTGTTCCCTCTTTATCCCCTTTTTCTACAGCCTTTTTTTTTCGTCTATATGGAGTGGCTTCTCTTTCCTTTGTTTCTTCCTTTACCTTTCATTATTTGTTCTTCCTGTGAGGCAAAGCTCTTCAGCTGGAGAGAACACACTGCCCTTTTTTTGTGCCGATGTTTGCACCATTTGCTTCTCGTGTTAGTCTTTGGGAAGCGTGGTATTCGTGTCTGTGGCCGGGGCCATGACAACAGAGGAGAGGGGATTGGTTAGGAGCTTTGTGAGTGTCGTCGCCATCGACAACGACGGTTGGGGCGGGTAGACCAGAGAACATTTTAGCTCTAGCGAGGAGGAAAAGCAAACTCTCGCAATTTTCATCATATAGCGTATTGTTCCTCACTAGCACTTAGCTGGCAGCAATCAGCCCTAGCTTCCTACATGAGTTGCTGCTAGTTGCATTTTTTCGCCTTTTATGAACTTATGCCCTGTTCAGCTACGTAACATTATTTCAACTTGAACTGAAACATCCTCTCGTTCTTAACGCCTTGCATTTCACATCGTATCGGACTATGGGCAACCATCTGCACGCTCATGCCCCGTTCGTTCAGTACATCGTATCAAGTTACACCGGGTCGAACAACCGATGTAACGGAGCTAAGACGCAGTGGGATCGTCAGAAAAGACCGGCACGTAACGTCGCTATGCACAGCGGAAAGGCGCATCTTCGTCACCTGCCTCTTGTAGGAACTACCGGAAACAAAAAACGCGACTCAGCGTCGGTAGTTATTCCTGCGCCATTAAGCCCATTGCGGCATCACAAGGAAAATTATACGCGTGTAATGGGAGCTAAATGCTCCTATAACGCCACTTTCCGAAGCGCGGCAATCAGCGCGTAAACACAGGAATGTTCACGAAAGCAGCAATCCATTTAAAAAAATGTTCAAGCAAATATGGCACAATCAACCTGTGATGGCTTAGCGACTCTGCTCCTTTTGAAATTTTATGAGAGCTTTCGGTAAGTGCTATGCCTGACCCTGACCCCAGTATCCGCTATTGGTCTCAATAAAATTGCGAAGACACCGATTTCAAGTGTCTAAAATACGAAAATAAAAATAAACGGCCATTGTGGAAGGAAAAGGCTTCAGTATTGCCTGCTTTTGGCTGCATGTGCTCAATTCTTAGCTGAAGAGGCCACGAGAAATTTGTCCCTAATGTTTTTATGCTGCCCAAATTAAGAGAGGGCTTCATACAAATGTGTTCAATCTTCCTGGCAGGGATTTCTCCCACTACCTTCGGTAAAGATGTCTTTACAAAGGTTCACTCCGAGATCATTTCAATTCCATCTTTTGACACACAACAAGAAAACAATTTTTTTTGTTTGGCAGTTTACAAATAAAAAGATAGAGCATCTCCCCGCAGGGTATCTGCTTTTCATACCATGAAAAAAAGGAAAAGCTTTTGGGAGGCGGAAGACTTGCATATACAGTTCGCTCGAAGAAACACAAGTTGAACCTTTTTCGCCAGCCTCAAAATTAGGCGGTAACTTTTCGACAATCCGCCGGAGGCTCTTTTTGCCGCGCATGGCAGGTGGGAGTGACACCAATAACAAAACCATGCCTGCAGCGAAACACATCCAAGTGATTTGAAGAGAATGTCTCGCCAAACCTTGCCGTACGCCGAATAAAAATTCAATGCTCGTAAAAGCAGCCGGCAAATGTATTTTTCGCTTTCGCCGCTGCCGAAAAAGTAACGCGATAAACATTGACTTGCTTGTTCTCTAAAAATGACAAGCCAACTGTCGAAATGTTGACCCTGCTTTAAAGCCGCCAGGAAATTTTAAGTGCGAATGCACTTCTTAAGCGACCCTGAATCACGCGTCCATCGCCGTCCGTCCGTCCGCACCACATACCCACTTAGGGCGATTGGCCAAGAAGATCCACTTTATAAGCGATCCTGAATTCCGTTGACCGCCGTCCGTCCACATAGCAACAGCTGCGGGTGCGCGCGCTCCTCGTCTTCCTTGGCAACGGGGGGAGATGGGCGCGCGCTGCCTGGCCGCTGACATGGCACATACCCACGTGGGGGATTGGCCAGGAATCTGGCGTGAGAAGGGCTAATGCACCCGCTTAAAGGAGTACTGACACGAAATTTCAAAGCTGAGATCCGCTCTAGCAATCAAGTACAACGACAACACAAATGGGTGTCTGTGCATGGCACATACCCACGTGGGGGATTGGCCAGGAATCGGGCGTGAGAAGGGCTAATGCACCCGCTTAAAGCAGTACTGACACGAAATTTCAAAGCTGAGATCCGCTCTAGCAATCAAGTACAACGACAACACAAATAGGTGTCTGTGAATAAATGCATCTTTCTTTCTTTGTAGTTGTGTGTGTGTGTGATCTCTCTTTCGCGAACATTACCGAACCGCGCAAATTCAACTCCTGCATTCGCACTTTCACATTCTTCCCCTCGGGGAAATGCGGGGAATTTTTGAACGGGAGTTGTGAGATGCCGTTGCGTTGTCAGAGGTGAGTTAATGCCGTCGCGCAAACACGAAAGGAGCCTGAAATGCAACCGAACCAATCATATAAACTTAGAGCACTACGTTGTCATGACCATCGTTAACACTCGATTATTTGCAGGGCACTGTTCGTTAAAGAACCTTTCGAATACTTCCACTGCTTAAGCCGATAGGACAGCCAATAGCGACGATATTTGTGACGACGCATTTGGGAAGCAAAGGGTGCATGGATTTAAAGAATGGAAGAAAGAAATGGGTTAGATTAAAAAAAATTCCCCGCATTTCCCCGAGGGGAAGAATGTGAAAGTGCGAATGCAGGAGTTGAATTTGCGCGGTTCGGTAATGTTCGCGAAAGAGAGATCACACACACACACACAACTACAAAGAAAGAAAGATGCATTTATTCACAGACACCTATTTGTGTTGTCGTTGTACTTGATTGCTAGAGCGGATCTCAGCTTTGAAATTTCGTGTCAGTACTCCTTTAAGCGGGTGCATTAGCCCTTCTCACGCCCGATTCCTGGCCAATCCCCCACGTGGGTATGTGCCATGTCAGCGGCCAGGCAGCGCGCGCCCATCTTTGAAATTTCGTGTCAGTACTCCTTTAAGCGGTTGCATTAGCCCTTCTCACGCCCGATTCCTGGCCAATCCCCCACGTGGGTATGTGCCATGCACAGACACCTATTTGTGTTGTCGTTGTACTTGATTGCTAGAGCGGATCTCAGCTTTGAAATTTCGTGTCAGTACTCCTTTAAGCGGGTGCATTAGCCCTTCTCACGCCCGATTCCTGGCCAATCCCCCACGTGGGTATGTGCCATGTCAGCGGCCAGGCAGCGCGCGCCCATCTCCCCCCGTTGCCAAGGAAGACGAGGAGCGCGCGCACCCGCAGCTGTTGCTATGTGGACGGCGGCGGAATGCGGACGGCGGCGGACGCTTCAGGCTCGCTTAACAAGTGCATTCGCACTTAAAACATCGTTATTATTTCATTGAGTGAAGCAGTGGGCAGTGGGTGGGCATCCAAGTCTTGTAGCGCACGTGTGCTGTGGCGGCCCGGGCGCGCGTATCCAGAAACTGTTGGCCTGCGAGATGGCCACTCCGTAGCCCACTCTCCCAGTGCTCAAGGATGTGCGGATGGGAGCGTGGAAGGTGGCAGGGAACATTTAAACCAAATGAGTTGTACTTTGGGTTTCAGGGTAGTATGGGCAGTTGGGGGAGTATGTGATAGGTGAAATACAATCGTGTGGTTGTAGTGAGTATTTTTCTGGAGTCGTCGGCCATGTGTGTGCATCCGTCACCCCAAGTGATGGATGTGGATCTGGTGGTGCCCTGTGGGAAGCTCGGTAGTAACGGCTGCTGTCGGAGTAGTTTTGGTAAGAGGGGGTGCTGTACCAGAGAGCTACGAACTGGTTCGTTTTCTCCTCCTCCTGGAAACTGCCGGCGGCTAAGGTCGTGCGCAGGGGCATGGCCCTCCTCATTCCCAGTTAGGCATGTATGGACAGGGCTCCATACAATGCGGTCTGTGGAAGTTAAAGTCATCGCCAAAGAATATTAGCTGCAATGCTGGCGATGTTCCCCATTGCCAAACATTGACAGGCTATCTGTGAGTCGGTGAGCAGGATAACGTTGGAGGTCGGAGATGCACCACTTGCTAAAGCGCGACAGCAACGTTTCCCTCTAACTGTAAAAATGCAGCTGAATAAAGAAAAAAACAGCTCTTCATGATCGTTATCGCAAATTGCCTGTCGTGCACGCAGAGGTGAAATGATTGACTCGGGTCTTCCGCGATCACATTATCCAGTAACCTGGTTAAAGTTGTTGCCTGTTACCTGGCTCGCCGCTGACAGACCTGCTCTTTGACCCCAACGTGAACAATCAAGTTGAGGTGAAAACGGGTGCAATTCAAGGTATTGGACTTTTGCTCTGAACTTCCGCTTTTCAGCCTTCGATAAGTGTATGTTCCTTGAAGACTAGGATTTATTATTTATAAACTCATTCTCAACATTTCAACTTGAAGTTCGAGGAAGAGTTCAGCGTTTAAAATTCAAGAGCTAACAGCGTGACAAAACACGACGCTGAATCTGCTTCTTAAGCACAAATAAAATGGACAGATATACACACATCGTACACGAATGCTCCCCCATGTCGTATTGCAACGAGGTTTCTAGAATACGTACTGATGTACAAAATATAAAATACGCATAAAACGGCCCTTCTCTGCGACCGAGAAATCGATGGTGTCGCGGCAAAGCCCAGTCTTTGCAAGGCCCCCGTGTATGCGCATCAAAATTGATGTGTCGTTTCCGACGGGGTTCATTCCCGCTTCTTCGAACGTAGCCCGAAACTTCGTCAGGGATAACGTTTCGTATGGAGCCTATAAAACGTGCGGTGAACATTCGTGAGGCCACACGTTTGAACCTTCGGGGCGGCTTCACTTATCTTCGGGCCAGCAGAGAAGGATTGCTCAACATTCTCGTCTGCACCACGTCGTTTTACGATTGCAAGAGGAGGATTTGCGCAACGAATAAGCTGTGTCGACTTGAACTTTGCGGTGTCTTCGCGACTAATTCTGGAAGCCTGGGTAAACTGAACCTTCGTGGCTGAATTCGGTGCCGTAAACCGTGTTTTTTATTATTTTTAGCTTGCGAATCAACCTTTGAAGCTCTTCTTTCTTACTTTTTTGGAAAAACAAACGCACAAACAAACAAAAATGGCACATTCAAATTTATGAACTCAACGCGTGCATCCGTCCAACGAATGGAATTTCACCTGGTCGCTTTTCTATGCATTCTTCTTCTTTTTTCTGGTGTGCTTGAAAGCTTCTTTCTCAGTAGCCAGAATCGGATAAAAAAGGGTGTCGTTCGCAAAGTGACTACCAGGGATCAAGCCCAGAACTGAATGGAAATAATAAAAATGTTTTGGGAAGAAAAAAAGCACGAAGCAATTAAAAGGGCCACCTTGCAAATAAATCAAATCTGTTCTTCCAATTTTTCAAACTTTTGAAGTAGATTTTCTGAGACGATTTCGGTGGCCCTCTTTCTACGTGGAATCTACTGTGCCTTGACACCTTCTACTCTCGCCTTGGCCATTAGCTTTCCAAGTCTATCACTACGTTTACTAATATTTAACAAAATCTTGAACTACTGAAATTAAAGGTTGAGCCCGTCTATGAACGCGAATGGAATTAGCTAACATAACAAAAAGATAATAAAGTTGCGAAATAATAAATGCGAGGGAGGGTTTCCAGATTTTTTTTTTCGGGGGGGGGGGGGGGGGTCGTTTGTGCGGCAGAGAGAGCAGACCCACGGCTCTAAGATGATTGCGCTAGATCGCTTTCTATCGAGGCCCACCTCTTTTATCGTGGAAACTGTCGGCCTTCAAGATGCCCCAGGCATCTTCTTCCTACCTTCTACTCCCTACCTTCTACTCCCAATTCCCTCACCTGACCTAGAGTCCTCCGGCCCAAATAAAAGATCTCTCCCTCTCTCTTTATCTGTATCTCTCTCTCTCTCTTATGACTCACAAGAACTGAACACGATAGTATATCGATGAAATGGAAGCATGAGACTTTTGGTAAAAGTAGCTCAAGAACACTAAATCGCGGCACATTAACCTTTTCAACGGTAAAGCGATGTTTGTGGACGATTAGAACCACCACCACCACCACCATTCATACGCACGAAGACTGATGATACGGTGTGTGTCCTGAGCACCACGTTGCATAATAGGAAAGAAACTGACAGCTCGTCTCAAAAATTTTCCGCTACGACATCTACCTGCGCCAACGCCGAGCTCAGGCCACCTCAGCACGCGTCAGCTTATCTGCCAAGGAGGCTCGCCGAGAAAACAAGCGCACACCGTCGAGTCTCCAGTGGCTCGGGAACAGTGCCTCCCGGATGAAGGGGTCTCAGCTGAAGTCCAGAGGAACCACAGTAGTGACCTGTGATGATTAGCGTGCAATCGGTTTGGTGTTCCTTGGCATGTTGTTAGGTTAACGCTAAGGTGGCGTAATATTGTCACGGAACAGTTGGAAGAAGACGATGAGGGTAGCTACAGCTATGTGCCGTTTTGGGCTAAACTTTAGAAAGAGGACGAAGGGCTTCAAGCTACCGGTCTCTGTACTTTCCCGCTGGCATTGCTAAGCATTGTAATTTCGATCAATAAACTGTATTTGCGTGCTTTTTCTATTTTTTTCTTCCATCGACCTACGTTCCGGTTATTGGGAAATCGCCATGGATGAAATGGACCGAGAAAAAACCGTCTTTATTACACCGGATGGTCTCTACCAATTTAAGGTAATGCCTTTCGGCCTATGTAACGCGCCTGCCACGTTCGAAAGAATGATGGACGCTCTCCTTCACGGCCTCAAATGGACCACCTGCTAGTGCTACCTTGATGACGTCATCGTTTTCTCTCCGACCTTTGAAACGCATTTAGAACGTTTGTCCACGGTCCTGTCTGTTTTCCGTCACGCAGGTCTTCAATTGAATTCATCCAAATGCCGATTCGCCCAACGTCAACTTCAAATTCTTGGTCACGTCGTGGATGCCTGCGGCGTGCAGCCCGATCCAGCCAAAATACACGCAGTCAAAAACTTTCCCCAACCGCACACCTCAAAAGACGTCAGAAGCTTTCTTGGGCTATGCTCCTACTTCCGCCGCTTCATACAAAATTTCGCCCATATTGCCAGGCCTTTAACCGACCTCCTCAAGAAAGACGTTCCATTCACGTGGGAATCTGCACAAGCTGAAGCCTTTTCCACGCTTATTGACAGGCTTACTACCACTCCCATTCTAGCCCACTTTGACATTTCTGCTCCAACCGAACTACGCACTGACGCCAGCGGCCACGGCATAGGAGCGGTCTTAGTGCAGCACCAGTCTGGCGAAGTCCGCGTGATCGCGTACGCCAGCCGCCTCCTTTCGGTCGCCGAGCGCAACTATTCCATAACCGAACGCGAGTGTCTCGCTCTCGTGTGGGCAGTGGCGAAGTTCCGCCCATATCTCTTTGGCCGTCCGTTTTCTGTGGTCACGGATCACCACGCCCTGTGCTGGCTGCAATCACTAAAAGATCCTACGGGCCGTCTTGGCCGCTGGGCTTTGCGTTTGCTAGAATACTCGTTTTCCGTCGTGTACAAATCGGGACGGTTGCACCGTGATGCCGACTGTTTATCGCGTTACCTAGTGGATCCCCCGGACGTAGCCTGGACTGACATAGAGGCCAGTATTTTTTCCATCTCCGCACTGCTGCAAATCGGTGCGGAACAATACCTGGACCCCTCCCTCCGATCAATAATCGATCGCCTCCGCACAAATTGCCCTGATCGAACCCCCCGGAATTACGTTCTCCAGGACGGCGTCTTATACCATCAGAACTTTCAACACGATGGCCTGTCATACCCCCTCACTTGCACTCCACCGTCCTTGAACAACTTCATGACCATCCACTTTCTGGTCACCTTGGCGTTACGCGTACATACGCTCGCGCACTCCGCCGTTTCTTTTGGCCTGGCTCGTACCGTTCGGTCAAGAAGTATGTTCAAGCTTGTGACCAGTGCCAACGGCGAAAGGTTCCCTGCAAATTGCCTGCTGGACTCCTTCAGCCCATTTCTATCCCTCACGAACCCTTCGCGCGCGTCGGTCTCGACCTCCTGGGGCCTTTTCCTGCATCCACTTCTGGCAATAAGTGGGTTGCCGTTGCAACAGATTATGCAACACGCTACGCCATAACACGCGCCCTACCCACTAGCTGCGCAACTGACGTCGCTGACTTCTTCCTTTACGACGTCATCCTGCATCATGGAGCACCTCGCCAGCTCTTGACCGATCGGCGCCGCAATTTCCTCTCTAAAGTCATTGCCGACATTCTTCATTCCTGTTCCACTAAGCATAAATTGACTACCGCTTACCACCCTCAAACGAACGGCCTCACGGAGCGACTAAACCGCACGCTGCTCAACATGCTTTCTATGTACGTTTCCTCCGACCACCGGGATTGGGATGCCGCCTTGCCATTTGTAACCTTCGCCTACAATTCCTCCCGCCATGAAACAGCTGGTTACTCCCCTTTCTACTTGCTCTTCGGCAGGGAACCCGCTTTACCTTTGGATACCCTTGTCTCGCCTGCCTCAACTCCTCCTAGTCAGTACGTCAGCGACGCCATCGCACAGGCTGATCTCGCTCGTCAGATCACTCGCACACGCCTCACTTCGTCGCAAGCATCGCAGAAGTCCCTCTATGATCGCCACCACGTCGATGTCCAGTTCCATCCAGGTTCATTGGTGCTACTGTGGTCACCCCAGCGTCATGTAGGACTTTCGACCAAACTACTTTCTCCTTACACCCGCCCTTATCGCGTGTTGCGCCGCGTCACCGACGTCACGTACGAAATCACGCCGTACCCGTCTTACTCTGCCCAGCCTCACACGGACCTTGTTTACGTAGCCCGGCTCAAGCCTTACCACCCCAACACCTAAAAGTTATGTCCCCAGACGCCGTGGTGGCGTCTTCCCGCCGAGGGGGTTGTGTCACGGAACAGTTGGAAGAAGACGATGAGGGTAGCTACGGCTATGTGCCGTTTTGGGCTGAACTTTAGAAAGAGGACGAAGGGCTTCCAGCTACCGGTCTCTGTACTTTCCCGCTGGCATTGCTAAGCATTGTAATTTCGATCAATACACTGTATTTGCGTGCTTCTGCCTCGTAACAATATTAAGGTCGAATACAATCAGATTGAAAAGTGCCGATGAGAGCTGCCGGCAGAAGTTAACGGCCGATTCGCTAGTTCCCATTTGGCTATGACATCAGCAGACCCATCCACAATTATCATGTGGGGATAACTGTCGAATAAAAGTACCGCCGACAACAGAAGTAGGGAGTCTTAGGTGTTCCTATCAATTTTTTTCGCGGGTTGAATACTTTTCCTTGGTCATTTAGCACGCTATAATCTACTAACTGTAATGTTGACTTTGTAACTCCATTTCGATGAAAAAAATATACGGGCACTAGAAACTCATTCCGCTGTCCACCAGCTACACCCATGGGACACAACAAGAGCTCCATGGACCACCAAGTGGGCGAACGTCACTCTTACAAAACAATATCTTAAGGCGCACATCATTCGACTCCGTGAAATCTAGAAAGTTGGTCCAACCATAGAGGCGCCCAAACCGCCGTTGCTGTAATTGTATTTTGGAATTCGACTACAGCAGGTAAGTGCAGCTTTAAAAGGAAATTTATTCAATATGCATTAAATTACGTAATTACTATCGACGTCTTATATAAAAGGAAGTAAACAAATTAAAGTAAAACAGGCACATTTATAAAGTCTGCATATTAAAAGCAACCCTTGACTCGTTCACGGAACACTTCATTTCGACCAGCTCACCAGATACATAATGGCAGTGAGTGGCTACACTTTCGGCCACTCACCGCTGCTTCTACATAACACTGCTTCAGTACTGGCCGTTGCTCTAAATAACGCCAAGCAAAGGGGCCGCAACGATCAAAGGTGGCCTCAAAAGTGCCGCATTGCAATACTTATTGACCATTACTGACCACTACATAACCACTAATATGGCATCGCTGGTTCTAAAACAACCGACATTAGCGAGGCAGGAATTATAACTACTTACTCCTTTGTACTGGTGCTGATTTAATGAGTGCTAAATTGACGAGAGCGTGAAGTTGGGCTTGTCCGTGAAGCATTGTTGTAGACGTGGCACAAAAAAAAATGGACACTGGGCAAGAAGAGTCGAATACGCGCAGTAGCTATTACCGCTCGTCTTCGAAGAAACAAAGACGAGCGTTATACATATGAGCGCCCTTCACAGCTAGTTATCACAATCAGGAGTTGCTTGCGCACTTAAAAAGCAGATTTTGTTGGTCTGCACGAGGGATCGGAGACAAGGAGGCAAGTTACCATTGTTATAGAGGCACAGTCGTTGAGCCCATGGTTAAGCTGACGAGGTTCCTCTGGGAGGCTTTCGCACGGCTTAAGCGGCTGTTTAAGCGCATGCTGAACCCATTAAAGCAGACCAATGGGACACCTCGCGTAGAATGTTCAATCACTGCAACAGCGGGGACGTAGCAGGAGGGAAACCAACACAATTCGCGCCGGTTCAATAACGTTCATAACGCACTCATGCACAAAGGCACAATGGTTGTCTTATTAGACCCTGCGTCAAACATGTTCATGCGATTGTGAAACGAGGCATAGAGAGTCGAGTCTGCAGCGACGTTGACGGCGCCAGAGGTTTAGTAGAATTCAAGTACCTCATATTACCAAACCAGCGACAGAAAAAGAGTTCCAGGTAAAAACAAGGGCTGCCGCCATGTTCTACCAAAGCGCCAAAATAATCCAAGAATGAATAGTTTTAGATGGGAAGCATCTCATGGTCGTGGCTATGTCCCTCCCTCCGCCATGCGGCGTACACAACCCCACTGCGCATGCTCGGCTTGCTGAACGCCCGGTGGTGTCTTACCCTTTAATGGCTCCTGGAGAGGCAGTGTTGCCGGTGTCTTCCTCGGCCGGCACGAGACGAGCACGCTTCCCCTTTAAGGGCTCCTGGAGCGACAGTGTTGCCGGTGTCTTCCTGGGCCGGCACGAGACCAGCACGCTGCACGCGCCTTCGACGTTTCATTGCCGTCGGGGGCAGCGTGCTTCGGCAAGTCTCGGCGGGCCGTGAGTACAAGCAGCCCACAACCATCCGGGGAATGTGCATCGACCTCATCTTCAGCAACTTTAGGGTTCATCCACTACAACAGCCTTTGACTTTCCATTTCACAGACCATGGGACGGTCATACTCAAAGCGGAACGCCAACCACAGCTCGACTTCACCTACTTTGAACATGATGAGGATAATGTCTAAATAAAGACAAACTCATACCACGTACAACGTCTCTTTTTCTCTCTCTTAAATGCCTCTCCACTCTAACACAACCCCCCCCCCCCCCTCCAATAAAATCACACCATCTTCCCGTAGGGGAACCTTGAGTAGTATGCCAAGCAGCCATGTGGTCAACGCAATTTCCCATTTCGTAGTTCCGGTAAGTGAAAAGTTTTGTAGTTACCATGCAAACCAAACGGTAAATATAACGGTAGCTACACACCTCAACCCAACGGAAACGACGAACTGAAAGCTAATGGGCACTTGAATCGACCCCATGGCTGCTTTGCATACTACTCAAGGGTTCCCCTACGAGAAGATGGTGTAATTTTTTTTTGTCTGCCACGGCTAAAATATGGGAAGGTTTGTATAGTACCGCTTTTAATTACTCCGTGGCGCGGGTTTCAGTGCACGCTTCGAAAGACCCCGGCCAGCGGAGTGCGCTGTAATAAGTGCTGAGGGTGCACTTTACGTTGCCGTGTGGATTAATCTAGACGCCCCTGTCGGTGTTAGTCCTTGGAGTTTGTTCCTGGCTAGGCACCGCTTCACTACTAGTTCACTCGCTTTTCCATCGACATTACAGCAACTTTTCTCGCGCATTGTTCTCTGAACTCTACTATTTCATTATAGGAGATTACTGCTGCAAGAGCACTCGGCCGTTTCTAGCGTGCAGGAAACCAGCCCAACTGGAATGCCGCCTATGTAAGGCAGAAGTGTTTCGTTTGACAGAGTGCTGCATGGTGTTCTGTTTTAAACTTTAAGCCTGAATTGACAGGAGGACCCAATACGCGCAGTTCAATACGATTAGAACAAGTAGCGCAGCCCTATTGGAACGTTACGCACGAATTTTGGCAGAAAGATAGCAGGATGACCACACATTGCGAAGCCGCGAGATTTTCCGCCTATTCACTGGAATCTTTCTCCAAGATAGGCGAGTTCTTCCTTAAGGAGGGACACAGAAGAAACCCTAACCCAAATGTTGTGCCGCATGTGTGATTACTGATTCCTCCTGAATTGTTGTTCTTTAATCCCATTGTTTTTGTGTGCATATGTGCATATGCTCCGGAAGGGCGCGCTTTGTCGAGATTTTCCGCTTTTGGTTTCATTAAAACTCAGTTAGTAAGCGCTCGTCCTGTGTAGTTTCTCTCTTTGTCCTGCGTTTTTCTGCGTTTTTCGTCACTATGTCTCAATAACAACTTGCCCATTTGTCGGTGCTCCTAAGAGTGAAGCATCTACAAGTACGAGTTCAAAAACAAAGTGTATTACAAAGCGGCGAAAGCGGGGGTCGCAACCAAGAAACGTTGCAGCGTCGCGACGCAAAAAAACAATAAAAAAATCAGGGAAGCTTGTACTCACGCGCTAGATTTGAATGGCAACGAGGTAAGCATTGGCAGACCACTGTTTATTTCAGTATCACTGTTTATTTGCATAGTTGCGGTGCTAGTAATCCTCGTCATAAGCATCGACCAGGTCGTCGTCTTCTTCGCTGCGAGTGGTTAATGCAAAGGCGTCCTCAGCATAGTAGACTTCCACCCGCTCTTCGTCATCGACTCGGGGCAGCGGTGGCGAAGTCTGCAAGTCATCCCGGGAAGGATTGGCACACTCGCAGCCATGTCTCCAATTACCCATAATTGCTTCTAGATATTGCGGCTGCCGCGGTGACCTCTCACAAGCAGGGTGTCCTTTCAAATTTGGCATTAACGCTGAAGTGTTTCTTTACATACGTGTTAGCACTTGACGACGGCGCTGGAGTTTTCTTCTGTGCTGGAGCCACGGCGAGAGCCGGGGACTCGGCACTGGCAGCGGGGCACGCACTCACGAGCACCTCCTCGGGGTTTTTTCCAATTTTTTTCCTAGTGTCACTGCGTGCACCGGGGACGCTCGGGCCACGAGGCATCCACTCACAAGCGCTCGGAATTTTGTTGGTAGTTTTTTCTGCAACGCTGAAATTCCAGCTTCTAAAACCACTCCGCTGTTAAAAGAGAGGCAAAGTGAGAGAGAGGAATAGAACAAACTTTATTTTTCGCAGGACGTAAGTTCAGTTCCTAATTTGACCGTTCAATTCACGGGGTACACGCAGTACAGCAGAATGCCCGTGCGGATATGGAGCACATGCTCATAGAGAGCTTCCTGGGCGGCCTAGAAAAAATTGACCTCTGAATTCTCGCCGCTACCCCCACAGACACCTGACAACATCCGCAAGCTCCAACCACTCCCACTGCCCCTGCAGCACCACGGTAGCGCGCCTGGTCAAGTGTCAACCAAGAGCGCATGAGCCGGCATAACGTGCAACCACCTACAAACTCTGGGTGATCAATAAACTTACTCATTGACACTGTAAAGACAGTCCAAGCACCTTTCACGTCTCCTGTGATTCGTGCTATTCCTTTGCATGACACCATTATCAGCTTCCTTCGGAACTAGCTGAAACTTCTACTCGTAGTGCTATGACGGTTCCGATGTAAACGCTTCCGAATCATGCAACAGTGTTTCAGTGGAATGCGTGCGGACTATCATCCCCGTTGTCTGACTTCAGGCAACTCAACAAAAAGCAGAGGCTCCCAGTCATCATCATTATAGAATCAAGACAGCGTCAGATGTCCGTCTGTCGGGATATTCTGTGCATCAGACTTTGACGAGCTCAGAAAAACAGCATTGCCTCTTGCAATTTGCAATTCGCCTTTGCATCCCCAATGGTACCGCCCGGAAATGGTTAATTATTTGTCAACTCAAAGCCTGCCTCCCAAAAACTGATGAAGTCATCCCACCGCTGGTGCGAACTTGGGCCTAAATTGAACGCATTGCACACAGTAGGATACGACACGTACGGGCACCGAATCTCACCTCAGTGGCTGCCAGGTCATTGCGGCATCCGGAGGAACGTCGTCTGTGACGCAGGAGAGACGGGGCGCGCAATCTGCTTGTGTCTTTTGGTATCCCGTGTTCCAGACAAGACGGAAGCACGGCCGTTTCTACACTGGGATGGAAACTGCAACTGTCTGCTTGGCAGGACCCTCTTGGGAGGCCGTTACCGTTGCATTTGATTGATCATCAGTGCAATTGCCATTTGCGCGAGATCTAGCAAAGCAAACTGAGGGGTTTTTTCACCGGCTATGCCTGAACGTTGCCTTCACACGCAGTTTTCTATTTAGGATACACTGGGCGTACCCGCCATTGTAATCTGTGTGCTCTGTGAAACAGGACATACGGCATGTCAGGTGCTACTGCCCGCAGCACGCAACCCAACGCAGCATGCAACCCAGGTCAATAGCTTGAAGTGGGATATGCACATCGATCACATTACACCTAACCCTTTCCGTACCTTGGGCGTTATAAGACAGAACTTCTCCCAAGTCCCATCATCCATAAAACTTCTTCTGTACAATACGCTTATAAGGGTCGAAGCGTGAATATTCCGCTTGAATATCGGATCCTGACCCGGCTTTTTTTATTCATAAACTCAACCTGGCTCAGAACAATTCGACAGGCTTCATTATTTCCAACTACACTAGAGCTGCCAGCATAAGTTCTATGAAATCAACACTTCATTTGCAACCTTAGCGCTCCGTAGAAAACGTTTTCGCCTCTGTCTCTTCCACAAAATTTACCATCACCCGCTCTTAAAAAATAGAATTCCTTCAAGACCCCTTTTGCGTGTCTGTATGACTGAACCATGCGCACAAAGTTGCGGTCCCCTCATGTCACTCTCGTTCTTATGCTGCTTCATTTCTTCCGCGGACTTCCACTGACTGGAACCGCCTTCCCGCCAACATGGCTGCTATACATAACGTGAATAAATTCAGGCCTGTTATCAGCACTGAAATTGAAACCCCTAGCCTTGAATAACGTTGTGTTGCCAAATACTCCTGTTGTATTTTTTGTACTGGCACTGTATAAATCTCGTTCGTTGTTGAATGTTATTGTTTTTGAGCCTCCTTGAAATGGATATGTATTTTTCACTGCTCGCCGTTTTTGTTATTATTTTGTGCTTACCGCTCCCCTCTATAATGCTTCGGCTCTGAGGGTACTTGTAAATAAATAAATAAATAAACAGCGAAAAGAGCTCTTGTACGACTGCTACGCGGAAAAGCTTTAGAACTGCATCACTTTCTAGGTCCGTGGCCGAATAACGCTGACGTGGCGCAACGGATAATGGCACTTCCGGCTTTTTTGTCTCACTCTGAATTAGTCGAGGATCTTTAATCTTGAGATCCTCAGATATTTTCTCCAAATGCTGTAACTTTTTCGATGTTCCTAGCTGATTTCATTTTCTTTTCCCTCTTATTCATTGTTACCACGTGCTTTCTCACTCTTTCTTTTCTTTTCTAGCTTCACTATGTCCGCCCTCATGTGAAGTATAGGCTTAGTGTTTTCTTTCTGCTCAACAATATTGAGCAGTATGAGCATTGCCACCAGATTTAGTTGTTTGAAAATGTTTTCCCTATATAACATCCCGTTCACGAATTCTATCAGGTTCTCCCCGGACGGCTTGAAGGGGAAGGCAGACACACAGACAAAAATTTTCGCGTTCAGGTGACCCAAAAAAGATTATCCTTTTTAAAATTATATCCGCAAATAAAGCGTTTCTGACGTTTTCTAGCTTAGTAGCACTATTTTCCTCTTGCTTGTGGTTCTATAAGATAAAAATACAATGTTAATTTGGCCAGAAACATCGAAGTAAGTGTGCAGAGCATTGATCCACAAGTGTGCAAAACGGAAATATATATACACAGTCAGTCAGTATTAACGGCACTTGCACAGGCCGGCCAATTATTGAGGCCACCAACAAATGCCATCTTAATGTTCTTGGGGAGCTTCCATAGAAACGTTCGTGAACATTGCAGTTATTCGAATGATGCAGCCACTGGTTCTTGAGTCGTACACAGCTTCAGTTGTCTTTCGTTCTTCTTTGGCCCATCTTTTCGGTCCCCAGACCGACCTAGATCCGCTCGAATACATTTTGATCTGGCAACATAAAGACGCTGGGCCGAGACAATCCGGCTTTAGGGCTTCGCTCCGGACGTTCGTTAGATCGCCTCACTGGGCCCGCCCTCGAATGCAACGGGGCCAATTAAACTGCCTTAAATTTGTTCCTGGTTGGGTATATACCCTCCGAAACTGCACTGCGACGTCGATATCTAGCTCCACTGGCTCTCGTCACGCAACTCTGTGTCACCCTAGGCTTGTCCTTTATTGAACGCAAAGGTTTCGGGCTTCAGAAGATTTTGCAGCTTTTATCCCTCTAGAGTAGGGATCCAAGTTTTCTCGATAGTCTTGCACGGTGGCTTGAGTAGCTAACGTAACAAGATTGACGACGGTTTTGTGAGTGAACAAAATATAACATCAATTTTTCCTTAGCTACTGCTCGTTCTTTCTTTAATCATGCTACATCGCAGCTGAAAGATTCAAAGAGCCAAATTCAGGAACGCGTGAGGCGTGTTTGATTTGCTACTAATGAGTGCACGTACGCACGATCGGTATTTTAAAACCTTAGTGTGGCCCTCTCGCTTGTCATTTCGCGTTTATTTTTCTTCGTGCTAGAAATAAGTGCTTCTTTCCGCGTTTCTGATTTTTCTGCGTAGAGGTCACATAGAGGTCACACATCAAAGAGCCCAATGAAGCTTTTCTTTCCCATGAATGAACCAGCTTATCTTCCTTTCCCTCTATAACATATGTCACAATTCTCATTCAGCACAGTTGGCTACCAAAGAGACTGAATTGCAGACTTTGCTAAGTAAAAGTACTCTTAAAAGAGAGCAGAGATGTTTTGAACAAAAAAAACACTCCTTCTTCACTGGATTCGGAAAGAAAATTGCCTTAAGTTTTTTGAAAGTTCTAAAATATGAAAATTCTCACATGGCGAGTCGAAGTATACTTGACGACATAATTTAAATGCTGAATAAGGAAAACGTATGCAAAGGGAAAACAGAAGCGGTTGTCGTGTTCCTTCTGATGTATGTCTTTTTTACCTCTCAAATCATGTCGTCAATGTTGAAGCCCAAGTTCAGCTGCGGTAATTAAAATTCAGTCCTTTTAATTTTTTTTCTAATTCCATTGAAACCCTTCAAACACTTAAGATTCGTGAATCTTTTGATCGTGTTATTGAGGATTTGGTCCACCAAAGGTTTCGGTAAAACGAAATTTCATCCGGTTGGTATTTATTCTTACCCGTTGAGTATAGAAGCCCTGAATTGCCCGACAAAAACAAACAAGCACATGAACTGGCAGCTGTACTCGTGCTAGCGTTCACGTTCAAACGAAAACAACCGAGCAACTCGACACGTTTGCTCGGCTGATGAATGTGTCCATTGTTGCACCCATGTCAGGCGACACTGGAGAGCACTCGATTGGTGAAATTCAATCTACGTTGTTGCCAAAGCACACGGTAGTTTTTCGCCAAATTGAAATGTCCTGTCGAACCTTCGAAAGACTCTCAAACACTCCGCCTGAGCCGTTCTACAGAAAAAAAAAAATGCTGTTTCTCACGTTACCACCTCAGAAAGATGCAAAGGCATAATCAGGGGAGGACCCTGTTATCGGAACACCAAGGGTATATTAACAGCAGAGCTAGTGAAGCTGGCTGTAATGTATGGCGCGCACCGCGTTAAAAATACAAACAAAATGCCGAAAGCTCATGAGCGCGTGCCTCGCAGCGACCGCCGAGCGTTCCCGGCATGCCCATTGGCTTTAGCTAATTAAATAACTCCCGAGCACTTTGACGAACGTCATCTAATTCCAACTAGCTAAACAAAACAGGGTTTATTTCTTTTTAATTTCCGGCTTTCCTAGTCGTGCACCCGTCATATTAAATATCTGATTCCTTGTTTATGACGCCTCTTCGCCCGTCACCTGAAGAGCCGCAGACGATAGGTGCCACAATGGTGATAACAAAGACTTCCTGGAAGATAAAGGAAGTGTTTCGTTAAGTTGACGGGCCTGTAGTGATAGTACAGACCACCCTGAATCTAAATGCGCACGTTTACTCGCTCGACTGGTATCTGAAGCTTGGTACGCCCGCCCGCACACACGCAGACGAAAAAATGTCCATGCCATTTCTATGAGTTTTTGATGCAAGTTCAAATTCCTATGCAGCTGTCAACGACGGCGCATCTAACAGCTGAAATGTGGCTTCGGCGCATTAAAGTTTATATGAACTGTGAATTTCGATTATCACACTCGGCGGGCTGGAGGGTATAAGGTGCCATTCGATTATAGTTTTGTATTAAAAGTACGCTTCATGTTTGCATGTGTGTGCTATCACGTATACGGGTAGTAGCGGCTGTGTCCTTGGTTTAGTGTCCGAACTTCACATAATCTTATGCCGAAATTTTTTTTATAGAGGGGTTAGCCGCGATTGTTTCTTACATAGAGAGTAGAAAGTAGGGCTAGGGACCGGTCAAAAAATTTAACCAGATAATCCGGGAGGGTTGAGTCGGTTAATTGATCGATTATTCAGGTGCGCTGGTTAGGGAGCGAAAAGTAAACAAAAATATTCTACGTTTGACGGGGACGGCGCTATCAAGTTAGAGTAATTCTTTCGCACTGCGCCGCTGGCAACGAAGTTTGTTAACGTTTTCAGTCATCAGTATGCCTCCGGACTTGTTCACAGACACTCCAGATGAGGTAAGCTCATCATTACCATGGCCCTGATGAGGTCTAGATGCTTATCAGTGTTTGTCACTATTTCTGAAATCCGGAAAATCGGCTCTCATCGATGTGCTCTCCTTTATTGGACGGCGCGCTGATCAATCGTACTTGACTTACGTCAGAGTCAATCTAACGCCAAAGCGGTGAAAGCGGGCGCTGACCAATCGTAGGTAACTTAAGTAAGAGTCTACCCAGTGCCCATTTTCGCGCCTGGTATAGGTCCTTGTATCTGTATTAAAATGGCAATTTTTCCCTCTGTCTTTGCTATCATCTTATGGTTCTTATCAGTGTCATCTCTGAGCATGCTTTTATTGTTTTCCTGTTGTGACGTTAGGCCGGTTGTATGACCACCAGTATGATCCTTTCCATGCTTGCGCAGAATTCCAACACGACCACTCTTGGTGCATGTTGCTCACATGACATCAACCCATAAACCGGTTCAAAACATTATTCGTTGGAAAAGCCTAATCCGATTAATCGGAAGGTTAATCGATCAATCGCCGACTCCTAATAGAAAGTTAACGCATAGTTAGCGTTCCAGATTACCCGACCAATCTGTAGTTCTATCGTTATCAGTTACATGTGAATCAAACTGCTTTCCTGCCTCTCAAGCTTTTATTACTTATCCGGCCAATTTCAAGTCGCCTTCTAATGACTATTTCTCGTACTAATGTGACATTGATACCGTCTCTACCTTCCTGTGGTTAGAACGCCGCACCTCATTGCAATATCTAATGGTGCTCCGTGAATTAAAATTAAATAATGTGACATTAGGCATGGAAACTTCATAGAAATATACCGCCAGACAATATTCCGCGTGCACATAGAAATTAAGGCTCGTCCTTTGTTTCTGTAATAAAAGAAAGAACAAGTATATTTTGTCATAGCGTTGGTGCAAAGCCATGTTTTTGTGAGACTTATGTCTAAATCTAAATGTAAAGTAGTGATGAATAATACATGCTGAAAGCACCCTGTTGGGCATATGGAACCAAACGATAGAACAAGCAGAAGGTTATAACTACCTCAGTGAGGTCGTCTGTGCTGATCCCCAACAAGACAAAGAACTCCGTCGCAGAATTCGTATGGGCTGTGGTGAACTCGGAACATTCCCAAACAATGAAATAATTCCCAAATATTTTCCCCGCTTTATTTCTTTCATTAAAAAATCTGCATCAGTTCAAGAATTATGAAGACTTACCATTATCACTTCTTTGCATTGCTTGGCTTTCTTGACGGCCCATCAGTTTTTCCCATTCTGGTTCGCTAATATATATATATATATATATATTATATATATATATATATATATATATATATATATATATATATATATATTATATATATATACAGAAAGATAGGGCAGCAGTCTACAACGCCGAAGGAGGCATAGGGTGTGGTTAGGCTCTTCTTTTTCACTACGGTTATTGAAGTAAACATTTTTTTATATACACATGAAAGAAAGAAAGAAAAACACGCGCCCAGAGTGGGGACCGACCCACGCCTTTCGATTACATGTCGAATGCCTTACCAATTCGGCTATCTGGGCGACTGTGTTCTCCTTCACTTTCTGGCTATTTATATTTACTAGAAGTGTATCTGACGCTTGAGGGTGGTCAGCAAAATCATGTACTTTACTCTGATGAAGGCAAGTCCCGTTGCCGCTACGTAAGTAAACATTGTTTGTTATGTTCTTGCTGTGTATCGACTTACTTATATATATATATATATATATATATATATATATATATACTATATATACAGTCGCCGACCGTTTTTTCGGACTCGACGGCAACCGCCGATAAGTCCGAATAATCAGAAGTCTGACAAAAAGGATTCACTGAAAAAAAAAGCCTTGATTGGCCCAACGGCTGGAAAAACGTATGTATGCGGGTCTGCATGCACGCACGCCCACGCGCGAAGTACTAGGTCAGCCTGTATTTCCGCCAGCATTTGTCCGTCACTGTAGGCAGACGATGCCACTGCAAGGTCTCGCGCTAGATCAGTATTCGATGGCACGTCATCATCAGAATCGCTGTCCACCTGCGCCGGTTCGAGGACCTGGCGTAATATTTCGTCATCATCCAACGCGGCACACGGCTGGACGGCACTATCGATGTTGGTTAAATCTTCAAACGTAGCCGCTCCAACATCGACACCGCTAGCACGGAGTTCATCGAAAATGCCGGATGCTGCGGCAGGCGGCATCTCAGCTGTGGGGTTCTCGACTGTGTGACTATCCTCGTCCTCACAGCCAACCACAAATCCCGCATGTCGAAAGCAGTGGCGGATCGCGTCCTGCGTCACTGCCCTTCAAGGACCAGACAGGACGCTGATAGCCGTCAGCACATCCACAACGTAGCTTCTGCCACTGCCCACAGAAAAAGGTAATATTGTTTTAAAAGCTATCGACCAATGGGCCCGACTCCACGGAATAGCCCTAAATAGGGATAAATCAGAATTTATGATTGTAGGAGAGCAATATGGAAGTCACCCACCATGTATTATTTTCGGAAAAGAAAAAATAAGAATAGTAAGAGAAATGAAACTTCTGGGAGTTATAATAGATATCAAGTTAACTTTCTTGCCACATCTTAAATATATCAAAGATAAAATCACCCAAGTAACATATCATCTAAATAGAACAATAAAGGTAGATAAAAGTTCCAGTCATAAGATTCTGCAACTAATATATAAAAAAGGAATAGAAAGAATAACAACATATGCATCACCTGTGTGGTATAATAGGAAGGTAGCTATAGTACGGAAACTAACCTCAATACAAAGACTGCCATTAATTATGATCACCAAAGCTTTTAAAACAGCATCAGATATATCACTCAACGTGTTAGCGGGCATACCTCCACTCTATTTGACTATTGAAAAAGAAAACGAATAACATAGAATATTTAAAGAAAACAAGGGATTTACGTGGAAAGATGAAGTTTTTTCAGGTCAACAAATAATGAAAAAGTATGACTATTGGGAGGAACATCCAACACAGAAAATGCGTGTAGAAATAACTCAGAAGGAGGAGGATGTTAACTACCGTATATATACAGATGGATCCAAAAACGAAAATGAAGTTGGAGCAGCCTTTGTAATTCTCAACGAAAATAGTGAAATAACAATAAGTAAAAAATACCGATTACCAGAGTATAGCTCAAATTACGAAGCTGAAGTTTTAGCAATAGAAAAAGCTATAGAATATGCAGCAAACAATAGAAACAACGGTAAATACCAACTTTTCACCGATAGTTGGTTCGCATTGCAAGCACTTAGGAATCCGTTAAATACTAACCCAATGGTTAATACTATCAAGAAAGTAATGGCACAGAATAACTTTGTAAATATTAAACTCAGCTACGTTAAAGGACACTCCGGATCATTGGGGAATAACATAGCAGACGAACTCGCAAAAGAAGCGGCAAAAGATGGAGAAAATATTTTGTACCGCTTACAAAACGATTTATTGCTAAACACTTCACATAACTTTAATGAACGAATGAACAACAATTGGAATAAGGAAGGAAAGTTGACTATACATTACTTGGATAAAAAACATTAATCTCATCCCAGATCATTTCCAACAAATTTTTATACATCACAAGCCTTAACACGACACGGAAGATTTCCGTTTTATTTTTCCCGATTCAGGATTTCAGAAAATTCGCAATGTACTTGCAAGAGAGAGGCAGCGAATTTTGATCATTATTTAATAGATTGCAGTTTAGTAACCGAAGAAAGAACAGAGTTAGCTACGAAACTAGGAGATAATATATCAAGAGGAAACCAGAAATCATAAAGAAGGAGAATACAAGAGCAATACTGGAAAGAATGGTGTACAAAATCAATGATTTAATTTTGCAGAGATAGGAAGAGAAGACATATATTAGTTGCATCAATATAACTTTAATACAAATAGACATGATATGGAGATGGGGCAGAAAAGCCAATTTGGTGAGGATTCCTCCGCCTCTATTTCCCATCATGCTACGTACACCACAGTAACAACATAAACAGAAACATACCCACATACAGAAGGACCAAGATAGGTCAATAGTATTCACAGCTCAATTAAACATAAACACATAATTTTTCTATCTCTGAATTCTGGAGTGTAACTACATGAAGAAATTATAGTATCAAATTCAATCAGGAAGATCCAAGATACAAGACAAAGACATAGAAGACAAAGTTCCCCAATTCGAAGATTCAAGCTGCAAGATGCAGACATCATCCTTAAAGATAAAAAGGAGTATTCTTCAATCAACTCTCAAGACAAGAGCAAACAGAACATTTTTGTAACCCTTTTCTATTTTGTTTGAATTTAAAAAAAAAATAAAAAAAATAAAAGCCCGTTGAGCCTGCCCGTTCCGGAAGCTGTGGTGGAGCTGATGGTGATAACTCATTCCTCTCTTCTCTTTTCTTTTTCTTTTCTCTCTTTACATCTCTTTCCGCTTTATCTGTAACCTCTTATTCTTCATTCTCTTTACTTCCGTTCCTATTTCCTTCTCCTGCGATACTTCTGTGGTGCAGGTCTGGAGTCCCTTCTCCTTCTCACACACTGTCCACACACAGCAGCACACCATTCAGAAGTTGCGATCGGTGCTAGTGCAGCTTCATTTTCTTGGTGACCCCTTGTTCCATTGGGGGTATTCGGTGGCTAAAATTCCAAAAGCACCGAAGCTGGAGTCCGAATAATTGAACGGCGTGCTTTGCGGGGTCCGAACTATCGGTCGTGGATATACATGTACTTGAATAGGACAAGTGGCAGTGCCGCGAAGGTGTCCGAATAAACAAGGGTGTCCGAACTTTCCGAATATATATATATATATATAGCCTAGCGAGGGTCTCGGCACTGGCAGCCTTGATGCCTAGGTAGCATAAGAGGGCTTCCATCCAGTTACCCGCTCATGACAGGCTGTATACGTTCGAGTCACGCGCCGGGGGTTGAAAAGAAGGTCCCCTTCTCCCCGTGTAGTCAGAATGGCGCTGGCTACCACCATCAAGCGTCAGATACACTTCTAGTAAATATAAATAGCCCAGAAAGTTAAGGGGAACACAGTCGCCCAGATAGCCGAATTGGTAAGGCATTCGAAATCTTATCGAAAGGCATGGGTTCGGTCCCCACTGTGGGCGCGTGTTTTTCTTTCTTTCTTTCTTCAGTATATTTAAAAAAAATGTTAACTTCATAACCGTAGTAAACAAAAAAGAGCCTAACCACACCCCTATGCCTCCTTTGGCGTTGTAGAGTGCCGAACTATCTTTCAGAAATATATATATATATATATATATATATATATATATATATATATATATATATATATATATATATATATATATATATATATATTTTAAAACAGAAATAAAATTTGGCAGTCAAGACCTCGGAAGCAAAGGGGAAGATGTAGTAGCTCAAGATAGAGAATTTGGAAAATAAGAAAGTGGAGAAAAAATGCCCGCCAGATGGGATCCGAACCCACGACCTCCAGATTACCGGTCTGGTGCGATTCTGGAGGTCGTGGGTTCGGATCCCAGCTGGCGGGCATTTTTCTCCACTTTCTTATTTTCCAAATTCTTTATCTTGAGCTACTACATCCTCCCGTTTGCTTTCCGAGGTCTTCTTGACTGCCAATTCTGATTTCTGTCTTATTTTCAACGACCCCTCATTTCCTATTATATATATATATATATATATATATATATATTAAAATTAATGCGCTTATATGTTCTCTCCTTCGATGTGCCACTGTTTATGTTGGCGGTGTTCACATCTTAGAGGTTCGAGTTGACGTCGTTCTATTATTGCGGTGCCAACGAAAGGGTCCTGCCCGGTAGAAAGTAACCGGCGTCGTTCCCCTTACAGTAGATGGAGAGGGTTCGGTTAGAGGGTGCGGTAAGGGTGAAGCAGAGCATGATTCAGACAGAAACGAGTGATCGACGTAGCGCCCGAACAGCCAGGTTGTCGAGCCGCTGCTGTAGCCAATACCCGAGTCGGGCCAACACTCTAGCGGCCGCGGCGGAGAAAGAGCAGGCGCATTGCCACCTCGTCCTCTCTCCATGTCACCAGAGAAACTGAGATCTTCGTTACTCGGGCATATTTGTACGGGTCACGTCGCTGTTGGCCCACGTTCATGTGTAGTGTAAAATGGAGTGGTACGCGAGCTGAGGGTCGAGTATGGGGCAAAAGAGGATATAAAGCAAAGGACGAAATACCGGGGATGGTGAACAACAAAAGAAGCGGCCGGTAGCCAATTTCGCAGCTAAACGAGGAAAGATGACAACTGAGCCACAGGAAGAACACGAAGCACGGTTGGATGGTGCGCGAATGCGTCTTGTAAACGGTGTGCGGGAAGGACCGGATTGCTGGATTCTGAAGCTGAAACAAAGCGTGCGCGTGGAGCGAATCCTCAGACCTTTACAAACATCCAAACATTAACCTTGAAGTATACCATATTAACGTATTTCTAGGGAACCACCAGTGGCTCTTCCGTTAATTCTTTCTTCCAAATTTATATTCCTTGGATAGAAATTTAGATGCCTTAGAATTCGTGAGTGTTGCTCTTAAAGAGTTTTGGCGAATATGTGTGCCCCTACTCATCCATTTCCTCTCCGATCCTCTGCCTTACCGCTTCCACCTTTTAACACAGAATGTACCCGCTGTTCCGAAATTCACGATGTTTTTTTTTTCATGAAACTCTTACCTCAATTTAGACGGCAGGATAGATAATTTACATATAGCACCATACCTCGGCAAGTTGGCGCGGCTCCCTCAAACTCACTCACAATTTTTTTCGAATAACCACTCACTCAAACTCAGACTCAATGCTGAGCAGCACATCTGCGCTCACTCAAACTCAAACTCACATTGAGCGCAAAACTCAGAACTCACTCGGACTCAAACTCAAATGTACTCAGAACTCAAAATGTACTCAAACTCAAAATGTAATCAAAAATCAAAATGCACTCAAAACTCAAAATGTACTCAAACTCAAAAGGACTCAAAACTCAAAATGTACTCAAACTCAATATGGACTCAAAACTCAAAATGTACTGAAACTCAAAGTGTACTCAACTCAAAATGGACTCAAAACTCAAAATGGACTCAAAACTCAAATGTACTCAACTCAAAGTGAACTCAAAACTCAAAATGTACTCAAAACTCAAAATGTCCTGAAACTCAAAATGTACTCAACTCAAATGTACTCAAAAATCAAAATGTACTCAAACTCAAAATGGACTCAAAACTCAAAATGTACTCAAAACTCAAAAAGAACTCAGAATTCAAAATGGGCTGAGAACTCAAAATGAATTCAGAACTCAAATGGCCTCAAAGAGATGGAGACAGCGAGAGAGTGAGAGTGAGAGTGTGAGAGTGAGTGTGAGAGTGTGAGTGTGAGAGTGTGAGTGTGAGAGTGAGAGTGTGAGTGAGAGTGAGTGAGAGTGAGAGTGTGAGTGAGGGGGAGTGAGAGTGAGAGTGTGTGAGTGTGAGTGTGAGCGAGTGAGAGAGAGTGAGAGTGTGAATGAGAGTGAGAGTGAGAGTGTGTGACTGAGAGTGAAAGTGTGAGTGTGAGTGTGGGTGGTCAGTGAGAGTGAGAGTATGAGTGTGAGTGTGAGTTGAGTGTGAGTGTTAGTGAGAGTGAGAGTGAGTGTGAGTGAGCTGAGACTGAAAAGTGAGAGTGTGAGTGAGAGTATGAGTGTGCCTGTGAGTAAGAGTGACCATGAGAGTGTGAGTGTGAGTGTGAGAGTGAGAGTGTGCGTGTGAGTGTAAGTAGAGTGTGAGCGTGAGTGTGAGTATGAGTGTGAGTGGAGTGAGAGTGAGTGAGAGTGTGAGTGACAGTGAGAGTATGAGTGTTCCTGTGAGTGAGAGTGAGAGTGGGAGTGTGAGTGTGAGTGAGAGTAAGATTAAGAATAAGAGTGAGAGTGTGAGTTGAGTGTGAGTGTGAGTGAGAGTGTGAGTGGAGTGAAAGTGTGAGTTGAGTGTGAGTGAGAGTGAGTGAGAGTGAGAGTGTGAGCGTTAGTGTGAGTGAGAGTTAGAGTGAGAGTGAGAGTGTGAGTGTGAATGAGAGTGAGAGTGAGAGTGTGAGTGTGAGTGGAGTGAGAGTGAGATTGAGAGTGTGAGTGAGAGTATGAGTGTGCCTGTGAGTGAGAGTGAGATGAGTGTGTGAGAGTGAGAGTGTGAGTGTGAGTGGAGTGAGAGTGAGATTGAGAGTGTGAGTGAGAGTATGAGTGTGCCTGTGAGTGAGAGTGAGAATGAGAGTGTGAGTGTGAGTGTGAGTGAGAGTAAGAGTGAGAGTAAGAGTAGAGTGAGAGTGTGAGTGTAATTGTGAGAGTGAGAGTGAGAGAGAGAGAGCGTGAGTGAGACTGAGAGTGTGAGTGAGAGTGTGAGTGAGAGTGTGACTGGAGAAGTGAGAGTGTGAGTGAGAATGTGTGAGAGTGAGAGTGTGAGTGAGAGTGTGAGTGTGAGTGTGAGTGAGAGTGTGAGAGTGTGAGTGTGAGAGTGTGAGTGGGGAGTGTGCGTGAGAGTGATAGTGAGAGTGTGAGTGTGAGTGGAATGAGAGTGAGAGTGTGAGTGTGAGTGAGAGTGTGAGTGTGAGAGTGAGTGAGAGTGAGAGTGAGAGTGTGAGTGAGAGTATGAGTGAGAGTATGAGTGAGAGTGAGAGTGAGAGTGTGAGTGTCAGTGCGAGTGAGAGTGTGAGCGTAAGTGTGAGAGTGAGAGTGAGAGTGAGAGCGTGAGTGAGACTGAGAGTGTGAGTGAGAGTGTGAGTGAGAGTGAGATGTGAGTGTGAGTTGAG
The DNA here is from genome assembly GCA_013339765.2 of Haemaphysalis longicornis. NCBI lineage: Eukaryota > Metazoa > Arthropoda > Arachnida > Ixodida > Ixodidae > Haemaphysalis > Haemaphysalis longicornis. Next base: position 22,560,014 of record CM023450.1, on the reverse strand, counting down.
TGAGAGTGAGAGTGTGAGTGTGAGTAAAGTTTGAGTGACAGTGACAGTGGAGTGTGAGTGTGAGAGTGTGAGAGTGTGAGTGTGAGTGTGAGTGAGAGTGAGAGTATGAGTATGAGTATGAGTGTGAGTGTGAGTATGAGTGAGAGTGAGAGTGTGAGTGTGAGTGTGAGTAAGAGTAAGAGTAAGAGTAAGAGGGAGAGTGTGAGTGTGAGTGTGAGTGTGAGTGTAAGTGAGAGTGTGAGTGAAAGTGAGAGTGAGAGTGAGAGTGTGAGTGAGAGTGAAGAGTGTGAGTGTTGTGAGTGAGTGTGAGTGAGTTGAGAGTGTATGAGAGTGTGAGTGAGAGAGTGAAATTGATTTTTTATAAAAATATATATATATTATATATATATATATATATATATACACAAAGTAGAAGTACGCTCTTCGGAGACTTTATTTCCAACGTTTCGACCTGAGACAGGTCTTCCTCAGGAATGAAAGCTTTGGGTAAAATCGTACGGACTCAGAGTAGGGGCGGCGCCCCGAAACACAAGCCACATGGGAAACAAACACACAAACGACCACACACAGCATACAGAGCTTATTCTGCCAAAGGCAGGCGAGAAAAAGCCTTCAAAAAAAAGAGAAAAAAAGGTGAAAGGAAGAGGGAGGAACAAGGTGGCAAGGAGGAGGCAAGAAAGAGGTAAGGAGGAACACACTGCATGAACGCGGGTTGTGGGGATAACAGAAAATGCGACGAGTTCACGGGTGGCGAAAGGCCCAAAAACATCCGGTGTCTCCGGGAGGAAAACTACAAAGCACACGCCGCCACGAGCAGTGAGTTTACATGCGCGTCACCGGTAACAAGGATTAACTACTGACCGTCTTCAACGGCATGGTGAAGAATGCAAGCGGGGCCAATTACTGCATCTGAATCGCAGGCAGCCTCCACGACTTTGGGGGGTCCCACAAAAGCCAATGGGGGAGCCCATTTGAGGCGTCCCCTTCTCCGCCTAAGCCTCCATTTGTACACGGCGTCGCGTCGTGTCGCGCCAGGTCAATGTACGGCCTGTTAACTGTTAGTACTCGGCTGTCGCCGGCACGCGTGGAGCCCTGGGCCCAATCCACGAAAATATGTCGGAGCGCGGCAATTAAAAAAGTTACAGCCGTTCCACTCTACGTGAAAACTGTTGGAAATGCAGAGCACTGATTCGCCATAATGGGCTGTAGCGCCGTTATCCGCTCACTGCTACCACCCGACGCATTTCAAATTTCCCGCCTTCGCAGTGCTCGCGCGCCCCCTGCCGGAAACTGCGCCAGCAGGAGTTTGTTCTTTTTGTGCTTGTTTTCCCTCCCGCATCGCCGCCCGACGTTCACGAATGGCTGCGGCTTCTCGCTGGCGAAGTTCGGCGTCGGCGGCTCGCTTGCGGCGCTTGCGCTCAGCATCCGCAGCACGCCGCCGGGCCGCCTTCTCTTCCCGCGTAGACATTGTCGATGAAGTCGATGGTGAAACGTGAAACGTGCCGTGAACCCCCTGCCGCGGCTATGACGCAACGTGGAGCGGCTATGACGCAACGTGGCGCGGCTATGACGCAACAGAATCCAACACAATCCACTTTAATCCAATCCAATCCAAATCCGAACCAATCCAATCCAATCCAAGCCAGCCAAGCCAATCCAATCCAATCGAATCCAATCCAATGCCAGACCGACGGGGAGCGATGCGGACTACGGACGCCAACGCGGGTGACATCGTGAGTTACTTAAATGCTCTGCATTTAAAAAAAAACATGAAAACAAGAAGAGAGAGGCGACCGCCGGTATGTGCCGTGCCTCTGGGGCAACCAAAGAAAAAGAAAAAAAAAGGAAAAAGAAAAAGGAAAAGAGGGAAACAATGAAAAAGACAAACAAAGCAAAAACATGAGTGGAAAGACAGGAAGGACGCGTGCACTCCGTGAACACCAGCATTGGGGATCACAATGTGATTACAAAACACCCGAGGCATAAGCCACAACAGGCACCAAAATAAAATACTTCTTACACGCTCGGTTGGAACTAAAAGCTTCAACATTCCGTTTCACATTTCTCAAGGATAAAATGGGTATGACATATGGTGACATAAACAGGCAATGGGTACCATCTGGTTATTAATGAGGCATGTTATGCTTGCTGAGCGTTGAGACAAGGAAATGAGAGAAAAAAATATATAAAAATAAAAATAGCGGGGACGGGAAGGGAAGTGTTGGTAGGGGGTCGGGAGCGGACGAGATAATTGTAGTGACTGCGGAACATAATGGTAGGTTGTTGGTGTTACAATGTACAACCTCACACCTGGAGCAACAGGCTGCCTGTAAACATCAGACCGTGCAATGCCCTGCGCGGGAAGGGCCGATAGCAAAAGGACAACAAAACTACAACAATATATACAACAAGGACAACAATACAATACAACCTACAATACAAACTACAACAAGGACAACAATATATATATATATATATATATATATATATATATATATATATATATATATATATATATATTGGCAGTCAAGAAGACCTCGGAAAGCAAAGGGGAGGATGTAGTAGCTCAAGATAGAGAATTTGGAAAATAAGAAAGTGGAGAAAAAATGCCCGCCAGATGGGATCCGAACCCACGACCTCCAGATACCGGTCTGGTGCGATTCTGGAGGTCGTGGGTTCGGATCCCAGCTGGCGGGCATTTTTTCTCCACTTTCTTATTTTCCAAATTCTTTATCTTGAGCTACTACATCCTCCCGTTTGCAGTCCGAGGTCTTCTTGACTGCCAATTCTATTTCTGTCTTAATTTTCAACGACCCCTCATTTCCTATATATATATATATATATATATATATATATAATGCGGCTTATATGTTCTCTCCTTCGATGTGCCACTGTTTATGTTGGCGGTGTTCACATCTTAGAGGTTCGAGTTGACGTCGTTCTATTATTGCGGTGCCAACGAAAGGGTCCTGCCCGGTAGAAAGTAACCGGCGTCGTTTCCCTTACAGTAGATGGAGAGGGTTCGGTTAGAGGGTGCGGTAAGGGTGAAGCAGAGCATGATTCAGACAGAAACGAGTGATCGACGTAGCGCCCGAACAGCCAGGTTGTCGAGCTGCGGCTGTAGCCAATACCCGAGTCGGGCCAACACTCTAGCGGCCGCGGCGGAGAAAGAGCAGGCGCATTGCCACCCTCGTCCTCTCTCCATGTCACCAGAGGAAACTGAGATCTTCGTTACTCGGGCAATTTTGTACGGGTCACGTCGCTGTTGGCCCACGTTCATGTGTAGTGTAAAATGGAGTGGTACGCGAGCTGAGGGTCGAGTATGGGGCAAAAGAGGATATAAGCAAAGGACGAAATACCGGGGATGGTGAACAACAAAAGAAGCGGCCGGTAAGCCAATTTCGCAGCTAAACGAGGAAAGATGACAACTGAGCCACAGGAAGAACACGAAGCACGGTTTGGATGGTGCGCGAATGCGTCTTGTAAACGGTGGGCGGGAAGGACCGGATTGCTTGGATTCTGAAAGCTGAAACAAGCGTGCGCGTGGAGCCGAATCCTCAGACCTTTACAAACATCCAAACATTAACCTTGAAGTATACCATATTAACGTATTTCTAGGGAACCACCAGTGGCTCTTCCGTTAATTCTTTCTTCCAAATTTATATTCCTTGGATAGAAATTTAGATGCCTTAGAATTCGTGAGTGTTGCTCTTAAAGAGTTTTGGCGAATATGTGTGCCCCTACTCATCCATTTCCTCTCCGATCCTCTGCCTTACCGCTTCCACCTTTTAACACAGAATGTACCCGCTGTTCCGAAATTCACGATGTTTTTTTTTCATGAAACTCTTACCTCAATTAAGACGGCAGGATAGATAATTTACATATAGCAGTACTATTTCCAATGTGAGTTCGCAGTTATAAAAAAGCTGCGGTTGTGGAACAGGGTTACCTTAATCGCGAACTGGAACATTAGTTTGTTCTCTTTTAGTTGAAGTGGCCTTGTATTTTAGAATGTAAAAAAGCAATCGAGATAAAGTTGTAAACTTTTAACCATTTGCGAAATAAAAATTCGCCCGAAAAACACCTAGGATCGAGGATTTCTAAATGCAAAGGCACGTCCGCTGCTCTTCGAAATTGGGACAGTTTATGTTGCGTTATTTACCGCAATACAGTGGCTTGCTGCTACGAGCTATGCAACAAGATCCCTAAAACGTGTGAGGGATTACTGGCAGTCAAGAAAAAATACTGGCAAACGCTCCCTATTACTTTCATGGAATGCGTAGATGACAAGCGGGGCTGCAAGTATGTTTCTTTGCATTTGCTTTTCAATCTATCCTTCTGTAGGCCCAGACACAAGATACACTGTCCTTTTTACACTGTCCTTTTACACTTTTTACACTGTCCTTCCTGCAAAAGAAAAAATATATTTTTACGAGTAAACAAACAGGGATTGTCAATGTTACAGTGGTAGCAGTAACTTATAGCTTGTGATCCTATAGTAGCCGTGACAGGCGTGCAGTACGTTTAGTAAGGATGAAAGTTGAAACAACAGTGAGTGGATAAGTAATAATGTGGGTACCTCTATTTTACGCAAAATTACGAAGTCGCAATTTTCATTAAAGTATTTGATGTTCGCAATGTAGTCCAAGTTATTCAATCTTTGTATGTTCCAATTCCTCACATAATCCCCACCTCCTACGTTTTCAAAATGCTCTGAGCTCTCTGTGTATTCGCAAATATTTTATTGAGAAACGCGTCTGCATTCAACATAAAACTCTACAATTAAACATTAATGGCGGTAAATTGATTTTTTTATTGCCTTAGCTCACCTTTAAGCAGCGTGTGAACTAAGTCCAACAACATGAACAACAAAAAAAACGGCTGCTAGTGAGTCGTTCATAGGTCGGTTGCCGATGTCGTCTTACATTCACGACGACGACTTGAGAAGGCCACTTGGGCGGCCGTGTATTTGTCGGCGCTCGCCTGCTGGGCGACGGTGTTAGCTCAGCCACTACACCGGGAATTGGATAAATGCAAAGCGTGACCGCCCTTTCCGCCTCCTCTTATCCGCGGGCAACCGCCGTTCGACGACGCCTAGAGCTTCCATACCGTGTCGTGGAGAGCCAGGTGCGAAAGAGCGCGGGTAATTTTATTAGAGTTGCTGAGTCCCTTTCACCCGTTTTATATTATTACTTTCCTACAAAGCACGCTATGGCTTCCAAAGTGAGTATACGGCATAGACACCGATTTTTTTTATGGCACGCGAGGCGCGCTTGATATCCACTCGATTTTCATCAGCGCGAAAACATATCCGCCAGAAAAGGGGCCTCGGTAAAGGGGCGTCGCATACGAGCCTTGTACAATAAAACGTGCTGTTGAGCAATTTGGTACATAATATTAGATTATAAGACAGCGCAAGAAACCAAAGCATGACATAGACAGACGCAACAAGCGCTGTCTGCTTCGTGTGATAGCTGTTTGTACCGTCAGTTTCTCTCGCTCTTTCTTTTGTTGCGCTGTATAGTTTTGTAAAGACGGCCCCCCTTACATTCCACTCCTGTGCTGCGGCCGGGTCGTTCGTTTGCCTGCTGTGCCGACAGTAAGTAAAACTGTGATATCATGCTCCTCCTATTTAGCGTTCACAAATTGCAGAAAAGAAAACCACTCTAAATACAAATGTGCCTAAAATGCCTCCGCAACAACTCCTCGAAAACGGCAGCATCCACATACATGACAAAACGTTTTTGACGCACACAATCGAAGTGATATGGAACGTCTGGAACTATACCTACACATCGACGTACACTACAGCGTTTTGGGAACTCTGCAACAGAACCAACAAACCAACCAAACAAAGAACCCCATACCTGTCACCTTATCGGAGTATATCTTCGGAACCACAGTTCAAAGAAATATGCGCCCCCTACATAATACCGAACAACGTACTTTTCGCTAAACTTTCTCCACAGATTATACTACAAGAACAGCGTGGACGTCTTACACCCTCTTTAAAACGTTGTTGGGTGAGTTGGTTCATATTACAGGAAAAAGATTTAGCGCAGGAAAGGCATGGATGGTGACAAGCCCCCGTCCTGTCCGTTCACCGTCCGCGTCTTTCCTGCGCGGAATGTTTTTTTTTTCAGTGCTATACAGTGATGCCGGTTGCTACTATCATCACACAGCTCATGCCGTCACCAAAGTATGCTAGTACAGCCAAGAACCAACATTCGCAGCCGTATTTATGAGGGACACTGACATTGCAGAAGAATATGCCCTCCCGTTCGCGTTTCTGCCAACCAAAAACCAATCCGCTGTTATCACCGACTGGCAGGCTGCCTGTTGTAACTACCAGACTTGATGCATCGCCCAACTACCCCTGCACTCGTCCAAAATAACAACACGCCTCTCCTTCACATCGCCTGGACTCGAAGCCATGCTTTCCCCGGAGAGAAGGTGGCCGCTCACGCCATTGCCTGCGCACATTTACACCGGACCCGCGTGTACGGATGGGCGAACGCACAAAATTCAGGGGAAAGTAGCTTAACAATGCTCACGCATAAAAACAGCAAAATCTTGCTGGCTGAAGTCTCCGCAGTTCACAGTGGCCACGCATAGTTCAAGAGCATGCGTAAGTGGGCACCGAATCTTGGGCGCACTACGGCAAGTTGCCGTGCAGCAATGGAGCCTCTCCTTTCGACACAACCGGTGAAACAATAGGTGAAGCCAGTGGAACACATTTCGATGAAATACGCGGTGTATCGTCATAAAGTCACCACAGAGTTTTATTCGCCTACATTTTTCTCACCACCGAACATTACCTGGGGTGAGTCGCGTGCATGTTTTAGTGATGCATCTAGTTTGGTCTAGTGAGTACTATAACAGTGGAAGATCAGAGGTATGGGGGGCGATTACGAGATGATTGATTGATTGATTGATTGATTGATTGATTGATTGATTGATTGATTGATTGATTGATTGATTGATTGATTGATTGATGATTGATTGAGTGAGTGAGTGAGTGAGTGAGTGAGTGAGTGAGTGAGTGAGTGAGTGAGTGAGTGAGTGAGTGAGTGAGTGAGTGAGTGAGTGTAGGTTTGTAAGCGCAGACGCAACGCAGGAGATGAGGCGCGCCATAGTGGAGGGCTCCGGATTAATGTTGACCACCTGGGGATCTTTACATTCGCCGAAATCTCGTACACACGGGCGTTTTTGCTTTTCGCCTCCATCAGAAAAGCGGCCGCCGCTGCCAGGAATCGAACCCGCGTCCTCGTGCTCAGCAGCAGAACACCTTGCCACTGAGCCACCGCGGAGGAATCACCCTGGCTAGGCTGCGGATAGGCCACACATATGTAACCCACTCCAACCTGCTGACTGGATCTTCGGGACCCATGTGTTCTTTTTAAAGGTATGCCTCAAATTACCCGAGCTCTCGTCCCAAAAGTACACAAAGCGGGCTCTTCGTCATTTTTCCCTTCCCTTTGTACTCACTTCAACTTTATGGTTACGTTCAAATTGCTTCTGATTCATCACTAGGGGTCCCTTCGAAATAATCGTTCGTGCAAATCTTTATACTCGGCGTATTTTTATGTACACAAGACGGAAGCAATTGGTCGGGCACTTTTTCTTCAGGCCTTAGTTCGTCGTGACTGCATTGAGCAGGCTTTGCGCACAGCCTGAGTTTCCTGGACTACTTCAGGGAGTTTTGGTTTTTTTCTATTGGTACACCACCCTTCTTTATCCTGCTTTCTCCTTCAGAACTTCATCACTATGCAGCTCCGAACAGCTACGTGAAAATGACTTTTTTTCCCGCCAGAAAAAAAAAACCAATAAGTTTAATTACAACCTGCTGAGACATTAGAAATTGCGGGACTTTTCAAACCTTAAGGTGATCTCACGTTTTTGCCGGTATTACAAATGACGCCGCAGAATATTTTACCACCCGTGCGGTATCGGGAAAAACGGTAATATCGCAAATATTTGTCCGCAACGCTAGGAGCAAATTTGAAGCAGTTATCGCGGCTTTGTGACCGCGCTTCTGTATTGAGTAACAGGCTTTGCAGCTTAAACTTTTGGATGGCAAATTTTGAGACCGCACCATGTTATCGGTGTGAACTAATATTAACTGTTACATGTGTTCACATGGGGTAATAGTTGATGTTTCTCTATGACTACTACACTATACACCGCGACGGCTGCTCAGAATTTCACTTTTGCATTCTGGGAAGCAAAGTTTTCCTTGTGTAAACCGCACCAGAATACTTCTTGAATAATTAGTGTAACAGAATAACGTAAATAAAGGAGTATGCTCTTTCAGTACGTTTACGAAAGTTATTAGATGCCGTGCTCCAAGACAGAATACGATATCATCTACTTGTGGCACATCCGGAGCAGTTTTGTACCAGGTTATCCATTGTTCATTAGTGAATATTATGAATAATCAAAGAAACTAAGTGCAAAGCTATGCCAGGTGACCAGAGATATTCGCTCGAAGAGTCAGCGCTCTTTTTTGAAGCGTTAAGCATGTTCCCTCCCCTGGTATTTAAGACGCCGACACGACACAGATGATGTGTTCTAGAATGGACAAGGCCTTCACCAAAAAAAAAGAGCTTTGTTTGTTTCTAACTGAGAACATTTAGGTTAAGATGAGCCGCCACAAGAGCCTAACACATTTTGTAATTAACGTTGAAAGAGGGGAACTCACCATTGGCTGTAAGCCAAGGTCTCTATGTTTTCCTTGTGTATCTCACTTTGCCCCCTCCTAGGACCAGCCCGAGTTATATTAAAAGATTGAGGCAAAATAGAAGATTTACTGGCCCTAAATAAAAAGAGGTCACGGGTATTCTGCCCAGTTTCATAAAAAAACATTTACTGAATTTGCAGCGCTGTCAAGAGGCTTAGATGCATGTCTATTCTTGTTCCTTCTTTATTGGGCAGCAGTTCAGCGAGGACATAAAAATGCTGGCTCGGTCCTTTTCAAGTGCTCGTCTTTTCATTGCTCACCAGGCTGTGTTTAGAAATCTGTTTAACTTGTTTAGTCGTCTATATCATGTCTCTTTCAGTGTTTTGTAACAACTATGATACCTTCTAAGCGCGTCACCTGAACATAAAATCAAGCAAAAACTAGCCTAAACAAGGCCCTTGCTAGCCTTACTCAAAAAGTGTGGTTGATGTATAGAATTCTGTATGAAGGCATTCGAACACGAATACACAGAACTGGAGAGACTCAAACGCGTATAGAGTTTTCCAGCGGCCACGCGGAAAATATTACTAGATGATACAAGGTGCAAGGGTAACACGAAAAAAAAAATGGCCGCGAATGGGTCGGAGTTATTTTTATTTTTCAAGAGGGCAAAATCCTTTGCGGGTCATCTCCAAGAAAGTGCGTTTTTGCGGCCCTCCCAAAAAGAAGTAATTTTAAAAGTGTCCGGTTAACAATGGGAGTAGAAGAAACCGAGAATTCGATCGTCAGATTAATGCTATTCTGTGCCTGGCACAGCGTATTATAAAGGCACACTAATATGTTAGTTGTACTCTCTTTTTCGCCTCCTTGCAAAGCGCCGCATGTAAGGGATGTAACACCAGCTAAACGACTGTAGCCGCCCGGGGCTAGATGTCGGTAGGGTATAAATAGTGTGGAATACGTTTACGGACTTCTCGGACGCTGTCGAGGATAAAAGGTGGTTTGAAATTTTCGAAAACTAACGAACAAATGTCCGATGCAGCCTCGGGAACCCGTGCCACCAGCTATCAATTGTGTTCTTATTTCTTCATCAAAAGACTTTGTGTGCGCCACGTAGGTGAAATTGTAGGAAATGGAAATGTACGTCTGTAAAGGGGCGCTTTTCGCGGCCCAGTAAGAGGAGGCGAGGAAGCGGAAGGGAGGTGGCAACTCGTAGGCAGGAGGAACGAGGCCATCGACGAGTTGAGGTGCCCTGGGCGTTGAAGGCAAGCCATCTCAGGTTGACTTCAACCCCCAGTGCACCTCAACGCCTAGCCACATCTTCCTGCTGGCCTACAAGTCTAGCAAGCGAATCGTAGCGTCGACAACGCACTGTAGGCTTCGCACAAGCAAGCGTACGATGCGGAACATCACATCAACGGTCAACCCCGACCGCGTCAATGGCAAGACCTCTGACGACCTCTACCGTCCTCAAAGGTCAACTGCCGCACGTGAGCAGGAACTTTTGTAGGTTGGACTTTTCCATAGGGAGCGCTAAGGGTTGATTTTGTGCTTTCAATTTGTGTGTTATGTGATTCGTCCCGTTAAATATACTTTGTCCGTGTCCGACGTCAACATGCCTCAATTCCTTTCCGCCGGTTCGGTCCAACCTCCTCCACCCAAAACTACCTGCGGTACAACGTCCGAATCTCCAGTCTGGTGATTAGCACATTTCAGTGCTGACTTTGTCGTCCCGCAGTCAATTGCGCCAATAATTCAGATGAATTTGCGCTTGCTGTCATACAGGTATACGTTGGCCATAAGAGAGAATGATTGATCTTACGTTTATTCGCGTATACTTTCATTGCACTTATTGACCAAGGCGGGGCATTGGAAGCGAAATATGAACATACAAACAGTAGCGAAGAAATCCGTTTTGTCTTTTGTACTAGTAGATAGATTTGTATTGTTAAACACTCGTGCTCAGTAAAAAAATTTGGGTGCAATTATTTAGCATTAACGTGGCTCTATATTTTCTCCATTTCAAGACCGGGCTAATTTAGGCTCCATTTACCACGCTGTGCCATTCAGAGCTGGTAACACCACAAATAGTAGTGAGAAAAAAATTGCGTGCAAGGGCTAGGCAGATTCCAAGGCTTCTCGCATTTCCCCAGCGAATAAACATCTGCTGCTTCCGCGAGCTGTATTCATTCCGCCAAATAGACGAACTTGTGTTCACACTGTAGGATGTTTTTAACCCGCAGCTCATCGCTTCCAAAATCTCGTAAAACTTCCTCTTCCTTCGTATATTTTTTTAAGTTTGTTGGTACGAAAAAAAAAACAGGGAATTCTCTTTGTTTCTGTGTATGTGCCCTCTTATGGTCTGTTGTTACGACTGCTCTTCCCTCGTACGGATGCCTTGAACGTTTTTTTTTATCTATACAGGTTTTCATTGTGTGATTCAGGAGATTTATCGCCTCGCAAACGTAAGGAGGATCAAGGTAAGGGCAATCCTCGGGTCGCTATAGACACATAAACTGCAAATCTCGACCGAAGTAGTTCTGGAACGCCGATCTTGCTCACGTTGCGCAACCTTAAAAGGGGTTTAAAAATTTGTAAATGCGGCTTTCATTTATACTGTGCTGCCAGCTTCGCTATTTTAATTTGATTCTGGTTTCCTTAAAAAAATCCTTCCTTTAGAATAGCCTTAGTTTTCTGAATTCCTTGCGGTCGCTTTGACGCTATCCTTTTTCTTGTTTGTTTTTTCCTGGCACACAAGTGTGTTTTCGAGCATTTCGGCAAAGACGTCGACGGGAAAACGTCGTGGCTGGAATTCCATTCTGCAAATTAACGCGGGGAAATATTTCATAATGCGCACGAGTAGTTTTGAAGGCCATGATTTCCTCGTTTCTGTGTATGCAGACTATGCAAGAAACAGAGCTCTGGGAGTGCCTGCTTTCAGAGCAAGAAAAAGAAGAGGGGAGGAAGGAGGAAAGGAGACAGAAGAGGAAACAGAGGAGTTACAAGGACAAGGAGAAAAAACGCAAGAAAATTGAACACCGGAGTATCAGTTTACCCAGGTTTATAAACAGCAGTCTATCACAAAGTCAGCACCACCTATTCCTTGCGCACAACCGGTTCAAACTAGTTCCGCTCATGCGAAACGTGATGGTACCGTCAGGAAAAAAAGCAAACGATTTTGTCTTGCGCGATGCTGTTCGTCCAAGACGAAGAAAAGCAAAGCAAAGCGTTCGCCGAAGATTCACACTTGCGCCTGCGTGAGTCCTCGCTGCATCATTCATAAATTGTTTGTGAAAAAATATTTCTAGCGAGGTTGTTCGGAGCGCACGAGCAAGCGGTCACGAACGCCGACAGAAAGCGCACCGATTTTGATGTGTACACGAGGGGATTGAGCTTCCTCGCGGTCGCTTTTACATACGTTCAGAAAATGTAGGCAGGCGTGATTTTTTTATCCTTTTACACTTTACGCAAAAGAATACATTGCAAAAAGCGCGTTGCTTACGGCATGCACGGCAGTGCTCATTTTGCTGCTACTTGAGCAAATAACGGTTTTGTCCCAATCTGATCCCTTAGACATTATATGTCGAGCCCTATGTCAACTTCAAGGTGGAGTGTACGCTAGTTACAAAAAGGCAGGTTCAGACATACGTACAGCGACAGGGGGATATATTTATAACTGCATTGCAGCGATTACAGTTGAGATCAGATTCGCAAGGCTTGCTTACCATTCTTTTGCGCTTGCTTTTCATTATCTCCGGGCCTGAAAAGTATCCCTGCAAGAAATGAGATTGGCCACAATCAGTTTTTTCCACAGTAGAAGCCTTTTCAAAGATGCTTTATGAAATGCGTCTCTGGTAGGTTATGATATCACCAAATGATTTACCGAAATTTTATACCTATACGAGCAATATCGGTTTCATAAACTGGCTCGGGGCGATTGTCCTTCGTTCTCTCAGTCCTTAAAATTTCACCAACTTTTTCCCCCGCTGTGTATTCGTGCGAGTATCCCCGCTATTGATCGATTTTTTTTTTTTGGTTTGGGGCAACACACTTTTTTTATAAAAGCCCTTAAAATAACAACGCTATGTTGGCAACTTCTCATAGTTTTCCCCGCCTTTGCACTCACGCATGAAAAAACTTTTATTCAGCCAGTTTCGGAATTCCTTCAGGCAGAAAAGTTCGCGCCATGTAAAAAGAACTGGGCTATCACGGGAACGGTGAACTATTCAACCAATTCTTCGATCCCCTTTTTCTTCTGTTACAAATTCCTCTGGCCACTTCAAAGGAAGATGCACAATGCCGACATTCTCTTTCTTATATTTGAAGAACAACCGAGTCAAGATTTATCGCTTCGCTTTTAGGCCAACGACGGGAGCGAAAAAGAAATTTGCCGGTTGTGTTGGCCAGTATTAAATTTCAATCTCGGGGTGTGGCGGAACACGGCAAGGGGCTTGAATTCCTCCCGTATCGTCTGCGCGCTTTTCGAGGGGGACATGTGTTTTTTTCTGCTGTTGTTATGTCTTGGCATCGGCGCAATGTTGCCCCCGTAATAGAGAAGTGTAAGCGTCGTTTTATATGCAACGGAAGTGGGTTTAATCTGTGTTTGGGACAACCGTAAACAGGGTTTTTGCACCAAAACTAGTGCCTTTTTTTTAAAAAAAGCTCGTTCTTTTAATGAAGCTCAATTACGTGTTAGCCGCCATAAAAATAATATTTTTTTTGCGTAATCAAAAAATGGAAAGTAAATGACCTGCAGGTAACTGTGTTTACGGTGTCATTTCAGGAACCAGGTTTAGAATATTTGATGAGCTGGGTGATTTTTTTTAAAGCAGCGTGTTATTCGCACTGTAAACAAATGAAGAAGAGCGAAAATGCTTAGAACAGCTTTAGATTGAAACGAAGAAACACGGAACGGAGTGCAGATGGAACTTGGTTTGTTGATAACAATCGTCATTTATTCCCGGCTTTCATGTGTTTCATTTCACGTGTGCTTCTCTCTTCTATACAATCAACGACTATATCAATGTGGCGATGTGATTGCGCAATGCTTCTCGAGATCCTGGATGATATCTTTACGAACTCGAAATCAAAAATATTACGTAAACATCATCATCACCATCTGCCTATCTACGACCAATGCGTGGCAAAGGCCTCTCCATACATCTCCAATTATCCCGGTCCTGTGGCAACTGCGACCAATTTATCACCTCAAACGTCTTGATCTCATCTGCCCATCTGACGCTTCTGCCGCCCCCTGCCACGCTTGCCTTCTCGAGAGATCCCTCTCTGCTAACCTTAATGACCTACGGTTATCTTAGCCTTCGCATTACAGGTCCTGCCCACGCCCATTTCTTCATCTTAATTTCTACTAATATTTCCTTAACACACGTTTGTTACCTGACCCACTGCTATCTCTCCTTGTCCCTTGATGTTACACCTATCATGTTTGGTTCCATGGTTCGCGGAGTCGTCCTCCATTTAAGTTGAACTCCATTAGTGAGCCTCCAAGTTTCTGCCCCGTAGGTGAGTACCGGTAGGATGCAGCTGTCATACACTTTCTTCTTTAGGGACAAGGGTAGGCTGCCATTCGTTATCTGAGAATACCTGCCGAACAAAATATTTACTGGGTGATTATTGCACTGGAAAGGCATATAGCTTTTTTGGTTGGGACCAACCCCCTTAAAACACAGACTGTTGCGTATTTTATTAACGCGTAGCGCCAAGGGCTCGGTGCGATGGAAAGCCGCAGTCCTCGGAGGGCTTCGACCGTAAGCGAAAACTGTCCCTCCTGGGGTTAAGCCACTGGCCCCAACAGGTGGCGTGCGAGGAGAAGCGGAACGTTCTCACCACTCGCGGGCGCCGCTAGGGGGTGCGAGGACGTCGGCGTTAGGATGAAATGCGCCGCAGCGTGCTCTCACTCTTGATACACGTGTACGGATTGCGCTGCCGTTTATGTGCCAGGGGCGTTATACGGTTTTTCTCATCGCCGATGCGAACGGTGCCCAATAACGCGGCCAGGGTCCACGCTTAAAAGGCGGGCTTTAACGTCCTCAAACTCTTTATTGGACTAATTTAGTAAGCCCCTGGTTTTATGCTGCTGATTCCCCAAGCCATGGATTGCTTTGGGGACTAATCACTACGTTACTTTAATTTTGAGGTGGCGGCCTTTTGTCCCGCCGTATGGCCATCCCTCTCCCAGCCCCGAAATAGTTTCTCTGTATGCCCCTGTATTTTTGTGAACATCCGTCGTCAGCGCTATGACACTTTATCGATGTATCGGTTGTCATTTATTCTATCTAGTACCATTTATAAAAACAACTAGCTGGCATACATTTGAAGCTAAGCCATATATGCGGTTATTATGTTCATCAGGGACGTCTCAATAGGCTGTTACAGATCTGTCCTCATTCAAGTGCATTTACAGTTTTTGAGCTCAATGTTTCACCTGGACATAGAGCGAACATAGAGCCGACGGAGCCGGTCGTCACTTCTCGTACTAGGCATAAAGTTTTTCGCTGCTGCTTAGGCGCAGTTTCGCGTCCACTGCGTACTTCCTTCGCACGGCTTCATTAAATTATTCGACAGCACCCCTGGGTAACCAGGAAACGACGGAATTAAGTAGTCGTACGGCAAAGATACCTTAAGGATTGGTTTGCAGGGCACGAAAACAAAATGTAGATACCCCATATAGACATCTGGCCGCAAAGCAAACACTACCTTTTGCGCACTGCTTGCCACGAATGGGACCCCATTCTCTAAATTGGCGAATACCTATTCGGTTGTGTTATAACAGGTATTAAAAATGGCGCAAGGAGCAACTGGTTCTGATAAATAGGGATTTTAAGAGTCTCCACCGCTTTCTCGCAATTACTGAACTGACTAGATGAAATCAGTATAAATGGGAATCCCTAAGCTCCCGTTGAATTGTTTTGGGGTCCCCGCTTATGTCGCGTGGTGATGTAGCCCCGAGCTAGCACATCAGGGTGGCTAGTTTCGGCTGGCTCACCCTTGGGATGACGCTCCTCGCTGTTTTCTTTCTGCCGACGCACGTCTGGGCTACAGCGGCGGGATCCCCCGCTCTAGCCCGGCTGTGGCCGACGCTGCTGCGTTCGGGACGCCGCTCAGGCGAATTTTAGGTAACAGCAGGCAGAATCTCTGGTTTCAGTCTTTGTAGAGCCACGTGTTTGAATTCAAGTGACGTCGCATGGGCAATCGTGGTGGGTGTCGTTTACAGCTTTGCTTTCTAACAACCTTCGCAGCGTAGATTGGAGCCTTTTTTGGCTATGAGGACGCTTTGATATCTTTGATGTCGCTTTAAGGGCCGAATGCAGACTGGCACATCGTAATATCAACGTTATTTTCGATGCATGAAGTTCTACCTTTGTGAGTCTCCAGTACAGAGGAAGAAATGTCTTTGCTAACAAAAGTAGGTCGTCGGCGTGGGGACCGCCAAACGCACTGCATAGCTTTCGCTGCCCACCCTCAAGCGCTGCGTGAACGTTCCCGTGCCGTGGGAGCGTGCACGGGGGCGGCGACGGGAAGTGACGACTGCTGGCGCGATGGAGAGTTCTGCTAGAAAGGAATAGACTGCGTGGGCTGCGTATCTTAGGGAACAGCGACTGTGTGGGCTGAGTTTCACGTGTCATAGCAACACTGGAGCGTTTTGCCATGATTCAAGAGCTTATAAATCATCTGTAACTGCGCAAAAAATTGGAATACGCAAAATGTTGTGACTTCCTCTTCATCAGTATCGTAGCAGACGAAACTAGTCACCATAATTTCATTATGCTCGTCACGAGTTGCCGCGTGCTCTTGTGGCTGCGCCGGCTCGCACCCGCTTTCTAGCAGATTCCATAAAAGCCTTATCATATCAAGACGTGCCGCTCCGCTTTCTGTGCATCGCGCCGTAGCAGGAGGACCCAGAGGTCCAACACAAAATTGCCTTCCGTGATCCTTTGTTAGCTTTTTAGTAAGCTTTTTCGGTGGATGAAAAAAAAAACATAACCCGCGATGTGCGCAAAATTTCGCTGCACACTAAAAAACGACAGCTAATTGTAATAATTCTGCAGCCCACCATGAACCGACTTTTCGAAAGCACCTTTCGTAATACGTTTTCGTAATTGTGGAAGCAAAGCCCCAATTATTTCAACCTTTCGTAATGGAAGAGAAGGAGGTCCCGTGTAGGTCGCGAAGTTTGTCTTAAGACCCATTTCTGGAATTCCCTGCTTCGGATAAAAGTGTCTTTTTTTTTCGCGTCATAATGTGAAGCCCCATGCGACGCAAAAATTTAATATCTACCCTAACGACACATTGTATATACAAAGTATAGAGCTGGCCATCAAGCGAGGGCTCCATTGATCATGTCCACAGCAATCCACGTCTATTTCTAGTGCCGTGCGTGTCCAGAGCCACTTTCAGCATCCGGGCGCCCTCAACGTAATACATCGGGAACGGATGACTTCCTCGCCCAAAGCTGAGAAATCACTTCGCCGCAAACACGGCAACTATGTTATTGCTGCTTACTACATTTAAAGACGACGTCTTTCCCGCCACGAACCAAAACTATCCACATTGTGTAGGCTAAGGAGGACCTCTTATTATCGCATGAAATCGTTCAAGCGTGGACTCAGCCGTGCTATTTTCAGAAGAAAACGGACCGGAATTTGTAAGGTAAGACGAAACCCGACAATATGACTTTGACTTAGGGCCCCCTTCGATGCTTCATCTGTGAACGTATCAAGGCAAACGCTAGTAAAGAAACATCGAAAAACCGGGCTCACTGCGATGTCCCTCCCCCTTCCGTGACGAGAGCTCATCTTTATAGGGCCAGGACTGCGGCCCTATTTTCTTTTGACCGAAGCCTCTTATTTATAGCCTCGTTTCGCCAAAGCACGTACTCAAGCAAGGTTTTCTTTTTGTCCATTCTTTACTTTTGTTATTGTCTTCAGGTCAGAGAAAAATTACTGCCTATTAAGAGATGGTAACGATAATGACTTCTTGTTTTGATTGAATCTTTATATTCATAGCCGTTACGACGTGTTCGAAGGCAAACGATGCTTTGTTTGTTTTTTAAATAAATGATCAACGTTTTCAGTGCTTTTTTTATGTTTAAATCGTATTTTTACGTGCCACACTTGGGAAGAAGGTCCACATACGAAGCCATTTCCAGCAATGAAGGTGCTGTCCAATAGGGTAAGAAGTAGGAACTACTCACGCTATTTCCTTGTTTTCTCTAGTAATCCTGAAGTTTTGCAGCTAGTTACCGGGTAGATACAAACACGAACAGTGAAAAACAGCGATATTTTTCGCGTTCATTAGCCTCAATACTAGCTTCAATAAAGACGGTGCAAAATGTCGCACCGAAATGGAAACTGGAAGAAATACTAGCAGCACTTGTAGTAAATAAAAACCTGCTCAATATTGTTTAAGAGCTTAGGTTTTGGCCTTTTTGGAATACATGTGACCAGAAGGAGTCGGGCACACGCTAATTTCGCGTTTAGATCTACTGCTTTCATGTATAAAACTGCCTTGGACAAGCTCTGCCAATCTCATTTCAGCATTCATGTTTTGTGACGTCACAAATCATAGGGCGGGGAAGTTTACAATACGGCAATACCTGTTTCACGCTTTTGGTGTTCTCGTGCAATATAAGCAACTCTTGCTGCCGCGAGTGGCACATTTACATTTGCTGCACTGTGATCTACAAATGCAGGCCAACATATTTCTCTAGTTCGGATGTTCCCTTAAAGCCAGAAAGTTGTAAAATATAATTAAAAACTAAAAAAATCGGACATTCTGGATGTAGACCAAAAGAGGAAAAACCGCTGCGTGTAAATACGGCTGCAGCAGGTTCACAAATGAATGGAAGCGCTTTTCCCCACTGGAACGCTGCCGCAAGAAAAAAAAGCAATGGTAAGCGACGGCTAGACAGCAGCCAGAACGCAGGGAAGCTATGCTTTCCTGCGAAAAAATCCTTACAAGTGAAATGAAGCAACCGGATGAACAAACCAGGACTTGGTGGACTAAAATCGGCATGAAAGACAAATGGGAAGTGAATGTGCGCGAAAACAAGCGTGCCGTCTCAAGCAAACATCGTGAACGGCATAAAAAAATTTCCAAACGAAGGACGTGACAAACGATAACAAGTGCGTCATATCCTTCGTCAGGAAACTTTTTATCGTGATAAGCGGTGGTTCGATTGCAACCCTAGCTAGCTCGAAACCATACGTTACGTCTAAAGTAGGTAAAATTAACTCTCATCGCATGTTCCAAAGATCTGCACAAAAAACACTTAATTTCTCTTCTCCATCCAGTCCTGAAGTTTCTGTCAGACAGCTGCAGTATTTTTCTGAGTTCTATTGTCTGCGTCCTTTGGCCTTAAGTACTCCGTTTCCGCATACAGCAATGATCTGCTGTACCACATGCTTGCACAGTGATCCACGAACAGACTGTATACGCCTGTGCATGGCACCAGATACTACCCAGTGAGGTCGACACATTAGCCGACGCCGGCCTACGAGACAACTTAATCGGCTTGGCATGGCGCTTGAAAGGACGCCGTTATTATAGTAGAACCTCTACTGTGGCCACCCTCGCCCTGGCGCATCTCCATGCCGAGCTCCCCATCTCCAAGGAGCTCTGGATCAAATGGCGTACCAAACCTCGTGCACCGGCCTCCGTATACACCGCTTTGCACGAGGGAGAAAAGACAACTTTGTACCAAATGAAAAACATATATACATACATATGAAGTACCCCACACGTCGGCAAAGAAAGCCACGCAGCCGGAGAAAACAAGAGAATGCAAAATTGCAAGATACTTAGTACAGAAGCGGCGCCGAGTGTAATCTCGACGGTTATAAGGATGGCGATTATGGAAATGGCCTGTTTGGTGCTGCGTAATGATGCCGCTTAACTCTAGGCATTTGGGAGTCGTCGCATATTTATTATTTGTTTCCTCGGCCACAAGGTAATATCCTTCATCACTTTGTTTTTTTTTCAATTTTTTGGTGTCATTCGTACTCTTGCAGGGGCTTCTTGATTCGTGTGTGTTCATATTAACAGAAAATACAAACCTGGGGTCGCCGCACTGACCCTAGGCCCTTTGTTTTCCTCCTTTTTACAAATGACCCGTTCGCTCAGTGCAGTCTTTGTTTCATGTTTATGAATTACGTGCGTTGTGTTTTAAAAGAGTGACTAAGCAAACGTATTCCTCTCACCGTACATTGACTTTTGTGACGCCATCACGTATAACTATCTACCTACTTACAGGTTCGCCCTTGCGCGTTTTCAGTTGTCTTTGCGTTTTTTTTTTTCGTTATTTGCACAAAGAATTGCACGTGTTATGATTGCCTTCGTCGCACTATTTTCGATTAACGACAAGCGGCACCGTGAATATGCACTTCCACAAATGGTTATGTCCGACTAAAGACATTCTCCAGTTTAAAAAATAGCACGCCTTGCTCGAACCCAAAAAACTAAGTATGTCCATACTATCTCTCTGTTACAGAAAAATGCTGTTCATAAAAGAGAACTCTGGGCACTAGCTGCCTGTGTCTTTTTTTCTCAGCCGGAAAGTGGATGGCGATGCATTTCCGATGTTTCTTGGCTGCCCTTGGTTACTCTGCATATTATCTGTACCCGGGATAAAGGTTGCAACTCTTGATGATTGTGCATAGTACATAAGGACCAATTGTGACGCTGAAAGGCAATCTTCTGTTTCAAACCCCTTCAAAAATCATGATTAATTTATTTACCGCGTTTAAGGATAAGTGCGCTTCGACTCCAGAGGTAGCCAAACGAGGAGGCGGTGGCAGCCAAGAAAGGCTTTAACGCGCTCAGTCACTGCGTCCGCAGGCCTTGGTGACTGAACTGTTCGAACTTCTTCGTCGGCATCGCGGTAACTAAACACGTGCAACGCATTGCTGTCTGGGAAGGTGTACGCTAAAACCGCCGCCACACAGGCGTTCCGACTTCGTCGCGAGGCACAGGTATCACGGAGGACAGCGAGCTTTCGGCGTTGCCGTTGTCGACCACCGCTTTCAACAACTTTCGGCAGCCACTATCCGCACCACCACTGCCACAACGGCCGAAGAAGCAGCCATTGCGCTAGCAGCGACTACAGCCAAAGACTACGTCACCGTACTTAGTGACTCGCAAGAGGCATGCCGCCGATATCTTCGTGGCCGAATTACTTACACAGCTCTCCGCATCCTTCAGGCTAATCACGAACTACCCGACATCCAACTCATCTGGGCACCCGGCCACGCTGACCTCCCCGGAAACGATGCGGCCCACGCCGCTGCCTGCGAGTATGCACGCCAGGCCGTCTCCGACTTGGCAGTCTCCTTGCCCAGATACCCCTCTCACCCCCCCTGATCTCCTCACCCACTACCGCCTCAGCCGCCGCAGATATCCTCCCCCTCACCCTCGCCTTAGTCGTCTCGAAGCCACTACCCTCCGAAGGCTACAAACTAACTCTTACCCCCACCGTACACTCCTCCACAAAATGTACCCTACCCAATACTACGCGACCTGTGCCTACTGCCCATCCCCTGGCACCCTATACCACCTGGTATGGGAATGCCAGCAATCCCCGTCTTTATCTCCAATCCCCAACCCTACTTACGAGCAGTGGGCGGACCGGCTGACCAGCTCGGACCTTGCGGCGCAACAAGAAGTCGTCGCTAGAGCCCGGGCAGCCAGCCAGGACCAGGGCATCCCGGACTAAGGTTGCCCCCCACAGGGCTGGTGCCCCTGCCATCTAGCACCAAATTTGCTCGTTTTTATTAAACGTTTATTTCTCTCTCTCACGGAGGAATCGTGCTGTTAAAACACCTTCTTAAAGAGCCGCTCGCTCGGAATGTGTTTCCGTAGCGATTAATATTTTTTTATATAAAACAGCGTAAAAGATTAAAGCGAAGCTCTTTGTTTTGCTTGGTTACACGCAAAGCTTAGCGTTATAATTGCACTTTCAATTCACACTTGCGCTACTCGTAACGGTTTCTACAAAATCATCTTCATCGCCTTCGCGAAATTATAAATCCAAGCATCTTATTAGAAGTTTTGAGCTTACTGCAATAATGGCACCTAGCAGCAGTTTCTGAGAAGGGAACTCATCGGCTTTCAGATTTACAATCTTGGGGGGTACCGAAAGAAAAAGTGATTTATTTCTTGTTTTGTCATTCCAACCTCCTCTTGCGTTATATGCGGTTAGAGTACTCTGTTCGGGTTTTTCACGTATTTACCATTTCCAACAGACTGCGTTTATACGTGTTAAATAGGTTTCACTCCATAAAATTCACTTACGGCATAGCAGTGTGATGACTCATACGCAGTGTATTACCGTATGCGTTCTTACCTTCTTCTAAATGCTCTGCCAGTTTTTATAGCTGAAATTTATTTTTTATGTTCCCCAATGTGAGCGCCAGCTCCAAGAAATGTCGCCTCGTTTCCCACGAGACCTTCGAGGGAAACGGAGTGGCACACGTCGCTGCCCGCGTTCATACCCCCGTGCCGTCTCTCAAGAGGGCAAAGACACGCAGTTCCTTCACCCTCCCAAGTCCATTGCTGTTTATTAAGAGCGGAAATACTAGCACAGTACCTCCACGAACGGCGACAGTTTCCACCACCACACCCCTATCGATCCAGAGCCGAGGCAACCACCTTTCGGCGGCTTCAGACGAACTCCTATACCCACGGTACTCTCCTCCTTGCTATGTACCCCCCCCCCCCCCTTTAACCGCTACCACTAATTTCTGTACTCAACCTCGTTCTCTGCACTACATGGTATGGGAGTGTCAAAAAGACATCACTTACCCGCAATCCTTAGCAAACCTACGAGCACTTTACGTGCCAGCTGGGCAGCACCGTCCTCTATATCCAGCGTAGCCTCGTGGAGAGGGCCTGGGAAACCAGCGCGTACCAGGGCTTCCCCAACTAAAGGAGCCCCCCCCCCCCTCCCCCTTATTAAAGTTTATTCACTCACTCGCAATTTCTTCGGATTCTACTCTGCGACAATATTTTATCTTGGTTTCTGTAAAAGTTTCATGGCCATATTAAACATTGAATTTGATTTTTTCCCGTAATTTTTTTCGTCGACATAGAATCAAGGCAATATTGGTCTAAGTACACACGCTTTCAAGCAATTCCACCTTCGTTCCCTGGCGATGCTTGGAAGGATGCTGCAACCCACTCCAACCGCATACTCGCTGCGTGAAGTCTGCTGTTGCTTCTTCTCCGCACATCCATCATTTGCGTATCCTGAAAGGATAGTTTCACCCAAGGTCCAATCACTTACCATCCTAAAAACAGGCCTTCAAGCAAACAACTGTTCGCAAGCACCGTCGAAAATGTAATAACGGGTCCACGAGGAGAAATGGCATGTAAGAGGCACCTATCAGCGCTCTGTCAGAAGCACTGTCCGAAATTCACATTAGCTGCAATATTGGCAGCCAGTTTTGACTACGTTTTAATACAGACTCCGACAACAAAATCGCGGTGCGACTTAGTTACCAGGTTGGGAGAGCTTCTCGAGCAATACCGATTTAGGGTCAGTTGAAGAAATGATGAATTGACTCCCTTACTAGGTCCCAGCCATCGTGTTTTTCTATCATGATGTCTATTTTCTCATCCAAATAAAACTCGAATTCGTTTTAAGGTTCGTGAGGAAATTAGGCTCGTTCCTGTAAATTGTGGCTGACTTACTTTATATGCAAGATTAAGCGCAACGGCATTCCTCCTCGGATGCATCATTGGAAAAAAAGGAATTGCTTCTCCCTGTTTTAACCTTACCGGATTGTATGAACGTGCGGGACCTCTTCATGCTTCGTGAGGGATGCTGGAGTCAGCTGTAGCTGCATAACAGGGTTTTATAACGTATGGCCGCTGTTTTCATCTACGTTGCCGGAAATTTGACTGCAACTTTCCTACTACTTTTACCTTTTCCCCAAAAATTACGTATTCAAGGAACAAAGCCCTGTTTAACAACGCAATATTGACTGTTTTATCGTTTACGAGGAGAGTGCTACAGTTTTACGAGGAGAGAGCTACCCCAACACCGGCCGCTACCACAGCCACACTTTCCACTTTTCCTCGTGGCTCTGCACATCCACTGCGTGTGCGCGTGGCAGCTCGAGCACTGAACACACCGTCATCACCATGATCATGATAATTTGGCCTTCGTCTCCTTGACTAATTGCTTCCATGAATGTCTGAATCTACAGAAATTCAGAATGTATGATGGAGACTTATAACTTCTCCCAGCTATTAGCGAAAATTCTGCGGCAGTTCTCTTGCATGCATCCGATAATGCACTGGTACAGCCCTTGTCTCGGATACGATGACACGCAGGTTCTTGTTCGCTTTCTACAAGTGGACGTTAACCGTGCACAATTAGGGGAAATCCCCAAGCTGGAGTAAGTTTCTGTGACGGAAAATTTGACACCACCTCAATGCAGCCAAACGGCTACAAGGGAAAGCTATACAGCTTTCTCAGAAACTTCGCAGTTGAAAAAAATCGTAAATAAATTCGTAAATTCATAAATTTGCAATGTAAAGAGTGAGAAGAGCGAGTGAAAAGATTGCGGAGTTTCATTATCACGGACTAATGTGTCGGTTTTTTTTTCGAATCATGTACATATATGCGTGTTTTCTTGTTACATTTTGGCATAATCTAAGCTGAAGTCTAGCGTGTCTAGGTCTTTTCCCCCTTCGTCCAGTGTTAAAGTTCGCTAAAAGTATGACTTCAATATTCAGTAACCAACTCGCTCAACCCTCCGCTTTAATTCACCGAGCACATCTGAACGTTTACCTCCTGTGTTCTCGCTGAATGCCACGTGATAGCGTCACGCGACCTCTCGCGCCGCTGTGCGCTCCGCCCACGGCACGTGTAGCAGCCTTGTACCCGCCTTGCGCATGCGCTAGGAGATATAAAAATTAATGGAAGCTCACACAAACGGATGGCATATCACTTCTCTTCCGTCCCTGCCGGCGATCTCGTCCCCTGAGTCGGCGGCGGCAGAGACGGAGAAGTGAGATTGCGTAACACCTGGTTTGAGCTTCCTTTAATTTTATAAGCAAAGAGTTTTTACTCATGTGCTTCACAAATATAACTCAAGCAACCACCGTTCATGAATCATGTATTGATTTAAGTATAGCAAAGATGGTTAAGTGCTTTTAATTGTCTCTGGTTTCATTCTTTTTAGAGCCAGGCGTGTGAATTCAAGCAACCGCGCATGAGTAATTGTCGGGGTGTCGTTTACAGCTTCGCTTGATGGAACAAACATGACACACGCTTTATAAAACGGCTAGTCCAATCAATGAATTCGGTACGTAAAAATAAATAAAATAAATAAATAAATAAATAAATTATGCAAGCAATAGCAATGTCGAAGACCAGAAATGTGCGCGCGTACTCTAAAGCACGTGTGCCTACTTTGAAGACTAGCAGTTTGTTACATATCAATAGAGCAGCACATAACCACGCTTGTGTATTGGGAAACGTTTTATAATCAGGAAGAATTACTACACCTGAGGAGGTAGGTAGGCAAGTAAAACGTGTATTGAGGGCAAAAAACGAAGAAGAGGAACGGTGGGTGACCTGCGCGCGCCCCCTCTGCTTGTGTGGCCCGCTGGATAAGGCTACACTGCCCGTGCAGGCCCCAGCTGATCAACGCCCATCCCAATTCTCGAAGCTGGGGGAAGGGAGAGGAACAGGGTGCTGAGGGCACAGGAAGACGTGGTGGACGGAGGTGGCAGGTGGTTGAGTCGTTGAGTGTCCGGGCAGTTATATTCGAAGGAGGAGAATGGGAGAGGATGGGGGAGTTATAATATGTGCCGGTTTGCAGTCGTACAAAATAGCCATGAATTGTTGAACTTATTCGTGAAATCTGGAAAATCCAATCACGTTAGCAATAATGGGATTCACTTTGAAACGTTTTTACTTGCAAACGAAAAACAAACGGGTATTTTCAAAGGACGGTCGCAGAAAGGTTAATTTACATCCCTCCGGTTTGGTATGCAGACTTGCTGCATAGGCTCGGGGCTAGCGTGGAACTCTTCTCGTTTCCGTCTCTCACTGCCGACTAACTCCTCTTTACAGGAGTCCGGTACTGACAAGTGATCTTCACGAAAGTTAAATGTTGGAGAGATGAGAAGTGCACAGGGTTAATGAGTGAAGATTTATAACTCAGAAGGCAGAAAAAAAAAAAGTAAAGAGGTATAGATGAAGTCCTGTGCCACCAATGAAAACGAGGTACCATCTGAAAAACCAAACTACATCTTTACAGATTTTCGCTGCATTATAATTAAGTCATAGTACAAGCGACTCGCTGGGACCAATAAATCTCAGGTAAACAAGATCTTCCGGGAACGCCTTTCTCGAGAAAAACAAAGGGAAAAATGTACAGGGGTCCCTTCGTGGATTTAGTTAGGGGCTATCTATACTTTTTTTTCCTAATTTGTAGATGTGCCTATTGAACGTCGTTGCCCACGAAAAAGTAGAATTAGGCTTTGATGACAAAAACGGCGCTTTTGAGAACTAGGAAAACTTATTTTGCTTTCCTGTAAGGGGAAAGGCGGTCACATGCTCCAAATAAACCGAGGGAGTTCGCCAAGCATCCCACAGTGTACTTGCAAGTTACAGAAGCGTAGTAAAGAAAGGAAGGAAATATATAATGGTTTTGGGTGAAAGCGTTAGATCTCAATGATTCATGGAACGAGTGAGGCGCAAAAGATTGTCTGGAGGCATACAGATCACACAACATATCAAAGTTCGGGCGTGAGTCATGGATCTCCCGCCGGGAAAGGGAAACAGGAGTGCGGGAGGAGGGTTAGAGAAAAACCTTGAGAAATGGCGCCACAGGGCGCGGTTTCTCAAAAGCATCAAGACTTTCTGTAAACATAAATTCTTAACGCTGCTGCTGCAGTTGACTCACTAGAAACTTTTAATTGGTTATTGTGCTTTGGCTCTAAAGCCACGCATGTGGAGGCATTATACCCAACTTTACTCTGCCTTGCCTCAAGCATTGCCAGCGGTAAGTTAGCAACATTTAGCAGCCACGAGTCAGAACTGGCTGAACCCAGACGAGGAAAAGAAGCGTGCGATATAATAAATGGGATCATGTAGGACTTACATGACCTGTGTGTGGCCTCCATAACCGTTAATGAGGGCAATATTTATACCTCGAGGGCGTGGTTTACATTAAACCTCGAGGGCGAGGTTTACATTAAAAGCACCACTATGGGAATAATAGAGGTGTGACGCCTGCTGAAATAACAGAAATTGCAAAGATCGAGGAAGGTGTGCCTATCCGTATAATTATTAAAGTATCAGTGGAATCTTATCAGAAAAGGAGAGGACATAAAACCTCTGCAGGACATAAAGCACAAGCAGATGAACAACATTAGCGTGACTTCCGCCTTTTTGCTCCAGAATGATCCCATCCTAATGGTGTAAATAATAGTGGTCTGCACATGCGGGTGAAAGCCATGATCAAAGATGAGCCAGTTGTATGAGCAGCTGTGTGAGCAACAGGAAAACGACACCATCAGTAAGGAAGATTTGGCTTTGAAGAAAGATTTGAAGAAAATGTAAAGGAATATGGGTCTGGTATTGTGTGCACTGACTCCATGTATCATACTGGAAACAGTTTTCAGCTTGCTACATGTCTTCCTTTAAAAAGTGTGCCTGTAGTGCAGTGCAGGGTAAGGTATCAATTTAGACGATCTATAGAATGGCTACCTTAAAAAAACTGCGGCTGCACGGGCCCATTGGGATTTTTTTTTTTCGTTAAGCAGGCAGCCACTGCAGACGGGATATCATGGCTTTTTTTTATTTAAAGAATCGTTCATATTTACTTTTGTATTATTTTTACCTTCCGATTTAGGCATCTTTTTAAAAACCAGTGCTCCGACCATAAAGGGGGGGATTACTTTTGGGAATGGCATTGCATTGCTGTGATAGTGAACCCCACAGGCTCAAACAACAGTTCATTGGCTGTTTACAGGGTTCGTTCTTCCCCGTAGTTCATTGCTATATGTCTCCAATTATCTGTTCTATACTATCTTTAGAGCGAGTCGATGTTCGTGATTTACTTCTTCTGAAGAGACTGGCAAATAAATGCCACAATCGGTTGCAATGGAAATTCATGTCACACAGTAGACAAGCAAGCTTTCTGGAAACTCCTGGGGTGTGCTCGCAACCTGACATTTCTGTGTCCCTTATGTTGAACGCAGCTGTAGAGGCTGATCACTCAGGAGGCTGAGAGAATGTGTGCATGTGCAGAGCTTCTAAGTATCGCTAAGCAGAAGTTGACTGCTTTTGACCTTGTGCGCACTTTGGCATTGGCGGCATGGTACAAATGTCATAATCAGTGACATACGCCAGGATAGTTTCACAGTTGAATGATAAGTCAATGCACCCCTCCTTTAAAGCTACGTACGAGGCTTTATTAATATTTATGCTGATAATAAGCGTGTTAATATTTGTTTTTTAACTATTTCAGATGTTCCCTTTCTGAGTATGATCCCGCAAGGTATATTTATAATTTTGTGCCCGGTTAGCTGACTCGGCTTTTTCAGCATGTTTCTAGGTAGGTGAATGGCTTGCCATGCTCCCCCTCACCAACCTTTCATTCGGTGCTGTGAATTCAACGCAACGGGAGTTGGACCGCACGCCACACAGCTTTGGCAATGGTCCATATACTTTGTATTCGTACTACTCCAAATAAACATATTTTACCTAGATGTTTTGGCTCAGGCTGTCTCTACTACTTTTGCGCAATTTTACGAACGTTCGTAAATTGGAACAGTTAGCATAAGGTGCATACTGAAAGGAAGGCTAAAACGGGGGCTAGTTGGTTTATACATCGTCTTGAACCACTCTGTTTTAAGGAAAAGGAACCGGTAACGTGTCATGTCGGTCGACGTGAAGGACATGTATTACAATATTCCGCAGGGAGCAGCCTTGGCGACAGTTCAAGATAGACTTGATGGGTTTCAAGCATTAGGTTCCAGAACGAATGCGGCACGTCAGTGGTTTTTTGGAATTGGTGCGGTTGTACATGCAGTCACTATATGTTCAGTTTGCGGGAAGATTGTACAGCCAGCGTGAAGGGATTTGCATTGGGTCATGCCTAGCGCCGGCCCTCTCTAATCTCTTTTTGACACAGGGGAACCGTTCCTTAGCACCACAGCTAGAAACACTAGGCGTGTTGGCTGCCTTCCGCTATGTCCGCGATTTCCTCCTGTACTTCCCCTTTCACGAAGGTGCCAGTGTTGACACAGGAAAAATAGATTCACTGTTCAGAAAGACGTTTCAGGGGCTCAAATTTATATTCGAATTGCCCGAAAAGTCGATCATCAGGTTCTTGGACTTGCAGATACTGGAAGGTGATAGGCACACGTGCTGGGTATACATGACTAGAGGGGACAAGGACCTGATGAGATACGATTCGGGGCCACTCGAAACTGGTGAAGAGAAGCGTTGCATATTCCGCCATAACTCAGAGCCTCAGGAAGTCTTGCGCGCACAAGATGGAGCAGAGTCTTAGTGTTCAGGTAGACAGGCTGTTGGAGCGCATGCTGGCAACCCGGCTTCAATGGTGGATAGACACTTTCCGGTGGTATCACCCGGCGCAGATCGGGTTTAGGCCCCGTCTGGGTACCGAGGATGGGCTTGACCACTTCTCGTCAATGGTGTTACTAGGCGGCCGGTCACACAAAGCGCGCACAGTGCTTGCCATGGACATACAAAAGGCATACGACAACGTTAGCCACGGAGCCATTTTGGAAATTCTCCAAGGCCTTCTGCTCCCGGACAAGGTTTCCTCTTTCCTCCGGAACTTCCTCACAAAAAGATCCTTTTCTGTTCGCATTGGTGGGACAAGTTACGGTCGCTTTACGCCTGTCCGCGGAGTGCCTCAGGGATCGGTAATCTCGCCCTTCCTTTTTAATATTATTATGTTGCCGCTTGCCTGGCATCTCGGCTTTATACCTGACATGCACTTTCTAATGTACGCGGACGACATCACAGTGTGGACTGCACACTCAGACCTTACTCGGCAAACCGCGTGCCTTCAACAAGCCTTGTGTGACACGCAGAAATGGTGTGAATGTGCTGGCTTAACACTTTCCCCCGAGAAGACAGCTATTCTGCCTGTGGCCAGTGCTTGGGGCCGTCGCCGACTGGAGGTGTCTCCAATCTCATTACAACTCTGCAGCCGACCTGTACGCACTGCCACTTCACTTCGCGTGCTGGGGTTAGACATTTATGCGTCTGGGTCAGCGTCTATGTGGTTACGTTCCGCTCGCCAAAAAGCGGGACAGATGCTTCAGCTCATCCGACGCATCTCGCAGAAGTCTGGTGGCTCCTGTTCCAAAATGGCCCGTCTATTGGTGCGGTCTGTACTCCAGCCTCGGCTTGTTTACCAGGTCCAATTCCAACACCTGAACCAGGTGGAATGCGCTCGACTTGATGCAATTAACCGAGCCGCAATTCGTGCAATTACCTAGCTTCCCCTAGGATAACAACACCGATCCCTGCTCTTCAGTGCTGAAGCTCAAGTTAACACCTTGGATGAGCTTGTCCATCAGCGTCGGTCCACCCGCATGCATAAACTCAACCTTTGTTGCTGAGGCAGGCGGTGGTAGGAAACTACATGGGTCGTTCGCTACCACATCTTTAACCTGCGCAGTTACCAGGCCACCTTGGCTATACCACCAGGTGACCGACAACAGGCCACTAACGCGACTGCACAATCGATCCAACGGACATTCTGACACGCTGTTCCCGGTCGCACAAGAACTAGCGGCTGATTCTGCCGGCATTTGTGGACGCTGGGGCCAAGGGCGACGTGGTGACCACAACACTCCAATGTCCTTCCCAACCAGAGTCCTGTCAAACGTGCTTCTACGAAACACGCCGCACCCTACCGTCTATGCTGGCCGAGCTTACGGCCATCCGGGACGGCTTGCAAGCACTAACTGCTGCACTTCATCAAGCCCCTGGAGGTACTACTTTACAAATTTACACAGACTCCACGGCGGCCATACGTCCATTTACGTCGAGTAAATAACAACTCAGCTGTCTCGAGGAGGAGGAGGATAAACTTTATTGGGAGCATCGTAATGTGGTGTGGGGCCCTCATTCCAGGACTCCATTGGAGACCCCTGCCGCTACGGCCCTTTCCACCAGCCTAAGCTGGGAATCGAGACCGGAGCTGGACAGCTCCTTCTCCCACTGCTCACGGGAAGGGTGCGGCATTCACGACATACTGGACACGTACCCCTGCCCTTTGCGGCTCTCGTGGGTCCGGCGAAATGCTCTCCCCGCTCACATTGCGGCGGATGGTGCCTGTCACACTGTATTTATCCACGACCATTGCCTTTATAGCCACTAGGACCCCCAGAATAGTTCTCCAAAGGAAAGAAGAACTTCGTCGCGCCACACAGCTCTTAGTTCAACCGTGTGGAACGGACCTCCCTGCAGACTCGCTCGCTGGGAGGAGGTCTTGCTGCGAGACTTCGTGTTGGTGTAGCCCTCATCTCCCGCCCGTTACCCGGGAGTGGCCACCACAGTTACCATGCCCCCGTTCGCACAGAACTGCCCATTTTGCACGGCTCCTGCCGAAGAGGCGGACACTGAACATTTGCTGTGGACTTGCCCTTTATTGGAAGCGTCGAGAACAAGATACCTCCGAGGCACAGGCCTCCACCCTGGCAGACCACCTGACCTTCATCAGTGGATTTGGGGACCCCATCATCACTCCCTGCTTGAGTTTCTTCGCGAAACGGGGGTTCATCTATACCTGTGACGCAGTATTTATGCCAACGGGCATACTATCGCAATAAAAAAAAGTAGACAGGCTAAGAGCAAGCAGGTTTCCTGATGCTTTGTTAGCGTCAGTGGCAGAAAAAGCGCCTAAGACTGCACTGAAGAAGGAAGCGACAGTAGAAGGTGAACAATCAAAAAGAAGACGCGGCCGGTCGTACTAACATATATCCATAAAGTGGCGCATGGGCTAAAGAAGATTGCTGCAAGACATGACCTCCCAGTTGTTTTCACAGCGCCGAGAAAATTGATCGGTCTTTGCAAAAAGGTCAACAATGCGCAGAAACTCCGAGATACCTGCTCCACCCAGCACGAGCACAAGTTTGTAGAACGCAAAAAAGATGTAGTTTATCATCTACCATTACCATGCGGAAAGTGCTACGTCGGACAGTCGGGCCGCTCCTCAGAGAGCATAGGAATAACTGCCAGCAGATTACTCACCCGGGGAGGCTCGCCTATTCATTGCCATCATTGCCGCCAATGTCCCAGCGTTCCAGACTTTACCAAGACAAGTGTCACCGGCCGAGGCAGAGAGAAGATAGAAAGAGAGATTCCTGAAGCCTTCGCTATCAAGAAAACAGACGCTTGCATAAACATGCCGTCAGTCACCCTCACAGATAGCGAGGTAGAATTCCTCACATCTGCGCCGAGGCGCTGAGACAAGAGGGTGTTTTTGACGGGTTAAAATCTTCTTGTTATCAATTTATATCGTTGGTTCGGACCAGTGTCTTTTTATGTATAACTGTGTGTGTTGTGAAAAATAAATCAGTTGTTAGTTCGCGCTTCGTCCCGTCCTTGTGTGCTCTTCCCTTGTCTAAGTTTTAAAACGGCGCGGTTCAAGACGATGCATACTGAAATATAGCACAATAGGATGCATGAACGCGAGCACGGCCAACAAGAAATTGTACCTGTCGGTACCCATTTGGACAACAGGTAATTTTACAGGCAGTTTAGCAGCACTGCAAGCAGAAGCTAACCAATCCAAAGGCATGAGATAAGCAATGCGCTTGTTTAGCAAATACAACTTCCTTTCCTTATTGTCTTGGTGAACGTTGGATCACCGGATTTATTTTGAGCTACAATGATGTTTGTGCATTGTCAACCTTCTGATGTCCAGTACTGATAAAATGGTTTTCCCACCTATTTCAGGTTCTCATCTGAGTATTTTTCCCTAGAGCGTTGGTTGCCAGCCGCCAGTCAGATGTGGAGAACTGCGCGAAACCACCAACACCACGGGATCCACCGAATGTGCGCCAAAGTGGTGCCGCCTGGGTGCAGACACGCAGCTGCTACGACGCGAAGAGGATTAAGCATGGATGGCAAAACTACGTAAGCATTTACACAAATAGTTTTAGAGCTGCAGTTTAAACTGACGGGCACTTCATGGAGCCTATGGCACTATATTTACACTTTAGTTTCAGAGACCATTTTCAAGAGCACAGGAAGACGTTATCCTTGTTGAAATTTACCATTTTTTGATAGTGAAGAATAGGTAGGTTCAGCTCCGTAACTAGGTTTAACGTGCCCAACCTCTCCTTAGGGTGACCTCTCTGCGTCTAGAAGACAAGTTAATTCCAATTTTTGGCTTTTGTCTACCGCTTGATTCGGCCACATGAAGTCCTCACACTTGTGGAGAGGGGGTTTATGTTCCCTAGAAGCATTGTCTTAATGTGTGTTCTTTATTTCCCATTAGTAAGCCTCAACACTCATGCAGCGAATCACGCCATGGCATGACGAAACTCGAATCCAGCTAGACATCCTTTATATGTCATTGATCCCGTAAGCTGCAAGCATCAGCTACAAGCGACAAAATCATCCAGCTTTTATATTCAAAAGCAATTGCTTTTCTTAGCGCTCTCGTTGCCGCTAGTGTCTGATTAACATTTCGGCACAGTGCGTCCCCGTAGTACAGCGTTCAATGGAAAGCGCTGAAAACCTTTCAGTGAGCGCATATCGTTATTTCAAGAGGCTGGAGTTCTTTTAAGGCACATATAAGAACTTGCATGGCACTTATTCAGTGCCTCGCACCTCTAGTGCACCTCCTCCGTCCGCCCTCTAATACCGGCTGCGGGGAACGTGGTAGTGCTAATGCCGTCGTTAAGCTGTGGCTAATCGGATTAGTGCCCTTAGGGAATTGAAAAGGTGCTGTATAATTGAGAGTTATTTAGTCTCCACCTCGCCAGCTTTTGTGCAATGTGGTTGAGGGTGACTTTATGTACACTTTTAACCTAGTGAAAGAGCAGCTTCTTGTGTGCGAGAAGCTTCATTTTAATTATTTTGTCAAAGCAGCGTAATTTATGAGCACTGGATTCAGAGTTGTAAAAAACCAACATTTTTTTCTTCTTCACAGTTGATAAATGCTCAGAGACATTGCTAGAATATGGTTACAGCGCTGATTTGATGTGCAATATAACTATAGTGCTAACAACACCTTTGCTGCTATGGAGAAGCTGGCTTTTGCAAAAAAAAAAAGAATTTTCCACAAAATGCGCGCCGGTCATCCCAGCAGTTTCTCTCACATGCCATAAAAGCGCATAACAGCACTGCATTTTATGAGAAAATAGCTGTTTCATGAAGTTTTCACACTCCCCCGCACACTTTAGAGAGCCTTTAAAGGGACTTTGCAAGACTTTCAACTTTTTTAGCAAACCTAAATGCTCCCAGAGCCTAATCAACCAATGCATCCCTTACTTAGATTAGTGGGTCGCCAAGTACCTCAGCCAAATATTACTGTTCTATGCCTATAAGATGACTTGGAAACTTGCTCAAAAGAGTTTTTCTCTCTTTCATGGCCTTGGCGTTCGTCAACCGCTGGAATAATGTCATTTAAGTGCTGTAGGGGCAATTGGTCGGCTTTCTTTCAGTTTCAGCAATGAACTAGCTCGGTAGCCACTTTAAAAAGAGTGCAAGAAAAGCAAAATATACACGGAAGGCGTATCTGGTGTGACGAGCAAATCACGCAGTGCCGCTCCATGCTCGCGATAGCTATAGCTTTCGCAGTGCTTCCAGATTTGAAGGAAACAGTCAAAGCGTTTATATGAAACTGATGCAGAGTCCCTTTAATAGGTTTTTGTGAGGCTGCGGAGGCAAGCGAACCGCAAGGATACGGATAATAGCATTTCAAAAGGATGAAAAATTGGCTATGACACATTCTTGATCATTGCACAAAAACTTTGACATGGCCCCTTCATATCTGTCCCGTGCAATCTTCTGTGCATTATTTCTGGATTTTCTTACTATGAATGCGACTTGTGGCCTAATATGTATGTTTTTGTTGGGCCGGCCTCCATTTGACTGAATTTCTTGGAAACTAATAACAGCTCCGATTTCGGGCTTCTTTTATATTAAAAAATTGTCCGTTATTTTTATTAAAACTTCAGAGCACGTGTTGACCTGCGGGCAGAAATGGCAAGTAATATCTAATATACACCCTAACTAAAAATATTCCGTCAGTGGTTACATTTACATATGTAGCTCTAATAAAAAGCATTCGTATGTTTTAAACGGAGAAGAGTGTGATTTTACTTATAATGAATAGACACCTCTCTCGTAGATCAACGAATCTACTGGGTGAACATTATTAGTAAATGTTTCTCAAAAAGATTAAGCCACAACTCTGCACTTGTTTTTAAATAACTAACTGATAATATATTCATCATCATAAGAGGAGCACTCTAAGTCGATACAGTGGCCCAGCTTCCCCACAATTCACTCGACTGACCGATCCGGGCTGCCATCAATGCAATTTTGGCGAATAATGTCGAGCTGATGATTTGACCTAAATGTTTGTCTACGCTTTGGCATAAAAGCGCAGGTCACATTTTTGGGTAAAGTGTTTTGAACGTGGCTGTCATTTGCTCAATGTGTTGGTGTTTGTTGGTGCCATTAGGTCAACATTTGAGTTCATTGTGGCGCGCTTAAGCACGTGATTGCCTTAGAGTGCGCACTCATTAATTTTCTCTCTTCACGCCAGCTATGTGTTCAAACAAGGTTCGCTACTTGGCAACTTTAAAAGTTGCTAAGTTACTTTACCTTAACTTTAAGTTTAACTTTGTGTTGCTTTAACTTTAAAAGATGACAAAAGTTGCCGAGTAAGAAACCTACGATGATCAGACAGTGTATAAGAAGGATTAGTTCTGAAAATAAAAATTCAGGGAAGCTTGCACTCTCGTGCAAGATTTCAACGGCGACTCTGGTGCAGGTGAGCATTGCCGGACACATACTTACGTTTCAGTAGCATTGTTTATTTGCATAGTTGCGGTGCTAGTAATCGTCGTCATATGGATTGAAGAGGTCGTCGTCGTCTTGGCGGCGAGTGCTGGACCCGAATTCATACTCAGGACTGTACTTCCCCAAGCTCAACTGGCGAACATTTCACTAAGTCGAGCGGAGCTTCGACCATAGCGAAGCTGCAGGATTTCTTTATACGTGAGCACTAAACGACACATCACCCGCGTGTGTACAAGTTTGAAATTGTTTATTTTCGTGTTCCGTCGTTGCTTTAAACTCTGATGATAGTAGTAATCGTCATATGCATCGATATCATCGTATTCCTCACGCCAAGCATTACATGCGGGGTAACGCTTGACGACAGTGCTGGAGTTTTTTTTTTTTTAGATGCGACTGCATCTCATTCACTCGCCTTGTCCCTCCATACGGCGTTGTCCACACCCCTCCCCCTACATTATAAAAAAAATAATAGTCAGCGGCGCCCGGTTTCGATCCCACGACCCTGTGGGCGGAACGCGAAGTACATGGTGCTCTTCCCACCGCGCCACAAAACCGAGACAGAATCAAATGCTACGAACGCGCCTTATATCCTTGACTCATTCAAACTACGTCAAGATGCTACTGATACAACGCATGATGGGACAATGAGAAAAGAAGCTCCCACTTACAGCAACAATGATGGAGTAAAGGTCGTTGCGACAGCGAAGCCTCAAGCATACCGCTTAGAGAGATTGACCGAGATTGGCCAATAAAACATAATAATAATCATAAAACATAATAATCATACGCGTTCCCGACACGTTTCACGCGATTTCAGAATCAATCCAACGGAAACACCAAGTGAACCCCACGATGCGTCGCATCTACACAGGGTTCCCCTCGCGGGAAGGTGGGCGCAATTTTTTTTTAATGCGTAGCATTCTTTGCCGAGTATCCCACAACTAGGAAGTGTAACGACCTGCATTTGCGAAAAAATGCATATTTCGCGGGAGTTCCACCTCTTTTCGTTACATTAGCGTAAATGGAGCTAATTCTTCGACCATGATAATGAAAAACCAAAAAAAACTACGAATATTAAAAACATATCGAAACTGGAGAGCCGTGTAACGCCGGGCATTACCACAAAAATGCCGATTTCGCGGAAGTTTCACGGTTAATAATTATAATAGCGTAGGTGCAGATAGCTAGTAGATCAGAATTTTGGAAAACCAAGAAATAAGAAAAATATTAAAAGAACTGAAAATGTCGAGCGTTGTAACGCACGGCCTTCCCACAAAAATGCAGATTTCACGGAAGTTCCACCTTTAATCTTTCTAATAGCGTAAATGGAGATAAGTTGTCATACAGAATTCAGAAAAAACCCAAAAGTTTGGCCGTAAAAAACTAACACTCTACACAAGCAACATAAGAATGCTGCGCTTTAGCAGACAAGTTTCTGAATTGCTGGAGTTTATTTATTTATTTATTTATTATTTATTTATTTATTTATTTATTTATTTATTATTTTCATTTTTTTGCCGAAACCATTGCGCGAGACCGGGACTCGGTGATCGCCGCGAGCCACGGACTCGCGAGCGCTCCGCATTTTTTTTTTTTTTTTTGCTCTTCGTGGTTTGTGCCGATTTTCTGTTTTAATAAAGCCACTGCGCGTGCCGAGAATGCTCGGCGGTCATCGCGAGGCACGCGCGCAGAGGACAGGACTGGACTGGACTGGACTGGATTTGACTGAATTGAATTGGCCTGAATTGGACTGGACTGGACTGGACTGGATTGGACTGGATTGCTGAACCTTAGCTCACGCTACGTATATCCTAGCATAGCAGAGCTAAGCCACTACTAATTTTTGGGTATTTTTCTTGCAACACCAACTTGCGGCTTGTACAACAGCTGCACTGTTAAAAATAGCTGGAGGGATGTCACCTAAAAGTTGCTTTCTACTAAACCAAGGTTATACAAAGCGCCATAATTTTTTGTACTCCTTGCATCCAACTGATACGACCACTTTATGGTGTGCACAACGGGATGAAGCGTCAGGTTGTGTCAAAGCAAGTTCAAGCATTTGAACGGCACAATTCGCTTGACAGACGGGAAAAAACGCATCGGCTTGCATATGACGCGCAAACACATTTCGTATCCCGTAGATGCAAGCAACACATTGCGCCATCTTGGGGCCATTTCGCAATCCATCAATTGACGCCGCTCCTGTACCGAACTAAGAGCTGCATGATAGTCGCGTTGCGGAAAATCGAGCTTTAAAGTAGAACAGAGGTATTCTCAACAGACGGAGAAAGCGCGTCGCCTTGAATATCCACGTTTTTTTCAATGCTTACCCAAATTATCGGGGTGTAGAGATTTTGCTTCTGGGTAGCGAGCTTGTGAAGCCGAGTTCAAATCGTACGAATGCCGGGTTTCTTTTTAACTGTTCCTTTTACTGTGGCACAAGATTTATTTCTGTCGAGCGTGTAATCTATTCCTAACGCCCTGGTGCAATATATTGAGAATATATTCGGTCATTTCGTTCCTCTTAGGTCAGTTGCAGCTCGTGTTCTTGTACATTATTATGGTGCTATTCCTTTTATGCCATCTTCGGCATGTTTTGTTGAATATTTTTGGGTACACATTACTGTGGTTTTGTTTGTTCGGTTGGTTTTGTTCACAAGCTTTTTTTTAAAAATGAGGTGGCTTTGTCCCATTTATGTCCGTTTCCACTTTCCCGTAGCTACTCATTGTATGAAAGTGGCGGTATATGTACGTCCTTGCTTGCAATCTGGGTTTTTTGCCTGTTTTTGGTTTATTTTGCCTGTTATTTCCCTCAGGATGCTTTTTACCGGCTATAGGTAGGTGTCTGCTGTCCAACGAAGTCCTAGCCGAAGCGTGCATATAGAGTAGCAATAGTAGTAGATAACTTTACATCGCAGAGAAATGGGTGTGCTTCCTCAGTCCACAAGTCCCAGTGACGATTTGGCGATGTCTGCCCTGGAAACCAGAAGTTGCTGGGCGTCCAGTTCTGTTCTGATAACCAAGTTAACCCACAGATCGGGAAGGGGAAGAGAAGAGGAGAAAGGGGGGGAGGGGGTTGCGAACACACCCGATGTGTTTGTGGGTTCCTTGTTGAGAAGAAAATCTACGCTCTGTGGGGTAGTAGGCTGAGTACCGGTGGTGCAGCCAGGTATTGAAAAACTAAAAGTATTGAAAGAAAATAAACACTGCGGCTAAAATCGGGTTCCAAGAACGACATTGAAGTGTAGTGATCTGACACTGTTTTCTTACACTCGTCAATGTTGTTAACACGCATTACAACTGACGGTTGGCTATTCCACTCCATGTATGTGTTTATACACTCACTGCAGCGAGGTTAGCTATGTTAGCTATGTTAGCTAGCGAGGTTAGCTATGCAGCTTATTGCGCACTGTGACCTTGTAATCATGTTGATGTTACTCAGTCTTGCTCGTTTTCCCCTTCTAAGGCGTTCTGCTGCTGAGCACGAGGTCGCGGGTTTGTTTACGGACCGCGGCGGTCGCTTTCCTGATGGAGGCGAAAAGCAAAAACGCCCGT
This sequence comes from Haemaphysalis longicornis, assembly GCA_013339765.2. Lineage (NCBI taxonomy): Eukaryota > Metazoa > Arthropoda > Arachnida > Ixodida > Ixodidae > Haemaphysalis > Haemaphysalis longicornis. The sequence goes on along the minus strand of CM023450.1, from coordinate 22,520,718 downwards.
GTGTGCTAGATTTCGGTTCACGTTAAAGATCCCCAGGGGGTCAAAATTTATCAGGAGCCCTCCACTACGGCGCGCCTCATCGCCTGCGTTGCGTCGGCGTGTTAAACCCTACAATCAGTCAGTATTTTCCCCTTACACTACCATGCTTCTGAATCAAACCAATGCGAACCAGTAAACGTGGTATCCTGGTCGCCTTTGCCAAGTTGTTCCACACAACTAGAGCCTCAAGGGCTCGTGAGAAGCCATTATAAGCGAACAGGAGCGTTCTGGGGCGACCCCGCAGTTTCACTTCTTTGTTTCCACATGCATTCACTTATAGGAGCGTAATAAGTTGGAGTGCTGCACTTGCATTCCGCACTTGAGGGTGTCTGAATGACCGCCATATTTTTTGTCACGTGGGTTCATATGCAAGGAAGGAGCTACCGATAATAAACCTTCTGGAGCAAACAACAGGGAAAGCTAAAGGAGTCCTATAACGGCTCCTTCCGGCAAACAGTCTCCTCATTATTCTTCTTTAAGCACTCGGCCTCCATAATGACCCCACCATAAATCAGGACGAAAGAAACTGAAAGCATCTCCACGCTCTTATTTGTTGGTGAAGATGATTCGCTGAAGTGCCTATTTTTAACAGGAGCCCCTCCACGGTGCGTAGTGAAACCTTTTTTTTATTTATTTATGTACCTACGCCCAACCATTATAGCCATACAATGGAACCATTTCTTTTTGCGGCCGCACAACTTCTTTTTTTCTTTACTCGACGGAATTGAAGGAGCCTTCCCAGAATGTCGGATGAATTTTATTTGGCTCAAAATTTTTGTTTCCTTGGAAAGTAAACGCTCTCACAGGCGAACGTTAGAGAAAATTTCTCAGATGCGCTCTATGATTTTAATTTGAAGCATTACCACATTTCTGACGAAAATTTGAAAGAAAAAGTGAGTGAAAGAAGAAAATACAGAGATTTTAACAGGTGAGTTTTAGCATCCGTATCCTGCAAAGAAGGGAAAACATAGCGGTAAGAAATGACTCTAGAAGAGCAATGAACCTGAAGAAAAAGGAGAAATTTGGTGTTAAAAAGGGAGACTTTTATATATTCATCAGCGAAGCAATTAGGTTCTGCGAAAAATCGTCTTCATGTTGTCGCATAATTTGCTCCGATGGCATCACACCTCGTTACTTACCCTAAACTGGAGAATTAGGTAGTAGTGCTTCTGGATGTGGGGCAGAACGAAACTTCACAGATGGTTAGGCTGCCCCAAGGAAGAAATATCGCTCAGATGCCGCATACGTTTCTGGTAATGAAGCGTTATCCTATAGCTCACTGTGAGTATGTGCTACTCAGCGGGTATGAAGCCCCTTAGTAGTCTTCCACGTACACATAAAAAATCTAGAGTACATCCGCAGGTTTCTTGTGTTCGGTTCCCGTAGTGCTCGCGCTCTTAGTAACTCATTGATCCATTTATTGCTTGGACCTTGCCCAACGGCTGTGGCAACGCGCGCAGCGACAGCCTATTTCTGCTGCTGCTTATAAAGCGTTGCCCATTACACCACCGTAGGTGCGTGCAACTCTGTGGGCGTGTATATCTTTGCTGATATGATAGCACCAACTATCGGGTATGCGAGAGCTCAAGTCTTACGTTTCGTTAGGTCCTACGAAGTCAACCGGCGGCACACCCAGCTTGACGTACAAGTACCAGGAGTACTTTTTTCAGTGGGTACCGGTGGACAACGTTACGCCACAAAATTTGTTGGTAGGCTTAACGTCCTATGTTTAGGCTTAACATTAGGTAACCTTCGAGTTGGTCCTTACGGACAAGCCAAGCAACGTCATGGTCACTGTACGTCAAGCGGCACATTTTAGTTGAGGACGTTAGACATCGAGGTGTTACGCTAAGTCTAACGTTAGGCCATCGCGTACTAGCGTCGACCCATTCTAATGCTGCACTTAGGCAAGCTTATTGCTATCTAATAAGCCTTATTAACTTACTACCAGGTTTTGTTTTAACAGTGAAGATATTTAGCAAGTTGTAAATTTTCCTGTCCGCTGCTCAAAATACCACTAAAATGCCGAGTGCGCGCAAGTGAGCGCGTGCCTCGCGGCAACCGCCTAGCGTCCCCGGCGCACGTTTGTTAAGCTGAGCACTTAAAGAAATTGGCCAAATTCGCCAAAGAAAGAAAATCTCCAGCGTCCGCCGTAACCATTGCAACACTTCCTCGGCACGAGAAAGACGCGTGATAGCGTACGTCCCTCCATGGCGATGTTTAATAATTATCACTTCCCAATAAAAGAAGGAAGCTCACACTTTTAGCAACAACGATGGAGTAAAGTTCGTTGCTGCAACGAAGAAGATGCAAATTGGCAGCAATCGAGGACTTAAAACAGTCGTGATGGTCGTGAAGGTTGTATACAGCTTCGCTACCTTAGAGTCTTACGCGTTAGTGTAAGCTTCTTTCATTTTTATTTACACTCACTACAACACGTCTCGCGGGCATCTGCACCTTTGTCGAGAAAATTCCACCGTGACCAACCGCGTCACTTCTGGCGGCGCCTAAATAACTAGATACATCTGAGCAGCTCTTCCATTCAAACAGCATGTCAACAGACTAACTACTCACGAGACTCCTCCTGCATGGACTGCTACGCTGGCAGCGTTCTAGCAGTTTCAGCATCGCATCACGCAGCAAACCGGCGGTCAATTTAGTGCGAGAAGCGGTGTAAAGCGAGGGAGCGCCTCTGCTGACAGGAAGTAGCGGGCAGCTTCACAGTTTCCTCAAATTGCCGCTGTCGTGGGGCCTACAGCCCTGACAACAAATTAGCTGTTCCGCGATCACCGCACCTATGCTTGCACGCTACGATGCCATCGCTGCGGGACACACATCGAGCGCGTCGTTACAGCCGTGCCGGGTAGTAATTAATTGTCCTGCTCAACAAAGCGTCCCAAATTGTGGGAGTCGAAGCCCCTATCGGGCCGTCGACTCTTTTTTCCTCTCTTCGTGAAGCCTGTCAGCAGCCCTACACAGCCTTCAATCAATTTTGTATACCCTTTAGCTTCCAGCCGCTTGAAAAGCCACGAGGATTGCGCAGCCGAACGACAAACAGAAAAAGACAACAGGACGAGCGCAACTAACCACTGATTTATTCAAGGGCTTACAACCAAATATAAGGCAAATTTGGCGCATGCTCCCAACATACATATGCAAACCGCCTAGAAAATATGATCCATCGTCACACTTTAGAAGCACGACTTTAAAAAATCTGACTCACTTTTATATAAAGCCAAGAATGTGTCCCTAACACCACTGTGCGCATTCTTTATCAAAAAGGCTTCTATAATCTCACGCGCGACATCGTTGCTGCCCCGGCCCAGAATTTTAATCTGATTCAGCTGTGGCCTGCACCCGCTTTTTTTGCGATGTCGGGAATGCCACGTCAAGTTTCCAACTATATCCCAAATTTCTGGACCGACAATCCTGCTGGAACATCGCCGTTAGGTTAACGCTTGGCTGCGTGCGCGCTGACATTTAGGCAACTGTTAATTAGTTTGGATTTTATTCGCGACATCCGACTTTCTTATAGACCTGACTCAATAGACGGATTGACGAATATTTCCCCAACTTCGGTACTGCTGTCTAGTTTTCCCTTGGCTGCCATATTGGTAGTTTTTTTCCTGATCTATTTGGCAGTGGCGTTTTTTGTTTGTTTGTTTTTTGCCTTGATCGTATATTTTCCCACCAATGTCCTCACCTCTGACTAGCTTCACCGGGGACAGTGCATGTACGGACGGATTCGAAGTACACTTGTTCCCACCCGCCGCATTAGATCATCCTAGCAGCGTTTCATGTTGATAATTGAGATTTGACTCCTCCCTCAAAATTGATTACTGTCGTTCAATCGTTCAAGTTTTATTTTTAGCTGGAAGTAACATGAAGGTATTTTTCGAGTTCGGGGAAGCGACAGGGTGTTTTTTTTTTTTCGCAGCTGCCGTCTACAGGTTGAAGCTCTTAAAGCGGGGACAGAAATGGCGCCACGACGCTTTTCTCTTATCGTACCGAGCACCTGGTTATAGCATGGCTGCAGTGCACCTGAAAGAATTACTGCAGCAATGAACTTGAACACAGAACACAAACCTCTGATCCGGAGAGGGTCGTATTGTTGACAATCATGCCTTAAACAAGCAATCAGCAAATAAAGGTGGAAACGAAGCGGAAGCCATGCTTTGAGCGATGATCAGCTTTATGAATGTGACCAGAGTGGGGTTGGTGGTGGTGAGTATGTAATGGCTGACTTCACTCCTGCGCGACCTCTGAATGGCAGCCAGCACTGACTCTGCAGTGCCCACAAAGGGGCAACGCAGAACCGCCTCAACACTGAACCGTGCGCACTTAACACAGACTGCATCTCGATGCACGGTGATCGTGGGAAGGTTTTTTTATCGGTATTATGAGGTCTGCGCTAGCAACGCGATTGCGGTTGCGTAAAAAAATTGTGTTGACGAACGGAATTTGCTTTAAGCTTCTCGTCCCCTACGCTCAACACATTCTCAATCCCGCTCGTGACTCTGTCCTCATCTCCGCCGTGTTCTACGGCGTTCCTACCTGTCTATTTTAATCGCCTCTTCACACCCAGATGGCTCAGTGCAAGAGGGTAGACTGGTCCACACATACGCTGTCCTTAACGGGGCCAAGCAGACAAAACAAAAGCTTGGTTTATATGAAAGATTGCTCGTTATAATCATACTGACACCACTTCTAACGTTCTAACGTAAACTTCGCTCAAAGAAGCTATATAATTAGAAGAAATGGAATGGCCATGCGACTTACTAGCTCATTTCCTGCAACAGAACCTATGATGTCATATGTGCGAGCTTTGCGATTGGCTGAGGCCGGCAAAAGCAAATGCATATTAGGCAACGCTTATAAGCTTGCTGAACGAGCTATTTGTGCGCAAATTTAGGGCACATTGTTTTTTATAGCAGTACGAATGGCGGGATAAACAGTGGACTTTATGAAAGTACACGTAAATAGAAGTGCCGACGGTTACTGCGGTTGTTACTGCGCGCCCTATGGTTGTTATAGCTGCACAGCACTGCAGCCCTTTGGGCTTCTCTGAGACGACACCGTCCGACTGGCGTAAGCGACGGTGTCTTACATAACTATATTTGTCGAGCGAACACGATGCTTGACGAAACAATTATTTTCAACCTAAACACAAACAATCTAGGTACAAATACGGCTAAAACAAATCAAAGGCAGAAAACGGCCCGACGCCCTATGGGGGCGCAATACAGGTTGACTAACGGTAAACAAGGCTCCGCAGAACACCACCTTTAGCTTGAAGACCTGTTCTTGTGATGTCATTGCAGACGCCATGAAAACACAGGATTTGGCGGGGGAATCAAAATTTGAACTTAAATTGATTAATTTCTCAGTGAACAAAGCATCGTTTGCTTCCGTACAAGAGCTGGCGCACTATGAAACACGAAATCTTTCGCATAAAAGAAACTTGTATTTTGTCTGCATGGCCCCTTTAAAGCGGGTCAAGTGGGTAAAAAATGCTAATCGTTTTTTCAAGGTGTACCGATACATGCATTACGCAGTGTAATTCAATTTCCCGTACATGTCATTTGAACCTATGACGGCTTTTCTGGGTAAAGGTCTCTTGTCTAGTTCAAGTGGCGAAAGTAATATCAAAGTCCTAAACATTCTTCATAGTATTTTCACTAAGACTCAGACGCCAGAAAGAAAACCTACAAAGCTGCAAATGCGAGTGCTCGAATCAAGAACGGGGATACACTACAACAGATTTTGACATAACATTTTCTCTCAAAATCTTTGAAATGAATCTTCAACCAGGATTTCTCCAGTTCTTTGTTTTTTGGCCTTATATTTGTCACCAATGATGCCCTCAAGATATTTTGATATTAGGAACACGGACTGTGATGCAAGAGGCTTTTCTTGTTCAGTGGATTCCGACACCAAAAAACCGGGGGTAGTTATCGGGCTTTGGAAGACTGAGGGTTGGGAGCGGCGGAAATGAACCTTCGGTGCGGCTGATCATGTTTGGGGGGGGGGGGGGGGGGGTACGATTTACCATATGGCATGTAAAGGAAGCAGGGGATGGGGGTACTTTCTTCTCAAACCTTACCCTGATAGCCTGAGAGGTCCCGGAGCTCCCTGCCTGCTAAACAAACAGGGAGCCCATCCGCCGGAGCTTGACCTGGGCTCCGACGGCCACCGTTTGAGGTTTCTGCCCTTCACCTTAAAACTCGTTACCACGGTCGGTTACAGCGTGAGTATGGGGGCTCGGGGTCCGCGGTGTCGCCAACACCGTCACCAAGATTGCTCAAGGTGCCCCGTGCGGGGGGGAGCTTGCTGTTAACCCCGGGCCGTGACTCGAGCGTCTACGACATGTCGAGAGTGGTCGGCCAGCGTTGAACCCTCTTAAGCTCCCTATGGCACCAAGACTGCCAGAACAGAGGCCCTCGCTATGCATGTAGAGAATGAGAATGGGAAAGGAGGGCCTCGTTGAATAAAAACCGAAATAAGGGTTTAGCCGTCAAGAATGCCTTTGAAAGCAAAGGGGAGAACGTGGTAGGTCAGTTAAACAGATAAGGAATTTTCGGAAGACAGAAAGTGGAGAAAAAATGCCCGCCGGGTGGGATCCGAACCCACGACCACCAGAATACGCGTCTGGTGCGATGATCACTACGCTACGGGCAGGGGCTATTTCCCTTCCCCTTTCTGGGCTATTTATGTTAAGGTATTTTTGTTTCCTGCATTTGGGGGTGGTAGCAAGTGCCAGTCGGACTGCTCGGGGTGAAGAGGAACTTCGTTTTATTCCCCGGGCCGGAACAGAAGACAGATGCACGTACATGACGCGCAACTGGAGGTATACATCTGGTCCACACATGGTGGCCTCACGGAACCCCGACGCGGTCAGCAAAAAATATTAGAAAACAGGACTACAAAAAAGGAAGAGGAGAGAGCAATCACACGCTCGCGTGCTCAAATAAATTACAAGGTGAGAGTGTCAATGTTAACAATGGTACCGCAGCCTGCTATCCAGAACATAATGCCCACACTTGATCAGATTTGGTTTAGTGAAGCCACTGTGATGCAGAACGCCGTGCTATCATGCAACTATGACCGTCTACCGGGGGTCGTAAATTGATGAGAGAATGTTATCGAGTTCAAGAATATCTTCGACGGTTATAGGTCCGGTTATGTAGTCCTGGTACTGAAGTAGCGGCTTCGGCGTCTGAAATTATAGCGCAGCGAGAGAAAAGGTTCTTACTGAAATCCTTACCATAACTGCATCTAATAAATACTTGCACAGCCCATAGTCCATTTATGTTTTCGTAACTGAAGTGTCCACCGATTTCGGCTTTTCAAATGCCACTATGTGGGTTGCAGACCTACTCCTGGCTGTGGTTACCATTGTTTTGAGAGTTTGTAATTTTGCACAGCGGCAAACGGCACACTTACAGAGATTGGGGCCTTAACACTGCTTGAATAGGGCTGTCGTATTGTGTAAACAAGGTACGCTACACCTAGTACATTTTTCGATTTCGACCGTTTCTTGACGTCCCATGCCGGCAACCCAATTGACGGCAAGGCGATTCTGGGAGGCAACACAATTATGTTGTCTACGAAAAATTATTTTAATAAAATCGAAAAATGTTTTTGGTCATGTTGTCTCCGCTGGAAAGAGTGGCAGGTCGCACTGTCCCACGAAATCCATGCGGGTAGCTTCCTCCAACACAATCTAAAGAGAAGTTGATGCGAGTAGCGAGTGGCAATATAACACCCGCGGGACTCCGTACGTTCATCGTTAGGAACAAGCAACATCTCTTGCGGAAACGCGCCGCAACTACCCTAGCAAAAGCAGGGCTGCGCAGGCGTGACCTGCTTCCCAAAGCAATACTTCTACTGCCACGGAAAGCCTCGAGATCTGCATTTCCGCATGTCGCCGGAACTGTAGGGGTGGGATTGTCGTCCTCGAAGGACGCAATGCTCTGTGTAGAGCCTCTTTAATAACAGCAGTGTTCGATTCTTCTTCTTTTGAAATCCTTCATCAACATAAGTGATAGGTGGTGCTCCCATCGAGGTGTAGGTCTAAGGAAGAAAATCAGTCCGAGTCCACTGCTGTTGCCCCGGGCATTTTCGCTTAGGTGGTCTCGGCTGGATGCAATGCGAGAACGTGCGATGCAGCGCGGCAACGTGCCTCTTTGCGGAGCCGATAGATTCCGGCGAGGAAGCAAGGTGACTCCGAAGCCGCATCATTTGTCTTGCGGCCGTAGCGAGGCGTTCGTTCTCTTTCGCTGTTCGGTGTACCACTGAGACGGAAATAGCACAGTACCTTGTCTCTGTCGAACATATCTGTTTTCCTTAGACCTTACCTGCCATTCCGCCTAATATATTAGGCGCTGAAGGCGGGGAAATTGGGGGAGTGCTGTGGAGAAAAGATGTGTATTAGCTTATCAGACCAGAGAAAAACAGACAAAGATCCGTGAAACTACAAAATTTACATTTAATTACGTTTTCCTGCATTGCTTGCGTGCTTTACAGGCATACTGTCGGGCCAAATCTAGATTCCTCTTGTCCAATACAAACTCCCCGGTGTTCCTTCAATGTGACCGCTTTGGGATACGACGAGTGAACTTCTCAGCATTCTTTCCACGCCATAAAACCAGCACACTTCCTTGAAAGAACCAGATTTTCCGGGACGGGAACTAAAAATTGTGGCATAGGCAGCAGAAACAAGCGTACCCGCGATATAATTTTCGAAGCTTTAACTTGATGGTTGAGGTGAGCAAAAAGCTTATATTTGCTGTAGCAGTGCGGATGCTTGCGTCCAGAAGGCTCTGGTATACGAGGATGAGAAGAAAATCGATGTCGCCCAGGGAGAAACTAGAAGGACGCAATCTTGTTCTGATCGGCCTCGGTAAGGTGGACACCACCGGCGTCTGGATGAGCCGTTTAGGCATTACGCACATCATGCTTCGTCAAACTGCTGCTTCAACTGCGCGCAAGGCTGTTGCCTTCTACCGCTGTCAACGGTAAAGGATGGCCTCCAGCGGGCAGCACACATTCTTTCTACGAACACTTCTCTACAGATTCACTTCTAACGTCCCAGTACCCTCCAACCAACCGCAGAAAAGGCGGACGAAAAATTAAGACAATTTCACCTGACAAGATACAAGAATGAATTTGTTCCTCTCCCCTTTCCTCCAAGCATGGTGGCGTGCACTATTTAGAAAGAACAAGCAATGCAGCGTCAGTAATATGAGGGGAGAAAATGCAAGGAATTACAGGACGGGGGGTACCAAGATGAAGCAAGAAAGCGAAAAAGTCATAACGAGAGGCGTTGATCCCACTTACTGCGTTTCTTTCTTTACACCATTCCTCTGGATGAAAGGCTTCCGTCGTTACCGTAGGCCGTATACGCACCGACCAGTCTTCTCCTACCACATTATTAATGGTATTCCTCGTCCCGCTTTCATCGCCGTGCAGTTCCCGAGGTGCCTCTGCCCTTTGATTGCGTCCTTCGCCATGTTCTCGCTCTCCTGGCAGCTTCCTGTGGCGATGTCATTTGTCTTTGGTGGATGTTTGGTCTAAATCTTCATGCAGCACATCAGGAGTGACTCGGTGTATTTAATAAATGTGTAGGCCCATTTACGGTGGCAAGATCAGCGTATGCATTCTTTGGAAAAACAATTTCCTCGCCTGTACGTCTGTTTCAAACTTCCGCGGGTACACTTCTTCTTCTTGTTTACTCTTTAAGGCCAGAATACGTAGAATGTACGGCGAACAGATGACAAACAACTCTCAGCCGGCGCGCGCCCGACGTGCGGTGGCGGAAGAGAAATTCTGCAGAAATTCAGAGAAGTATCTACTAATGCGTACCATTCTTATGCCACTTGTCTTGAGTGTGAGTTCTTAAAGTCAAAATTTTTGGTTTTTCTAGATCCTGTCCGGCCAATTATCTCCATTTACGCTATTATAACCTTTCGAAGCAGTAACATTCGCGAATTCTGCATTATTGCGGAAATGCAGGGCGTTATACGGATTCCCGTTTTCCGTAATTGCTTAATATTTATCTTATTTTTGTTTTTCAAAAAATCGTTCCACCAATTATATCCATTTACGCTGCCCTAAAGACTACATTTGGAACTTCGCGGAAATCTGGATTCTTGTGGAAATGCAGGGCTTTGCATGGTTAGATATTTTTCGTAATTCTTTTTAAAATATTTCTTATTTTCTTAGCGTTTCAAAATTTCTTTATACCAATTATCTTTTTTGCGCTTATGGGTCTAACTTCCGATTACGATTATACGTCTGACTTCCGAAAAATCTCCATAATTGCTGAAATGCAGGTAGTTATACGGTTTGCCATTTGCTTTGTATTTTCATATTTTGGTTTTTTTGTTATTTTTTCAAACTTTTGTTCGACCATTGATCACCATTTACCCCATTATAATGACTACAGGTGGAACTTTCTCGAATCTGCATTATTGCCAAAATGCAGGGCGTTACTCGGTTCGCCATATTGCAGAATTATTTTACACTTTTCTTATTATTTACTTTTTGGAAATTTCGTTCGACCAATTATCTTCGTTTACGCTATTGTAACGGTTACAGGTGAAACTTTAGTGATATCTGGATTTTAGTGGAAATGTTATGCGTTATACGTTTTGACATTTTCAGTAATTATTTTATATATATTTATGTTTTAGTTCTTCAAAATTTCGTTTGACCAATTATCTTTTTTTACGTTGTTGTAACGACTGCATTTGGAACTTTCCCTAAATCAGCATTATTCTGAAAATGCAGGGCGTTACACGATCCGCCAGTTTTCGTAATTATTTTATGTTTTTCTTCTTTTTTATTTTTTTCAAAATTTTGTTAAACCAACTATCTTCATTTACGCTATTAAGTCGAACACGGATATATCGAACTCCAAGGGGATCACGAATTAGTTCGATATATGAAAAATTCGATATAAAAAATATGGGCTCTGAGACCTCACCTATGGCGGACGATCACTTACCGATCGTCGCATTCAAGAATGACAACTAATTCCGCACTCACGACGCAATAGGACACTTTATTTCCGTGAAAAAAAATCGCTCATCTTGGCCTGCTTCTTCGTCCTGGAAATGAAATTAAAGACGCTGGTCTCGATCTTCTCGAGGCTGCACAACTAGAAAATTCCAGCGGCACGCTGCGCCTTCGCACACCATGCACAACACGCACGCAAAAGAAGAACAGCGCGCACGTACCACAAGAACTTTTAAGGTAACAATTCCAAGGCTCTCTTAACGGACTCCAACAAAGCGCTCGCGATGGTCATCTCCGAGAGAAACAGTGATCTCCGAAAGGTGCGGGACAACTCGCCCAACAGCAGCAACAGCAGCAAAATGCAAAAGAAGGAGGAGGCCGCCAGCGCCTTCGTTCCCTGTTCCCTTTCCCGAGACGACATCGGGGGAAGACAGACCCAGAGAGAGAGAAAGAAAAACTCTTTTTCGGCAAGCCGGGGAACGTACGCAGCCGAAAAAGAAAAGGACGTGCGCAGTCGGGGCAGATGCCTACCCTCGCACTGGTCATATTTCCGAGCGTTCGGGCTTGTGTGCCTAGAGAGATTTAGCATACCTGGCTCCGTCCGCTTACGCTACGGCGGCCGGTAGAGGGGCCCGACTGGGCAAGCGCCAATTCGTTACGGTAGGGGGATTACTTACGCGAGCCAGTCTTCGCCATGCCCGCGCATTCCTCCACATACTCCTCAACCTCAATCGGGAGTGCAGCGACCGCCGAAGAGCACCTTCCAACTCGCGCGGCGTTCGATATACCCAATGTCGGGAAAAATACGGTTCGATATAAACGTACGAATTCCTATACTTTTACACAGAATTTTCAAGGGGATAATTTATGAGTTCGATATAGACAATAATTCGATATACCCGTGTTCGATATATCCGTGTTCGACTGTATAACGATCACACGTGCAACTTTCGCGATATCTGCATTATTGTGAAAGTGGCACGCGCTATACGTTTTCACGTTTCTCGTATTTTTTTTTATATTTTTGTTATTTTTAGCTTTTCAGTTTCGTTCGACCAGTTATCTCCATTTACGTTAGTATAACGATTCCATCTGGAAATTTCCCGAAATCTGCAATATTGCGGAAATGCCGGGCGTTACATGGTTCGTCAGTTTTCATTGTTATTTTATTATTTTTAATTTTTCTAGTTTTTTTCAAAATTTCGTTCGACCAATTATCTCCACTTGCGCTATTATAACCGTTGCAGGTGGAAATTTTGCGATATCTGCATTATTGCGCAAATTACTTTTTTATTTTATTTATTTTTATTTTTTTATTTACAAAATACTGCAGGCCTTTTTGAGGCCCAAGCAGGAGTGGGGTACAATATTCTGATACACATTAACATTGCAAGCAAAAAGTAAAGAATAACTAATAAAAAGCAGCGCAAGGGGAAAAAAGACAAGGGCATAGTAAGCCGAGGTTTGGCATACAAGGCATGTATCAAAACATGAAGAACAGGAAAAAAAAAAAGACCATTTATAACGCCATACAACAGCAACTGATATGAGGGAGAACACATGACAGCTTAAAATTTCACATGTTAAGAAAATTTTCAATTGACCGGGGTACATCATTTGAAAGAATATGTGGCCGGGGAGGGCAATTCCAATCTATTATGGTTCTTGGAAAAGAAAGGAATGTTTAAACTTCTCTGTACGTGGCAAAAATGGGAGTTAGACCTACAGGAGATGGTGATGTCGTGTGGGTCTTGTGGTTGAAGGCTGAAGGTAGTAGAGGAATCGAGCTTAAGTACTGATGCCAGAGATGAAAAAGAAATGTTAGCCTAGCAAGCTTCTCCGAGATTCTAAGGAGCTAATTCCATTTGCGTCATTAGTTCGTAGGAGAATCAGACCTTTATATAACGATTATACGTAAAGGCGAACTGCAAGTCTGTTAATGTGTTCAAGTTTGTTAATATCTTTCTTATAGAAGGGGTCCCAAACATACATGCATATTCTAGTCTAGACCTAATTAAACGAGTTGTAAGCCAACAGTTTAAACATGCGGGGGCGACTACTTGAGCCTGTGTCCTGACGAGACCAAGTTTGCGACGAGCAGAATGCGCAGACAGCATCGATATGTTTGGACCATGTTAGGTGACTAGTGAGTGTTACGGACGGCCAGGTACTTAAAGCTTTCAGTTTGAGCAATTGCAGACGTCATTAATGCGGTATTGAAATTCAGCGGGACATTTTTGTGTTGGTAACGCGCGCATATGAACACTGTTTTCTCGAGATTAAGTTTCATGTGCCACTTATCGCACCAGTCAGAAATAGCCCTTATACTACCAGTTAAAACAACCTGGTCATTGTTATTTTTAATTTCCTTGTAAACTCAGCAATCGTCGGCAAATAATCTAATAGTAACGCTCTCATCAATACAGGCTGTTAGATCATTTATGTAAATTAAAAAAAGCAACGGGCCTAGGACGCTTCCTTGCGGGACGCCAGAATTAACGGGAAGGAAGTCAGAGTAGTGGCCATCTACATCGACGAACTGACGGCGCGTGTTGAAGTAGGACGATATCCATTTAACTAGGTTGTAAGGGAAGTGTAATCGGTTAAGTTTCAATATCAGACCAGAATGAGAAACCCGATCAAATGCTTTGCTGAAGTCCATAAATATTATATCCGTTTGACCAGATTTATCGAGAGTGGACGCGAGTGTATGAACGGTAGAAATGAGTTGGGTGGTGGTCGAGAAGCCTTTTTGAAAGCCGTGTTGAAACGGAGTTAAAAGATTATTGTCTTCTAGAAATGTAATCATAAAATTTGCAATACAGTGCTCCAACAGCTTGCAGGATGTACACGTACAGGATGTACACATGCGTTATACGTTTTGACATTTCCCGTTATTATTGTTTATTGTTCAGGTTTTGGTTTTTCAATATTTCGTGCGAACAGTTACCTCTATTTACACTATTATATCGATTACAGGTGGCACTTCTGCGATATCTGCTTTTCCGCGGAAATGCAGGGCGTTACACGGCCCTCGCTGGGGGGTGCTCGGCAAAGAATGCTGCGCATTAAGACGTAGTCTGCCGCCCGTCTAGCTGGACAAGAAAAGCTTGTCGGCGTTGGAGCCGCGGCGATGCGGCAAACCGCAGGAACCAATCAGGTCTTCGAATTTACCCTCCATGGCGAGTACAGACCGCTGGTGGACGGCAGCTTTGGAAGAGTTTGATAGAAGTACGCTTGGCTCCCGCCTGTTCGAGTTAAAACAACGGATTGTAAATCTGAGACCGTTTTAGCAAACTGAGGTTGCGAAAAGGGAAGTCCGCGCGATTTTATAGCTCAGGCCTCGCGCAAAACACGGTCTCGACCACGGAGAAATAAGTATTTGAGGAGGGGAAACCGCTGGGCTGGGACAGCGCGGGCCGCCGGTGCGTTAATGTCACTGTCTCGCGAGGAGGAAATGCAGCTTCCGGAGCAGCACAACAGATGACGCACCAAGTACGTTGCCGTTGCTTTTTGAAGCCCGGGCGGGTTGCTTGCGGACAAAATCGCTTATCCGCGAGCCGGTGCAGGAAGAACTATGCGCAGGCTGCGGAAATGAGCCAGAAACCATGCAACATATTGTAACGGAGTGCAAAAGTATCCGTCCAGTCCTCAGTGATGGGGCCGTCCAGCTTCCGGAAGCCCTTGGCTTTAAGGTTAGCGGAAAAGTGAATTGGACCGCAGTAGAGGTTAGTAAAAGAAGGTTAGAATGTTGGTGGGAAAAGAGCAGAGAATAATCTGGGAAGACATGTGAACAAAGAAGTCAGACTAGCACAAAAATTTCGTAAACGTTTTTTCTTTTATTTTGATAATATTATTTTTTTCTTTATTCTGTTTGTAATTTTTGGCGAGGTGATTGAACAACCGCGTTGCGAGTAAGGCCGCTGTGCAATGCCACCCCCGTTACAAAAGGGAAGCCACTAGGCATCATCATCATCATCGTTGTTTACATGTTTTTCTATGGACGTGACGCACAAAAATCGTAATATCATCGAATTATTGGGAAAATTGCCAGGTTCTTTCTGTAAAATAAATAAACAGAAGTGCTGGACTCTTTAGCATCAGTTATTTCTAAATACTGCCATATTTACAAGCCGTACCGCACTTGAAACGAAGCACGAGAAGGAATCCCGGAGTAGATGACGTCTGCCGACGCCGCCTTCCCGCCATGAGTGGTTCACTCTCCCCGCTCTCGCCACTCGCGGGCTTCTGAGATTAGCCCGCGCTTTTCATGTTGCACAGGCAGGGCGGCGAGGTTAGGACACTCTAAATATGAACTAATGGCATAGAGGATAAGAATCATAATTCATTGTCACTAATCCTACCAAGATTCTCAACTTTATGTTCTTTTTTTTTTGCTGTAGGTTTCGCGTTCTAAAAAAATCAATGCGTCTTCGTCTTTCGACAACTATGTTTGAAACGCGAGGATTTCTTCCGCCGCAAACCGACTCCAATGAAAGTCCATTCTAGCGAGGGATTTGTCGGCGTCGCCTGCCCACGACGGCAGCCGGCTATGCACAAACTCACCTTGAAGCGGCGAAATTGACCTTGAAGCGGCGACCTTAGCGCCCCACGACGTGAATTTATTGCGCTACCGGAGCAAGCCCTGTTGGGCCTCCTCAATAATTCCTCCACCCAACTTGCCTTCGCTTGCCTTCGGTGCCTTGCCTTCGGTGAAGTACCGTATAGACTGGCAGAACAACGTACCTTAGCAGACGCCTACTTTGTGGAAAGGGATATCCCTGTAATTTCGTACGTCGACAGATATAGGGGACAATACGGCTAGCTTTAACCCCAAATAGTTATAAACCTCGCGTGTAAAATCTAATCTCGGCGCTAAAGTTCACAGCACGCAAATTGCCCTCCCCTGTACTATACCTCGCAAGGTATGTAAGTCTTAGCCGCTTGGGTCCAGGCTTGGCCCATAATAAACGCCCATTTCTTTCTCTCTCGCTTTCCCTTCGCTCAGTTTATTAGAGCTCTCCTAGCCCAGCCAAGCGCAGCGCATTTTAAAGCGACTGCGAATGCAATCTAAGCGGCGGGTGCGGTAATTATGCACGCCATTGTTACGGCTGGCTTAGCCGTTGCACTCAGTCTACGAGAAGCGGAACACGAGTTAGGCGCGTAGGCTAAACGCGCGTAAATCTTAAGACAAGAGGCCCCTTTGTGTCTCGAGCGGTTGCGTGCAATCGTCTGTGCTTTAGCAATACTCTTTTATGGCATTAATTAATACCCAACTCGGGAATTCCTGCCAGCACACAGACGTTTGGTGAAAGCAATTATTTACGAACCTCCGCGGTGTCTGGGCCAGTGATGTTTGGAACGCGAGGCCCTCCCTAAACGCCGAGGCGTCAGCAGATGTTTGGTCCCCTTAATAATCCGGTTTACGAGCGGCGTGAATCGAGTAGTGGGTGTGGTTGTTTTTGAAAGGTGCGGGGTGTATGTCATCTTTCCTCTGAGTACCAGACTCTCACGCTCACTGTTTCCGCTCTTTCCTGCATGCGGGCTTTGATATAACTCAAACCTTTTTTTGGTCTAAATCTTAAAGAAATGCGTGACAATCACATGGGTAAATTGTGGGATAACACGAAGAAGCTGATTGATTGATGGTAGGGTTTAACGCGCCGACGCAACGAAGGCGATTAGGCGTGCCGTAGTGGAGGGATCCGGATTAATTTTGACCCCCTGGTGATCTTTAACGTTCGCCGAAATCTCGTACACACGGGCGTTTTGGCTTTTCGCCTCGATCAGAAAAGCGGCCGCCGCTGCCGGAAATCGAACCCACGACCTCGTGCTCAGCAGCGCAACGAACGCGAAGAAGCGGCCGCTTGCTCTGGTGTATTCTTATACCCACCCATTCCGCGACGTGAACGTTCACCTATGCTGTACCGCGCTCTTTTTCAAACCACTCTGCGTGACCTTTCTAAAAGAGTGCTCAAGGCCAAACGCTTCACTCCGCGCCGGATACGAGCAGCCAGCGTTACGTGGTGGATGACGTCAGTGGGTTCCACAAACTGTGCACCTCCATCAGCCACAGTCCCCCTCCTCATCTTCCTGCTCCTCCAAGGGTACTACTTCGGATGCCAGGGAGGGAGAAGGACGACCGCTTTTGAACCATTGTATTAGCGGATATTGCTTTCGTGGTACAGAGCTGGCTTTCCCGCAAAGCGTTTTGAGCACGGACTACATACTCACCTGCCAGTCTACTGCGGAAAGTACCGCGGTGGTTGCGGCTGCCGTTTGAAGATTGGCGACAGCGACACGCCACGGGGAACGTGCGAGCGGGATTTCCCTATCGTCGCAATAGTCCCAGAGTAGCAAAGCCGCTCTGCGAGGTCATTTTGGGCAATATGGTCAGACTGATTCCGGTCTACAGCCGTCATGCCAACGTCAAACTTTAAAACTTCAGCCGCACAGTTTCAGTCGCAAAACTGAAAAATTAACCCAGCAGCCCAACCGCAAAACTCGAAAAAATTACTCGCAGAAACATGGACGCTTTGTAGAGCTGGCTGATCGTGCACGAAGTGGAACAAAGAGCTGTGGCCTTTGACCTAATCTGTTAAAATATCCCGTGCTTACGTTGTGCCATTCCACCGACAGGAACGAGAGGAACGCAATATACCGAAATATAATGTTAAACTATATGCTTCAAATAAAATCTGAACTCACCAAAAAGGTGGAGTAAAAAAAGAAAAAGAAAGCCTAAGCCGGCGTAATAAAAATTAGCCGGAAATATACACCCTATCTTCGCACTACGACCAAAGGCACCAACATCGGTAAAACAAGTGAGTGCCGATAATATTTCCATAAAAATGCGTCGGGAGAACGGAGCCAGCGCAGCGCCATCTACCGCGCCTCCGCGCAACACTGGGTAGGCCGAGCCTCACCGTCCTGGCCAGCCGCCTGCTTTACACACTGTGCCCGCGCCCTTGCAAAGGCGTCTGTCAAGTGGTTAGGTGCGGCTATAAGTGGCTTAAGTTTGTGGGGTACGCTGCAATGGCGACAGGATGGAGTGTTATCGACTGAGAGGTGTTAAAAGAAACAAAGCCCAAAAGGAAAGCTACCGCCTTCGCTGCCCTGAAGGCTGGTCACGTGAAATTTTTAGAAAATACAACGGCGATGACTACCAAGCAGATTACATGCTGCTGTCAAAGTAAAGTATATCGGTTTGCCAGCTGTTAATAGTCGCAAGCTTACAATAAATTGGTTGGTTTCTCTGCATCGTGCATGCGTCTTCCGCTGCGTTTATAATGAAAATTCATGCGGCACGTAACAATCAGCCGTATTTTAATTGTAAGAGAACTAATTGATGGCTGCAACATCTCACCCCTTTTTTGGAAAAAAATATGATTGTTTTTAAACAAAGTAGCGCCATTTGTTTGAAAATAAGCTGTCAAAAAGTCGAAATACCTACGTCAGTACAAGATATAAAAGCAATGCATGTGGGATTTTTGCACTGCAAATAAATGCTGTTCAATAAAACAAAGTCGTTTTAACGGGGCTCACAACAGCAACATCAGAGAACAATAAAAAATAAACGGAGTTTATGACTATTCTAATATTTGGAGGCCCTGCGTACCCCGTAAAAAGGAAGCGGTAGTCTTAAATCGTTCACGGGCATTTCCTGGCGGGCTTGCAGCGAAACCAGTGTACGTTGTGAATGTATTCACGGAAAAGGAGACGGAAGGCACAGAGGTTGAGTCTTCCTTTCGCTCATGAGGCAATACTGCTTCACCTCGTACGCGGAGCAAGAAAACGTGCTCCCTCCGTGATGTCGGGGTGGAACGAACTGGCACTAGCGGAAACGAACTGTCAGGGGCGAGGAGCAGGACGCATTCTGGGAATGTTTGGCGATAATTCAAGCCATGAAATTGAAAATCGTCGTCAGGTTCGTTTCCCTGCCACAGCGGCCGCTTTTCCGATAAAGGCGAAAAGTGAAAACGCCCGTGTGTTCGAGATTCCGGAAACGTGAAAGATCCCCAGGTAGTCAAAATTAATCCCGATCCATCCACTACGGCGCGCCTCATAGCCTGTCTGGCGTCGGCGGATTGAACCGCACAATAAATCAATCGAAAATCACCGCCAGTTCGTTCGCAGTTCTCGATGCTTTGCACCAGCCTGATACACATTGGAGCCCGCGTATTTAAGGTAATTATACTTGCTTTGAAGTCAATGCTCTAGCACGTAGCGCAGCGTACAGACCGCACTACACCCAAACAATCGGTCCTGTGAGATGGAGCACCGTACTCGCAAAACCACGGTGGTCCGATTTGGAGAATACAAACAAAACGGCTTCTCTCCAATGCTGTGAACAGCTAATTAATTTGTGCTTTCTAGCTGAAACACAAATTAACTGAAAAAAAAATGTGGAAACGTGAAAACGTGCGCACGAAATGCTCCACCTGGTTCTGGCTATGCTGGGAAGTCAATATCGCTTGACCCCTTCCTCCGTACGCGTAGTCAACAGTTCAGTCCTTAAGTCTATTCCTAGCCCGGTGCGGTAGAATTACTGCCGTATGTTTTAGTTAATATAAAAGTTAAAAATTGCATATTCTACATTTCATCCGGTGCCGCCAATCAGGAGCGCAACCGAAACACGAGCACGCTGGCGAGCGGCGGCCGACTCAGTATTTTTCTTTCTCCCCGATGGCGGCGCTGGGTGTCGCGGCTCAGTGTCGCCCTCTGTTCACTGCACCGCGCCTATAAGTACGAGTGTGGAGCCAGCAACGTAAACAGGAAGCTTTCCGGGCGAAGTTCTATTGAAACAAACGGATTCACTAGAGAACAGCAGGCGGGGCTCCGCGAGTGTGTAGCATGCGGTTTTCTTGGCCATCAATTTGTCATTGACCACGGAGGAAAAACCAACGAGAAACCAAACGACCAGTAAACCAGCGCTTTGATTCACGCCATTGTTTTCTTGTTCCGGGGCAGTCGCACTCGCATGTTGCCATCGGCTGGCATTTTGTTCTTACCCGTGGCTCCCTCTACGTGCGACAGAAAAATGTACACAGTAGACGAGGATTTCCCGTCACGTTTAGCTTTCTGCTTCGGCCTTTCCAGCTTCATCACAAGCTTTTCTATGACGCAATGTGGGCGAGCTGTAGACGCGCGAAGCAGAAGCACTGGGAGATTGCCTCGAGCTCTTTGGAAATCATCGCTCGCCAGCGATGGCGGTGGGCCGTGGGAGAGGAAGTGTTCCGAAAGGCGGCCTTGCTGAACGGTGGAAGCCCGCGCACCGGAAGACGGACGAACGAGCCGCGGCCATCGCCGGTGCCGCTGCGCAAGACTGATCACCGAAGCGCTGACCTCGAGGGGCGCTAGTTTGTTCGACTGCTGCGTCTCCTTTCTGCTGGAATGATTGGGCGTTTCTGCTATATACACGATTGTTTTTCTTTCTCTTGGATTTTGTAGCTGATACCCACTGTCGATAACAAGTCCTGCATTATTACCTTTTACGCCGATGCGCGTTATCTTCGTACCGTTTCCTATCTTTTTTCTATCACTCTTTTATTGTTTTTATGGGCGTGAGGCACGTGTAATGCAGGCTTACAGGCTTCTTCTTGTGAAGTTTTCAGTTCTTTCGAACTGCGGCAGTGGTTCTGTAAATTGAGTTTCCACGCCTTGTTCGTTGTTCAGGAATAGCGTTTTATGTTAGGCAAATGGCTGGTCAAGTACTCACAACGAAGGAAGGTGAAATGAGGGTTCACCTGCTTGGACTCTGCAATGCTGAGCTGCAGCAGCACAAAAACATAATTTGTCTAATTTTCTTGTTCTCCAATTACTGGTCGAGAGGAAGGTAAAATAGACAGTGACAAGTGTTTTTTTATTGCGATGGCCAGGGGCTTCTGATTGATTGATTGTGGGTTTTAACGCGCCGACGCAACGCAGGGGATGAGGCCCGCCGTAGTGGAGGGCTCCGGATTAATTTTGACCACCTGGGGATCTTTAACGTGCGCCGAAATCTCGTACACACGGGTGTTTTTGCTTTTCGCCTCCTTCAGAAAAGTGGCCGCCGCGCCCGGGAATTGAACCCGCGACCTCGTGCTCAGTAGCGCAACGCCTTGGCAGGAGCTTCTACTGGAGTAACAAAAACATTATCAGCAGCACCAAACAACTCTCTCGTGTGCATGAAACATCAATGATCTTGAGCAGCGTTAACAAAAAGTAATTAAATTCATAACTCATTGATCGCGCTATGGCCCAATGTACGTTCGAATTAAATTACAAAGCAGGCAATTTCGTTGGTAGCTTTTTTTTTTGTAAATGAAAATACCATAACTGCAACCATTACTAACGCTGGACAAATTGAATTGTTAACAGAAGAAAATGAATCAGCAGATGCACTAGTTACCACCAAAACAATCAAGTATGTAAAAGGGCATTGGAATGGCTTCGCTTTCTGTAGAATTAACAGCAATATGGTTTTGTACTGAAAGGCGGAAAAAAAATTTACCTTGTAACTTTAAATGCGGTTGGCATTACTGGCACCGTCAAAGAGTTTCTGGCTGATCCGTAGTCGTCTAACCGTGTTCCCGATTTAGGGCGTCGATTAGACCTTCAAAGCGAGGAGGGTGAAGGGGTGTGAGAGGTACTGGAGGGAAGGAATGGGGGGAGGAGTGAGGGGCCAAATGGTCTCCAAACAAAGGAGGGTGGAGGTAGAGACTCAGGAATAATGTAGGGGAATGAAGAGGCAGAAGAGAGGCAAAATGAATTCAGCTAGTCAATACAAATCCCTCACACAACTCCGAGAGGGCCAATTGCGCCACGGCGACAGTCATCGGGGATACGTTCAGTTTGAGTTTTATGCAGCTCGCACCAAGAAATTCTTCGTTTCTAACATGTGAGTGATCGTCATCAAGGCGAGCAGCAGTATACACACCCGCTGGCGTGCACCGCCGGTATTTCCGCGGCTTGATGTGCAGTCACGGACAATTGAATACGAACCGCGGAACGCACGGCCGAAGATACTGGTGCCGCCATCTAGCAGCGGCCGTTGAAAAGACATGCGCAGTTGAGATGTCGGGAGCGAGGGTGCGTGTCAGATCGCGATATGCCGCTCTCTCCTCTCTCCCATGCTTCCCTTGTCGCCATGCCGCAAAAGCGCTGTAAACAATTAGCGATGTGGCGGGAGATAATAACTGCGGGCACTGCGTGCTCGGCGCACACGAGCGCCCGCTCCCCTTCTGCGCGGGCGTCACATCGCCTACATAGCATTGCATGTGTGGTGCAGTATCTTCCTCAAATAAGGATGGACAACTGTTACACGCCCAAAACGATGTTCAGTGCTGCCCGCTAGGGTTCTACAAGCAATGAGGTGCCCCCGAAAAAAGAAGACGAAAAGAAAACTCTCAGTGGCTTAGCTCGGCTATGCCAGGATATACGTAGCGTGACCTAAGGTTCAGCTGGCTATTCTTAGCTTTCATGGTTGTCTAGGATTAGCTTGATTATCATGCTTACTGGTGCTTCAGTGACACAAACACGGTATACGCATTATGTGTCACATGTATATTTATGAAGGCTCCAGTGCAGCGTCACCAATCGCCCCAGAACTAAGCTGGTTCCACAGGCGCACGCCGGTGTTGCTACGTCGCACGGGCCATCGGTTCCACACCCGGTCACCACTCGCATGACCATCAAGTGGACCGGGCCGCCACGTGCGGAACGGAGATCGGCGAAGACGCTGGGCGCGTGGGATGTGTGAGGGATTCCGGGCAGCGAGGAACGTTCTGTGTGCCGTGTGACATCAGTGCTCCTCGCGCATGCGCAGAGCACGGCTCTCCAGGAGCCACGCGAAACTGCCCAACCTCAGCCAGTGTAGCTCACGCTACAAAATACCGAGCGCACGTGAGCTTGCGCCATGTGCGAGCGCCCGGCGTCCGCCAGCTTGACTTTGGGGAACATTCTGCCCAGCGTTCGTGGCGTGACCTCTCGCAGGTTGATCGTGAAGCACAGACGTCGAGTTCTCGCTAAAGAAGCCCATTTCGGGAATCCGGTTGCCGCGGGTTCTAGCGTGTGCTAACGCGACCTACTTCGGGGGATGTGTGAAAGGCTGCGGACAAAACTACCCGGGCCTGACAGCCAGGGACAACTTTCAGCGGCAAGTCCGGAAGTACATATGAGGTGCAATAGCAGAGCCTTCCAGGAAGGGAGAAGGGTGCCTGTTCTGCTGTTTCTCCAGCCTTGCACCACTTGTGCAAGCTGCGCGAATTTTTCCTTTCGTATGTTTTGCTATAAAACAGAGGTAGCCTAAAATTGGGCAAAGTTTAACACATCTGAACCTAGTTATCGCGACGAAAAGATCTGTTTGGCTTCATTTTGCCAAGTCCATGGACGCAGTGTTTTACGAAAAATGGGTAACACCTTCCCCCCTTGACCTCTGGTGGCGGCGCGCCATTTATGGCGTGGCTCAAAATCCGACGCACGTAAAGCAGCCTTTATACCATCACCTAGTCACGTGGTCTCGCAGCGGCGAGGTTTCGAGAGAGATCACCTGCCACGCTTCTCCACAGCTGATCACTTGGCGAGACGTCGCACCTGTCCCACTTGAGTTCCGCCAGCTCAACCTCATTGCGATGCAATGCATGACATTTCCAGACGTGGCATAGTAGAGCTTTCGCGCTAAAAATTGCATTTTGGAACTTGCAACATGTGTTAAGCCTGCGCTACACACTTACCGTTTACTTACAAAAGCACCTAATTGATTGTTAATGTGCCGCTTGACAGATAATGCCTTTGGAAGGCCTTTCGAAGACATTTGCAACAGTTGGGTGGCACTGGTATTAAGCGCTGAAGAAAAGCGGCTGAATAGACGCATCCGTTTGCTAGATCCGTTGACAAAGAATCACCTGCGTTAAGCATTCCGGCTCCGTGCATTCATAGGTACTCATGTGGCCATGAAGAAAACTACACGGCATGAAGTTAAATAAAAATGAGCATATTGAATTGTTAGCCAAATGCTGCGTTGCTTTTAGCCGAACTCTCGAGAGGTGAATCGAACTTTCTGATGGCGGTTCCCTTTCTTTGCCTAGTTATAGCGCGTTCAGAGAGTACTGAGCCTACGGCGCCTGGAAAGCGCGGAGAAAGTTAGTGTAAAAAGCCATGGCACGTAAATGCTTGACCCCCTTCAACTGGCACGAAGTATTACAGTCCTGCCACTCGAAGCATTCTCAATACTCTTCATGTAAATTGTGCGCATAAATTGGATTACTTTAAAAAGCGCGTAAATGAAGCAGGTCATTCGTTAGCATATAAAAGAAAACGAAAGGGGGAAAAATGAGGACGGAGCTGCCGCGATACAGGAACGTGCGGAACCACTGGGAGCTTATCATTTAAAGCTATGAATATTAACAAAAACGTTGAAGTAAAAGTGACGTTGAGGCGAATGCGGTGAACAACTGCTTCGTCGCGCTTTCCCAGGCCACACGGCATGCGGAAAGTTCAGGCGGGATCAATTCTGTACAATGGCTGATAATTTCTTGATCCGTCCGTCCATATTGAGAGTTGTAACTGCCGAGCCACGGAGTACGCAAGCGTCGCGGGGTCACGTCGAGAGAAAGGAATCTGGATGATGACACTAGATTGGGTGTGGGCCGCGCAAGCTGTTTCGTCGGCCACCACATTACCATTCACCCCACAATGTCCAGGCAGCCACTGTAACCCTACCTCGTGAAGCAAGCTGGCAGCCTGTGTATGCAGGATGTGTATTTTGTGGGCCAGTTATTTGCGCGGAAATGATGCTAGTTGTTGAAGCTCCGCCATTGAATCCGTGAAAATCACCCACACAGAAGCGTCTTGCCCAAGAATGTACTGCGAAGCGGAGCTCAAGGCAGCAAGTTCTTAGGTCGTCGATGTTGTTTTGTGGCTTAATCTGGCCGCAATTGTGGTCCGCGTCGATGGAAATCAGATTCCGACAGCAGATGATGTTGCCGTCAGCGATGGATTAGTGTAGATATGCTTGAGGTTTCCTGCATAATGCCCCATCTCTAACTCGTCCTGCCGAAGGTTTTATTAACAAATTTCGCGCGAGCGCTGCATTGACTACCCACATCACACGTAAATGGCATCACCCCACTGGCGATCCTCCGCCCTACTGCCCATATTGCAACACAGCTACAATAGCAAACCTGACCCACCTTATTTGGCACTGCTCTGCGTACCAATCCTTCCGCCTCATCCTGTCGGATGCCCCACCCAATCAAGCGAGACACCCCCCCCCGGACACTCAGCTACCCCCGATTTCCTTGCTGCCCTTGGGCGCTTCGCTCTCGAGAGTGGCCTCGCAAAAGTAGTTTAGCCGGGGTTTTCCACCCCCGTGTGTGCATTCAGGAACTGACTATTCCTCTCCAGGATCTTCAAATGAACATCACCTCGTGACCACCTCCTCTCCCTCCCCTTTCCCCCTTCTCCCCCTTCCGGCCCCTGGGTCCTCCTTGTGTTAATAAAAGATTTTCACTCACTCACTCCGTCGCTTTCCGCGACAGCATAGCACCGCGTTTATTTAACATTATGCACCACACGCATCTAGTGCCAGTTCCGTACGCTGGGGTGAATGGTGTCTCCCATAGCGCTTAAACGCACAACCCTTTTCTCGCGCCTTGAGCAAGGCTTATTTTCAGGCTTTCTCTGCCTCCCTTATTGGCTCTTTGGGGGAAGAAATGATAGGCGTACAACAACTGGGAGGTGTACCACGTTGAGAGTCAAACGCGAGTCCGTCTCAGTTGCTGCTGCCTCTCTCGAACTATTGTATTAGGACGGTACACAGCAACCAGGCTTCGCATGAGATTTCTGTGATTCATATTCTTCAGGTGCAGGGAGAACGGAAATGCTAAAAGCTCACCTAACCTTTCTCATGATGAGAGAATGCGTGAGCATCACTAGAAGCATTTGTATGGGTGGGCATATGGGCGCCACTTCCAGTAAGAACTGGTGCATCGCGGCACTGTCGCAGCCAAATGTGGATTCGGGAAGCTGACGGCTTCTGTCTTTGTGACACAATCAATCCTAGTGACTTGGTATGCACGTATCCCTAACGCTATAGGTGACCGTAGCGTTCAATTTAATGACGTTGCAAAAAACTTCAAACACATTTAACGTGAAACCGCGGGGAACTGATGACAATGTTAGACCTAAAACGCGAGGTTGCCGCTAGCGTTAGGCTGCTACGCGCCCAACGGTGTCGTCAGGCGGACTTTCGCCGCGACATGGGAATTGTGGAATTGGCACTGTGCTTCTGACCGCTGCTAGCATCCTAACTGACGAACGAAATTGTGCGGGTATGCGCGTAAGCCGCCACAACTAAAGACAGGCTTGAAACTCCGCTTTTTGTCGCAAACCGAGTCAAGTAATTCCTGAGTGATGCTGACGCATTAAAACATGCGTGGACGCTGCTAGCGCACGCGCATGCACGCGCTCACGCACACACGTACACACATACGCGCACACACACGTGCAGGCTCGCGCACACACTAACTTGGTATTGTCTCATCGTAAAGAACGCGGCTTGTACAATTTGCGCGCGACACCAAGATTGCGTGCGCGCAGGACATGGGGCAATTAAAAAGGCATTAGCGGAAAGCTTATTGCATGAGAGGCATTCTGCGACAGGGTGTCGACGCCCTCGCTGCCTTTATTCCCCCTGCCGGCTCCGAGTTTCAGCAGGCTCCCAAGGCTACCGATGGGAGCAGCGTTGGCAAATGACCCGTCAGACGAGATCCAGAGGCAGGGTTCACCCCAAAAATGAAATGAATGCTATTGGTGGTGTAAATTATGCCGCTTGAGAATGAAGTTCCTTGTTCATATTGGTAGCATCTCCGGTGAAGTTCGGCAAGTTCTTACGCAACTCGCCCTCTCCTCCCCCGAAAGAAAAACAAGAATTAAAGTAGAATATCTGGAAAGATATCAGATAAGTACATAGCTAAAAAAACCATGAGAAAGACTATTAACCTACAACAGCTCGTACATCTGGAGAATGTAGGTGGACCGTAAAGGAGTTCGAACTGTGGTTACAGCGGGCAGGGCGAATTCAAAACATTTGGTCACTATGAAACTGTCGGAGAAACGTAAGCTGCACTGCACAGCTGCCCCTGCCCATTGCAGGGTGCCCATATTCCAGTTTGTAAACAAACTGATACGAAAGGTTGTAAGACACGTTGATGGGCCCTGGATATATACGTCAGTTTGCACCGGGGTCACCCGCGCCCATGAGTCATGGTCAGCCATCGGTGCGCTTTTGTCAACACAACTGCTGCTTTGGCGGTTCGCTGATACTCGCGAACGAAGGGGAGCGTGACGCGTTGCTTGCAACCTTTGGCTGACAGCTTGCCGTGTCCATTACAATGACCACAATCTGTCACCACGCCCTGCACAGCTGCATGTCCTTCCGGGCACGAAAGAAATAATAAAAGCGTTTATCGGGAGGGTTTCAAATACTTAAAAAAACAAGGCAGCAATCAGATGTTTTTGTAAGGGTATACCTACATTTAATTGATTTTTGTATTTCATTTACGCTCTCCTCTCTCGTTATATTTCGCTGTTCTCTTTTTCTATGTCCTTATCGTGGCTAGTCTCGCTTCGTGTTTGTGTTGGAGGGCATTTTTTTCCCCCGTGTTTCGGATGACCCGCATCATGTCTTTTGGCGTATTGAGAGAGCAATGTTTGTCGCCCCACAGAAACAACATGCAACGTAGATGCGGAACATGCCCGGTCCGTCGGCATTGAACCGTGAGCAGCGGACAGGGATGATTTCCCGTGCGCCGCACTTCGGAGCATCCTCTATGAATGCGTCGGTGTGTATTGACTTCCTCGCATCCACAAATTGTATGCCGAAGATATGTGGGTGGGGGCCTTACCAAACAAAACATCCGAGGAGCCAACCCGACGCATGTCTGTTCCGTCTTTCAAAGGAGGCGCGAGATATGTAGGCCCACTGGGAACAACTCACGGTACGCTATTTGCGCTTCGTTTCCAGCCACCTGCACATTGCTCCTCCAATGGAGAAAGTATGCGGGCGTGCTGCCATGCCTCAATACAGTCGCTGGCCGCATGGGTGCCAGTCGTGCTCTCAGCCCCGAAACGACATTCTCCAAAGCATTTCAGTTCGTATGGGCTCCTGTAATGTGGGCGCCTAGGCCTGGTTTAAGTGATTACTGTACAGACACAATGAATACGCCGTAAAGTAGCCTTCTTGTGTCCACTCCGCACGATCCGTACGCTCTGCATGTGTGGTTACAACTCCGGAACCTGGCTGTGGGAATGTTCCTCATCGCCGCTGTACACCAAGTGGGCACAACTACATCTCTCCATCCCAGTGTAGTGACACCGATTACACGCGCTGTAAGAATAGCCCCACTTTTCAGCAGATATGACTACGCGATTCACGAAACTGTCCTTGCATTTAATGTGCGTTAGCGCGGTCGTAGATTAGGCGAAACGTCGCCCATAAGGGCAATAGCGTAAAAGTATTTAATGGTTTATTTTTGCGGGTGATCGGCGCACCCTTCACCCGCCCCTCGCGATTAGTTAAAGGGTGTTAATCAATTAATTAATGGGATTAACCCACGAGTGCGTCACTGCCGAGTCGTCGACCAGTAACCCTTCACCCCCAAATTACTAGTGGCCCAAGTGGAATCTACTATCCCCTACGAGATGTGTCACCCGTGGGCGACATGTAAGTCACTACAGCCAGGGCGCTTCACGTTACCCGGTGAAAGAGCTGGAAAGAGAGAAAGGGGGAGAAGGAAGGGGGGAGGTAAGAAATCAACGACTGGTAGTGGAAGATGGGTATGACAGAGAGGGAAGGGGGATAAAGGTGGGGGAGTGCAGCGGGTGTTAGGTGGGAGGTGGAGAGGAGGAAGGAAGGGGACGTATGGGGGGGAAGGAAGTTCCACCTGGCAGTGCCGGAAAAAACGCTAGTGTCACTTCACGTTATTTACAACGTTAAAAATGTTGTTGCATTTAAACGCTATTTACAAGGAACATGCCAGTTTTTTATTTCTCATCTACTATCACCGCATTTGTACACGTTCGAAGCATTACGAAAGTTAATACTCATAGGCCACATGATGTTTCACGAGGTGAGGTCACTAAACTACGAGCAATGAAAAATATTGGTTTGCTCCACTAACGGCCTCCTCTCTAAATCCTCGTCTACCTAACGCGAACTGATAACGACTGATGATTCCCAAACGTCCAAAGAGGTTGGCCATTTGTGTCGCACATTCTGCAGTGGCAAGATCACTCAATCTCTAATGGAGCAGCCGGATCAGTAAAATGCCAATAAACACATCACACTCATCAAAGATTCACACACGCATATACATGCTTACGGACATGCAGGTAAAGTCTTTGTCAAAATTTTCTAGGTCATACCTAAGCCTTCCGAACCACAAACAGTTATAAAGATAACCTTATCCTTATTTGTTGAATTCCGAACCCTATTTTGAACCTCATTTTTAAAAATTATTTTATGACAGTAAGAATCAATCAATCATACTTTATTCCAGTTTGCGGCTACAGGGTAACAAAAAACTGAGGGCGGCAAGAAAAAAGCAGTCCTAAGACCTCGTCACAAGCCCCAAAACCCCTGGAACTCACGTCAGTGGCCCTGTACAACAAGTAGAGCACAGAAACTAACAACACCAATTTACGCACATAAATGAAAAGTCACACTTCTATATACAATTGAATATGATGTGGCACAACAGAAAACTATATACAGGAATTCATGTACAAAAGTTCATGTAAAAAACATACATATACAAAATGCATACAAAGGTATACAAAATTACAAAAAAACGTATACAAAATAATACATAAAAATTCTATTCGGAGCGCAGCAAAAGACATACCAGCAAGTTTAACGAGTCTCGCCAAAATGTATTTCAACACAGAAAAACCGTAGTTCGTTCTATATTGCGGAAGTCCAAAAGTAGTAGTTGTTCTGGTCGCATACGGTGTTTTGTAGGGGACAAGCGCAGTAATTTTATTAAGAAATTGATC
Source organism: Haemaphysalis longicornis (assembly GCA_013339765.2). Taxonomy (NCBI): domain Eukaryota; kingdom Metazoa; phylum Arthropoda; class Arachnida; order Ixodida; family Ixodidae; genus Haemaphysalis; species Haemaphysalis longicornis. The sequence continues at coordinate 22,490,625 of CM023450.1, read as the reverse complement.
GTTCTTTTATTTTGTTTTCTTTTAAAAATTCGCAAAGTTGTAGTCAAACATTTTGTTTACGGGGATAATTTTATGTTGCGTGTATAAAGTAGCAGTCGGAGCATCGGATTTAACGTTAAAAATAGCCCGGAGAGTTTTTTTCTGCGAAATTCGAAGTTTTTGAATATTTGTTATAGTAGTGTTTCCCCAAACAAGAAAACAATAGCTTAGATAGGAATAAAAGAATGCATAGTAAAGGGGGAGTTTGGTTTTAACTGGAAAAAAATGCCTGTTACGCCAGAGAATACCGACAAATCTAGAAAGTGTGATTCAAGATTTACTAATGTGGGCACTCCAGGACAGTGTTGGCGTAAAGACTATACCTAGTGACGTAAATGACTCTACAAACTGAATAACTGTGCCAGATAATATGAGTGGGTTCAGACATTGTGTTTACGTGCCTTTCGCGTGAAATATCATAGCCTTAGTTTTCTATTTGTTTATGCTCATAGAATTTATGCGGGACCACTGATCTAATAGGTCTAAGACTTCGTTTGCTGTGGTAGTTAAGTGTGATATCGTTAGAGTAGAAGAATAGGCTGGTATCGTCCGCATAAATAACGTATTTGGCAAGGTTGCTTACTTTACATACGTCATTTATATAGACATTGAATAATAAAGGCCCAAGTAGACTGCCCTGGGGTACATCATATTTGATTTGAACAGGATCAGAAGAGCAGTAGTTACTCGTCACATATTGAAATAGAGAGCCCAAATATGATTTAATAGGATTAAGAGCATGTCCGCGAACGCCATAATGTTCAAGTATAGCAAAAAGAACGTCGTGATTCAGCGTATCAAAAGGTTTGCTAAAATCGATAAATACACCCAGAGTTAGCAGACGCAGTTCAAAATTATTTATTATATATTCTTTCTGGTCTATTAAGGCATGTTCGGTTGATCTATATTCAGTAAACCCATACTGACAGTCGTTTACTACAGAATGTTTTCAAAAAACGTTGTTGAGACGGCGATGAATTATTCGTTCCAAGCATTTGGGAAAAAAATGGGAGGATAGATATTGGCCTGTAGTTTGCTAGGTTATTCTTGTCGCCTTTTTTGTAGATTACCGCCACTCGCGCTACATGCATATCGACAGAAAACTCTGCTGCAGTGAGCGCGGTATTATATATGTACATTAAGCAGGTTGTTATTATGGGTAGAACATACTTGACAAACGGCGAAGACTTCCCTCTCATCGGTTGGCTCGAGGAACATTGATTCGATTAACCTGATTCCCAAGAACCGAAACAAAAATTCACTTATTATAATCGCTACGAGAAAATTCAGAAAAGAACTTGTGAACGCTGTGGGCAGGATTGACCCCATGAGCTCATTGCCATCAATAGTAAGGCTTGTTGAGTTTTTATGTTGGGTAGTCCTATTCAGAAAATTATTTAAACGTCTCCATTGTTCTTTAGGAGTAGCTGACAGTTGTTGATCGAACAAATGATTGTAATATGCTACCCTTGCTGACCTAATTTCCATATTCAAGCGATTTCGCAGAGAAAGAAAGACGTTTTCTATAGCTTTCCTTCGTAAAACGTTTCAACCTCGCTCAAGACATAAGCCTGTGCACTTTCGGCGTGGCCTAGAAAATTTTGACAGAGACTGTGCTTATTTCCCACCTTTTATTGCTGGGGCCACGGAAGCATAAAACCTGATGATAAACTAATGGCCTTAGTTTGTTCTCTATCAGAATGTATCTAGAGAACTTTCTTATCAGAAACTGTAGTTACTAAAACAATTACATTGGGTTTATGAGAAACGTGCTGATATTGTGGCTAACTTCTCTTTTCCTTATATATGAGAACAGTCGCCATATTCAGTACGATGTGCCCTTGCTACCCTCAGTACTAGAGATGTGCATTTTCATAAAATTTTGACTGGGCACAAAAAAAACAACAGGTTTCTCGGAGTTTTTTTCAGAATAAAAATATGAAAAATTGCAAAACGATGATTTCGCACAGATCTATAAAATATTCGACACACCTATTAAGGCGGAAGCCTTAAATTCTCACCGATCACGAAACGTGCGCGTAGTTGGTGGAGACTACCCGACTGAAACCAAGTTAAGGGCTCTGTAAAAGAGAAAATAAGTATATAAACTATACATATAAACATATTTGGGTTCGAATGAGATTCGAACCCGAGTTGCTAAGAGCCGTGCCCAAGTGAAGTAACTACAGCACTAATCCTGCATCGTGTCAGGATAGCACAAGAATTATCCTGATGCGTGCCGCATGCAAGGTTAAGCTCATGCGCCCTAAAACTCGATGGAGCAGTGAAGAAGTCTTCGATAATCGGTGGATTTCGCCGACGAATGCCTTAAAAAACGCAAGTGCCCGATGATTTTACCGTTTACACAGAAAAGAATACAATTGTTTCATACTGCACCATGAAAATTCCAGCAGAGCTTCCGCTCTCGAAATCTGCTCACAATTTCATGTGATCAGGTCATTGATTTCAGAAAGCGTTTCCTTCACGGCAGATTGGTCGCACCACAACAAATTTCCTCGGAGGAGCTCTTTTTGTATTTTCAACGTTACCCTGGTTGAAACAAACAAACAAATAGCCTGTTTTTTTGCTAATCTAATGCTTCATGTTTTTTTTTAACTGGTCACATCACTTACTCTGTACACGAGGGCACCCAGAGCTCTTGGTTGCACCGCCATGCAAAAGGCGTTGTGCAAGCTTCAAAGAAAGGTGGTTCCTGAATATTCATGATTACGCCGTACCACAAGCCTCCACTTTTCATGTTTCCCTTTCGCATATTATCATTATTGCGACCGCGCATAATTCAGCCGCCTCCTTTCTTTCCGGTACTCTTTTATTTCATTAAAATTGAAAGACCGGAGCTTCGGCAGGCTCAATCATTCAGTCTGACACACTGTCAAAGTTTCCGAAGATTGAAACAGAGTTCACAAAATTGTAAAGGGTAATGCAGCTTGGCGCAATCATGAGAGTCATCCCTGGTAAAAAACTGATTGTGTATTCATTAACGCTAAGTGAAAAGGCCAAAAGGTTTTGCATGTCTGTCGATCTTAAAATGCTAATGGAGTGAACCAACTAAAGCGAAGATTAATACCGAAGAGCATGATGAGCATGATGTGCCTAATTAAAATAGGCTGCCGCTCGCGTTTGAACATTTCGCAAGAAAAATACTTTTTCCACATTTTCAAAATGGTGAGCCAGCTTTTGTCGAGAACCGTCACTGTAACTGCTTTTTTTAGGGTTCTTTGAATTTTTACTAAAGATGCTGCCATGTAAAGTAAATATCCCGTCATTCGAATTAAGGCTATATATCGGTGAACTATCATTTCGGATTCTTGTGAGTGATGGTTAAATTGCGCTTAACTAGGTTAAATTATTGGACGTAAATATACATAATATTTTTTACGAAAACCACGACAAAATTAGGGAACTTCTTCGGTTCTAGCAAGAGGGTCAATCAAGGAGTGCGTAAAACAAGATTATTGTCGTTCGTTCACGTTATTCTGGATTTTCTGCCTGTAGATCATGCGTAACTTGCACCTCATTTTATTTTCTTCTATTCCCGTGACTTCCAAGTTTCATGCAATTACCCTTGGTTTGTTTCTTTGCTTTGTAGCTTCCCAAATTGGAACAAGTTAAACGCAGTGACTATCCGGTGAAGGCTAGTGAAGATACAGTGGTTCATATAGACGTTATGGAGACAATGAACACCGGACGTAGCAGTCGCGGTGGACTTGGTATTGACTCCCGGTTTGCCTACTTGATCCTCGCATTCAAGAGCTGCCCGGTGGTGTTTGTTGGAAACTGCAAGGTTCAACGAGGAGAGTCACGAAAATGTGTGTTACGAGTGATACCAAGTGGTTAACTAGAGAAAGATGACTACATCGATTGCACTAAATTAGGCAAGCAGTAAGTGAAACATTCGCTTCCTGGTGCTGCAGGCGCAAGTCCTCTGACGCAGGTCTCGAATGCTGGTCTCGGAAGCAGTAGCTTCGTGCGACGTCCAGGAGAATACGAGGAAGAATTACGAGTGTTAGGTGGGACGGCTGACAAAGTCGGAAACCACCGTAACACAAAGGCTGAGTTATATGGGCTAACAGTCGAGTTTAGTTTCTGCAAAGAAATACATGATTCGCGAACTTACCGCAGCAAGAGCATAACAGCTGCCAGCAATGTGTTAAAAAAGTATAAACCAGAATGCTGTAGACGAAGTAACCGCCAAAAACATTTTTGAATACTGAAGCAGACACTAGAACACAGCCGAGTGTCACTAATGAGAGCAGCAGCTAAGGACGCAGGAGTTTTCTGTCCTCGGTAGATGACGAAACATTACTGTCTTGCTGGTATCTGCAGCGAGTTAGTTTAAGGTTGCGGTATTTGGATTCGAAAGTTCCCGAAAAATTACATTGTGGTTCCTTAAGAATGCGTTAACGTTGTAATATTCAGCCGCCTGAACTGGAGATTATGCCGACGCACACTCTCTGTTCCAGCTTCAAAATCCCGTACATCGGTGTTCCTCGCGCGCCGTTTACAAGCCGCATCCATGCAGGAGGCGAACCGCGCTTTGCGAGCTTTTTCAGTCTGAGAGGCAACCTTAGATCGCTTAGTGGGGGCATTGACTGCCTGTCTCTCCATTTGTAGTTTAGCATTCTCGGCATTTCGCCGCCGTCGTTCCCATTGTATTCTTTTTGCCACGTACTCGCCCTGGCGCTCATTTCACACTCCATTTATCACCACTCATCTACGCGTACGCGCGCTGATGTGACGAATTCAAACGTGCCCAAGCAACTGTGCCTGGCATTAAAAACGTGTCCGGCAAGGGTACGGACGCAGCGCCGCGACCGCCGTTGTGGCCATGTCTTGACGTCATCCGCAGTAATTGAGCGGCTAGTGGCGCGGAGGCAGCGTCGCCTCCACCTCCGCCGCACTCCACAGAATGAACAATTTTACATATCAGCCAAATCGGCCCCGGTAGAAATTCGTACTAAACTTCCCTTTGATTATGCGGAGCCAGTGAATCTCGACCACTTCGTCCACACTTGTCTTCCATCTTCCTTTATCCACCCACCTATCTTGCATCTCCGTTGATTGTCCAATGCACTATATACACTTGGTAGGCACCAATTCAAAACTTCAAACATGGCATTTATGTTATGATATGGGTGTGCTTTTGCCTAATAAAACAGTTGTGAGTTAGCGCCATCTTGTGTCTCATCATCTTCCGTCCTTTTCTTTTGCGCTATTTCACTACATGATATATGTATAACTCGTACGAAACGCATTAAAACCGAAACTGTTACCGTTAGGCAGGAAGATTGCGGTCTCGAAGCTGTATCCTGCAGTCAAAACAACGGTGTTCTGCATGCTTAAATCAGCGAGGGCTGCGCACAACGCTTTGTTCTTTTGTTGGATTTGTACAGAATAATTCCAAAGCATCAAACAAAGAAAGATAAGAGTGAAATATTTTTGTAACAAGGAAAGCATGACATTTCGTTTAAGTCCCATTCGACGAGTGAAAGAGCAGTTTTTCTTCTGCAAAACGTCTTGACGACAACTTGTCTCCAGCACTTCTTGTAACATTCCCATCGTTTTGTAGATGCATCCTTCCAAAATTTCCCAGCTCCTATAACCTTTTCGACGTTCCTCCGGGTACAAAGATTTTCCAAAGCATAACTCGGCGTCTTTGAGCACTTGTGTATGTAGAAATAAATTCACTATCACCATGGCATGCACAACCACACAAGCTCGCACTTACGGCGCATAATTATAGAGGTATGTTTAATGCGAGTCTCCGCAAGTTGCGTGGTCTGCGGCACAAATGTCATTTTATTGCCCAAGTGTGTGGTTTAACGCAGAGTTCTCAAATACAGTTAATGCCAAGTTAGAATTGAATGCAAGACAGTGCTGGGAGAATTGCCTAAAAATGTTGCTGCTCTGAGATTTCGGCAAAATTAGCAAAACCGTGAAAAAAGGTCACTCTTGGTTGATGAAGTGCAAGATTACTGGAATACTGGCTGCTACAACACTCAAGAACGAACTCTGCGACACAGATGCTTCGCCATACATTGCCTCCCTTCTTAAACAACCTCAGCGCGCAGAAGATTAATTGGTATTACGTCTATATCCAACTTTAAAGATTACTTCTCTTTGCGTAGAAACTTTATGGAAAATCCTCGCTTCACCGGTGATGATGATCTCATCGGAGCCGGTCATCAGGTGAGCAGCTCGCACTCGAGCTGCTTCGTCTTCGTCTAATTCGCCATCTTCACAATAGAACACCACCGTGTCACTGGGACGTCGCGGCCCTTGGGCTCGCTTCTTATTTTACATTTTGGTGCCGAAACCACGGATGAAGGCCCCCCCTGCCATTCAGACTTATCTGAACTTGGGCCTATTCGAAGGAGGAAGACCCCTCGGTGCCGACGACGGATCGTTGGGATGTACAGAACGACGTTGGTGCTACTCAAAGCCGAACGAGATGATGGGATAATAGACGACTATGCACCCTCACCTCCAAGTATTGCCCAATGGGTCCAGGCAGAGATTCCATAAAGGGTGAGTGGAATACTGCAGAGCATACCGCAACGAAAGACCTGTAACCTTTTTCCACACGAACAGAGTACAAATCGGTGTATGATGGGCCCTCATAAACTGAAGGCCAAAAGAGAACAAGAGAGGGTAATCACTCGAACACTGTGCAGACACGCAAAAGCAGCATTAGAGCTGCCCGTACTAAATACTGATGTGTGCGACGTGTTGAAGAGTTGTCTCCGCGAGCTACGAAAAACCGAAGTTGGATTGAAATCGTTAAACGAGGAAATGGAACAGTTCATTGACATCAACCATTTTCACGAGAAATTTGCCACCAACGTGGAATATGAAGACGAAATTGTTCACGTTATGATCCAAATATACTATCGATTGAAGACCCAAAAATACGACACCAGAGATCCTTGCCAAATCATCGAAAAATTCAATTCGTGTAGACGTTTCGGAGAGTTCTTTACGCTTACAGAGCAATGCTACGGGCCACGTGATTTCAGAACGTCGGATGAAGAAGCGGTCTTAACAGAAACGTCACTTCCATCAGATTTCTTACTGCAAGCAGAACGTGAGAATGCGACTCCCTCGCTTTCTGCGCTTGATCTTCCAACTGAAGATGCCTTACTCTTGTGTGTCCTTAAAGAATCCGTCGACACGACATCGAGCGAGACAGTCCACTTATTGAGTTCCATACCAACAGCACAGGCTATGTATATCGAATGTCTGGAGCATGATATCAGAGATGTATCATGCTCAAAGCTGAAACAGGAAGATGAGAAAGAAATATTTGTGGCAAACAGCCAAGCCTGCTTGTTATCACTCTTGTTCTGTACAGTTGTTTTAGAGTGTTTTGTATTGTTGCCTTGCAGCCCTATTACTATTGAAATATTTATGCCTTTTGTTGTTTTTGTTTTCGAACACCATAATTTTTTGTATTATTGTGTTTTTATTCCCCCATTTCCCGTCTTATTCCTATGTCACTTTTTGTTGGTTCTTCGCTCTCCTGATGTTGCTTATATCTCGCTTCGCTGCTAATTTCTTTTCTTTTTCTTTGAACAACTGAGACGCTTGCGTTTCCCGACTACGCTGCTGATCAGTGGGAGGCCAGCAACTTTTGTTGGAATTTCTGTGCTTGAAATTATCAGAAATCAAAATCATTAAAACTAAAGCGTCCGAAAAAACAACAACAAATATTTGTTTTCTACAGTGGACACGCGGAGCAGGGTGGTAGAAACCGACCCTAGCACGGGTTAAGTGAACAAAGGCACCCGGGTAATCTCAATTCTATAATCAAACACATAAAACACATCACGAGAGCGAACCAATGCGACATACCTCACCCGCATTAACTACTAATAAGCTGATACAGTGTTCTGCCCAACCAGGACCCATCTAATAAAAATGCCATCATTCTGCCCAGAAATGGCTAAACGTGCACACTTTCTTGGTACTAGCATATGCCGTTACCGCGCGCGCGCGCGCGCGAGAGAGAGGAGAGAGAGAGAGAGAGAGAGAGAGAGAGAGAGAGAGAGAGAGAGAGAGAGAGAGAGAGAGAGAGAGAATAACTTTATTGGGAGAGGCTGGTGATGCTAGGCGTCGGCCAAGAGCCCTTGGGCTCTAGCAGCGTCTTCGGCCAGCTGGACGGCCCACACGTGATCCGCTGGGTCTTGGCTGAGCAACACTGTCTCCCATTGCTCCGCCCGAGTGATTTTGCGCGCGGGTATAGCCGCCGGCGGGCAGGCCCATAGCATATGTGCTAGATCTGCCCTTCCTTTACATTTATGGCATTTATCCGAATGTTGCCCTGGATAGCAGTAACTATACATAACCGGGTTTGGATATGAGTTCGTTTGAAGCAGCCGCCATACGACGGATTGCCTCTTGTTGAGTGACGGGTGAGCGGGGGGAAACGGGCCGGTTCCAGACGATAGTGATTTTTTATGTCCCTGTAGGACCCGAGCCGATCCCTACCCGACCATCGAAGCGATTGGGCGAATGGGGTGTTAGGGTCGATGTCAGCTCGGTCGGTGAATCCTCGAGCAGCATCGTGCGCGCACTTGTTCCCGGCCAGGCCAGAGTGAGCAGTTGCCCATATCAGGTAGATTTTGCCGGTCCGCGCATCGCGACGGAAGCCAGATGTAAGAATTGCAGACGCTTCTGGGGAGATCCGCCCTCTCGAAAAATTTATAATGGCAGATTTAGAATCACTGATGGCATATTTGATATTTGCGGAGGCTGTCGATGCCAGTGCTATGGCCGCCTCTTCTCCCACTTCCGGTTCCTTCGTGCTAATCGAGCCGGAAGCTATGGAATTTCCCTGCCGATCGACTACCACGAACGCCATGGCGTCGCGGTCTTCGTAATCGGCTGCGTCCACGTATGCCACGTTCTGTGATTTTTCATTCTGTTTGTGGAGGGCTTTGGCCCGCGCGTGTCTTCGCTCCACATTGTGCACGGGATCCATATTTTTCGGAATGGGTGGTATGGATATGCCTTCTCTTATGGCTGGTTGAAGTGGGACCTTGGTTGGGGCAGTACTCGGGTGATGCCAATAGAGTCGAGGATGTGCCGTCCAGTCGCGCTGTACGTAAGTCGTTCTCGTTGCGCTAAGCGTTGAGCTTCGATGAGTTCGCTTAGCGTATTGTGTAGCCCAAGTGCCTCGAAGCATTCCGTCGATGCGGTAAGCGGTATCCCGATAGCTTGCTTGTAAGCTCGCCTAATGAGAGCGTCGATTTTGTGTTCTTCGTCCTTTATAAGGTCTAAGAATGGAGTGGCATACGTTATCCTGGTTAGAACAAAAGTTTCAACTAATCTTACTAGATTGAGTTCCTTTATGCCCTGATGGCGGCATGCAATACGGGAGATGAGTCGGGTAATTTGAGAGACCTTCTTTTTGAGAGCGAGGATGGTTTCGGGATTGTGTCCGTTTGCCTGTATGCGAAGTCCAAGGACCCGTATGCTTGTGACTATGGGGATGCGTTGGGTTCCACCACCAGCGAAGAGATGGACTTCCGGAGGGGTCTTATCTGTACGCCGCCCTCGACTGGTTGGTCGATATAGTAAAAGCTCCGATTTTTGCGGAGAGCAGTTGAGACCGCGAGGGCCGACGTAATCTTCGACTGCTTCGATTGCCTGTTGTAGCGTGTCCTGAATGTGGCCGTCGCTGTCTCCGGAGACCCAGAGCGTAACATCGTCTGCGTAAAGGCTATGTTGAAGGCTGTAAATTCGGTTTAAAATTTCGGGAAGACCAATCATGGCGACGTTGAAGAGAAAAGGGGACAGGACAGAGCCTTGGGGCGTCCCCTTGTTCCCTAGCTTTATCGCATCGGATTCCATTCTAACTAGAGCGAGGGTAGCTGCGCGGTCTGAAAGGAAGTTGCTGATGTACTCGTAGGCTCTTGTCCCGACACCGAGTTTGCTCAGGTTCGTGAGAATAGCCGAGTGTTTGACGTTGTCAAAGGCCTTTGTGAGGTCAAGACCCAAAATGGCTCTAGTGTCAATCGGTGAGCAGCGCGCCCTGTCTACGACGTCATATTTGAGGCGAAGCATAACGTCTTGCGCAGAGTTTTGGTCGAAAGCCGATCATCGTGTGCGGAAAAACACCGTTGTCCTCCCTGTAGCTGTTGAGCCTGTTGAGTATGACGTGCTCCATTAATTTCCCTACACAAGATGTGAGCGAAATTGGTCTGAGGTTTTCGAGCTGAAGTTTCTTGCCTGGTTTGGGAATCATAATCACCTTTGCCGTTTTCCACATGTCAGGTATTTGGCCCCGCTACCAGCACCTGTTCATATAGCGGGTGAGGGCTTCAATTGATTCATCGTCCAGATTTCGGAGCATTTTTTTTGTGATTCCATCTGGACCTGGCGACGAGCGGGTTCGCAGGGTTACGATGGCCCCTCGTACTTCGCTGACCGTGATGGGTCGATCAAGGAGGTCATTTTCCTGTCCCGTGTAGCGAGGGAGGACCTCACGTGCGGAGTCTCCGAAGTATCTATCCTTAATTGTCTTGATTAGCTCGGTGTCGGAACCTTAAAGTTGTGTAGAAGTATGTTGAGGTTGTTTCTCTGTGTGGTTTTACTATTGTCGGGGTCGATGAGACAGCGTAGAATATTCCAGGTCTTTGGCAGTCCAATTTCATATTCCATTCGATCACACGTACTGTGCCAATTTTGACGTGTTAGTTGACTTGTGTAATCTTCAATGTCGCGATTGGGAGTATCGAGGCGCCGCCTCAGGTTGCGATTTAGCTTTTGTTTCCGAAATCTCTGGTTCAAACTGCGCTGGGCCTCCCACATCTGAAGGAGCTTTGCATCGGCTTGATAAAAGCCTGCATCTGCCGGTATTTATTTAGTAGCCATTTTGACATCCCTGCAGAGTTGTTCTGTCCATTCCCGAAAGTCAGATATCTCCTCGATGGCAGGGCTGCCCGCAACGTCAGATGAGGTACGTTCGGCGGCCCGTATTTTGCGGAAGGCGTCCCAATCGATAAGGTGGAGTTTTTTACCGTACGGGTATTTAGTGACCCTGGATTCGACCCCAATCACGACGATGTAGTGGTCACTGCCGAGGTTTTCTTGACTGTTGAACCAAGTGGCATCTTTGCGTGTGTTTTTCGTGAAGGCGAGGTCGGGAGTAGTATCGCCACTCACGCTGTTTCCTATGCGGGTGGGCCGCGTGGCGTCAGTGATTAAGGTGAGACCCTCTATATGCGCATCGAGCCAGAGGTTTCGCCCTTTAATCGTATCCCGTTCATATCTCCACTCGGTGTGGTGAGCTTTGAAATCTCCGACGACTATTAGGGTGTTTCCCCTGGCCAGTTCGAGGGTTTTACGAAAACGTTGACTGAATTTGTGGGCGTTTCGAGGAGAGCTGTATATGTTAAGTATAAATATGCTCTGAGTTCTGTGTTTGCTGTCTGGAATATAATTCAACAAGGATGTGAGCCGCAGACGACGCACCCACCCCGGCATCGTGACGAATCGACGGAATGTTTCGTCTCACGAAAGTGGCTACCGTGAGGTTTTGCTTTGAGTTAACACCAGCGGCGTCTTCTTCTACGTCTGCGAAAGATTTGTAATTGCTGAGCTTTGTAAAAACACCGGTCTCTTGAAGACAAATGACGTCAGGCATTTCGCTTGAATCCTTGGTCCTAATAAATTGTTCAAGGTGAGCGCGTTTCCTCCTAAATCCTCGACAGTTCCATTGCCATACGACAAGCGTACTTGGCTTTCGGATTTCTTCTGTGAGCGATTATACATGGTCGTGAGGATTTTTGGAGCTTTCCGCTGAGGGTGGACGGGAGTAGGGTTTTGTTGATTTCATGGGGCCCGTTCCTCCATCCCTGCCAGTCCACGTGGTGGTGCTTGCTAAGGCGGTAACCCTAGCTCTAAGTGGAGAAATTTGGGAGCCGATATTTTAGGCCAATTCCGCCAGCATGGCCTTGAATTTTGTGCTGAGCGTCTCGGTTAGGGCCTTACTGAGGTCTTCTCCAAATTGGCCGAGCATGTCCTCATCGACGTATGTTTTAGGGTCCGAGTGTGCGGGCTGGCTAGAACTAGTGGGGGTCGATTCTTTGGCCTTGCGTTTCGGTGGTGGAGAGTCCGTTGGTGAGTCGTCCATCGCGTCTGCAGAGTTGTGTTCTGAAATAATTTCAGGCGACTGCTTAGCTGGCGTAATGACCTGGTTGGGTTGTCCTGAATTAGTATCCGCCTGGCCTAGGTTGCGTGGGGAATAGGATGTCGTTGAGTCCAGACTGGTTCCCTTGAGTAGAGCTATTTCCGCCTGGAGGGCTGTATTTTCCGAGATGACGAGCTCTAACATCTGCTTAATTTTTGTAATCTCGGACTGTTGATCTGAATGTTCAGAACCAGGAACGCCTGTGGTAGGGCCGCTGCGCTTTTGGGAGGCTTTTCAGTGTGCGTGGTTTTTGGAGCTTCCAGGAGAAATAAAAATTACTCCCACCTCCCCTCGCGGGAACCCCTGTGTAGATGCGACGCATAGGGGGTTCCGTTGTTGTTTCCGTTAGGTTGATTCTCCCATTGCGTGAAACGTGCCGTGAACCCCCTGCCGCGGCTATGACGCAACGTGGCGCGGCTATGACGCAACACAATCCAACACAATCCACTTTAATCCAATCCAAGCCAAGTCAAGCCCAAGCCAAGCCAAGCCAAGTTAAGCCAATCGAATCCAATCCAATGCCCCTCGCGAGAGAGTGTTCGCTATCGGACAGGAGAGGGGGTGAGCGGCGGAGAGCGCAGCTCGCGCGGCGAGGAGAATGGGGGAGGGGTGTGGACGGACAACAACAACGCCGTATGGAGGAACAAGGCGAGTGAATGAGATGCAGTCGCTTCTAAAACTCCCGCTATCCGATCCTGTTCCACAAGCGTGCGCCTCGTGGCGTCTGAGCATGGCTAGGGAACCCGTCACTTCGACGTAGTTGTTGGAGTTACCCGCGCCATGTCTCGGAAATGAAAGTGCTTCGGCGTCAATTGTACCGCCAGTTACTCAATGGATCAATCACGCAAGTACGCCAACAATACCGATGCACCCCAGTTGAGAAGGGGAGTAAACCAACTTTTACACTAAGTTTTTTCAGCGCCACAATTTTACACAAATCTATTGCTCTGAGGCAATTGTCTGGAGCAACATGCGCCGCCTGCACCAAATATGCAAACCCTAGGATATTTTATTTGTCAAAGCATCCGGTCACGCTTAGAGATGTAAATTTTTATGAAATTTTAAGGAGCGCTAAAAATATTTTTTTCATATTTTCTCTTTTAAAAAATGCAACAATTTAATAAGAATTATTTCACCCAGGCACATAAAAACCAGATCACTGAGTGAGGTGAAAGCTTTAGCTATGTCATTAAACACAAAAAGGGGCCCTAGTTGTAGGCGACAAGAGGAGCATAATGCCGGCCGCTGCAAAGAGAAAATAAGTAAACTGTGAATAGAACCATATTTGCCCTCAAATGCTATTCGAACCCTGCTCGCCAGAGCTTTAGCCAAGTGCCGTAACTAAAGCGCGAAGCCGGTACCATGCACAACCGAACAAGAATGAGCCTGATGGGTGCCCTGCGGCCCGTGAACGTGACGCCTCGTGAGTAAAACATGTGCAGATGGAGGAGAGTTCCCACTGTGGGGAAGGTGCCGCCTGAATTGGGGCCAGTCTGCCTGTCGCGGCAATTCGCGTCAAAAGATGAAAACAGAAAGGGATGCAAACACGATGCAGCAGTGGAGAAGTGGTAATCACTAGCTCTTGCCTTCAAATCACATAAACAGAATTAAGCGCCCGATCGATTTTTTTTTTGTTGTTGTTGACACCGAAAACAACACTATTGTTTCATACTTGCTCAGAATATTCCACGCAGAGCTTTCGGTCTTAAACAGTGCGCACGATTTCACGTCAAGGCAATGATTTCAAAAGCACACCCCTCCCGCAGATTAGTGTCGGGAAGGCTCACCCGCTTCCGTTCCCTCTATGTCAAAAAGGGGTAGTGGGTGGGTTTGTGGAGATATTGAGGCAAAAGTTTCTATTGTGTGCGAATTTTATGACTGCGAGATTTTTGGGAGTGTGCCTGACTGCTACTTTTTGTTGTGCAGAGCAACTTGTACTACCTCCTTTCCAACGATCACTCACGCCAGATAATAGGAAAGAAGAAAAAAGAAAGGAACAAGAACGGTACTCTCGGTTAGGAGTTTAACTACAGGCATTAGAGCGCTTCAAAAGGAGTCGCATTACAACAGAATTCCTCGGGGAGCTCTGTTTTTTTTTTCTCTCTCTTTTCAATTTACGTTTTTTTCAACCGCTCACATCTCTAGTCACGCTATTCGGTTACGATGATGTGGCGGGACCGCATTTTGCGACAACTCAGCCAAGTAATGTGGCAGTCTCACGTAGTAATAAACGAAATAGGTTATACCGTAGCTACGCGGTGGTGCGCCGGTGTGTATGCTCAGTCAGAAGCGGAGACAAAGTTGCGAGAGCGTAACCGGGCTCGTGACAAGGAAGGTCGAAGTAAAGATGCAGTTAGGAAAAGCCCAAACAAAGTGAAGAGCTTTCATCGCCCACGTTCTAGTTTGCGCGCCCTACGCACTCCGGCTACGTGGCGAAAGGAAAAGACGTCTTTGCTGAGGACTTACAGGACCCTCTTTACTTCTGACCGCACTGTGTGATCGCTATAGCTATTGCTACCAGAGGGAGTAATTTGCTGAATGCGAAAACTATTTCTTTATTGGTACGTCAGGAGGGGCACCGTACCTACGACATCTTGATGCATTCACTCGTGGCTGGAGAAGGAGTATTAGCTTCTTTGGTTCATTATATAACTAGAGCTTACCAGCCTCAGCAAGTAAAAGGGGCACTTGGTTCGGAGAATAAGTCACGCACTTTTCGAAACACTCCGTCGATGTGAAATGTCGGCAAGTATGAGGAGCGTAGGTATAAGCAACAAAACAACGAAGTCAACCTGCCTACTGCACAACTTCAGCGTATGTGGTGCTAATGTATAGAGGACGCAGACTTGACTTCCACTGTCCAGTGTAAGCCATCCATTCGGTGAAAAAAAATTCAGTGGCTTAGCTCGGCTATGCCAGGATGTACGTAGCGTGAGCTAAGGTTCACCTGGTTATTCTGAGCTTTCCTGCTTGTATAGGATTAGCTTGATTATCATGCTTACTGCTGCTTCAATGACACACAAACGGTATACGCATTATGAGACACATGTATATTTATCATGTGGCTCCGGCGCAGCGTCACCAATCGCCCCAGAGATAAACTGGTTCCACAGGCGTGCGCCGGTGTTGCTGCGACGCACGAGCCATCGGTTCCACACCTGGCCACCCCTCGCATGATCATCAAGTGAACCAGGCCGCCACGTTAGGAACGGAGCGCGTGGGCTGTGTGAGAGACGCCGGGCAGCGAGCAACGTTCTGTGCACCGTGTGACGTCACTACTCCTCGCGCATGCGCAGCACGGCTCTCCAGGAGCCACACGAAACTGCTCAACCTCGGCCAGTGTAGCTCACGCTACCAAAGCAAAGAATAGGAATTGCCGACCTTATCCAGTTGGAATCGCCGAACAAAGCTTACACCGCCGAGTGCGACCCATCAAGCTTAATAGACCGACTGACAGGCTCCCTTGTTGAGTCCACATAGGTTACGTATTCAAAACAAGCGCCGGTATATCTCTGACGCAGGTGCCCGAGAAACTTATCGTTTTTGATACCGATTCATTTTGTCAAAAAGCCAGTGACGCAAAAATTGGGTTTGGATGAATCAGCCTCATAAATTCCGCACACAACCAAAATCAGCCGTCTCAGTCAACGCTCGTCTGCGCATTCGAAAAAAGCAACAGTAGCATTAAAATGTGGTAGCGAAGGTTCGCAAGTATAGTGCGAATACGAAAAGAAAGACAAAAATGTGAGGAGAGCGTGGACGGTAAAGAGCACTTGGTTAGGTGCATGAAAATCGCCGTGAATCATAGCCTCCCTAGAGTGCGTACAACGCGACTAATCTGCTGCGTTCTCGTGAGCAGTCCGCGGGTAATTACTCCGCTGTGGTGCGCCTGTAATGGCACGCCTGGGGAAGCTTTCGCACACGTATCGTACTACCGGAGGGGGTGTATGCGCGCACTATCCTTTCTGCGTACGCCTGCTTGCCTTCCCCAGTCATTTCGAGGAGTACCGAGCTGGCTTTACCCGCAGCTTGCGCGTCCAAGTATGCCCGTGTCGATGCTAATTGGCCTGCGCTTTTGCTGGTCTTTGAATGTCTTATTCGGTGGATCTTTTTCTACTGATCGCAAGAAAAGGCTTACTACTCAAGTAAAGGCCAGTAAAAAGGCCTGCAATTTGTTCCGTTCCTGTTGACTATGTGTTGTCAACCACGGAAAATAATTACGTTCGTCTCGTATTTCTTTCGTTGTTCTCAAAGCGAATCAACCGATATGTTGCATTTAGTCGGCAGGCCTGGGCTTTCTTTTAGGATGAGGCGTAGGCCAGGGGGAGTCCAAATACAAAATGCTTGTATCTTCATGACTTCGGGCTAACATTGTTTATGTATTAATAGTATTATATAGATGGTCAGATATCCCTTGCCTGAGACAAACAAAATACACTATGCATAACCCAGCCGATTCTTTGCAAACCACGCCTGTAGTTTGAAGGTGCCTCGATTCGGCGTGCTAAACAGGGTCGGGTGGCCATTAAGTGGAGTATGTAGCATTACGTGTGCAGCACGCAGGCCGATGTTATGCTGCAATGCCCCGCTATATGTTCGCTGAGATACACAAAGAAATAAAGTTAGGCGGCAGTTGCTTTTTAAAACTCAGAACTCGAAGAAGATATACAGAATAAATACTTTCGACAGAGCTCGCTACACAGAACATAACTCTACGACAGGACAGGAGTTTTAAGGCCGAGCTAGCTCTAAAACAGGCAATCTAAATTCAGCCTTTCTGAACCCTGAAGTAGTCCGCTTATTTTTTTTTTTTCGCTGAATCGAAGCACAGCCCCTTTCAACCCATGAATGAAAGCATTTTTAACAACCAAACCTAAAGTTTACAACGTAGTGACTAGCTCCTGTATACGAAACAAAATGCATCTGTACCACTTCACGCTCCGGACAACTGCATCATCTGGCCAGGCTTGTTGAAATTACCGTACTGCCTTAAAACCAAACGCACAGCTACGTGTAGAACACAAGATGTGGATAGATGGGACCAGAAAGCTAAAGAGAGAAGGAACCCGGAGGACATGTCACAAAATGAAAAACATTCAGGAAAGAGGAGCCTCTACAAATATCATTAGCATCAGGGCATGAGACATGACTTGTTCGGCTGTACCATGTGGTGAAGCGTGGTACCATTTGTCACGAACGACCCGCAGGGGATGCAAAGAATATGACCGAATAGTGTTGACCATGACACAGTCTGCATTTCTCCATGTGTAGTGGGTAACGTTTTCTTTTCTTCTTTTTTTTTTCAAAAGACGGCAGACGTTAAAACTCAAGACCTTCTCAAGCCCCAGCTTTTCAAATAAAATCAAAACCTTTCTCAAAGGGACCCTGCAACACTTTTGTCAACTTTTTTCGAAGTCTTAAATGTTTGCAGAACGTAGTTAACCGACACATCCAATACTTAGATTGGGGGTCGCAAAGTACATCGGCCAAAAATTACTGCTCTGTGCCCATCAGATAACTTATAAACTTGCTCAAAATACGTTTCCCTCTTTCCCGGTCTTGATGTTCTTCGGCTGCTGGAATTACGTTATTTCAGCGGTGTAGCGGCTATTGGCCGGCTTTTCTCAAGTTGCAGCCATTATTGCATTGGATAGCCGCTTTAAAAACACAACCACAAAAGCAAAGCGGAAAAGGACGGCGCCATCTACTGCAACGAGCAAATCGCACAGTGCCCCTCCGTGCTGTCGACAACTATAATTTTTGCAGTGCTTCCAGGCGCGAACGAAAGAATGAAAGCGTTTAGCAGAAGGGTTGCAGAATCCCTTTAAGAGAAAGATGGTTCAAACGCGAACCTTTCTCCATGCAACCTTAGTTAAAGTATAAGATCCAAACTGGTCAGACCATGTCAGGAATGCGGAAACATATAGACTTCGGCTCCACAACGCAAGGTACCCAGGTATGATTCCGGCTACGAGAAGCGCTTTTTACCTTGATGCGCTTGATGTGCCTTTTGTGTAATCCCTTTGTCTAAGTTGGCTTTCTTGTATTTCATTTTTGGCGTAACGATTTGAATTTTCGACTTTGACTTCGGACTTCGAAGCCATTGGCTTTTGGCACAAGGAAGGTTCGCATTTAAATTATCTTTTCCTTCACTCACAATGGTCATCACCGGCAGAGGAAGTTCGCTTTCCTGCGGTGCGATTTGGGGCAACGTCGCCATCAGTAAGGCATAGCAAGCTTCGCTTTAAAAGTAGGCCGGCATACTCACTCGCTCTGGAACGAGTTCAAACAATATCCAGCAACTCACTATTTTCTATCCTAAGACGACGCTACCATCTTCCAATGACTAGTCTAGTCTTAAACCCAGAATACCTTAATCCATGCCGTGTATCCCACCTTGTAACGCACTTGCAAATCGTGCTTCCACCTCCCCCCCCCCCCCCCCACCCCATTTCCGCAGCTTATGCCACTTAGTATGGAAATGTCAACTAACCCTATCTTTTACTCAAACTGCCCGTCCCTCATATATGAACAGTGCACGGCTCAGCTAACCTGCCCATACCTCTCCTCCCAGCGTATAGCCTGGTGGAGGGGAACTAGTTTTTCAGCACAGGCGACGGCATTCTTGATCGCGGACGAGAGAAAAGTCCCCACAAGGCGGGTACCGACAGATTCGCAACTAAGTCTGGGTTTAATAAGGGTATTTATCATCCCCATAGTCGTCGTCTTCGTCGTTATCATCATCGCCACAATTTATCCCCATATCTTGGATTCGGTATTTCCGGTCTGTTTTCAACTACCTTAAAAACAATCATGACAGCCGGGCAGTGATCAGTCTCATTTGCGTGTATTTTAAACAACAGAGCTATTGGGCAAGCCGTACGTTCACTGTTGCAGAAACATTCAAATCAAATCAAATCAAATTTTATTTTCAACATCACAATGTTGAAGGTCTTCCTGGCATAAAAGCTGCTAGACGCAGCTTGACGGCTCCAGGGGGCCCAATATAAACTTCGATGACATGCATGCATACAGTGATACGGGGCGCTTGTGAGCACGTGCCTCGCAGCGACCGCCGAGCGTCCCAGGCACACACAGTGGCTTTAGCACAGATATTAGCTGGCAGAAACCCCGAGGAGCGGGAAAATGGCGAGCGCTCGTAAGCGCGTGCCTCGCGGCCACCGCCGAGTTCCCGGCTGGTGCAGTGGCTTTAGAAAAAAAAATAAAAATTCCAACGCTGTCGTAATGCGCTAGCGCGCATGTAAAAAAAAAAAACACTCCCGCGCTAACGCTAAAGATGAAGAGACAGCCTGCTCGGGAGAGGTCACTGCGGCCGCCGCATTCCCTAGAAGCCATTATGGATAATTGGAGACATGGCTAGAGTGTGCCATTTCTTCCCGAGACAACTTGCAGATTCCGCTACCGCTGCCTCTAGTCGGTGACGAAGAGGTGTTGGAAGTCTACAATGCTGAGGATGACTTTGCATCCACCACTCGCCGCGAAGAAGACGACGACCTCTTCGATGCAT
Source organism: Haemaphysalis longicornis (assembly GCA_013339765.2). NCBI lineage: Eukaryota > Metazoa > Arthropoda > Arachnida > Ixodida > Ixodidae > Haemaphysalis > Haemaphysalis longicornis. Next base: position 22,470,844 of record CM023450.1, on the reverse strand, counting down.
ACGACGACGATCACTAGCACTATAGCTATGCAAATAAACCATTATACTGAAAGTGAACTATGTTCCCGGCAATACTCAGCTGCAACAACTTCGCCATTCAAGTTTTGCGCATGAGGGCAAGCTTCCCTGAATTTTTCTCAACTGGTTGTTTAATTTTTTAAATGTTGTGCGGGTGTTGTCAGCCATCATGGAGAAAGTGGAAGTTCGCTGTGGGAAGTGTGACTTAGACGATCCAGCGACTGATGACTCAAACCACCGTAACACTCGGTCCCACGAGCTCAAGAAAGGGGAAAGTTCCACGCTCAGGCCACCAGAGCAAAGTTGGCCAACAAAACGAAACTCAAGTATCAACTGGGAGTTCCCCTCGTAATTAACCTAATTAAGGCTGACTGCCTTCCTTCGGCTAGAGAGGAGAAGCTGAAGGCGGTAGGGTCTGTCGCTCTTGAAACGGAACAGCGAGTCGGGGGAAGCGCCCGGTAGGTAAACACAACGGCTTCAGGAATAGAGTTTCAAGGAGTACTGTCAGCAAACACGCCATCTGCCGCCTAACACACCCCGCTGTGTCACTAGCCTGCTTTCTGGAGGGCCTATTTTCGTGGTTTCAAGAGAGCCCTCCCTGTCGGAAAACATTCTCATTCGTTTGAGAACTAAATTTGTTCGAGAACTTTTTTGCGCCATTTGCGTCGACAAATACTCTTGCTTTCGGCTCTTGATTTGCACTGCCTGTGTACCTGACACCAGCGGTGTCTCGACACCAGTCTGTCACTGGCACTTCATTAGAGAACGCGGCTGTCTACACACCGCAAATGTGATAATTTCGCGTTCATTCATTTCATCTTTGATATTGGTTGTCTGCACTAATACGACGAAACGAATGCCTGGGCTTGAGTATGCCAACTGCAATGGGAAAAAAAGTAGGCTTCCATTATTCCGCTGTAACCCCGAACAAATATTTTTGCCATAATATGCAATCCAAATTTTTAATAGAGCACGTGTTTATACACGAGTTTCCTAGAGGACCGACACTTCGGATCGACAACGTCGAACGACGCTTAAATCGAAAAACGGTTAAATAACAGGTACGCTAATGTTCCGGCTCCGGATTCAAACTGAGCATCGAGTAATTCTCCGCAGGAGCCACCAATTACAGGTTTCTTTAGATCTCCAAATGGTTTAATATAGCTTCTCGTTCTCTACTACGGCATGCTTCATCGCCAAGTTGTAGCTTCCGCTCGTTAAACTCCATAATTAGAATAATCAAACCATTGCTCATTGAACTACATAGTTGCAAAATGTTTTGCTATTGTTACGTGGCCACAGCACAGATAAGGCGATCCATGGTTAAGAATGATGACAGATCAAATTACATTTCCAAGAGCGTCGAAAGTTTGCGATGGATTTCAGAGAGTTCATTCATGGTGCTTATTTCCGGTTCATCGCGTGACCTGATAGTAACCGGGCTCAGTGCAGTTTGTTTACAGGCTTCACTTTGCCGTGATTTTTTAGTAGCATCAGTTTTTTTTTGTATGCCTTTTCCTTTACCCCTGAGCATGTCCCAACGTGATAGTGTGATTGACAGTCAGTACATGTTAAGTATGTACCACTGGCGAGCTGTTGCTCCCAAATACGACATTCATCCGACATTATAAAAATCACAAAAATGCAATCATCAGCAGTGGCATCCGCTTTAGCTCGATAAAATTCGTTCAAAGTACGGGAACCAACCTGCAACAGCAAAAGGGCGATGCTCAGTTGTCTTCGATGTAACCTAGCGGTGCACTGATGCTGGGCGTGTGTCAGGCCGTCGGCGATGGTGCTGGCTTTTATGGACGATCCTCGATGTGACGTAGGTTCCGACGTGGTCCGGGCTGTCAATCGTCGCCTCCCTGGCTCCCAGCTACGTTGCAGCGTGACATGCAGTCCTGCAGCAGCAAAAGGGCGATGCTCAGTTGTTTTCGATGGAACCTAGCGGTGCCACTGCTGCTGGGCTTGTGTCGTTTCATCCAATTCACCAATCAAGCGCCTTTCAAACGTGACGCAAACGGCGACTGCAGCTGCCGTTTGTGTCACGCTAAACAGGAAGCCAGCGAGGCAGCGCTGATATATTGTGGTATAGAAGCAGCTGAATACAACGCTACCGCGTTACGAGTGGCTTGGTCTGTTTCGATAAAGTCAGTCGCGCTTTCTCGAACTCCCACGTCCTTTGCAGCTCAGAATCACTGAGAAAATTTTCTTCATAAGACCCATGACCAGTACTGATGCTTCGTTGAAGAAAAACCTATTGTCCTTTTGAGGCCCTGCGAATGAAGGCGTCAAACCAACCGCTAGTGCGTAGCCCGCACGCTTCTTCATAAAGCGGTACCGCCGCCTCAGGTATGGACGAGAAGCGCCATGCTGCGGCAGCCAGGAATGACTCTGCGCGCACCAGACGTTTTAACTAGTGTCGGCGAATGTTTCGCGGTATAGTGAGTGGCGGTGGTGCCTTCTCCCCTAGTGAGAAACAGAAAAGCTGGACGCTATTGTAAGGGAAGGCCTACAAAGAGGCCCTCGGACTTCCTGTCAGCATGGCCACGGGCAAGCTCTGGAAGCTCGGTCTGCACAATATGGCCGATAAGCTCTTAGAAGCTCGTCTTTCAAGCCAAAGATGGAGTCTGGGAGTATCGAGCACCGGGAGGACTCTTTTATTTCGCCTGGGGCTCATATCCCCTCTTTGGCATCAAACGTCGCAAATCAGAAGTCTCCCTCACGATATCAAGAAACAGCTCTACATTGCACCGCTCCCCCGAAACATGCACCCTGTGCATCACAGTGGGCGCAGGGAAGCAAGAGCCAAGGCCATCTACACATGCTACGGGAGGAACCAACCACAGCATACACGAGGCGTCTTCCTATCGGGCATAAGAGCAATGACACCCGTGGATGTCTAGCACAATAAGCCCGTCACCAGCCTCAAGCTACCAAAATGCGATCCCTCAAAAGTGGAAAAAGCAGGCATTACTCTCGCCATAACGCAAGCTAGAGCCAAATGCATTATTACAGATTTCCAGCAAGCTTGCCGTTATACTACTCGCGCGGACGAATTCGCTGGACAACACACCAAATCATTTGACCACGCCCGCTGGAGAGATACGTAATGATCATAGGCAACACGCCCACTCTGCCGTCCCGGGTAACGAAAATGCACACCTGTTGGCCCGAAAGTTATCCCGCCGCTCCACGGGAAGCGAGAAAGATAGGTATATCCCGTTGATCACGTATCAAGAGATAATGCAGCACTATAAGTTAGGACGTAACAACTATCCAGAACCGAATAAACAACAAACGAAAGAGGAGGAATGGCATCGCCGTACACTCCATGCGAATACCTCCATCCTACTAAATGCCATTTATTGCCTATTTCCCGCTCATCCGCTTCTGCGAAACCCCTGGGACGCTCTTTTATATGGTAGGGGGCTGCGCTGCGCCCACGCCCCACTACTTTTGCGCCGTCCATCGCTTTATTACGAGTTTTGGGAGAGTAGTCTGACCAGCTCCGATTTCAATGATGAGCGCTTTTTGGTGTTGGCAGCTGAATGAATGAATGAATTTATTGTAAACAAGGAAAGGAAAGACCACCAGCAGGCGTAGTTCGTCTCACCTAAGGGTGGACACCGGAACGCCTGCTGGTGTGGGGGGTGTGGGGAATGGGGAAAACAGTTGTACAGGGAAGGGAGGATAGAGAGAAGGAGAGGTTACATACATACAAATATACAGGTCTAACAGGACATATATGTACAATATATACAAGGTAAACACTAAAACACTAAAACACGAAGACAAAAAAAAAACACAAGAAAAAAAAACGAAGCACCCACATACACACCGTTTAGTTTATGTGGGGAGAAAGCGGAGAGCCGGGAGGAGCCTGAGGCATCCAGGTACGACCCCAGGGCCTCATGGACTCCGTCCCGCTCTCTGGCACTGCCTCGCGGCCACAGAAATTCTTCGAGGGGCCGAGCCCCTCCCCCGAAGGCGGCCGAACTGTTGGCAGCTGGTGAGGCTGGAAGAACTCGAGTCTTGTACTTAGGACTTCTCCCCATTGCTTTTCCTAACAAACATATTTACTTTCGTGATACAAAAGAACACGTTATCTCTCTGTCTCTCTGTCTGTCTGTCTCTCTCCCCGTCTCTGTATCTCTCGCTCTCTGATCTCACGTTTTCAAAATTTTCATTTCACTTTCTTTTAGAAAGCTAGGTGTACGAGTCGTGCATTCGTGTTCTCGGTGAGATAATCTATATCGATCTAGAGCACCTTGCGTTTTGACTTCAGCGTCGCACGTTGTGGGCTGTGCACGAGCATCTAACAGAGATGCAGACGCAGATCTATTAACATAATTTTGGCGCTTCATCCTAAATTCGCCTTCGTAATAAGGATACACAACGTAACGCTGCTGTAAAGACATATTTGTATACGCGCTTGTTTAATCACGCCATTTGCTGGCTGGATATTAGGACACGTACGGTTTCGAATTGGTAATTTGCTGCTTGCGTTTCTTTGTTCCCGCACTCACCCAGTCGTCCTTTGTTCGCCTCTCCCACGTTTGGTTTTTTTATCTGCACTGGTGGAATCGCTTATTGTTAACATGGGAAGCTAACTCATCCGTCAATATCTGTAATTGCGATGCCAACCGGGCAGCAAGCACAGCAGACCACACCACTTAGGAATTCTGCTCTCTCTCTCTCTCTCTCTCTCTCTCTCTCTCTCTCTCTCTCTCTCTCTCTCTCTCTCTCTCTCTCTCTCTCTCTCTCTCTCTCTCTCTCTCTCTCTCTCTCTCTCTCTCTCTCTCTCTCTCTCTCTCTCTCCTCTCTCCTTATTCCTTTCTCCTTCAAACCCTGAGCGCACACGTCACACGTCTGACGCGGAAAACCGCGGGAAATTACCGCACAAAGAGGGCAACTCAGCTCGCAGCTTCAGTTACCTGCTTCCTTCAGACTAGGACCCGCCGCGGTGGCTCAGTTGCTAAGGCGTTGCGCTGCTGAGCACGAGGTCGCGGGTTCGATTACCGGCCGCGGCGGCCGCTTTTCTGATGGAGGCGAAAAGCAAGAACGCCCGTGTTTACGAGATTTTGGCGCACGTTAAAGATCCCCAGGTGGTCGAAATTAATCCGGAGCACTCCACTACGGCGCGCCTCATCGCCTGCGTTGCAGCGGCGCGTTAAACCCCACAATCAATCAATCAAATCCTTGAGACAAGGAAAAAAGACTCATATTGTTTCGCACTTAAGAAATCGCAGGAAACTTCGCTTTGAAAAAAAAAAGAACAAGCTCTTCACTCAAAAATATCACTTCAGATTTCCTCGCAGACAATGTTCCGTATATTTGTCACGAGCATCAAAAAAATTTCGAAGAGTGACATTAGTAACTTGAGGCGGTGTGTTTGCTGACATGTCTATCTCCAGATCTACTTCAGAGGTCCCTGTGTTTACACACAGCGACTGTCCACGACTCTCAGTTCTAGCCACAGAGTTACGAGACATGCTTGTTTTGCTGCCTATTGTTTTTGTTTTTGATAAAAGACAGCAGCTTCACTTAAATTGATTCTGGAGGTGGTTTGTTGACTCTAACCCTTTTTTGTAAACTTGTGTGCGAAGTCTTGCCTCAGGATGCTTGCAGGCTAAGAGCTAGACGTGTATCTTCAATAAGTGGCTGTTTTTCTTGTGAGGTCATCTGCTTCTTCGGAACAATAGTAGTGTCACAGCAGTCCTATATCGGTGCGTTTTCCTGCTTGGTGCGGCTGTGATGGAGTACGACTCCTTTTTCAAAGTTTATTTTGTTACAAAGACAGTGATACTTGCAGTTTGACAATTTTAGTTTATAGCTACCGTGGACACTCTCGATCGGCTTTTCCTCCAGGACCAATATTGGGTCGCTTATCGAGAAATAAATAATAAAAGCTGTTATTCTTCTATCCCATTCTCCTCCTATTTTCGTAACGTTGTAGAGCCCGCTGCAAAGATCTCAGAGAAAGCCGATGTCCTATTTTCAATTTTACTCTATCGTCACTATTTTTATAGCGCCTGTTCTTATTGACATTCGCTTTCCTCGATATGATTGAAAGCCTAACAGCAGCTGGTTGCTTCTTCACGCATCGTGGTATGGCGCCGCTAAGGCAAAGTTGGTAACTCTAAAAGTTGGTCATCAAAGCCTGCCCTCTACAGGCAGAGCTTGATGTCCCTGCAGCGAAGCTTTTCATAAAAGTGCGGCCGTCTTTAGCCAAACGTAAAAACTGCACACGTAATTGCTAAACGCAGTGGCCGGCCGTCGCACTTAAAGCCACTTGAACGAATAGCCTTGGATTTTGCCACTGGCTCCTGCATGAATGTGCGTTACTGTTAAGTACGTACGGTAAGTTCTCGCGTTCCCCTCACACATGCATCGTTTGATTGCATTTATTCGCAAGGCGAAAAATGTCAATGAAATCGGAAGTGAAAAAAACCTACACGTGCGGAGAGCCATCCTATTCTAAAACTTTTGCAAACTCAGGTTTGCGTGTTTAAAAATGCACACGACGACCAAAAATTACTGCTTTCATGCGGAACAGTTGATCCTGAAATTTTTACGTGTCACAAGCCTCAGCGAGGGCATGGTGAATTCCCGCGCATAGCGGTTAAAAGGTGCTGATCGGGTGAGCAATTGCCGGCATACCATGCAAGGCTAGGTCCACCCGTCAATAAACATCATCACCACCACCACCACCACTGCTTTCATGCATTTTTCGTTTACATGTAGAAATTCCACACTTAATCAGACAAACTACTACTAAAACACCAGATACTAGATGCTCGCTTCAGCTCGACAGATAATACCAAGGCGATCTTGGGCCTCGATTTAACGCGAGCGTTCGACTCCGCCAACTCTGCAATCCTGGAAGGGGTAGCCGCGGCTGGAGTTGGTGCGCAAGCGTAGAACTACATTTGTAACTTCCTCATAGATAGAACAAGTACGATGCTCCCTAAAGGCTGGGCTTGTCGTCGTAGCTGTTCGGAGGTGATGTTAACTTTCTGCAGTGTAGCCAGGCAGCGAATCGCACCCAAACAGGGCCTTCAGTTTGGTCGCGGTTTCTTGTACCTGCTGTTACTAGCGTGGAGCGCCGGTGGGTACTTGAGTTAACACAAATTATAGCCCGTCGACAAAAAGCTTCTGCTTATGCTTCACGATGGCTGAAGTGGACATGGAGGGCTACATAAATCTTCAAATCATGTTAGTTTTTTTAGAGCCGGTTTTATCGATTTTTAGTACACGTTACGTTCTTGCGCAGGGCATTGGAAAACGAGTGTGTCGGTGCTACGGTACCGTGACTACATGAGATTACGACGACATGAGACGCCGATAGCCCGAGCCCCTAAAACGTGGAGTGCAATGTGCATATGCAGACGAATCCTCTTAGTTATCACATGGGTGCGCCCCATGGTTAGCAATATTGCGCCACGGCGTCACGAGTGCTGGTGACGCCGTGGCGCAAGAATATAGTAAGAGGATTTTGCTTCTCCCGATGCTAATACTAGCTCTTTTCTTGATGTGGAAGAGGCCCCAACGTACCCACACACCACTAAACAAAGATCCCCTACCTAAAGGTTATTTTCCTCGGTGACTAAACGTTCTTGATGAAAGCCCGAAGCAACTTTGCCGCCTCAGAGAACGTTGAAACGAGGTGGAACCTCACAAAGAAGTACTCCAAATAGCCGAACCCGCGTCCTCTCCCGTCGACACACTGTAGTGAGCGCTTGGCCGTCCCGCAGGACGTCATGCGTGACGGGGCTGATGCTGTGAAGGACTGAAGAATGTACGTGACAAACAATTCCGCGTATCGCCCCAAATACGGGGGCTGAATTTGGCCGATACGCAAAAGAGAGAATTCCGCTGTCACTGTGGAGCTTTGCGTGTAATGCTTGCATAGGACAACGCTAAGAATCCCCATTTCGTTTTACCACTCCCACCATAGTATTCCCACTGTCATCCTATTTCTGAGAAAGAAAATTAAGAACATTGTTCTAGTTTCTAGTCAGCATTCCAAAAAAGAAGAAAACAAACACATCGCTCACAGCCAGAAGGAGTTCCTCGCAAACGGAAAACAGAAAGTGAAACAGGGCTTCCGCAGCCTCGGGACATAAATGTCCGCCGAGCGTTTGCAGGCAACGAAATGCTGACTAGCTGGAGAAAAGAAAGGAAAAGGGTGCGCGATTGTGAAACTTAAAAACCCTTTAACAGTTGTAACAAGACCAGAGTGAAAAGAACAGACAAAAACAATTTACACACTGTAAAAAACAAAAGAAATGTAAAAAAACCGGAGGAATATACTAGGCGAGGACAAGACCGACGGACGGAAATCTACCGCATGATGGAAGAGCGCCAGCGAAAAAGAATATGCTGACTTGGAAAAGCATTGGAAGAGTTTATTCTGCAAAGCCAAATGATGGAGCATATAGAACAGGGGAGAATAAAGAAAGGCTACAATGCGAGGTCAGTGCTCCGTGTATGCCCATTCTGTAGAGGTGCTTTTGTGTTTCGTCTTGCAATCAACTCATTTGTATATGTACATATCCGTAAATGTGTGTTGTAAATATAATTTCCTACACTGACACGAAGTTCACTAAATACCATGTCGAAACCAACAAAGAAAGGCTATGTGGCCTCGAGGTAGAGTTCTCGGTACTTAAACTGACGGCCTGGGTTCGGCTCTCAGTGGGTCTACTTTTTTTTATTGCAAATGTTTTTGTAAACTCAGTTCTTTTTTTACTGCAGAAGAGCTGAATTACTGGTGTTGCTTTTGTTATAAATGGTGAATTCGTATGTTTTAGGTCGCTTCATGTGCAGGGTGCAGGCTGTGACCATGTTTAATTAACGCTCTGTATGGGGCGAAGACGCAAGTCGCGTGGAACGCTGTACAAATAAGTGTTTAGAAATACGTGGTAGGGTCCAGTTAGAGCAGCTGTACCGGCAAAAACACACTCGGCAGTTAAACTTGATTGAGACGGTGAATAATAAGATATAGACTAAAAAATTATCTCATCAAAGATATAAGATCTAGTGTCTTGTTGGGTGAAAGTAAACCACAAACCGTTCTGTAGATTCCAAAACTCTGAACTCGCCCTAGATGTATCTTCCTAGCTTCGATCAAATCGCGCCCTGTTTTTGTCCCATTTCAACTTTAAATAATGCGCGACACGGACATCCCCATCAATATATCGCTCGTTTTAGACCCAAAACCTGTTTTGAAAAACCCAACCCATCTCCACATTCGCGCGCTGCGTATGTGCGTACACTTATATTGCTGATATTGCATCTAAAACTCACGAATTCTCAGCACCAGTAATCGAACCACGCCCTCTCGGTTTATGTAGTGGATATCGTACCACTGCCCTAGTATACTCAACTGTTGATTTGGAGGTAACATTTATTGACGCCCGTCCACCGCCAGTTTAGCTCAAATACCGACGCTTTAAGAGTATGTTTGAGACTGCCACTGACATAGCTCCCAATACGCTTCCAATTGTTTTCGCGTGCCGGTCATTGTAACGTAATGTTTTCTTATACCCAGTTCTTAGCGTCTTGCTTACTGGGTTTCCTGCTGCTCCTACTTCTGCACAGGCTCAATGTCTCTAACTCTTGACACCATTACTAACTTCTGACACCCTTGCTGAGTCAGAAGTCCTGTCTGCCGCTGCATTTAGTCTGACATGTCAGATATCTTTCCGGCTAACATCACGCTATCTTTCCTGCTGGAATTCTTTCGCCCACACAGCTTCGCCCTTCCGCTTACCTTCGCTCTCAACTTTACACTTTCCTTCCACCTAATGGCAATTCTTCGATGGAGACCGAACTACCCTAAGCAGTAGTGTTTAAGAAACTGCTCTACACGAAAAGCTGCATATTGCAACTCCCAAAGAAACCAGGGGCCTACCTACCTACCTCCTGCCTACTTTACACCATTCACTCCGCACAGAGAAGCCAACGTCCTATTTTTATAACATATGCAATCGTTCTGTTCTGTCGAATAACCTTTCGCTCTTACTTTTTGTTTCTTGCGGGTGGATGGCGCCAAGGGCACTGCATCGAATTACTGCACCGTTCAATCGTCCACATCTTCCGCTTGCATTTTCGCCGTGAAGACACGCTCTGCACGCTGCGTGTTTCCAGCAGACGGATGGCAACGAGGACAGATTAAGGCCCATAACCCTCTTCTTCAGATCGCCAACTAGCGCTTCAAAAATAGCGATCTTCTGTCGACCTTTGTACAGTGTTAAAGCCACAGAGCTTATCGTTCTTTACTGTGCCGAATCTTATACCCACTGGCAATCTTAGCTCTGTTGTATTTTTGTGATATCGCGATGGACTTCCGCATTACGAAATGATCGTAAGTTCTACATCCAGCTACTATGCTTCAAGTTTGTTGGCTGAAGACGGCTGGCCGCAGTCACTATCTGAAAAGAACTTTAGAACTCTGGACCTGATTAGAATTTCTGTACTTTGCTGCTAGGTTATCGTCGCTACTCTTCAATTGGCTCGACCGTTGCAACTCCGAACTTCTTCATTTTGTTGACCGCGTCCGTTCCTCGAAAGACAGGTCGTTCAATCTGTCCTTCAGAAAAGAGCTGATACCAGCCGCCAGACAAATCAATCCTTTACTCTTGTTTTATAATCTAATTTTCTAGTTTTAATAATACATTTTCTAGTGTTTCCTTTGTTATCCCCAGGCGTTCACGTCGGTACAATAAAAGAGCTTTCCCCTTGTGCGCTGCCGGAGATTTTTGCTCCTGGAAAAATTTTTCCCGAAAGACGAACCAATCGAAGCTGGACACTGGTTGTGCTGAAAGTAATAGATGAAATTGATAACGAAAACACTCCAGTTGCTCCCCTTTTAGTGGACAACACTGCTACGCTTTCTCACCATGTGAGTTTTGTAGTCTCTCCTGAAGAGCTATTTAATGTTCTTTTGACAGCAGCTCCTGGGCCTCCTTTCGAAGATTCCTTCCTTGGAAGGTGGTATTTTGCCTTACGGAGCCGCAGAGCGGACGTATATCACTTACAGCTTTACAGAAACTTCCGAAATGTGTCGCATGAAGATAAACAAAAAACACAAAAATGAGAGGAGGGCTATTATTGTGATGCTTTTCTTGTTTTTTTAGGGCCCCGTATTGCTGAATGGTAGGAGTATTAACCTGCGTTCATTCGCACAAAACACTTGCGATCTGTTCTGTTTTTTTTTTGGTAAATAAAGATGAAAATGTACCTTTCCAGTAGCTTTATCCCCGCGTTTATCTAATGCTCTGCAACGTCTGGGAAGTTCCGCTTCTCTAGCGTTCTGGAAAGGAAATGTTGCCCGCTATTGAGTGGAACTTCCCATTATCAGCTGAAGTTCAACAATAAAACAGCAACAATCATGTGTTCGATGTATCTACTCATGCCAATCAACATAAACAGATAGAAGAGAAAGCAAACAAATTCCGTTATTTTTCCTACAACCATCAATATTGTGCATTAATTCTCGCGTAAAAGGAAAGGGGCAAATTATGAACTATCCCGCCATCGCACGGCTGCACCAATATTCGTTTTCCAAATGCGATTAACGACTGGAACTAGGTATGGCGTAAATTTGGGCGTTCAAGAAACTTTTAGTGCTCTTGGAGGTGTTTGTTGATCGCTACTATTTCGAAATCTGTTGCGGTTGGCGATATAATTTTCCTACTTTTTTGGCCAGCTAAGCCTAGGCTACAACATGTATTACCACTGTACAGGTTGCTTTTATGTATTTAGTTTTTGCTTATACGACTACAAGTGTAGACCCCATGTAATATTGCCCAAGACAGCAGATGTTCACTCACTATCTTTATAACGCCCTAATCTAATGATTGGGCGAGGCAGCAACGAGGCGATACAGCCGCGGCTAAACTTGTTGGTTCTTTTCGTGCAGACTTTTACTTCCCAATCGCAAATAACTGTTTGCCAAGAGCTGATGCAGTTTCCACCAGACGGTTCCCATCACGCATGTCTGATGCGTTTCCGCTATTCTTTTGACCGCCATCTCAAGCTTCTTGAGGCGGAACGACCTCCGGCCATCGTCCCTGGTCACTCTCAATTCCTTTACGATGAGCTTTTCGGCTACTTGCAGTACAACGCTCGTGTCCTTACGTTCCCCGGAGAAATCACGAGGCACTCGGGTGCAAACATGGCCAGTGGAAAAGTGTCCCTCTCGGCCAGCGCGCCGCTGGGAACCCACTTTCCGTTTTGTGCGGCTACTCACGTCTTTGGGACAAAGTTAGTTAACCTAGGTGTGTTTAGTTTATCATTTTTTGTAACAACCAATAGAATGCCTAGTTTTATTTCAGAGAATTTGTGTTTTGCCTTAAATACGGCGGACGTTTTATGTGGGCCAAATCATGCGGATACGAACCGCCCCAAAAGCGCTAGTAGTTGGGTAAACGCGTTTGTCTGTATATACCTGAGATTTTTCAGATGTTCAAGTAAACTTCACGGGTCACACCTCCGAGGCCAGACTTATCAGGCCAGAAATCCCTGCAATGGAAAGTCACAGAAGGCAACCTTCGCGTTAAAGGGGACCTGCGTGGAAGGCATGGGGCAAATATTCCTTGCAAGCCCAGTGACACTAATCTGTTCGAGTAGTAATTCTGTTAATCCGTTCAGGATCAACGCGTAAAGAGGTGGGTCTTTTTTGTTTCTTCCGTATCATTTGTGATTCAGGGGAAGTTATGGTGGGCTGGCTGGGTACGGCGATTAGCTTGTTCTCGCACCTTCGTCTAGTATTGCGTGGGTCTTTTTATTCAGGTGTTCCAACAATGCTCCCCAGTACGGTGGTGCCGTCTATCGCTGAGGTTACCGCACGCGAGAGGAGGTTTCCTGTGACAAACCGCTACATGAGCGGAATCAATGCTTCAATCTCAGAATTGTGTTACGGGCATACAGAGTAAAAAAAAAAGGTGGATGCCAGTTCCCGGGATTTTGTGTTTTGTAAATATGCCTGAGGATTCAGACTTCTTTCAATCGAAGCACAGAGCAGAGCCAAATCTGTTGCACCAAGCGCTTCGAACCTTTGGAAGAACGTGCCGCTGTGACCCGTAGACCCATTTCTTACTCCAAAAGATTGCACTGTCATTTTATACAAGGTTGACGCATGTATGATGTATGTTATTTAGAAACTGCGAACGACCGGAAGGACGGCAAGCCAATTTTGCCACAGCTTTCCCTCCCTACATCTTCCCAGCGCACAAATAACGGGACAAAGGGGAGGATAACAGCGGACAAGCGATAAGTGTTATCCTTCCCTTTGTCCCGTTATTTGTGCGCTGTGAAGATGCATCTGTACCAACTAGCCCGGTTTTCTACGCTACTTCATTGTTGTTGTTGTTGTTGTTGTTGTTGTTGTTGTTCCTTCACTATATTGGCACGTACCAAATCAGGGGATCGGCCAAACATCAGTCGCTAATTCGAATGAGATTGCTGCCTAGGTGGATGATTCGAGTAAAAGTAAGAAAATTTTGGAAGCTTTTTTTCTTCTTGTGTTTTAGGAATCGAGATTGGAAATTAGTCAATATTGAAACAAAATAAATAAAGAAAGAAAGAAAGAAAGAAAGAAGAAGAAGAAGAAGAAGAAGAAGAAGGAGAAAGAGGAGGAGGAGGAGGAGGAGGAGGGGGGAGAATAATAATAATAATATAAAAAAAACATGGCAATGGATGCTTTTGGAGGGCTCTGGTGAGGTTCCAGAATAAGATACGAATTAGGTTGTGAATCTTTTGGAATTTTCTATGAAGCGCAGAAGAGCAGAACAAACATCCCGGCGGCCATATCCAGTTTCTGAAGCCCGAAATGATAAAAGAGCCGGAACTGATAATGCCAACCCCAGGCGATGAAGCGGCAACTCAAGGAGCTGACGTCTGAGGTTTGAAAATCGTCGACAGGACAAAAGGAAATGGTCCACAGACTCTTCTACATTACAGTAACTGCACATGGCAGACTGCGCCAGACGAGACCTGTGGAGGTATCTATTCAACTGGGGCACACGACATCGAAGGCTCGTTACTATCACCTCCAGGTCGCGTGAGGGGCACCAATTCGGTTTCCAGGAGAATTTTAGATGACAAAAATCTCGCAACGACAATATGACTGATTCGTGCTGCCTTTGCAGTTTAAACAATCTACGCAAACTTGCGGCGGCTAATAGAGGCGTAGTCTCAATGACATCGACAACAGGCCCGGAGAGTGCTACCAGGCCTCGCAAGCTTGGACTTTCCCTGGTTTCCCTATACGCCTCGAGCGCGGCCTGTAGGGGCGCCACTGAAATCCCCCTAGCGGCCCGTTTCGAAAGCAGGCGCGGGAGTCCCCGGCTCGGTCCCCCCTGTCGCCGTTGCTTTTGGGGCTCGTTCAAGACAGCGATTTACCGTTTGTCCGCGTTAGAAATACCAAATAAACGTGGAGCAGGCACTCTGTTTGCAAGCGTGTGTGTGTTCACGAGAGTATAAACGTTTATGACGCGGATCTTAGTGAGATCTATATAGCGCCGGGCGTGTGTCACAGGCCGGCGTCCCGAAGCCCAGCATTTTGCATGCACGCTGATTGCAATTCCGCTGCCCTGAATTTAGTGGCAGTGTCTCCGTAAGCAGTGTTTCCTCCGATGGTCATGTTGCGGCCATACACACTATGATTGTAAATCGACTTGTGCACTTACAAAATCCAGCGGAGCACTCATGCCTGACAGCACGCAAGTTTACGCCTGCCAATATCACATAGCAGATATTGATCAGTACCATGAAAAAGCCAATGCGGCATAAATTTCACAAACATTGTACCAAAGAAGTACGATGGATAATGCAAAATTACACTCCGGCAGTCAGCACACGACGACAAATTTAAGCTGGGTCGTCTTGTCCCGAGGTGAGCGCTCGCAAAGATTCATCTGTTACATTTATCCTCCACGAGAAGCGCGAAGACGGGTTTATAGAGTAATCGCGCCGCCCGCGACCAAACTCTTCTTCGAAACATCGGTCATATGACACGGGGAGGAGACTGCAGAATCTAGCATGAACCGAATCAGAACCTTTATCAGATACGACACCTCTTCCAACGAGCCCAGTGGTACGAGATTTCGGCGCACGTTAAGGATCTCCAGGTGGTCAAAATTAATCCGGAGCCCTCCACTACGGCATGACTCATCGTCTCCGTTGCGTCGGCGCGTAAATCCTGCAATCAATCAATCAACTCTTCCAACGACACCTCGTATCGCTTGTGAACTGCCTACCCTGTATTCTTCAAAAAATGCGTCCCGCCGAGTGATCAGCCGTTCGTTGAAGGCGAAAACAAACGAAAAGTGAACACGCAGCAATGCTGTGTTGTGATTACTAAAAACGTTAAAACGGTCATTCGTTGATTTCGCTCCGCATTTGTAAACAACGATAGTTGAGCGTCCTCCTCCCTCACCCCCCCCCCCCCCCCCCCCCCCCCCCCCCCATGTCTAGCGATTATATCACTGCATTTCGCATCTAGTTGGTTCTGGTGGATTACTATACCTTGCTCAAACAAACGTCTTTAGCATTTGAGAAGCTGCACTCGTGTTTTTTTTTTTTTAATCCCCCGTACGACTATTCTATCTATTCCTGACTTGCAGACCATTGATTTTCCCGTGGTTTCATTAACATATACCTTGGTTCTTACTATAAGGCATGAGCGGGCACATATCTGACACTGCACATCCTTTGAGTGTATTAACATTGTCGCGTGGCTTATATTCCCATAAAAGGCACAAGTTTTTGTCAGCTATTGGGTTATCACATCCCCGAAACATATTTTTCTACGACGTACATAGAAGCAAAGCCGCATTTGTTGTCTGCGCTGCAAAACAGTGCCAATATGAGGTCTAAAGGAGGCGACAATAAATAGAATTCACTTGTTCTGACGTGTTCGAAGGTGACAGCGGTGATATGCTGCTACCGTCGCCGACGCCCGCAAGAGCGGCCACGAAGCGCGCAGAACCGCCTCCCCGCGGGTAGCTCTTGTTGGCGTTAGAGCGCTCTACCAAGACGCAGCTGTTTTTTTTAAGTGCCCTATACGTGCAGTTAGCTTACAGACGTTACCATAACAAGTTGTTTAGTGCGGGAAAAGGCAAAGAGAAGCGAAAGAGAACCAAAACACTGCATGGCCGCCTATCAGCCACGCAGCGCTAATCCCGCAAACGCCGCGGAGAAGCGGCAGCAGGCGGCGCAGCGATTGCGAATCTCGAGGCGTATAGGCGGCGTAAAAATCGACGCCCCACGTGACCAACCTACAGGGCACTTTTCGACCATCAAGTCCACCAGACGGCGCAAGCGAAAGGTTACTTTTGGTATAGAATAGAAAACATTCATTCCGTGACTCAAAGAGCCCACACAGTTCGCTTACAATGTGTTATTTAAAAATATTATTAACAAGGTCCACATCAAACATCCGTTGAGCAAAAATGTACGCAACTTTTTACGAACAGCCGACTGGTGCACCACCTCGTTTCTGAATTCGCAACCACAAAGCCGCCAATTCAAATTGAAACCGCTGCAACGGCCCACCGTTTCTATGTGCGCGGAGCACTGGTTTCGTGACTGTTATTGCTGTTATCTGCTTTTGCATCCATCAGTTGTTGAGAGAACTGGCAAAACACGGGAACTGAGTGCTTGTTGAGTGACAAATGTGGGAAATTCCGCATCGGAAGACAGCTGTCGAGGCCAGAATATTTGATTCTTCCAACAGAAGGTGAGTGTTATGCACTTCGCTAGAAAGACTGTGCAAACGAAACCGTTGTCGCCGTCAATACCTCATTCGTGCCCTTCGTTCGAAATCTTTGCGCAATTGAACGAGTTGTTATGGCAAAAAAAAAATGTTGTCATCGAAGCGGCGTACAATTGCAGCGATCGAAATGAAATGATGTCCTGGCCTCTGTAAACTTGCGGATGTCAATAAACGATTTGTTCTCACTTGCTGCTCACTGTGGTCTGTGCCAGTCGAGGCCATCTGGTCACCTGGCGTAACATCACTTCACTAGCGCGGCGCAAGTAAACACGCGACCAGCGTGCCAGCCAGGAACCAGCAGGAGCAGCCACGGCCGGACTCGACGCTCCTTTCGCGCGCGGGAGGAGGAAAGTCGAGTCCGGCCTTGGTGCAGCGAGCCAGCGGCCGCCGTGCGAAGGCAGCCATGTTATTAAGGAGCTCAAGCGGCCTGTGCAAAAAGCATCCGCCATGTTTACAAAGCCGTGTTTACAGCGCCATCAAGCGGGCGTACTGGGTAGTTCACGACGCCGCCACTACGCTTTTTCTGGCACTACAGGCAAAGCTAGACCTTTGCTTCTCTAAAATCCTCCCTGTTCTGTGGTGCTACCCTTGCCAGAGAATCTGCTGTTTCATTAAAGGGGATTCCCGCATGCCCAGGGACCCAAAGAAGGTCAACTTCAGTAATATGAGGTGGCAGAAGTGATCGAAACGTCCGTAGAAGAGGTGAGTCTTTCGGAGAAGAAACGGCTAAGCCTACGGAAAGGGAATCTGTAATTATGAGTGCAGACGATACCGATATGTCAAGCTTTCTTAGTGCCAACACAATTGCCAAGAATTCCGCATAGAATATTGCCGGTAAAATCCACCAGACGAACCGAAAAGTACCAATTTAGGGAAGAGGAAACTATACCTATTCCGGATTTTTCATCTCGTTGAGAAGCATCTGTATAAATGATAGTACCTTGCTGAATTGAGGCCAACTGATCTTCTAGGATACCATTGAGCAGTCTGGCAGGTAGCATTTTAGCATTGTGGGGAGAGAGAGAGAAACAACTTTATTGAATCGATCCGGCAGTTCAGGGGAGGGGGTGTGGGAGGGGAGACTCTTGCGTGCCCGCTTGCCCCACGGAGGCGGCGGCCGTGCTGCGAGCCCGAAGGCGAGCATTGTGGGGAAAGATGTTCCGGAAGTTGACCGTTATCGTATGACCCCTATCAAGAGATGGAAGTATGTTATTGAGCGCAACCTTCCCCTTCCTCTCTCTCTTCTTTCCTACTTGGTTCCTGTTATACAGCCTACATGGCGATTGCCCGCCAGACACGCATCCAGCCTCGTCCTCAGTTTCTAGCGTTCACATACCTCTGAAAAGGGTAGTGTAACTAATATAATATCGCGTAAGCGTGTTCCGGCCAATAGCAATTCGGGAAAAGAAGCGGAATTGATGGAAAGCAGTCGATGCGAAGACTCCAGGCCATTGAAGATCCGCCGTTATTGTTTTTTTCTATAGAAAGCGTAAAAATTGCAGCACACGGCGTCATCTTGAAGCGGACTGCCACCTTGGCACTTTTCATGACCACGCCACACTACCAAAATTTAGTTATCGTAGAGACATAAAACATTCATCCCGTCAGTCAACCGGCTAATAAAATTAAAAATCTGCGGTCTACAATTTTTACGTACAACATAGGCATCAAAAACATGTTAAAAATACTTTTCCAAGCTTTTCACAGACGGCCGGTTGGCCCAACGCCTAATTCTGAATTTGAAGCGATGAAGGCACCAATTTTAGTAGACACGGATTTAACGGTCTCCACGGCTCGCTGGGTAAGCACTAAGGACCCCTGCTTGCGGCGGCTTGGTTTGTTTGTTGAGTGTATTAAAAAAAAAACCGAAGAACTAAGTGCTTGTCCCGGGAAACATTTTAGTAATAGAGCGTAGCGAGAAACCTGTGAAGTCCAGAATATTTTGTTCGGCCAACAGAATGTGAGCGTCTTCTTTGAACTCTGCTATGAAGTAAAGTTGCATAGCAAACAAATGGCGCTGCCAATCTACCTCATAAGTTCATGGCTTCTACGCTAACTATTCACAACAAATACAAAATCCACATACCTTGCAGTTCTTGCCCCCGGCTAAACAGAATCAGCTAAAAATATATATTCCTGTGGGTGGCCTATGAACGAGCCTTACCGCTCTGAAATACTCTGATTACCTGTAATTGAATGAACTGTGGATGGCTCTGTTTCTGACGTTGTGCATTCTTTCAGATGTAGGATTTAAATTTACCCGGAGATCAATTCTCCTGACTTCTAAGAAACTGTTGTCTTTCTGCGCGGCACAAAGACAGGGTTCTTGTCGCAGTTATTTTAGGGTGAAAGCGGGTACTGCCGGAGCAGCTGTAAGTAGCATCGGGTGGAAAGCGAGAAAATAAAGCGTAGACGTCCGTACATTGCCAGGGAATAACGGGTCAGCATATGCTTCGGCGGGTTGCCTCCTTCACGGCACCACCTAGAGGTCGCATCTAGATAAATTTGCACGTCGTCGTCCCGTGCATCGAAAGCAACTTACCTATTAGATTACTGCTCGTGAACGCCAGTTTTCCACAAAAGTGTGCCGCTGCACCGACGCTATTCGGAGTAATTAACGGTTAAGCAGAGCCCCCGGCCTTTTCGACGCAGGTCAGAACTGTTTTCTCTTTGTCGACTCTTTCACCGCCCTTTGAAATCCTGCCGGCACCCCTCTTTGTCCTCCTGCACGAATTTCCCGCTGTTCCCCAGCTCGCTTCCGCTGCTAGTACTACGCCAAAACCCACGACCGCGTGTACTGCATGGGCGCGGTCCCGCTTTCATAGCCCCGCGTTTAAACCATGCTGTCTGGACGAGCACTAATTAGGTGTCTCTTGTGCCTCGTGCAATCAGTCTCTGACGAACCTCGTTGAAGCGGCAAAAATTCTCCCGACCTCCACCAGCAGCCCACACACTCCTCGTCTTCTCCATTTTCACTGATCCAATTTCTCGCTCTATGGCCGTAGTCTCCCTAGATTTCCTAGTGTGTGTTCTGAGTGCACGGTTGCTGTTCCCGGTTCCCGTAAGCTAAAGCCATGAAGCCATAGTTCCTCCATAGATGCGCGCGTAACTCGTACTCCGGAGGTCCCGTGTCGGATTACCGTTAGGTCCAAAATTTTCCCAATTTTATTTTCAACTAGGTTGCTTTACGCATATTTCCGTTGCAGCGTCGGCAATTTTAGGCGCCGTTTTGTGTCTAGAAATTCCAAACGGCGGCTTTTCCACTCACTGAGATATTTATTGCTTTCGCATTCAAAATTCATGAAAACCCACATCTGATGACTGTCAACATGACGTTTTTAGAAATTTTTGGTTTGCGTTACAGATGTATGTTGACTAATTTATTTCACCCCGTACCTTACCTGTTCCCTCATCTCTTCCTCATCTCTCTCCCCCGCTCCACTGGGTTTTAAAATCAAATTGATTTTTCTGTCCCACCCTCCAACCACCGCCCTACTCTATCCCTGTTCCTGCGTTGAAACGTCAAAGTGAGCTCTCACATTATTGAAGTAGGTATTTAAATACCGCTATACAAAGCGGCTAGAAAGAAACTAACAGAAAAAAAACTGCGTGAAGTAATGTAAACACGATAATAACATTAAAATAGCACGGTTTTGGTTCTTTTGAGTCAACTCAAATCGCCAGAAGTGGGAACATACGATCGCAGCTGCCGAAGCAGCAACAGCAGCAAAAGGACTTTCTGTGTAGTTGCGTCAATATGGCCGTCCGTTATTGCTTTTGCCAGTTATTCTACTCCAAGCGCCGAAAAGAACACATCATAAAGAGAGCGACAGCTCACGGGAAAGCCCTCGGCAACGTACTTGTGCTCGCAAAAGCACCAACCGGACCGGTTGTCGACCCGGCAAAGCACCTCGGGGAACAGTTTGCCCCCAATGTCCCCACGTTCTCCCGAGTGAGCACGGACAAAACGAATGAAACTACTCTCGATACCGATGCCCATCATTCCAACGATCGACTGCGTCGAAAACTTGTGGACCATAAAACGGAACGAAGGAAACAGCGAGAAGGAGGAACGGAATTTGGGGCAGCATTTGGAACTCCCGCCGCTGGCTCACTTAACTGAAAAAAGGGAAGACACTGCGCAAATATAGCAGGCCGACATAACAGGAGGGAGGAATCCGAGGCACAACATTCAGCAATAATGGTGTTGATGGAGAGATGTCGGTACAACAAATGCGGAAGAAAATTGCAGGCAACTTCGGCGGCAGGCTCATCGACAGAGCTCTTGGCAAAAAAAAAAAAAGAAATCCCATTTCTTCCGGTGCTCTTCTTATTTGCAGCGCGGATATTCTCGCATCCTGACAACCACCGTATTGCACCTATTGGCTCGTTCCTAGAATTGTATGGGCCCAGAATCCTGAAGCCTCTGAATGGGTAATAATAGACTCTAAAATCAAATGACACCACAAGAAGCTTACCTTATTCAGGAACTAGAACGTTATTGCGCCCCATATTGTACCAGGCACTCTCTGTTTTTATATGTGATCATGCTTCAGAGAAACTCTACCGAGTAATTCCTTGATAGAAATGGTGGCGTATGACTGCTTCATCTCGCCTGCCAAATAAAAAGGAACTGGTTTTGTGTTGAGGTCGGTAATTTCTCTTCAATCGATGTGTCCATCATAATGTAGGACGGATAAGAGTTCAATACACTATTGTAACAAACTCATATACAGCGAAGCTAGTTTGGTTGTTTTAGTTGCTTCAAACAGTTTGGTTTTGGAGCGCTTTCTCTTTTCGCGTCAATTTCTCTTCGCCTGCAAGATTCAAGAGATCTGTACCAGCTGTTCGTTCACTGCAGAGTACTTCCTTCACGTCGCGGGTCTTCATATCCCATGTAAGAAAAAGCGGCACCAAATACGCTTGCAATAGTAGCAACAATGCCTTCTTCTGCTTTCCTCGCATGACCTTGAATGAAACGCATCTGCTAAGGCCGAGGTGGCTAAGGGCCAGCTCTGTGAAGGGACCGCATTTTTTCACGCGGCGCGTCGTCTCCTCTTTTATTCGGTCCGCGCGAGATGGCCGTTACGGAAGCCATCAGAAGGGTTTTATTGCATCAGTGCTCTAGGGCTTCGCAATAACGAATAGATTACAAAGATTCTAGTAAGCAATAGTTCTACTTTAAATAACTGACAACGCTAAAATGACAACCAGAGTCTTGTGCCCTATGTTAATAATAAGTGGTTTAGAATGAAATGCCAAGTATTCATTATACAGTTTATATTAAGCAATTGTTCTAGTTGTTTCCAGTATTGAGATGGTTCATGAATTTCATTCGATGAGGGCTGATCTGAAACCTGTGATTGGCAGTATCATATTTGTGATATGTGCACGTTCAGCATCAAAAAATGAAACAAGAAAATTCAAAGCCGCAATAATAAATTGTTTTATTCAAGTGTTTTCTTTGCTTCTCTGGAAGTATTTTCTCGACTGACTAAAATGTGGAGTGAGCTAGGCACAAATCCCTTGCCGTTTCACTAGAGCTCCCATCTTGAACACTGGTGTCACATCAGCAGCCATCGACGCGGTAATTAAATTAGTACAAAGCGCGACCGGACTTTCTCCTGCTCTTAGTCACAGAAACGGCAGTTTGAAAGAGCCAGGAACTTCCACACTGTGTTGTAGCGAGAAAGGCAGGTTTTTGCAGGGGTAATTAAAGACACTGCGACATTTTTTTTCTTTACGAAGTACACATTGACCAGGAAAACGAATCGACGACACAGAAGTCAGTGCTGCCGAACGCCCGCAACACTGGCATTGCTGCGAATGGAGTTGCTCACAAGACCGTCTTGACTTCTAGCTCATGCTTATTGATATCCGGCAGACTAGAGGAGGAGAGCCTAAAGGAGCAGGACCCCTGGATTGGGTCCCTGCGCCTTATGTAATGCAATTTCAGACTCCCGTATGGCAATAATGGCCCGATAACCCATAGTGACGAAAATGTGACTATGACTTGTGAATTTACAAATGATAGTTTTGCCTACAAAAAACATATATCAGATGGT
Source organism: Haemaphysalis longicornis (assembly GCA_013339765.2). Taxonomy (NCBI): domain Eukaryota; kingdom Metazoa; phylum Arthropoda; class Arachnida; order Ixodida; family Ixodidae; genus Haemaphysalis; species Haemaphysalis longicornis. The sequence goes on along the minus strand of CM023450.1, from coordinate 22,447,972 downwards.
ACGATCACGGGAGAATGTAGCGATTATATTTGGGGTTTACATGCTCCACACGAAAGCGACATCGGTTGTAGCTGTCACCTCTGCTTTTATGGGGATCCCCCCTGGCCCTCGAGATGAGTTGTTCGCACCCTTTTAATGTCGGCAAGAAACCGCATTGCAAGAGCATTAGGGAGCCAGGAAGCCTGCTCGTGCGCGCGCACGCACACACACGAACATATGGGGAAGACTGGCCCACTTAAAGAAACAGTGGTCGAGAATTTTCGTATACACTAAAACCTTGTTATTCGGCACCGACTAATTCGGAAATACGGATAATTCAGCTTTTCTACTCCCTACATTCGGAATTGTGCAGTGCCCTGCGGCAGCGGACCTTCGTTGTTTTGGCGCAAATTTACGTGCGCACTGCTTTATTCGGGTCAACGCCTCCGAAGTTCAGCTTGCTGACTACGTTGCTATTAATGATGGTGTTGTTTTTGCCAGCAGTTTAGCGATGATAAGATCATCAACGATGCCCCGGTGTGGCGCACGAGGCGAGCGATGAAGAGGACGCATGCGATGTCGTACTCCCGGCGGGCCGTACTGCAAAAGAAGCTGCCATGCACTCGCAGTTCGGAGAAAATTGTGCTATGGTGCTCTATGCAATACGCTGGTCTGTACGGATTGTGGTACGTACGAAAACATTTTCTTTTTGCGCAGCTACGCGCCAAAGGACAAACTAGCATCAAAGACTTCTTTGCAAAATAAAGGTAGGCATAAAAGACTCAAATATGCTCTTTTTGTCGTTAATTCGATAATTCCACGTTAGAATAGGTCGTACATTTTTTTGCTCCCCAGAGATCCTAATTAGCGAGCTTTCACTATACAAACAGCCAATACCAATATATTTTTCATTGGAAATCGCAATCCCGTCGTCCGCAAACTCCTGCTTGGGGCTGTAGACTGTCAAAGCATAATCTACGTTAGCTCCCGGTGGCGACCCGACAAATGCCTCCGGTTAGAAAACAAGCAAATTCGGAAGACAGTGGAACAAACTGGGCACCTTGCCGTGCTAATGAATGATCCGTCGTCAGTGATAGGAAAGAAGAGACGCTTCTGGTTTCAGGGTGTGCTTTTGCCGACGAAAGAGGACGCCACCTGCTGAAAGCTCAACAGTGTTTCGCAGTGGTTAGCTTCATGTTATCATTGAGGAGATGTAGCACTCTTTCCATAAGATCGATTTTCTACCTTTCGTAGATTGAATGTGACATGAGATCTTGGACGCAATTTCAGCTTTTCACTTTGTTACGGGATTAAAAAAAAACTGTGACACCAGTATACACCAAGTTCCTCTTTGTAGCTCACCTGGTCTTGTGTCCGGCTGCGTATAACTTAATCCCAGGTTTGAACTTGGCTGGGAAGCGATGTATTTCTCGAGTATTTTTAAGAAGTTTGCGCGATGCGGGTATGTCACTCGAAGGTGATCTGGTTCGTCAGTTGTGGCAAGGAAAAGCATGTCTATTGCGTAACAAAATTACGCATGTTCACACAATGGGGGAAGGATTCTGGGAATGAATAGATTGAAGCATTGTATTTTCTTCCGCACTTTATCATGATTTGGCCATTCCCCTTGCGTGTGTCTGGACCAGTCGTTGCAGAGATGACCAAATGAATCCTATGTCAATTCATGTTCCGACGTGATTCCTCAACGCAGCAATTTCGGCCCTGACAGCTTACAAACAAACGTGAGGTGGACGTTAACATCCAAGTGGCGTTTTATAGCAGCGCCACTCCATATTTGCTAGCCAGAATTTTTGTTTGGTAAAGCGTTCACCAAGGCGACATTTTTGTGACCAGTGCCCTTTCAGGAAATCCTCATTTGAATAATAAATAGATGTTGCGCTTTCGATGGCTTTTTTTTTTCATGTAAAATACAAATGCAAACACTTGGTAAACACGTCAGGGAACGTGACAGAAACGTCATGCTGGCAGGCTACCAAGGGCAGTTACTATACTCCACGAAGGGTTAGAAAGAGAAAGAAGGGTGAAAACATGAGTGCCTGATCTCAGAGTGAGGAAAGTTCGTGCAACACCGTAGTTTCCAGCAATGTTATGCCCGAAGAATATCCGAGAGGCACCAAAAGCAGGGAAAATTTGGCGTCGTCGCTGAAGGCACGCATCGATTTTTCGCACCATCCGAGGACTGCCGGGTTGAGAGTGACGACGCGCTTGCAGCATTGAATCTTCGAGCTGCAACAGCAGTAATGTTACAACAGGAGCACAGTGCCATGCGAACGAAGCCCTGAGCGCGCTTCCCGCAGGGCCATCTGTTTCTCACGTTGGGGCTGGCGGCCATTTGTTTATTGCAGTGACTGTAATTACTTTGCGGCAGGGGGAATGTTCCGTACGGGGTGACAGTATTTAATTGTCGGGTTTAACAGCGGAGCTGTTTGAGCTCTTGGTTGTGCCATCCATGATCAGAAAAAAAATACCAAGAAAGTGCCGAGCGCCCGTGAGAACACGTCTTGTAAGGTGCGCTCGGCGTCGTCCACGCTTGAGAAACATGCGCCACGTGAGGGGCTCACAAACACAAGAAAAAAATACCAAGCAGGCGGGCGCGTGCGCCTCGTGGCAAGCGTTCGGCATCGTCAATTCGTTCCATCTAGCGTAACTCTCAAGTCGACGTTACGCCTTCCATTACTGCTACCTGACGGAAGCTGTCTTGGTTTCTCCTCTTCCATAAAATATTTTATCACAATCCTTCCTTGCGTTCTCTTTGGCTTGAACCTGCACGATTCGTATCATACCGTCACGATCATTCACGAAAGGTTAACGTGCCCGGTGCAACACGTCCGCGTGCCAACCGTCCTTTTTCCCCCGAACCAGCAATCACTAGGATTACCTTCTAGCCACTTTAACAATCACAGCCGACCCCCCACTATTCAAAAATGCATTTCTCAAATCTGGACTAGTTGTTTTCAAGGTGTCATGCACTCTTTTTTTTTCTTTTCTTATGCAGTCGAAAATTTTGTTATGTTGTCTGCTTCCAGGGTCAGTGATAGTTTATAGTGGTAATAATTGTGGGGAAATTCTATTGGGAAGTTATGAAGCGAGGCGCGCGATTCTGAATGGCTTAAAGGGCGTGGATTATGTAAGATTGGTGCGGATTCCAAATGAAAGCGGCATATTAGAGCTTACTACAGACATAAATTTCGTACGGAAATTTACCAACTCAAAGTACGGCGCGTTGCGCGGGGCACGTGGTACGGCGTTATGATTCCCCTAGTCATTCGGAATCGCGCTACTCGAGCTGTTTCTTGAAAGAAATCTTCGTAGCGTTCACACAATATAACTCACTGCCAATTCATTTATACGTAGTAGTTACTAGAGCAACAATAGTCCACGGCAGTTCCATCCGATAATAGGCCCAATTTGATATGGCATTTCTCGTGTCGTAGCATCGGGAGCTACAATTTTTTATCTGGAGAGAAACCGCTCCGGTGAGGGGGGGGGGGGGGGGGTGCTGTAGAGTGGTACACAAGAATTGTTAGTTCAATAAGTAGTCGTGGCAACCATACTGGTTTTAGTACGAGAGAACGATTATCACGCTCTTAAAGATTTTGTGACAAGTCCCAACTTTACTCAAATTCTCAGAAACTTTTTGTTCCATCGATACGCTTTCTGTTTATTTTTCTGATTGCGGCCATCTAAACTGTGATGGTCGCATACCGTTGTTTTGTGTTTACTTTTCGGCTCAGTAGGCATTTTGCCCTATTTGCCTACGTGGACTCCATTTTGCCAGTAATACGATGTTTTTCTTATCCTGCATTATACTTGAATAAGTATGAGACGAACTTTGTAAATCGGTGCCTACACCCTTGAATATAAAGAAATTATTTTATTTGTGATATATTTAGCGTTTTGGCAGTAGAATAACTTTCGTGGCACAGTGGCTGCTGCTACCGTGTCAAAGATATTTTGAGACCTACGTCACCCGGTGACTTTGATGACAAGTTTCTCGCTTCTCAAAATATTGGGACACGAGTCACCGGTTGTCTTGACACAGCCAGATTGGCGCTCGTTGTACTGCCTCGACAGCACTCAGTGATACACGTCAGTTAGGGCCGGGATGTCGGAGTCTTTTCTTTGTATGCTCGAGCTGGCACGTATAAACTTTCGGCGCAGAGGCCGATAGTCGAGCTGGCGTTTGACGTGTTTGCAAGCGCTACAAAAATAGCGAGAGGCAGACAGAGGGGCGCCAGGCTTCTCGTTACTTCTGTTTGCAGAGTTCTACGAGCAGCAATGCTGCTGTCACCACCTGCCAAGAAAGTCACACCAAAAAATTGGACAGGAGGGGAATAAAAAAGCCCCACGGCTACTCGATTCCTGATTCAGCTCTTTGCACGGAGCGATTTTTCATCTCGCACTTGACAATGCACCATACTTTCGCATTATGACTGAATTTGGAGCCGAGCCACCCGGCTCCAGGAGTGTTATAAACGCTCTGAGTATGCTTTATTTTTCAGCAAACCAAGAACGTCGCTTCCTCTTGGCATCTGGCGCTGAACGGCTTACGGCGCCCTTATTGTGAATGACTGAGAACACGCAAGGGAGTGACGTAAGGTTAAACACGAGCTGGCAAAAGTGGAATTGGCCTACAGAATTGAAGTGCAGTGAGCTGTGTTAAAAAAGTGATGTACATATGCTGTTTTGCTTCTCCTGGGCCGCATAAAGCTCAGAATTTGACGTTTGTCATCTGAAGCGAGGGCACAGTTTGCGAAGAGCGGACATGAAGCTATGCAGAAATAATTATGAAACTTCGCTACCATAACTGTGCAATAAGAAAGGCTGTGATGAACAGCTATTTGTTGCATGGCAAAGGTATGGTTGAGGCAGAAAACGGAAACAGACTGCTGTTACAACCATGAAACGTAGTATGAGTGCAAAAGACAGAGGAACAAAGTTAAAAAATACGCAAAACCAACGTTGAACATCACGTGATCGTACGTGACATACGAAGAGGTGTCGCAAAGGTTTTAAAGAGGAGAGTATTTCTTCGGCCAACAAAGCGCGCTAATTTTGTTTTCTCTGTTTCACTATCCGCCTGTCTGTCTCGGACCCAAAGAAGCCACGGAGCATACATAGCTTGCATGTGACGTCCCTACAGCCCATTCTGGAGTACTGCTCTCAGCTTTCCCTGTGCTGCTCGAAATAAGGGCGGCAGATAAGTCCTTTCACAAACATGGCCGCTACAGTGTACAGTGTAGTGAGCTATGTACAGTTAGTTACTAAACCACTTAGACTAAGAAAGAGGAAGGTCTATAAGAAGAAAGGTCAGGGGGAAAGTGGTATATAGAAAATGAGGGGAAAGGAAATTGATGTGCGTGGAGGTGTGGTAAAAAGATTGCAGCGGCTAGGGGGCGGGGGCCTCAAATGAAAATGGGGATGTGGAGAAAGAGAAGTGAAATAGGAGTGGGGACAATTCAGAGGAGGAGGAGGACCAGGAGGAGCATTGGCGATCGCGTTGGGATTAGAGGAGCTAGAGTGAGAGGGGAAGAGTAGTGCAGCAGACGGAAGAATAGAACGGCAGGAGGGAAAGGGGGTTAGAGATGCAAAGAGTGAGGTCGAAAATAGAAGAGAATGTAAAAAGCGTGTAGCGGGGGTGATATGGATGGCACGTGGTTAAATTTCGAGAAGCTCAGAGTAAACTCGGTATGGAAAAGAGGTGAAAGAATGGATCCACGTAATTGTACATCTTTACGTACCTCTGCAGGGAAAGTGTGCATACGCAGTAGATGAGAAAGACCAGGCTACCGATGAAATATGTAAAGGCCAGGAGAGAAATAAAGACAACCAAGATGACCAAAGAACAATCGAAGCAGACGGAAATGAATAATGGAGGGAAACAATGGAACCGAAAAAATTTTGCCACCATCGCAATTGAAATCCGAAGACCGAATTTACAGCGGGGCTGGTGGTCTTCACTAGCGTTAACTTGGCTTTTCTTAGGTCGGCCACCTTATCGGCAGATCGGAAACTGATGCAGCCGAGAGCCCGACGTCTGTCTGAACTATGAGAACCCCTGGGCGTATTATCTTACATCATCATTAGACTCAGCCAGTCCCCGACGCGTGCCTTCCCACCCAAACATATGCGCCGCGACCCGCACTCCGCCCACCTGCTCATCGCCTCCTTGCTCCTCGCCACTTTCCGGGCCCTATTCTCGACTGCACAAATTCCCTGGAAATCTGGGAATTTGCTGGAAGCCTTTTATGATTGGCTTTCACTTTGGTCACGTGCTTCCGGTTGGCAAAGCGGTGCGAGTGCTGTCGTCATTTTGACGTTTCATTACGTTTACTGTGAACAGTTCTAGAGTTTACTTTATTTCTCCCTACTTGAAGTGCACAATTCTTGGCCTGAAATAAAAAACTAGACTAACTACACCGGACATGACAACGTAAGCCTGTCTTGGCTATTAAACAACAAAATTGCTTGTAATGCACGTCCTCTCTGGGATTGGCTGGGAAGGTGTAACGTAATTAGGTGCGGGACGGCACGTCACGCTTTGGCAACTTCAGCATGCGTAAAAGTGACGTAATGTTACGTAACAGCTTGAAAATGGCGGCTGCTTTTGCCGCGAAATAGGGCGAAAAATTCCCCCAACCTTCGGTGCCGCGAAATGTCTGCGAATTCGCACCAGGCGCAGTTTCGCATGCACGCGGTTTAAGAATGTTTTCTGCCGAAACAAATTAGAGTTTCAACTTTTTCCAATACAGCGATCACGGAGCGTACATAACGTGCATTATTTTGCTTTTATGTTTGGCAATGAAATAAAATTTGTTTGTTTGCCGTAACCGCAACATAAGAGGGCAGTACTAGCCTCTTCATTACAATGAGAACCCAATGCATAGCATTTGTCCACACCCGTCCTAGTAAGCTGCTGGGTCACATGATCGAACTCAAGAGAAAAATAACAAAGAAAAGTGACTCTTTTGTTCGTTACAGTGCTGATTGAAGTCTAGCTTGACGAATGAATGAATCGGCGACATCGGCGCGCTCCGCGGTTATCAGGCGTAGCGCTTCGCTGCTCTTATGTGTCATACAAGCGATGGTCGCGGCCGTCGTTTTCTGTGATCACGCCATAAACTTGTAACATAGCAGAGGATGGCGTGGCGGCGGTGACGGCCGGGAAGGTGATAACGCAACAAAGCCTGCATTGAAGAAGAGAGCCCAGCAATGTTACTAAAAGCGATTGAAAGAAATAAATAGATACGGCAACAAATTTTGTGATTCTTTAGCTCGACATCCGCCTTTCGCTCGCTTTTGGATCAACGTTACTTGATCGCCTTGTGGTGTTGACGCCAATTTTGACCTGCAGAAATGTGTTTCTCTTGGCAGCCTAAGCTACCGTCTTAATTTTTATAGTACATGCCAAGTATTTTTATATCTTTTATGCACAATATTTGATACCTTGGTTGTGATCTTTGAAGCGTCAGATAACACTGCATGTCGTCATAGCTCAGGACAACACGTCACTGATTGTTTACGTTGTGCTTACGCAAAAAAACATGGCGAATTTCCCGGGAATTTCTGCAGTTGAGAATAGGGCCCCAGGGCCCTCCCTCACACTCTTGGCCGGACACTGGCTAGTTTCGGTATTCGAAATAAAGTGCCGCCATGACGCCGGTTAGCCAAGCGAAAATCGAGCAACGTTTTCATACGTGGCTTTATCTCTCCAACATACGCAGCAATAAAGTTCAGTGATGCGATTATGTGTAGAAATAAAATGTGTTCTGGGCTATTTCCTTTTTATGACACCCTATTTTTTTGCTTAGTCGCTTTATTCGTTGCGCCGACGGGTGGCGCTTTCGCTCTTATCTCTTCACCTGCCATCCTGTCCGCCTGCTCCTGCCGCTTTCACTGTGTGCATGTGTAGAAGTTTTGTAGTATGCCTTGAAGGTGAAAATTTTGGTGTCTGCGAGTGAGAACGGGCTCAAAATGTCAGAGAAACTGAGAAAAGGATACAACGTGTGCTTCGCTGCTGTGCGGGGTGACACGGTCTAAGGGACGAGTTCAGACAAGCCCCAAGACTGCTGAGTGTCGGATACCCTGAGCACCTCTTGGTGTCGGTCGCAGAGAGCCTCCTGCCAAAATTCGCGTCAAGCCACAAACGTTCATTGCCTGCGCATAGCTTAGGCAGAGGGTAGCTGTGATAGCGTACGTACACAGGATTTCCCATAATCTGAAAAAAGTAGCCCTTAGGTATGACGTGGACGTTGTCTTCTCTGCCCCTCACAAGCTCTCTAAGCTCTGCAAAATGACTGACTAGGAGGCAACCCAGCAAAGCGGTTGCGGCACAAATCACCGGCGACCTTTTGTTAAATGTGCAGAAGGGGTAGTCTATCAAATTCCCTTAACGTGCAGAAAAGTGCACGTTGGCCAAACTGGGAGATGCGTCAACGATAGGCTAAGGGAGCACGCGAACTATGTAAAGAATGCGAGCGAAGGGAAAGATGCGGAGGGCTTCCTGGCAAGCCATTGTTGGACTTGCAAGGACTGTTTGCCAGAATTGCAACACACTTCCATCATTAGAAAGCGCAAATCACGGCTCTCACGTGAAATTATCGAATCAGGACGGATCCTTACGCTTGGTGAGGCATGCGTCAGCATGGCTTCTATCACACTGTCTGAGAAAGAATTAAATTTTCGACGCATGCGCAGATAAACATCCAGGTTGAACGGCTATATATATTGTCTTTCTTTCAAAATAAAACCAGTTGATAGTTGAACGCAGCCCTTGCAGTGTATCTTTCTCTGTCCTTGTCGTTTTTTTGCGTTGTTTTGCCTAGATTATGTACCAACACACCCAGTTTTCCACGTTGAAGCCTTTTCCTTAATTAAGAGAAAAAGATGGTTAAAAACACGGCTTCCTCCATGCAGACTGAGTCAAACCAATGTCCACAATCCACCGGCCTGAAGTCCAAAAACCGAACTGCCAAAGTCCGAAGCCAAAGTCTACTCCGACACAGCCACAGTCGGAAGCCAAAACGCGCGCTACGAACACGGAGGAAATGTTGGTCGCCTCAAATGCGATGATACCGCAATCAGATACGCGCCGGTTTCCCAACGCGAGGATCCCAGCATATTTTAAGCGCCTCTGCGCCGTCGCGTCCAGTTGCTGGCTGTTGCGACATTGATTCCTCGAAAACCTGCCTTGGACCCTCAGTCATTGACTTTCCACAAACCGGCGTATTCACAGGACCGAACTATGCAGCTACTTGAATTTATGCGCCTTTCAGTGGCCTCGTGGCTTCTCAGGCGCCAAGCGCTAACAATGGCAAGTGCTAACAATGGCATTGCTTGGCGCCCTGCACTGCAAGCCTCGGCGGCGTGCCCGCGCTTTATTGTCACGCCCTTTTGTGGCGTGTTGTCTTCAATAGGCCACTCGAAGAATATTGCCACCGAGGGATGCAAGGCGTCTTCGGGGTAGTGCAACATCGCCAGGACAAAGGGGGCTCTGACCCACGGCGGATTGCCACGGCGGGAGCAACTTAGCGCTCTCCTGCCCAGGAGAGGAGCGGGTCTCTCGGGCGTGGGTGTGTGTGTGTTTGTGTGTGGGGGCGCTGCCATCAGTACCATGCTCTGTGATTGGTGCATCCTGACGTCAACCGGAGAAAAGGGGTGAAGGGGAATGGACCCAACGTGTGCCCTATTTAATCCCGCGCGCGCAGGAGCGCACTGCCCGTTCTGATTTGAAGATGTAAATAATTGTATATAAAGTTTTCTCCTTCTCCGTCAACCTCGCCACGCCATCATGACTGCCCCGGCACAATACCCACCTCGGTCCACAGCAACCACGCTACCATGGTTCGCAACAGTGAAGTCAGCCCCTGGCTTCCCAACATGGCCCAGAGGCGCTGAAAGCATGCTACTGCAAAAGAGAACTTGTGTGCAGCTATACCTCCTGTGTCATTTTTTTACTCGCCTCCACCTTCTCCTGTATCCTTACCAGCAACCGCCTCGATCACGTCCGCATCTGACACTCGCTCCATTTTTAACTACGTGGTGCAGTAACTACCGATATTCCCCACGCGACTCTTGCAGTATGCCTCAGCTAAATTCTGCACCCGCCGTACCTGCATGCACACGCAGTGACACTATACTACAATGAAATTGCCGGGCATTCCCCCCAAAACCCCCCAAAAGTTGCTGAACTTAAAAACGCCTTCGCTTAGACTCACTTTGCGAATGGGCTACACTGCTTAAGAAAGCGAACGGCCTACTCCGTATTGCCTCCTTTACCGGAATGCGTCCTCCAATGATTATTGAACACCGTAACGCCCGAACGACACCACGTGGTAAAGCTGTGTTGTATATCCTCAGACGCCTTCCCCAGAAATCCGTTGACCTTCAAAGCTCGTGCTACCCGTGGCAAGAAATTGTCCAGGTCAAAGTTCATGTGAGCTCCTCTGCAGTGATTGTTGTGTCCTGCTAGGTGCGTCCTCACAGTGGCCATGCCCCGCGTGTTCGGCTTGGGTGAATTTCGCATATACGAGCACAACCTCCCGGCTGTCCCATCCTCCTCGCCTGTGACTTTGATGCTTCGCACTCAGCCTGGGGACATGACATGGCTGACTGGACGATGTTCAGATCTCCTCAACATCATGAAGCATTCTCCCTTCACTCTACTACATGACATGACCCGGTCTACTCGCCGCTCCACGCCCCCCCCCCCCCCCCCTTATGACTCCATGTTCCCCACACCCAGCTTGGCGTCTTGGTCTATCTGCAGTTAGTAGGGAATGGGAGCCGGACTTCTGGGTAGAGACCATAATCTTATTCACGTAGATCTTACATCTTCACACTCTTTTCACGTACGTCGTAAACGTCATATCATCCAGTGAGACGAGTTCCGGAAGTCGGTTAATCAGATACCAGCGTTCGAAGAGGACCTTTTATCGTCCAATGAAAGGGCTCTTTAAATTTCCACAACAGTAAACTGGGTTGACGTGAGCAGCCTTAACCCTGATTTGCGCCTTTTTCAACTGTGGGCGCAGCGCCAGCAGGCGGAAATGTTTGCTGGTCGTCATCCCAACTCTCGGACTTGCCATCTCCATCCTAAACAGCTGACTGCAGCAGCTCGTTGCCATGAACGCCGGCTGTCCCACCAGCGCTGGCTTGACATGTGCGCTTCGTTAGGGCCCCATTATAGACTACGCCGCATTAGATGCATTTATCATTATTTGGAACGATCACTATGGTCCCGAGACCCTTCTACGTCAGTGTTTCTCACCTCCAAACTGACTCCATTTCAATTTCAGATATGCTGGCTATTTTATACCCTGATTTTGACTTGGGCCCAGCCAGCATGCCCCCTCCTTTCACTAATCCGTCAAGTGGCGGTACGTCCCCACCGGAAGCAGCAACCGAGTATATACTCCCACCATTCGAAATGGCGGAACAAAGTGCTGTTATTGACATGGCTACACTCGGGGGAGCCCACGGCCCTGACGGATCAACCTTTGAATCTTTAGCAAACTCGGAAATTGTTCTGTGGTGGGGCTCCTAGATCGGTACGGCCCAGTATGGCTCACGTGTACGATCATCTATGCCTGGCTTCAAGCGGAAGTATCACTGTTCCAAAACGCGGTAAACAGAGTACCGATACACGAAACCTCCGACCAATCGAACCAACGACGACCATTTGGAAGCTGTTGGAACGAATGCTTGCACAAGCCGTCAGTGGTGGCTCGACATGCAAGATCTATACCACCCATGCCAACTCTTGGATAGCATCCCCCCCTTGCTCCAGGAGACGGCCCGGGTCGCCTCTCCGAGATGATCCTCATTGGCTGCCAATCCCACATTCTTCGTTCGGTGCTGCGAGTGGACGTTCACAAAGGGTACGATCACCATGACCATGTCGCCATCATTGCTGTGCTTCGTCTCCTCCACCTGCCCTCACGCCTATGCCACTTCTCTTGATACCGACTTTGGATACCGATACAGGGACGTGCGCTTACATTACCACGGAGTAGTGGCCATCAACGCAGTCAGAACTCCTCGCAGTGCGGGGTGCTCTGCTACAGACATCTATGCTAATCAATCTGGCTTCACCCCAGCGCGCAGTCTGCATTGACTCATCGGCAGATCTTTGAGAGCTTCGTAAAACTCTTACGACCAACGAACTTCTGCTAGATATTCAAGACATTCGGATGCCATGTTCACGTTTCATAGCGCCAACGCAGCAGCCACTCCGCAATGGAGTCTGCAGATGCCGGTACTCACCGCACTCCGTGGCTGTGCAATATCCCCTTCCTCTGGCACCTTCCCCACTGGCTATTCGCTTAGCCAGTGCAAAGAATGTCTACGCCGCATCGCGCGCGCTCTCATACCCCCGCCGGGTACGGATCCCCCTGGCGGGTTGCGCCCACGACTTGTGCACATCTCCTCCTGCGGCCTGCACCCCGGATGTGCGCCATATTTGATGGCGTTGATAAAAAGTCCACATCATAGTCACCTGCTCCGATTTTTTTCGGGAATCCGTAGTGTATCTGTACATATAGTTTTACCTTACGCTGAATAGCGAACGTCCACAAAAAAAAATCCGACCTCTGGAAGGGTTTTTTTTCTTGACCCATGCATTCACTACACATTCTCATCGGCTGCTTGCCTCCTCGATACTTTTTTTCACACTTCTGGGCAGAGAATTTTTCTCCTCTCCCCTTTTCTCCGCCTAGTTTTGAACGACGCCGAGCACGGATGGAACTCAAGCATAAAGAGCTCCGCTGTTAAAACGACGTTGAGATATACCGCGCAGAGAAGTCCCACATCAGAAAGAAAAATCTTTATGTTGATTCTAACGACAATGTTCATTGAAGTTTATTGAAAGTTTATTGCGACAACATGTACGGGAATGGCTGTACAGTTGTCGAGGGGGACGGTAAAAAAGGCTACAAAAAAGCCTGACAAGGTGACGTTCCATTCCCCCTCCCATTTTGGCACAACTCTGCGGGAAATGGCACGTCCTTCGTGAGAATAAAAATAACAGTAGAATGCACACAATTAACGCATAGAAAATCAGCTTTCAGTTTTCAGAAAGAAACAATAATTGCAATAAAAATCCCACTAGAAAAAAAACACACACATCAGTTCTCAGATTTGAGAAAACATTAAGTAGAATGCAAGGTTTCACGATTTGAAAGAAGAAAAACAGTTCTCAGTCCTCAATGTCGCTAGTAACAGCGGAAACAACACGAGACCAAAAAACAAGAAAGCACAAACACACCGGTCGGAGTGGTACACAAGGTGCATGTTGCGGGCGAAGTGGTTTGGCTGCAGTAAGAGAGTGGATATTTGGGGGAATTGGTGTGTCGTCCTGATATAGTGTGTGGTATCGCATTCGTAGTTTTTTGTGGATGTCACCCCGCACCTGTGCGACCGAGGTGTTGTCCCTTTAGGTGAACTCAAATTCTTGCGCTGCCCTTGCTGTGAAGACCTAACCTTTCCAATATGGTAGTGGATAGGCCGGGGGAACATGTAGGCGCGACTAATGAGGACATAAATTTTGTGCTATTACCAGGTATAAAATACCAACGCGCCCAGTCGTATGGCTTCAGGACAGTGCTTTGCTTTTTCAGACTCAAGCAGGTTGTGGCCTGCGGAAAGAACACAAAGATAATTCCACCAATTGTGTTGAAATGTGATTGTATCCGTTCCAATACAAATCCATATCCTGAAGGTCTAGTGTTTTGGGGTAATACTGAGAAAGCAAACAACACGGCTTTAGGGGTAACTGAAGGGAGAAAGGAATGCTGGTGGGTAAAAATCAGGGAGAAGAATATAACGTGGGACAGCTACCGGGCAAAATTTAATTTCAACCTGCCGCTAAGAACAGCGCGAAAATCTAAAGGGAGTATAACATAGACAAATTAGCTTCTTTGCTGCGTTGGCACACTGTATCACCGCGATATAATACCGCCAGATAAAAAGGGCAGAACGTCTGATCGTCCGTATGCCCCGTACTTGAAAAAGGACTAGTACCTTGTCAGCGGTCATGCCTGTAGCGTGCATACAAATGCTGACATTGGGATATCTACGGGGTAAATTTCGCCAGGTACACCCATCACTGATGCTGAATGTTCGACAAATCATTGAATAATTTGCACGGATCGCTCGTGACGATACCACACCCCTGTGGTGGTAGCACAAAATTTCAATGTGGATAATTGGGAACCACAATGAGAACGGTACACGTGGTTCTACAAAATGAGTTTGGTTTGCGATGTTAGACTGATCCCAGCCATACAACAACGCAGCGGCGTACGTTCTCACTGCACTACTTAGTTGTACCACCGAAACTATCAATTATTAGTGATCAACCATCGAGACCATCATTAACAAGTGATAATTGAAGGGTAAGGCTCTCCTAAAGGCAATTATACAGGTTCACTGGCCGACCACATTCCCAAGACAGAATGACCTTGTACTCGATACTTTTCAGTCTACCACGTCTCACATACCATACGTATTTACATTCGGGTTTTTTGGCTCATTATTTTCATTGTATAAGTTTGACCCGTCATTGTAGCTTCGGGAAAGGTTTGACCCACCTGTAATGAGTGTAACTGTGTATAACGCTTGTCATGACTGCGATACGTATATTACGTTTTTTACCAACGTTTTGTTGTGAATCAGCAATTTTTATTCTACAAAATTAGGCAAAATTTATAAATCAAATTCGCAGACGTTCTACCCGTAATTTGTGAAAGAACCCACCTTTATATGCACAGGGGTAACTAGACTAAATATTTAAGGCTTGAGCATCACAGTGCACCAATTTCACTATTTTGATTAGGCAATCCCTTTACTGATGAACATCAAATACTAGTGCGAATCGCGTGACTTACATACATATATTCCGAAAGGAATGGAATGGAATGGATTACTTTATTATAGAAGGAGGCCAATAGGGCGAAAGGAGACTGCAGGGTGCGTTGTCGCGGGGCGTTTATGCTGATTGCGGTTGTTTCTTATGTGCGTTACGATTATATTGTCACAGAGCGCTCTGCTAGCTCATGATATTGACAATCATGTATGGATGTCACACTCCAAGAAATGCTCCTGGCAGGTGGGTCCACACAGAGGCCTTTAAAAGGCACGCAGAGGTTAAACAGAGGCATCGCCCGGATGCCATCGCGACATGTCGGTGCCATGGCGTTGCGACTACACTTAAAAGGGCCCTGGAGCGCTTACCATCGACTACTAGGAATGTATTTTAGACGCGACGCATCTCTTTCACCCGCCTTGTCCCTCCGGCGTAGTCCGGCGGTGTCCGCATCCCTCCCCCATTCTCCTCGCCGCGCCAGCTGCGCGCTAGCGCCGCTCTCATTGCAGCGCCATCTGCGTTTTAGCGCTCGAGCTGCGCTCGCTCCGTCGCCGTGCCAGCTGTGCGTGGGTGCGGGTTAACACATGCGCATGCGCTGCTCTGCGCTGCTCTCTCTCATTCCCCTCACCGTACATATAAACGCGGTAACTGCGCCGCTCCGCTCAGTCGTTCCGCCGGCGCTCCTCCGATGACATCCTCCGGTGACCACCGATGATTTGAAATGGAGACTAACAGGCCTGATATAGCGATGGTCGGCGCAACCATAAAATTTACACCATCTTCCCGTGAGGGGAACCATGGGGTAGATGCGACGCATCGGGGGTGAACATGCTGCGTAAATAGGACACATAACAACAGCAATCCACACGCTAACATAATGGAAACGCAACGGCAACCCCCGATGCGTCGCATCTACCTCATGGTTCCCCTCGCGGGAAGATGGTGTAAATTTTGGGGCACAGTCTATTATCCCTGCAATCTCCTCCCGCAAGAATTATAAATATCCGTTCACTATCACCGAAACTACGCTCGATGAGAAATCGCGCATAATCGTTCCCTCTCAACTCGACCGCGGACAACGCGACGAAAGCTGCGCGCTCTCTCCCGGAGAGGAGGCGCGCCTCGCAGCGTTCTTTTCGGCGGCCTTCGATATATCACTGGCTGGGGAGTTTTCTCCTTTTATCCGCAACGTGGAGGGGTCTATTTCCGGTCTGGTGCCACAAAAAGCATGCATGGGTGCCGGCGTGCAAGCGCGCGCTCGGGCTGGTAGGGCGTTTTTGAAGCAATAAACGTTTGTTGTCGAGTGGTATTGTTGAAAGGGAAGTATTGAACTCATCACTCAAACTCCGCGCGCACTCAAAACACAAAAGAACCGGCAAAACTGAGCCTACAGGTTCAGGGATAGAAGGGGTTCGTAGAGAGCGCCGACGACGGAGGATCGTCACAGGAAATGCGAGAATTTAGCCGCGAAGTTGACCAGTGGCAGTGACAGCCCAATGGACAGCCATGGCCTGAATGACGTCGTTTAGGCCATGCCATGGGTGCATAATCAGAACTGAAGAGAGGGTGGTTGGCTTTTCCGCGTCTTTCACAGCGATTTGCGCGCTCACCGCTTCACGAGCACGTGTAATATTTGGCTCAGGTTTTTCTGGTAGTGTAAGCTAAGCGTCGCACAGGTTTACTCGAACTGCCCAAAGAGTGTTGCAGGGTCCCTTTAAGTGAGTGGAGCGAAAGGCAGAGCAGATATATAAAGGAAATATACGGGGCAGCGGCAGTAGAGTGATTGTCTCAAGTACGGCGCTGGCTCCGGGCAGGCGATATTATGTTTTGAGGTGCGGACAATAGGGACAAACCATCGTCCTTCGCGGAAATCGAGGGCTGTAGCCGAATGTCTAAGCCGTGAGCGCAATATGTATGCTGTATAATCTTTATCACGCTGCGTCTCAAGTGCGTTAGCTGGTTTTCTCAACAGAGAAAGCGAGTTTAAGAACCGGCTCGGTGAATTCATGGCTCACATCTACTATGTGCACAATCCTAGTACGCTGAGAGAAAAAAAAAAGGTTTGTTCCCAGGTGCAGAGAGCTTCGCGTTTCCCACCTTCCTTCGTCTGTGCCTTGCACCTAGAGCAGAGAAGCGTTCAGCTCATATTACACCGCTATGCTCTAGGTTAGGTTCCTACCGGCTTCCCGATAATGCCGCGCTCCGTGGTAGCGTGACTGGCGAGCCTTTTGCGACGAATTCGTCCGTTCGTATACAAGGAACCAGAGTCAAACCAATAACTGTTAACCGATGACGAGAGGAACAGCGTAACGACAACATATAAAACTTCGCTGCGAGAACGATTCCAGCATTAGTACTCAAAACAGCAGCATAACAGCTCTCAAGCTCTGCTGGAAATGACATCACGTACTACTGGTAGCACTTGGAAAACTTGTAGCGGCGAATCTAAGTACAACACATTTCCAGACACCATAATACGATTAATACCACAAGCCACGTCATCCACAAGGCACGAGCAGGCACGAATTAAAGGCAGGATGAGGTCTCCCTGGTTCCGCGTATGGAATTGTTCCTAGTAACAAGTAAAAACGTGACAGCTTTACCGCAGCTGGAAATGCATTGTTTTCATCCCTGTGCAATGATTAGTAGCGTTGCGCAGGATGCGACAATTGCGCCCTTCTAAAGGGACTCAACATAGCTTATTGGTAATAGCTTCTACGCTTAAAAATCTGAAGGACGGGCGGATGACACTATAACGCACGCACGCACATATACACATATACCACCACAGGACTTCGCTCTCTTTGCGGTTACGAGCCCCAAAATGTGACTCTTGCACTGAGGCCCACTTGAGTAATTTTAACAGGCTAATTACAGCAGGAGCAATTAGGGCAGCCAAAACGTACGTTTCCGCCAAATGTTTTCGTCGCTTGGAGACGCGAACGAGAGTATGTGATTGCCTGTCGTTAGTTGGACCATTAGGATGCGTTCATTTACACCTGTGATCGTACGGCGCTGCTCCACGAGGCGACGCGCAAGCATAGCGGAAGCGGGGGTGTGTGCCCGCACGACTTTAGGACTACATTCAGGCTTTCAACTTTAGCTTCGTCATCCGGCAACCGCACCTTGACGTACATTCAGTTTGACGTTGATTGGCTAGTCGTAAGACTCGGCGTCAATGCTATGTAACGTTAAGCTTAGAAAAAGTCCAGGGGCGACTGGCTACTGCTGTCTTTCATAGCGACGGAGAAAGAAAGAAGCGCAAAGGGAAATTAGTGATGATGATAATAAGAGGACACGTTCGGGATACTACGGGCTTAGCTGCCCTCGTTAACATTTGCTGTTATAATCTTCATTCGCGTACGCACCACTACCTCGCTTGAGGCCAGAGTGAGCATTTGCATCAGGGCCCGTTATATCACACCTAGCGGACACTGCCCAGACGCTGTACAAACGTTCCTCCCCTAACTGGCCGAAAGGTCAGGCAGCCGCGAACCACCACTCGCAATTAGTGGCTTCAGTCGCGGAGAGGGCCGCTCGGGGAGTGATCGACGAGCGCTGGACGGTGTGCTTTGGCTCCCAGGAACTCGATCGATACGAGCGAACATGGCGTGCACTACGCGGTTGAGTGAGTTCGAGTAGAAGTATTTGTCCAGAGAAAGGGGGCCTTGAATTTGCCTGACGTGCGGCTGCCAACGCTTTGTTTACCTTACAATCAAGCAGATGCCGCACTTATTTGATGGGAAGGAGGAAAGTTTACTTTTTTCCTCATCCCCAATGGCCGTAGCCGTAACAACTGGACTGATAAAAAGAGAATTCTAATGCAGCAATGATTCGTACACCTAATGGGCATAGACACCATTACTTTCTTCTACAGAGAAAGAGAAAAAAAACTTTATTGTGAGGGTGTGGTTCGAGAAGAATCGAGGTTCCGATGCTGGTGGCAGGTAACGGGCCGAAGTCCCGCCCCTTCCTGGACGTATTCGGCTTGATTAGGCTGACGCTCCCGTGGTGGGCGTAGACCTGGTGCCTTCAGGCGACCTCATCCGCCTTTTTGATCAGGCGGGCCGGTAGTTCTGGCTTGGGGCTGCGAAGCGCGGCCTCCCACCCCTCCTCGGAGGGGATTGTGGAGAAAGGGTCGTGGGGGCATGCCGACATTATCTAAGCCAGGTTGGCGTGCGTACCACATAAGGGGCACGCCGAGGTAGGGTAAAGGATGGTGTGAATATGGGTCATGCATGGTGGCCAGACTGGTAAAGACTCCCGTCTGGAGTTGGCGCAGACGCGGCATTGAGCTAAGGTAAGTGATCTATCCTTCCGAGAATAGATCCAGCAGGAGAGGAGGTGGTGACATCGAGAAATCTGATACGTAGTACGTCGTGGTCAGAGCCCAGGCTCACTCCCGAATTCTGCCATGTAGCATCGAGGGTCCCAGCTAGGAAGAGCAGTGGCGGTGGTGACAACTAGGGGCGAGCTGCTCACAAGCGCATCGTTTCAAATCAGAGATGTGGAAGAAACGGAAGAGTGGCAATTGCCCTAGCCCTGACCCTTCCGGGAATTTCCAAGGTTGTCACCGACTCACAGCAGGCGTACAGTAACTTCCAGTCAGGC
The DNA here is from genome assembly GCA_013339765.2 of Haemaphysalis longicornis. Classification (NCBI taxonomy): domain Eukaryota; kingdom Metazoa; phylum Arthropoda; class Arachnida; order Ixodida; family Ixodidae; genus Haemaphysalis; species Haemaphysalis longicornis. Next base: position 22,428,498 of record CM023450.1, on the reverse strand, counting down.
TAGGTGTCCCGGCGGGTACTTCGCATCCTGAGAGACAAAACACCTCCAGAGAGCCATGTTGAATTAGTATGCGTTCCAGCCCACTCCTTGGTGGAGGGCAATGAGTTTGCCCACCGACAGGCCCGCGCGTTAACGTACCGGGCAACGTCTGAGGGGGAGGCCAGAGGTGAACCTATGGTGACCTACAGAGAGATAGTGCGGCACTATCGAGAGGATAGGCAGAAACTTCCTGCCCCGCACCCAGAACTCACGCGGGAGCAGTAAGTACTGTATCGACAGATTCAGTCAGGATCTTTCCCTCACCCTCGCTTACTAATAGCTTGTTTCCAAATAAGTACGACAAGACCTGCCCGTTATGCAAGCAGCTCGGTACTCTTCGCCACATGATAGGAGAGTGCGACGTCAGCCCAAAACACCCACCCCTCATCAGCAACTCCTCCACTAAGAACCCCACCCTTAACCCTAGCGTTCGATGCGAGATCTTGCTGTCCAGCCCCGCCTTGGAGGATCAGCTACGGCTGGTTACCAGGGGCCAGGTGGCGAAGGCAGCATATGGAATCCTATGAAGGGGGATCCACTCTCATCCAGCTCGTTTAGCGCTGACATGCTGTGCAATTAAAGTTATTCCTGATTAGACGGTCCCACGTGCTCGGGGTTCCGTGGTAAGGATACCGGCTCGGCCCAGTCCAAATAGTAAATCCTCGGGCTAGGTCATGGGCCGCCTCGTTTCCTTCGACTCCAGAATGGACGGGGGTCTAGATCAGTTGTACTGGGGATTGCGGTGGGTTCCGAAGCAAAATTTTGAGCGCCGTTGGGGATATGCGTCCAGCGGCAACATTTTCGAGAGCGGTTTTGAAATCTGTAATGATTGTTTTAGGTGTGGGGGAGCAAAAGGGTGAGCGCTATCCCCACCTCTTCCGCTGGGTCAGAAATGGGCGTCCGGACTGAATTCGAATCGAGCATGCTGGTCTTGGGTTAATCTTGAACGGAGATTGCGGTGAAAACCTCGTAATGTCTGTAGTTAGCTGCATCGATGTACGCGACTATACTCGGTTACAACTCAAGAACGGCACCACCTCATGTAGTGTATCACTCCGCCAAAGCGCCGGACCCAGTGACGTCAGTGCGCGCGCCTTTTGAAATGGGTTTGCTATGAATGCGTGATATCGTCTGCCTTGTCTCACGCAGTTTGTTTGTCGTCACTGGAGTCGTTTATACGTATATTAAGTCCAAAAAAATCACGCAAACAGTTCACGCCATGCTCAAAATATTCCCAGTAACGCCCTACTTGCGCCGCGCGGAGAAACATCCGGCTATGGTGATAAAGCACATCGGCAACTTCCGGTGCCGTTCTTAAGTTGTCACCGAGTATAGTGGGTCATTTTTGTAATCGAGCAGGGCGCGGGCTCGTTGCTCTCTCCGTTCGGAGTGGTATATGTGGGGTCCATGTTGCAGGTAAGTGGTTTGGCTACAATGGGCTCGCTCGATTATGAACCCCCAATCATCCTCAGACTGCGCGCGTACCGTGCAGGACTCGTAAATCGAGGAGGCCCAATAAGAAAGTGAATACTTCGGGGAAGCATTGCCGCCTCCTGATATAGTGCGTGGTATCCTATTCCTAGCTTCCTTTTTTTTTTTTTTGGGGGGGGGGGGGGTGTCACCCCGTGGGTGGGTGAGCGAGGCATTTGAATTGTCCCGTTAGGTGGGCTTGAACTAGTTCGGTGGCCTTGCTGTGAAGACCTAACAGTTCGTGTTTAGCGGTGGAAGGGCCTGGGGGAAGACGCAGTGCTGCCTTGTAGGCGTGTCTGACGAGGACATCGGTTTTGTTGGTTTCAGCAGCTGATAGTTTAAGGCATGGGATCCAGTACCGAAAGGTGAAAATGGTTGATATTAAAGCATACTAAGGTCGCAGTCAAACCTGCGTTGGCCTGAGTTTTTCACACAAATCTTTGGATTGGCCAGTGACGCACCGCATTCGGATATGGCAGAAGAATTACCGTCATTAGATCTGCGTGTGAACATTCGTATAACTGTTCAAAATTAGTTTTCGCGTTTACAACTTTACCGCATGTGTAAATTCGAAAGAAATGTACATAAAACATGTTTACGTTTAAAATGTTAAATAAGGCGAACAGACACCACCCAGCTGCTTCTCTTCGCATCACACATTACGGCTGTCATTCTCTGTTTTTCTTTTTGTGCAGTCAGCTCGTTTTCCAAACAGTGCCCTCTGGAAGCACGTTGTCGGCTCCATCCCCATGCGAAAGTGCCCCGATACGTAAACGAGATTCGAATGATCCTCCGCTATAATTGAGGCAGCACCTCGGGCCATGCGAGAATGGGTGCGTACGTGGCGTCAAATGGGCTCTTAATGGGAAGGAAATGCGCACTCCGTGGTAGTCGTACTCATCAAGCTTATTTTGTTTTCGCTTCCACCCCTATAATCGGTTTCCGTTTCTAACGTTAATTCGTCTTGTTTTTGTTGCAGTACTGTAATCACAGAGGAACGATACTGGCGCCTTCTCCAAATCAATACCTTCACTTGTCGCGCCAGAGTACATGCAATTTATCACTCAATATTTCCTTCTCCCCGATTCCCCGACTGCGGCGCCCCCGAAACAATCTTTCATATCACTTGGCAATGGGCCCACAACTCATTCTCTCTCATCTCTTTTGAGGAGCACTGGGCGGCAGGGTTAGGCAGCTCGGACCCTCAAGTCCAGCGAGGCCCGAGCAGTTCAGGTCATCTGCACTCTCCAAGCGCTGGTTACCACTCGTCGTTTGTCCAGCTGGTGCTAAAATAAACTTTACTCTCTCTCACTTCCCCCTCTCTCTTAGAATTTGTGTTTATTCCGTGTTTTTTTCTCAAGTACATTGTTCTTTGTTATTTGTTAGGAGGTAATGCAAAATTGTTTTGCTTCAAACATGCAACGGGACATTGAAGTCTTTTATTCCTTCAGAAAAGCGCTCTTGTTGTTTCCTCGTGAAAAATTCTTGTTTGAGAGCCAGAGCCACCACCCATCGTCTTAATTCTCTCCACCTTTCACTAGGTGTTTTATTCTTTTATTGCCGCTGAGGCTTTTTTTTTCTACATGGCTTGCAGTGGTTCGTCTTTCTTTCAACTTCTCTATTTTTCTCTTTTCCTTCTTTCCACGTAAAACTACGGCCAGCCTTACAATTTATTTTTGCTTCTCTTATCGTAATAAGCCGGCAATTGGATGAACACTAGTGAAACAATTAAATATGTTCCTCTCTGCAAAATGTAGTACAATATGGGAATAAGACGTACTGAAGTTTGCTGTCAGTACTTGCGGAAGGACGAGTGGTGAAAAGTTTCTCTGAAGGAAATATGCTTCGCGTATGCTGACAATTCAGTTTGTGAATTAAATTCATCCTTCAAGATTGTTGATGTGAATTCTTCAGAACGTGGGTATGTCTTGGAAGGGAAGGCCGTACGTGCCCCTATCAAGTGGCGGTTGAATGGGAGTGTGAAGAAGAAGAAGGGGGTAGTTTCGTTTAGCCAATTAAACTAACATGAAACAGGGCACGAAGGTAACGAAAAGACCATTGTCCAATCTACCGTATATGAAGGTGGCATGCTGCCATGCGGAGCGTTCTTTCGGCCCTTAAGTTTGCTCATGGGATTTGAAGGCGAAAGCCAGCGATTATCAAACATTTCTTCACTGCTGTTTCGTGTTCGCACTTTTTAAAGGAGTACTGACACCAAATTTTTACGCCTAAAAATTGATATAATTGGATTTAGCAGTTTTTACAGATGCCTCACAGAAATGTTTGCAGCGATCCGAGGCCGGAATCACATAGAAAATCGATTTGAATGGTCCCAGCCGCGAGCTACCACAAATCGGCAGCACAGCGAAATCCCTATCGGCGTGACGGCACATTGTCCGGCATGTCTGGCCGGTTCAGGGTGACGTCATACAGTCGGTTTCGGCACCGGAAACGATAGCCTGCGCTGCTGATGTCGGTGGTCTTCGTTTCGGCAGGAGACGTAGGGTGTACCTTTGTGAGCAATGCTTGTAAACTTTGCTCACTTTGCGTGTTCGACGTCTTTCCATTTCAATTCCTGGCCGACGCATGGTGTACCCTAGCACTGGTGCGGAAAACTGCGCTGTGTCTTATCTGAGCGGCCTGTGCGCATCTCCGAGCTCGCCGAATTCTGCTATGGCAAGCTCGCGGTATGCGGCGTACTGCTCAGTGGAAGCCTCTCCGTGCAAATCGACGACGGCGCCAAGATGCTTTTTTTTTTTTTTTTTTCACGCGACGACGTGCAGCGCGAAACGTGGACTGAGTTCGTCCGCGGCGGCGGCCGCAAGAACTGTCACCCGAGCCTGCGAGCAGAATTTGCTCGTTGCACTTCTCGGTTTCTACCTGCAGAGCCCAAAGTTGACGGAGGAGCTGCAGTGAAAGCGGAGTGGAAGTGACTAGGCAGTTTTAGAATAGGGGAAGCCGGTGTTGGAGTGCCCCCAAGAAGTTAGGGGACCCCAAACGCAACGCGCTCACGCGCGGCGAGTTTGTTTCAGAAGAGGCGTCCCCACCAGCCCCGCAACGCTTGCCTTGTTCGGGTCAACTTGAGTGTTGGGAACTTTAGGCTTAGCATCGTGGCGAATATTTGATGGGCGCTATCTGTACAACTGCGAATTACCAGTCCTTACGCAACTTTTCACCACACTACCATCCCCTTATTCGCACGTGGACATTATTTTGATGATAACCACCATTTCAGCGATCGGTGACCAAGGTGTCCTGTTTTGATTCTACCGCTCAGGGGGCGCCATCTTTTGGCCGCTCGCCGCACCGCGGTGCCGGCAGTGGAGGGTCGGAGAGCGAAACCTCCGCTGCCGGTCAGCGTAGGAAGTTATCACCGCGGCCAATATCTGATCGCCGCTTTCTAATTCAGCGCTGGTAATACTCCCTAGCACGATTTTTCACCACACTAACATGTACAGTCTTTGTCAAAATTTTGTGGGCCACGTCGACCGTGGCCGGAGCAGGCGCGCGGCCGAGCAGGGGCGCTGCGCATGCCGCAGTCGGCTGGTTGCGTGGCTAAAGGGAGCGAGGGGAACTTCTGCTCTCGCTTTCGTAGTGTGGCCGGCGCGAAAGTACTGCGCAAAGTGCCAGCGCTGAAGCGAAATGCGCTTGCTCTGAGAAACCGGCCCCGCTGCACTTATCGCGCCAGCAATACTACAAAAGGAAGCGCGTAAGTCCCCCTCACTCTCTTTAGCCGCGCAACCAGCCGACAGCGGCATGCGCAGCGCCCCTGTCCGGCCGCGCGCCTGCTTCGGCCACGGTCGCCGTGGCCCACAAAATTTTGACAAAGACTGTACTTTCTCGCATGTGGAACTTCTTTTCCGCGATCAGATTGATTGGAAAACTGGCAACAAGCTCTTGCTATCACGGACTGCGCCGGTTTGAGCCGCAGCAATATTAAGACGCCGAAGACGTGGCTAGCCTAATTCGCCTAATCTGTGGCCAAATAAAGTTGTTCTGTCTGTCTGTATGCCTGTCTGTCTGTCGGATGGCAGCGACTCATTCGAGTCTGACGATTCAGACGACATGTGGACTGCGCGGCGAGTGCGGACCATGTGCAATCGTAGCGGACGATGCGCCAAACGTCCCTGACGTCCCATTCTCCGTCCTGCATTTGAACGGCCATTTTGGCGCGCCAGGACCGAATTTGAAACTGATTGGAATAAATGCGTTATAATTAATTCTACGCTGGCGGCTGACCGCTCTTGGTTCGATTTTTGTAATTACTGGACCAATAGGTATTCTTTACAGCATAAAAACCGAAAGGAAGAAATTTCGTGTCAGTACTCCTTTAAGAGCGGAGCTGTCCAACAAGCCGTAAGTTCGCCGTTTAAGAAGAGAGAGAGAGAAACAAAAAAATTCGAATCGCTCGTGAGCGCCTGCATCGCGGCGGCTGCCGAGCGTTCCCAGTACGCGCAATAGCTTTAGCAAAAAATACTCCAACGCTGTCGTGAAGCGCTACCGCGCATGCACTGCTTAGCATGAGGAGCACGGTGATATCGATGCATATGTCCAGACTGCTACTACCACAGTGCAAAGCGACGACGGAACATGTAAATAAACAATTTCAAACTTCTAAAAATGAGGGGTGACGTGTCCTAAAGTAGCACTGGTTGCAGCAGTGGTTGCAGTCACGGAAAGATCGCTAAGCGTCTTCTCGTATTTGCACAGGTTTTTCGGGCACCACATCGCACCTGGGCAGTACTGCTTCGCGAGCCGCCGAATCTACGCGGTGTCAAGAAGTGAACATCGACGAATTCTTCGCAACTCCCTTCTTCGCCCCGTGTTGCCCCTGCGAGCATGCTTTGACTATCCACGAGTGCCTTAAAAGGCGTCATCGGAAGGCAGACAGCTCCATTGCAGCAGTGGTTGCGGTCACCGAAAGTTTGCTAAGCGTCTTCTCGTAATTGTACACGTTGGTACTTTGTATCAGTTTTTTTCATGGGTCTTAAAAAGGCTGAACCTGCGCCACAACCACCATTGCTGCAGTGCTCTTGAGATTTGTTGTGCTCTGCCGAAGCGTTCCCTTGTTTTTGCTGTGTACGATTTACTATGCCGACCAATGCTGAAATAATTAAACAATTGAGGTACTTGAGGCGCGATTAAAGGAAATATTGGACGCGCTTGTTGCGAAACTAGTCGAAAGCGTCAAAGTTAAACTTCTTGACGCTGGTGTCGACCCCAGTGCCTCCAACACTAAAATTTCTGAAATGGAGGATAGCATGGGCTTTCTAAATGAGTTGGTCGAAGGCGTACGCACTGAGCAAGTGGAGCTGCTTGAATCCAACAAGGCTCTGAAAGTTGAAAACGCCGCCTTTAAATCCACGGTTTCTGCTCTTGAGAGGTATTCAAGGATCAATTATGTAGAAGGGGAAGGGGTACCTGTCCCTCAGGGGGAAGATTGCGTCGTGATAATTTCCTCGATCGGTGAACAAGTGAAAAGGCTACAAAATTGCCCCGACTAAAGTGTACTCTAGTCTGACGAGCGGTACGGTGCTCTGAACGTAAAATGGGCCCTTAATAATTAGGTCACACGTATATGAACCTGGCCCATCTTAAGAGTGTCTTGTGCTTGGGTAATTTCTTCCGTTTACACGGAGAAAAAGCCAGCCTATCTATGTCCTACCGGAGGACGAAATTTATGCGGACAGTGCTGGTTTTAATAGCCAAGCGTAATTATTTCTTCCAGGCCACCAAACTTTTGATTACTACACCCAACAAACAGCAGCAAAAGAAAAACTCTTCGTATTTGTTGTATGTTCCTGCAAGATTGGGGACGAGTATTTCCAGCATATTATTATTTCCTAAATCTTTTGAGTAGTCTGCTCACGGTGCGGTGAAATTCAATTAGAGGCAGCACTGAGAGGGCGTCGTCCGCTTCAACCGAAAAAATCTCATTTTCATTAGCCTGTCGGACTCTGAATTATCCCGTTCCTTGCGCATATAAGCTTTCCCGCCTTCCATCATGTCATTTTGCCCATTTGTATTTGATATATTATTTATTATTTCTTTTTCTGGCAAATTTACTCCAGAAAAAGACAGATTCTCGGAAATGACGGCAAAACCTAGACGAGGTACTGTTATCCCGGAGCTTATAACGTTTGCTTGCGTACACCTATGAGTTTTAATTAAAGTTCCTGCTGTGTTCTCTGAAAATTACCGCTTAATTTAAGTAAAAAATATTCTAAAAACGAACCTGCAAGAGATAATATTTGTGAAGTTTTAAGTAATTTGCTCATTGTCCCATTTTAAGACTGCTTTCAAGTTCCATTATTTTGCGGACGTAGAAAACTTGGCTTTGACTATTTGTCGAACTACAATATTATTTTTTATAAAAGAAAATGCTGTGCTCTGTGCCCTGATGCATGCCAATTTTCTATGCGTTAGCGGAATTGAGCAGTTCTAAATGTTATTACTTGTTAGACATATTTATTGAAGTAGAAGGTCTGTAGAAAATGCGTATTGGTCGGTCTTTCTCAGCCCTGATGCGTGCCAATTGTCTGCGTGTCAGCGAAATTGAGCAGTTCTAAATGTTATTGCTTGTTAGATATATTTATTCAAGTAGAAGATCCGTAGAAAATGCGTATTGGTCGGTTCTTCAGTTACCATAGCCGAAAAAAAACTAACAGGACGTGCAGAGGCAGGCACGTATAGCCTAAAACGAGTCAATGCGGCATAATTAGAGTCAAGCAAACGATATGGTTGCTGAACTGTCCAAGCATCTGCCAACAGCACTTTTACGCAGTAGTATGCTCGCTAAACAGTGGCTTAAATTACGTCAAGTAATTATGATTAATACCGTGGCCTGCTTCGCTTTCAGAGCGGGGAAATGGGCGTCTTCAATTGAAACCATAGAAAATAAGCATAAACCCACCAGCGCGGAACCGGTTATTTGCGACGTATAATAGAGACAATACATAACAAACAGTGATGGCATTTACGCAGAGCTTTCTTTGTAATGTCCCCAAAGAACCGCGACTGAATTTTACGAACGCGTTACCACATGAACCGATCTTTGCGAGCGATGTGAGAGGCGAAAACACAAAAATAAAAACTTGAAGGACGCCCAAGCTTTTCCTTCGGCTTGCAGAACGATAGCGTTCTTTGGGTCCGGTTCTCATCGCATTACAACCCGATTTTCACGCTCTGTCCCACCCACCGGCGCCGCGAGCACTGAGAACTTTCCGCTGCTGCTCGCACACCATCTGTTGGCGCGGTGCAGCGTTATACGGTCCCAGGGATGTCAGTGGACGCCGCAAGTTGACGCTACGGGATTTTTCGCTATCGCTAATTGTTCGGTGGCAGTGAACTCTATGTGCGCGGCCTGTTTTCTGGCGAAACGGGAACCGTAATGCTGCCCTTCAAAAAGCGCAACCACATAAAAGGATTTTTAGTGATGACACGATACGTCGATGTGATTATATAACTTTATGCAACCACCACTTACGAGTAATAGACGAAGTATTTTGTCAGATAGGGGCAATGCGACAAAGGTCAACGGTGGAGCCCCGAGCGACAACCTGATCTCGTCTTCTTTCGTTGTTGTGCAGAGATCTAACATGCTGCTGTCACCTCTCGTGCAACTCGCAAAATTCGTTTGGTTTGGTTACGTGTAATGCGGTGGGCATTTTTTCCTGGAGAATGAACTTCGTAATATGGTTAAGTGCCACAGAAAACAAGCTTTCCGTTTGCTCCATTTGTACGCTTGCTGTTTCTTACAGCGGCGCTGTTAACTTTCGTTGGTCGAGAAATGTCGCGCCCGAAACAAAAACAAAAAAACTCAAATCAAGCAAGGAAACGGCAGTGATGGATGATAAGGCGCACTTATTAGATTCCTCATTAGGCGGTCATTTTCCCTGACCAAGCAACCCGGTGAGGACGATGCTGCTGCTGAAGATACTGCTACAAAGTAATTAAGTAAGAATGGGAGAAAGCAATTCAGTCCACCGAGAACCGTCACACAGCCATTAGAATTGTAATTACATCGTATCAACAGTCATTGGAAATGGGCTCCGCCTGAGTTTATGTACTACCACGCCAATCCTGACGCAGCAACACGTTTTAAGACGAGAACCTTCGATATCCATGTTTGAGGAAAGCACGTGGTGATGTAAATAAGATCGGTGGTACCAAAAAACTTGGAGCTGTGGCTGAACGGGAGTGCGAAAGCTGCAGAGAAATCGCGCGCTGGTAACGGGAAAGATCATGCCCAAGAGATTGTAGGCCGCTACCGCAAGTGCAATACGAGTCTTATCGAAAAGTGAAGGGTTCTGACGGGTGCGAAGAAAAGGCTCCTGGTGATGACCCGAGAGCGAAACGAGCCTGGGAAGTGCTGTCAAGAGGGTCGGTCCAGTGGTGACGGGCGCGGCCGCAATGTTAGGCAGGAAGTTCAACAGCAACGCAAGGTCTAAACTGGCTTTCCCCTTCACATTTTTAGAAAGTTCTAAGACTCCTGCTCTTTAATTGTTTGTGCACAAATTGGTTTTGTCCTTATCAGCTGAATTTTACTCTAGCTTCCCGTGCCCTTAAATGGCGACAACTGTGCGGTAAATACGAGGAAGAAAGGAAATGTGCACAGGAATCAGTCCTTTCGTCCTCATCTCTGCCGTGCTGCAGCCGTCATTATAGACTACGAAACCGTCTAATCACGCACTCAGCTTTACAAGGGCATGCTAGGCAGCTAAAGAGGCTCACAAGACCTCTTGAAGCTTCTATCAATCAGACTAGAAGTGCCAAGGACAAAAAAAGTCAACTTGCAAAGAAGCACTATTTTCCAACGCCTCATACCCTTCCGAGGCCTCCCACAAACAGCACAGGCCCCTCCCAACATCCGAATGCCTCCACTATGTACCCCAACCAGTGCAGACGTGGAAGATCTCGCCGGGCACAGCGTGATATTCAACTTCATCACAAGCGCTGTAGCTTTTAGTTGTGAATTCGATCTTAAGCAACAAATTAACAAGAGAAGATGTTGCACTTCTACTTATAATGATAGGACACTGTTCGATAACAGAATATCACCACGGAATACCTTATCGTTGACGGATGTTAATGCTAGGAGCGTAAAAAATAATGAAGAAATCTGCATGTTTTTAGGTCTGGTGTAGATACTCCTGACCTGGTGTTACTAACAGAAAAATTGTTGACGTGTAACGAAGAAGCCCCATTTTTAATAGATACTCGTGTGAATGTTTAGGCAGCAGAAAAAAGGTGAGGCGGTGGCATTGCAGTATCTGTAAAAGAAAATGTGAAGTACGTTTTATTGAAGAATTTTGTGTTATCAATGGTGATGTTGAATGTTTAACTTTGGCTATGGGGAAAACTGCAATTTCCAAATTTATAGGTTTCCATCAGGTGGCGAAAACCATTTACAAGGGTTATCGAAAATTTCTTTTAATGTAGCTGCGATAGCAGTCAGCCAAGTATAATGATGGGTGACATAAAAATACCTGTGAAATGTGGAAATTTCTGGGTGAATGGGTGACAGAGATCGAAAACTATTTATCGACGTAAGCCTGCCGAAATTACATTGATACGCTGACTAGAATAACAGTTAATGTGCAACACCAATTGATGCATACATTACTAACCGGAACGAATCTTATATTGATATTGGAAATGTTTCATGTGATATTAGCGGCCATCTCCCAATTCATTGCTATGTTTGTACGTCAAATTATGTGTCCTAACGTAGCAATCACTTAAAAAGTACGCCGAACAATAAACGTACGGACAATGGAATATTTCCACACCATCAATGAAGTACTAGACTGCAATGAATAAAGGAAGGAAGAATGAAGTTTAGGAACAAAGTGCCAGAATTCTGCGTACGAAATTTCAATAAAAATATTGCAGTGATGCTATGACGCTATGACACTGAATTGCTACATCATTCTACACATTTTATACAAGTGTAAAACTCTCGAAAGCTGTGGATCGTCCGTTGCTTGTAAAATCAAATAGCGAAAAAGAATAAACCCTCCCATGCTTTCGCGCGCACGGGCACCCCAGATGTATTAACAAAATTTGGGAAGAATCAAAACGCCCTTAAAAAATTATTAAAGTACTAAAAAACTAGCTACAGTTGAAACTAGATTTTACAAAATTCGATTTTACGAATTTCACGATCTAACGAATAAATTCGGGTTCCACCCGCAATCGCTCATAGGCTTAATGCTTTTATAAACTCGAAATAACGAAGCAAACTTTGCCGCCAAACGCAATTTAACGAAGCATTTAAGGAAAATCGTCGACAGCAACCCGGCGCTTGATCGTTTTGAACTGTTGCCGCATGCTGGCTTCCACAATTCTACCTCCGAGGCTGCCTCGGGCTCCTTAAAGACTGCGGCACGAGCAGGAATAGGCATCGCCCAGTTGTTGGGAAGAGCTTCTTGGGCGTGACGAGGTGGCCGCAGATCAGAACTTCGACGGCTTCGTGAACGTCGACGCAGACACAGAATTTGACACCACAAAAGTTCTCGACGACGAGGAGGTAGTACAGCTCGTTTCCAACGCACAAGAGGAGTCTGAAGATGCGAACGGTCCGGATACTGTAGAACTCACGTGCCCACACCAAGCCAGGTGGTGGACGCCCTCGGCCTTCTGAGGTGGTTTGTTGTGCACATGAGGGTGCCGCGGACGCTTTGACTTCACTGGCCAGCAACGAGAAGTGTGTGCTCACACTGCTCACAAAGCGGGCGTAGGCGAAAATTACGAGCTTTTTCAGTTGGTAATAAATTTGTCGTTCTCCCTAACAATATTTGTCCTTCTCCTTGATTGTCGAAGTCACCGATTTTACGAAATAATTCTCTCGTAGCGATGACCTCGTTAAATTGAGGTTGAACTGTACTATAGAAACATGTTCTGAAATATTAAAGTTAAGCAGGAGAAAATTTGGGACGTGATAAAGAAATTAACACACAGAAAAAAATCGACGTGCCAGCCGAAAGCGATAATCTGCAGCAATGCAACACTCAGCGGTTCAGACCTGGCGGCCAATATAAATGAACACTTTAAAAACGTGGCGAAGTACCCAATGGACATTCCTTGTGTTTTAAATGACACTGTTCCAACACTAATCGACACAATTTTTTTGCGCCCAACAAGCGCTACAGATGTATACTGTCTAATAAAAAACTGCACAATGGGCATCTACCAGTATTGATGACATTGCACCAGAACAAATTAAATTTGTAGCCTCGCTCAGTAGTGAAGTTCTAGCAGACCTGATAAACCTAACATTAAGTACAGATATTTTCCTGAAGGATTAAAAGTCGCACGGGTGACGTTGCTATATAAAGATGGGAAACGGGAAGAAAACAAGCTACCAAATTACAGGCCAATATCGCTTGTTCCCATGCTTTCTAAAATATTTGGCCATGCCACCCATTAATAGGTTATCCATTTTTTTGCACGCCATAAAATTATCAGCAAAGCCAAAATATGGTTACGGAAAAGAACGGTCAACACAACTGGCGCTGCTTTATACAAAAGATAGAATAGTGAAAAAAATTTGAATAGAACAATTTGACATTGATGGTATTCGCAAACATGAGGAAAGCATATCATGCAATAACCCAACAACATTTTTGAATAAATTAGGCAAATAAGGTGTTAGAGGCACAGCCAACAAATTGATAGAAAGCTATCTAAGCACCTGAAAACAGCCTGTATGCCTTTGAAAGGCTAGGTCAGGTTTTTTAGCATTTCAGCGCGATCAGTATCATACGTCGAAATTGGAACCCTTACTCTTCTGGGCTTTATTAGTTACAACAGTTCCGTTCGGGAAGCCACCAGCTATTAATATATGCAGGTGACAACAACACCTTTTTCACAGAAAAATTGTAATTGAGCCCTCCAAAAATGTTAACCAGTGTCTCTCATCGTTTTCGTTGGGGCTTTGGCAAAATGAGTGTGGCTAAATTCTGCAAAGACAAATATGTCATATGTCAACCAATAAACAAACCCATGATAACAGAGCCGACAGTAATGTTTGAAGTGACCACTTTCGACAGGACAATGGAGGAAAGAATACTTGGAGCAGGGTTCAACAAAAATTTAACTTTGAACGCTCACATTACACAAGCTGTAAACTGGTCTAAACTGTTGGAAGGTTGTACAGACTCACGCACTTTGTGGTTAAAAAATCAGCTGTACAAAACCATTTTTACTCCAAGTTATGCTATTTAGCTGCCACTGGTTAAAATTGAAAAATAATTACCTTGCAGAAAAGAATGCTAAGGATTCACGTCAATTAGAAAGGCAACATCAGTGGCTTGCAAATGGCTTCACTATAAGGTCACTACTGAATGCTTCGAGCGGGCAAGATATAGTACTTTATATTGCTGCAAATTATCCATAAAAATAAGACACAGCTAGTATACAACGAGACCGTCGGAACGAACTATTCCTTGAGGCACTAAAATCGGCATACTCCAAGAACTAGAATCAGATATGGAAAACGAGTGTTATCATATCAATCTATTATCGTCCTAAACAATCTTATCAGATTGACTTTATCACCTCCATTAGAAAATTTACCAGTCAATCAAAAGATTCAGTCCTAAGAAAGAATATTCGTTTTCTTAAGTCCAAGGTTACCTTTTTCATTCACGACATTTTCCTTCTTCCTTTTTTTAATTCTTTCATTTTTCGTTTTTTAAGGATCCCCAAAGTAGACTTCTTTAAATAAAACAATTGAGGAATCACTTCTCTGCACATGCTATATAAATGAATTGGTACCAGGATCCTTTCGAATGCTTGTGATAGCTTTCACAATACAATCACTGCTGCTTGTAATCAATTTTCTAAACCCTGAGCCTAATTTTTATGTTATTCTTCGAGATCTTGGTCGCGCAGTTTGCTGCGTGCCATTGCTATATCGTTTGTCTGACTGCGGTGTTCATGAGTGTATGTTATAGTATGAGAGATGCTTTCACATATTTCCAATGCTCCGTACACCTGCCAACGTTGGTGCCTGTGGCTCCGTCAAGCTGTGGATTTATGTTGTAATACAAGAGTTGCTCGCGCATGTATTCACTGCGCTGTAAACCTGCCTACGCGGGGGCCTGCAGCTCCATCAAGCTTTTTTTTTCAAGCTTTTTCCGCAAGCCTCCAGCGTCATGCCTTCTTTGAGGCGAAATAAATTGATTCTATTCCAGTCTATGCTATCGAACCATTTTTCTGCCAAATACCGATTCCACTACACTTATCGACCAGTGGGGCGTGCAGGATTTGATCATGGTGGAGTAGCCGCACCGCAAAAAAGGAAGAGAAGACATAAAAAATGAAGAGAAGTAAGACGAACTAAAGAAAAAACAACGAAACAATGAGAAAGTCTGGAGAAGGTACCAATTAAAATAAAAACAAACCTGCGGGATTCCGTGTTCCTGCCCTACGTTACCTTAATAGAGATTTGTTCATTTTGTTCAGAGGCATTGCAAAATGTTTCATCGTCGTGATGATACCAGGCATCAGAGCCACATAGGTTTATGAGTCGAATGTGAAAATCAAATCATTAGACGTCGTCGTTAAGCTATTATAAGTCGAGTTGTTGAGACTCGTGAACAGGTGCCAAGGATTGCTCCTCATGCCATAGCATGAACAATAGCACGCACCAACAATCGTACCTCCCCGTAGCCCTTGCTACCTTGTCGATATCAGACAATATCGAAAGCCATTTCAGCAAGCCAATCCCGGGGTGCCTTCCAGCAAATAAATCCCAACGTGTTCACTACCTGATGGCATCCAAAGTGCCAAATGAAATTGACATCTTCCCAGATACAAGCGTAACACCCACACACATCGCTGCAGAGTGGATGTGTCCAGAAAATCCATATTTTATCGGGCAAATACCTTTAAAACATAACGCTGAAACTGCCTTAAATAGAGAACTGCACGCCATCAATAGCGCGATTGGCCACATTTGCTACGAACTCGACTTTAAATCACCGCCCAAAGTCCGCATCTTGGCAGATTCATTAGCATCAACCCAAGAGCTACGAAAACTAATTTCATTCAACCCACTTGTTAACTACATATAATTGCTCAAACGACTATTCAGAAGCCACAAAGTGAGCATCCGAATAGACTGAAGACGTGGCCACGAAGAGCCCAGCCCAGGAAACCGGAACGCTCACGAAGTAGCGCAGGATAGCCACAAAAGGGACATGAAGACAAAACACAAGTTGGTTTTAGTCGAAAATTTTGTGTTCTATAGTGCCTCCAGCGCTTGTCCGGAAGCAAACGATGCTTTATTCACTGCGAAATTAATCAATTTAAGCTAAAATTTTGATTCTTGCGCCAGAACGTGTTTGAACGACGTTTGCAATCACTTCATAAAAACAGGTCTTTCAGCTCAACTAGGTATGGAGCGGAGACTTGCTTACTGTTAGTCAACCTAGATGCCGCCACCACACCGCGGCAAGCCGTTTTCTGCCTTTGGTTTGTTTGCAACCGTGTTTAAACCTGGCTTGTTTTCGTTCATGGAGAAACGTTGCTGCTGGCTCGACAAATATGGTCACGTATTGCTGGTCACGCTGGTAAATATGGTCACGTTGCTGCTGGCTCGACAAATATGGTCACGCCCTCACTCGCGTCAATCGGCGAGTGTCGTCTGAGACAACCCCGAAGCCCCACCGTGCTGTGCATCTAAACGAAGCATAGTGCGCGCATTACCAGCAGCAGTCCGCATCTATACTTCTGTGTTTACATGTGTTTTTGTAACTTGCGCTGTTTGTTCCAGCATTCTTGCTGATATAAAAAGAATGTGCCCTAAATTTAAACGCACATAGATCGTTCGGCAAGCTTAAAGTTCTGACTAAATTGCGTTTGCTTTTTTGGCCTCCGCCAATCGCACAGCTGGCTGCTATGACATGTTCTAGTGCGGGAATTAAGCTAGTGGGTCGCATGGCCATTCCATTTTTTTTCTAATTATACAGCTTATTTGAGCGAAGCTTGCGTTAAAAGTGGTGTCAGCATGATTCTAATGAGGCAATCTTTTATATGAACAAAACATACATTTTATCTTCATCGCCCCTTTAAAGTTACACCTTCACTGGTTCATACCTCGGCCACTTCACCTGCTCTACTCATACAGAGACTCAAGAAACGCAAAAAATGTCGGTACCAACAAGTGACACCACCTAGGTATCTCGCTAACATTCACTTAACAAGAGACGAATAAGTAATCATTAACAAGCTTTGCGCAAATGCAGCTTACACCCCACACTTCATTCAGAAGTGGACAAAGGGCGCCAGAACATTCATACTACCACATGGATCCCTACTGTAACACGAACACCATGGCAGACCTTCATCACTTCATATGTCTATTTCCCATTATGCACATCGTCCAGACAACATCCGACATATTGACCTGAACACCATACACCAACAAGAACATGCCGCATTAGATAAGTCTTTATTATACAAAATAGGCCAATTTTCAGCCTAAAGGGGTCTGTCGAGAGCAGTGTGATAAATGAGGAGCCTGACTGAGACTCCGAACTGTCAGGGAATAGGAGAAAAAGTGCTTGGAGTTGAAGCAACCTGTGTAATTCCCTCCCTCATAACCTGTTTTCCCCACCAAGGGGCTTTGGCCCTCCCGTCCCCAAACAAAGCCCTTACTACTAATACTCATTTTTGTGTAGAAATAGTTGGCAATGACTCAGAAAAATAAATAAACAGCATTGTTCTTGAGCACGTTAACGCGTGTTTCTTCGATATTCCATTTTGCGTGCCGAGTTATGGCAGCAGGACTAAAGCAATGAAGAGGAAAGGAAAGAGGACCAGGAAGGAGACATACAAGGTCAACCTGTCTTTGAAAGCAGCAGATAAAGAAACCTAATTGGAAGGTAAGAGTGTAGTCTTTAATTCAAAGCAGTGCTGTGAATCCGTGATTCTTACACCAAATTTGTTGAAGCTTTCCGCTGCATACGCTGCCCTCAAACAATGACAACCAGACTATCTTTAACGACTACAAGTGCACAAATTATGATAGTCGTAGGCAAATAGTGGCATACTACAATTTTATAGCTAGGAGTAGGAACACTTGAAATCCCGAGGGTACCTCACGTGAAACAGACTTCACACAAACATAATTTCTTTAGCACGGGCACGTGCCAGCATGTGTTGGCAACAAATAGCCGCCTCGTATTAGTAGTGATGTTAAGATGTAAGTCCCATTCTTCCCTCCCAGCCATTGTTTGCGGATCAGGGAGAGTTGGCCAAAGTGGACCAACACAGAAGATCCGCCAGGTCAGTACATAATGAACCTTAGCAGAAGAATCTTACGCCATGCTTGCTTGTACATGCAAAAGCGCTACCTACCTTCTCGCTCTGGTTGCATGCGAGTTAATTGCTCACAAAAGAAAAAAAATGAATAACATTGTTGGAATACAAATAGTTTTTTACGTGCAGTATACTTGCATTTTATTTGTTGTTTAGCATTCCTTTTACTTTCACTGCTTCGATTCTGTAGCTCCCCTTTTCCTATGCATAGTTTCACCTTCACTGGAGTCTTAGCTTTGTGCTGCAGTTGTTGGTTGTTGCAAAGGCGCTGATTTTGCTGAGTGCCCCATTGCCTCACGGAAGGAAATTTAATTAACTACGTTTGGTGCCTAACAACGCGAGGGACGCTTAATAATCATGACCCGAGCGTAAAAAAGAAGGCTCCTTCGGGAAGACAGGCCCCAGGGATCTGCATTTCTCCGAGCGCTCGACAGCGCCATTCAAAACGCGTACTGCATTTGCACCTTTAACTCCGTTTCTTATTACTTATATGCTCATTTGCTTGCTGCTGCACTCATATGATATATTTTACAGAAGCATCTGCGTGAATGGTCTTGTACAGACCCGCTGCTCGTTTGCAGACTCTTCTCATTATTTTTTACGGTGCATAAACTCGGCTGGTAACTCTGGCCCGCAATTTCCTTTGTTGCGTGTGTTCACTTGCGTGCCGTGTATATCTTTAAAGTTTAGCTTCCATAGTTTAAAGTAGAAGCGTCTAAACACTTCAGTCCCTGCCCAGGCTAGGGTGTAGCGCATTTTTTGTAGGCTTGAGACGTGGGACTGCAGCCGGCTGTGTACTAGTACTGAACATTTTTATTGGTAAGGGAAATTAAGGGTCTAAATATTCTAGATAGCGGAAGAGAAAGGTAATAGGAAAGTTAAATCACTGATGTTTATGGAACAGTTCCTAGATTTCCCTGCGCCCTCTCTAAATTTTTTCATGATAACGAACCAGTTCTTTCCCCGTACGCTCATGGCATAAAGGAATCATTAATGGCGGTCTTGGCAGAATGGTCCGCCGTGACTAGAAGCGGTGAAGGCCTCGCTCAGATTATTTTGTGCCAGATTGCTCCTATGAGAATAAAGTGCCGCTTGATGTAGCATAACGCGTGTTAAGTTGTTACAAACACCTCAAGAGGTACTTGTGGTACCTTGAATGTTATGTGCTTGGCAAAAGTCGGACATGGAAAAACCAGACTAGTAAGGGTTGCCGAGGCTCTTGTGGGACACTATCAGCATCTTAGGGCAAATGCGGTCTGCACGTTTTATGATGCATTTCACAGATGTAGGTCGCGTTGGAGAGAAATCTGTTGGTGAAGATCTTACCGAAGCGTGGAAGCGGAGGTAAAACGCCCAAACATCCAGCGTGACAGTCCTGGTCGGTCCTTCTCATAACGGAAGTTATAAGGAGGATTCATTGTTTTAAGAAGAATATATGCTTCGTGGATCTGTTCTCTATTATGGCAGAACTACTAATTTGTGCTGGTTGGCGGTCTCCCAGATCTGAAAAGGGTTTCAAGGAGCGGTGAAAAAAAATCCTGCACCCCTCCGTCTAACAACGACCATGGCTCAGCGCGAAGCTTTCTCGTCATGGATTTCTTGGTTGGCCAATTCCATACTGCGCGTATGTGCTACTATGGAGGTACGCACAGCCTTTCTAGAATACCCACAGCCACTCTCGGGTGTGCACTGGAAAGGCCTAATTTTCCGATGTGGGGTGTACGGCGCCAATAGGTACCTGCTGCTTGTCGTTCGCTTCGACCATGTCCAAATGGAGCAATCGGATAGGCGCCGGCTTGATAACGCGAGGGACCCAAGCTCGATTCCGGCCTCGGGAGGCGTTTTTTCTTTCTCTTCACCGCGATCATTCATCATCATCATCAGAAAAATTTTGCTTTCCTGCAATGCGTATTGGCGTACAACGGCATTAAGGGGGATTCTAAAACTTGACATCAAAAGAAAAAACTTGCTGCTCTTTAACAAGTTGCAAATAAAAAATAGAATTGCAGATAATTTACAAATAAAAATAAAAGAAAGAATGTGTTCTTATCGAAAGTACACAGGAGAAGGTTTAAGAGAAAGGCGAATTATTTTACGAGCAAGTTCTTGTTTTCAATGTTTTAAAATACGCTCAATAACCGCCAAATGTGATGTAGCCTAAAGTTATTGCGCAAGCGCTCTTGGCTCCGCACAAGACCGAGCGCGAACATGTCGTGTTAGTGAATAGGATAAAGGCTTTCATCGATGCCACACGCTCTTGCAATTAATGGGAAAACCATGTCGTCCTGAACTGCTCGTCTTGTTTATGGAAGCGGTGCCACGGTCCCCGTAGCTTCTTTTGTTCGGCTGTTCGCGACTGCACTACTAACAGGGCACTTTCTCTGCTGCTTGCTTTCAACCGTAATACTGTGAGCGAACACGAGCAATATATAATCCCCTTCGAGTCTCATCTGAAACCAGACCAGCTGGCGCCAGGTAGATGTTTCCCTTCCATTTTTTGCGTCGCTGTCACTGTTTTCGTTCTCTGTTCTAAGCGAAGCCCCTGATTCGTTAGCGTGTGTGCGGCGAACACCAGGGGCCGTCACCGGTCTGAGCAGACGGTGCATGCAAGAAAGAATATTGCCTTCCATGCGACGTCAACAACAGGTCGGCCGCCCAAGATGATAGTATTTACAGCTTTGTATCTCCAGAAATTAAGCCTTCCTGCCGTGCCATGGGAAATGCGATGTCGAAGGCTTCAAGCGAAGAAAAGCTCCGCTTCCTCAAAAACCTGGGGCATTTGCAAGCTGCCATTTATGGTGTAAGCTGCCGCTGCAGGCTTTATTAGGTGGGGAGACTCGCTTTGATTCCCACGTGATACTCAGTGCGACACTTCTATCTCTAGCCCTGTTTCTGCGGTTTTGTTCGAGGAACTTCTGTTACCGTTTTTACAGTCATCAAAAGAAGCAATATATGTATCATGACTACATTGCTATTACATCACCGAAAAAGAGCGTCCTCTTAGGCGTAGCCATCTCGAGACAATTTCTCGCTTACCCCACTATATTTTTTTTCCTCGTGTTTTGTTTTCACCGAAAGGAATTTTTGTTGTTAAAAACTGTCCGCTACAAATCAGTTGTTTATTCGTTGACATTTCAGTCGCAGGCCGACCTTTCTCAAGAGAAATTTTTTTGTCTCCGGTACGCAGTTAAACATCACCGTCCGACGTAGTGCGATTTACCAGCTTTTGTCCGTGTTTAAGGAACACAAAAAGCAGAATGTAGTAAAGTACCCCAAAAATGCCTGCATGACCACTACTCCTTTTTTAATACCGATAAAGGCATCCCATTTTTCGATGCGTTTGCACATAATTTCAACATTTCAACATAATCTGAACATAATTTCAAATATACTGTACATGTTGACATATTGAAATGTTGTAATGTTATCAAGTGCGTGGAATCGTAGTCGACTTAGTTGTGCGTACTTGTTTTCAGGGCAAAGTTTCTAAGAGGCCACCAATGGCAGCATTGTTTACGTGTTTGGTGGCGTGCAACGTTTTAGCGTCTGCCGCTTCTTTGTTTCCTAGTGCGCGGGTAATCTTGTTTTCCTTCCGCACTAAGCATTACAGGCGAACATGAAAAGGGATAAGCGCAATTATTAAGCCAAATGCGTACTTCCGAAGCTCCCTTTCAAAACCGCTGTAGCAGGAACTGCTGTGCAAGCAATACGCACGTTTCTAAGCCTGTTTGGGTGCCCGGTTCTGCTGCAGAAGCGTGGGATAAGACAAAAGGCATCGCACGTTGAACCAGTGCAGCTTCCTCCCTGGCCCTTACAGAAGCTAACAATGGCTTGTTGACGCTGCAGAAAGACTCAACAAAGAAGGCGTGGGAAAATAATAACGTATACGGTATCACCGCTGGTATATAGCGTACAGAGGCAAGTATCTTATTTCATTTATTGTTTCCAAAGTATGGTTAGCGCTTCTTTTTAACGTTGCCGGTTAGATGTTATCTCGGCTTACGAATCCATTAAGGACCTAAGCGATATGTAAAGCAGTGGTCAGATTAAGCGCAGAAGACAACGAGATCGCCATGTTTGAAAGGCGGTCGCAAGAGAAATTCAATTCAATTAAGCTTGTCGCTCTCTCTTTAAGCCATTTTATGTGTGCGTTTCCGTGTACAATCTTGCAATGGTCGCCACGGCTGCGCACTGCACGCTTCCGCGTGTTCGACATCAGCGGAGATTATCCGCGAAGCCCCCGCGGAAGTCGTACGCAATATTTTAAAAAAATATGCTTGGTGCATTTGTTCGCTAAAACGAAGTCAGCACACGTTTGGAAGTTTGAAGAATCAATTACTTGGTTAGTATGTAAACTGTATCTACTCGCAGTGCATTCACACAATGTCAAGCTGAAATGCGAAGTTCCTACTGTAACCAGTAGTAAATATATAGCCCTTAAAGAAGAGTCAGTGCGTCAATATGCTATATTGAAGGCAAAAAATCAACGATATTTTCCTACAGCGAAAACGGGGCGAGACTTTTTTCGTGCAACAGCACTGTCACGCACGATAAGATCTGCAACGTTTCAGCTACGAAAGTGCAAATGTAACGTGAGCTACGTAAACTGGCGAGTTACTCGTCGGTACACAAAACACCTAAGCTGGCTTGAAATGAAAACTTCTAGTTTAAACAGAGACAACTATATGGTAATAGCAGGCATTTGCGGCTCATGGGCTACAGCTGAGGCGCTAGGAATTCACCCCAATTTTGCATACGATTCAATCCCCGGAGGTTACTTGTATTTTAATAAATTAAACTGTTATGTTTGCAGATGTCCAAATTAGTCACCATTGGTTATGAAGAAGAACCGAAACAACTGTTTGCTGCACGAATAGGTACTCAAGACAGGCGGCGTGGCACTGCGCGCATAGGAGTTCTCGTTCGGGTGCTTGTTACATAAGTCACGATGTTGCCTCAAGGAAGCAATGAACAACTTGCGGTTTAGACACGCTATTAGAACAATAACAGCTTATGAAAAATACATTTGGGCTTGCTACCGGAGGGCGTCATGATGCGAGGTCTGGCTAGTGAATGCTACGACTACAAGCCGTCCTGGGAGGCTTATCTTGTGCATTTACAGCCGACAACATGGCAGAAGCGCGGTACGATGATTACTGAGATATTGAGAATGCCCATCCAACAAAGCCATTGGTTATGTTTACAGAACCGAAACCGAAACCGAACTTGTGTGATTGCTAACCTTGGGCATCGTCCAATTACGGCGCCTCCTCTCAACGTCACAGCCTTAGTGGTGCGGCCGCCGCAAACCGCGCATGGTAGTTTTTCTTCTTTCGCGCTTGTAAAATAATTACGATTTGTCAACCGGATAAACGATGAAAAGTGTGCTAATTTTAGCCAGTCTACGCATGCAAGCAAAAACGGGAGCTTGACAAATTCACTTCAGTGTCCCTTTAAGGCTACCAGTAAAGAGGGTCAGATAACGAGACAGACAAGAGACGCCAGAGAAATGGTCCAAAACAAATTCAATGCAATTAAGGTTGCGGCTGCGTACTTTTAATGCGTAGCATTCTTTGCCGAGTACCCCCACAGCCAGGGCCCTGAAACGTTCTGCGTTTCAACAAAGCTGGAGATTTCGCGAAAGTTCCCCGCGCAATCGTTATAATATTGTAAATAAAGATATTTGGTCGAACGAAATTTTGGAAAACTAAAAAAATCACAACAATATAAACAATTACGGAAAATATCAAAACGTATACCGCGAGGCATTTCCACAATAATGCAGATTTCGCGAAAGTTCCACCTGTAACCATTATAATAGCGTAAATAAAGATAATTGGTAGAAGAAATTTTGAAAAACAAAAATAAGACGAATATAAAATAATTACGAAAAACGGCGAACCGTGCAACGCCCTGCATTTCCACAATATTGCAAATTTCAGAAAAGTTCGAAATCTAATCGTTGTAATAACGTAAATGGCGATAATCGGTCGGACAAAATTTTGAAAAACTAAAAATAAGAAACATATTAATAATTGCGGACAATGGCAACAAATAAAACACATGGAATTGCCACAACTTTGAAGATTTCCCAAAAGTTTCACCTGTAATCGTTATAATAGCGTAATTGCAGATAAATTTGTCGACAGGATTAAAAAAAACAAAAATTTTGCTGGAAAAAAGTGATACTCAAAACAGGCGGCGTAAGAATGCTAGGCATTAGTAGATAATTCTCTGAATTTCTGCAAATTTTTTTTTCTTGTCACTAATGTCCTCAAGGAAGGAAGGAACATGAACGGCAAAATATTGAATAATAACAGTTATGAATATAAACTTTGCTTCACGGAGAGCCTTGGAGGACTGCTTATGCCATTCTTTTCTGCAATCGCTTGCGATGCTTGTAGGCTGTAGTGACAAACAATGCGTGTGGTTTTCTTCATTGTATATTTCTACTGGTATACAGTATATACATATTTGTTTACGTACTGTTACGTTTTCTATGTTACCTTAGTTATGTGCTGATAGAGAAAAAAATAATTCAGTAAAGGCTGACATTGAGTTACGTCCGCACGAATGCCGACCAAGCACCTATAACCTATCGCCACATGGTTGCAGCTCGAGCTAGAAATGGTCTTATCTAACCTTGGACGCTTTTTACATCCTAACATTTACTGGTGGGACCGGATGTTGTCCCTTCATCCCTCATTCTTAGGATGCTAACGATATATAGTCAGTCTAGCTAGCCAAATCCCGTTAGTACATTAAAATCCGCAATAAACAACGCCGTGCAGAACGATTCATTGTGCATATTCTTGAGGCACATCTTCCAGGAGGTTACGTGAACTGTATATGTCATTTTTTCCACTCACCTTCCAAAAACCCAACTGCACTCTAATTTGGCCATCGCTGCAGTTATGCATAAACAATCTTGAATGCAAGCGCTGTCGTTAAGGCCGGCCCGGACATCTTTGCTTTTAAACGGACTTATTTTTAACCCTGTGGAAAGGTTGCGTGTTGCCTCGGACAACACTTTTGGATCAGCTAATTAAGGGGGATGCCGATGCTCGTGCATGTACTCGACCTGTTTGAGTGCGTAGATATCAATAAAAGGCTTTGATGCCTCGGTTAACACGTTTACGCCATCATTTTTTTTCTCCATTCTCGTACATACGTATATAGGACTTCACGTAATTTTAATACATTGCGTGTCTACGCCTTTGCGTGGTGTGGAATGAGAAATACCTTACGCAAACCTTCACTGCGATTGTGAAGAGTCGTGTAACGATCGCAAATAGCTGAAGTGAAAAAGGGAAATAAATGGTTTAATGCGGACATTCTGTGTCCTCTCTAACTGGGGCTTTGCGGGATGAGAATACCACACTACGCCTTTCGTCCGCAGGGGTGTTCACAGCTACGAAAAATAACTCTACCTATGGTTGCGCGATGATGTATGTATACCGGGTGTCCCAGCTATCATGCACCAAGATTTAAAAAAAGGAGCAATGATGTAACTCGAAGAAAACCTAGGGCATAATGTTTGCAGTACTGTGGACAAGCGGACAGTATTTTTTCGTTAATGAGACTTAATAATTAATTGTAATAATTATCTAACTCGAGAAGTACTGTCCTGATCCCTAAAGTGCCAATGAGGCACTTGTAGGTACCCATTCTGACTGATAAAGAAAACTCGCGAAATATGAAAAATACCACGTGACGGTTCCTACGCGCCATCACGTGGTATTGTTCACGTGGTAAAGAAGAAATCGCCACCGAGTTTGTGCCTTATGTGCACACGCGCTTCGCGAATCTTGCTGTTGCTGCACCTTTCATGCATGCCATTATCAAAGTGATGCGCTCTCTCTTCGGGCGGATAACACGCGAAGCAGTTGCTTTCAATCAGCTTATTTGGGGACGCTGCTTTACAATGCGCGCAGAAGCGCCGTCACGTGGTATTTTTCATATTTCGCGCGTTTTCTTTATCAGTCAGAAAAAATGAGTCCGCAATTAGTTGGTCGCTGAAAATACCGCACTTAGATGCCCTTCGTGGGTACCTACAAGTGCCTCATTGACACTTCAGGGATTAGGACAGTAATTCTCGAGTTAGATAATTAATTACAATTGATTAGTTAAGTCTTTTTACGAAAAATTACTGTCTGCTTCTTCACAGTACGGCAAACATTATGTACTATGTTTTCTTCGAGTTACGCCATTGCTATTTTTTTAAATTCTTGGTGCATGATAGCTGGGACACCCTGTATACAGTGAAAGCTGGACGCTTCGAACTTCAATTGTTCGAATTTATGGATGCCTCAAACTCCACGATGTGGTCTTACCAAGCTCCCGTAGAATTACGTGTACAATGTAGCACGTTAATTCAAACGCCGGGAGGTTTTGCCACGGATACGTTGAACTCCGCGCCACCACTCGGGCAGCTCGGGGCCCGGCACACGACTAGGGAAACGGCCCACTGCCCACACACGAGGATGCGTCGCCTCCGGGAAGAAGAGTAAAGCGGAGCGAGAAAATAAATCGTGTAAAGAAATCTATTACACCCATGACGTACCTTTGTGGAAGAAGTTCCTTTGCCAACTGCGTCGATGAGGGTACGGGTTCAGGATGCGCGGTGTGCTGGCAGGTGGCATAAGCAACTCATCAGTAAGTCCTAACTTTGTCAGTCGCAATGAACACTGTACCGTCGCGTGTGGCTCAAGAATCGCAGCTGAGATCCCCAGCTCATCGTAGTCCCTGCGGCCTTGAGTCAGAGATTTTGCACGCCGTCCACGACTCCTCTGCAGGAGGGTACATTGGGCAAGCGCCATTTCTCCAAAAGGTTTGCAACAGCGCTTCTGGTGCCCGAAGATGCATAGCCAAATTCGCGCATATGTCTCTTCAGCTAAGAAGTTTGCCAACAGTAGAAGAGGCTGCCAGGGAGTCAGCCAGGCTTGCTGAGCCCATCCCGCCTCCTGAGACGACTTTTCACCCCATCGGCCTTGATCATGTGGGGCCTGTGCCAATCACGTCCAGCAGCAACCAATAGATCAGTGTGGCCGGGGACTACCTGTCTGAGTATGTCGAGGTAGCGGCCGTACCTTCCATGGCTGCCAATCACGTCATCGACTTTCTGAAACAAAAGTTCTATTGGAGACATGGAATGCCTAAGAAGCTATGTCCGACCATGCTACCGTGTTCCGCAGCTGCCAGCTACGCTCTTTTGTTCAGCAGGCGGGAGTGAAGCACCATTTCTCGTCACCCTACCACCCGCAGGATAACAGCCTTACGCAGAGCACCAACCAGGCCATCCAAGTGCGACTGGCACTTTTTGTGAAGACTAACAAGGCTGGAGAAGCCGACTGTGAGAAACACTTACCTGCAGCCGCCTATTCAATCAACACATCCGTCCAAAGTTCGACGGGAACAACACCCTATGAAATAGTTACGTGCAACTTCCACAGTTGGACATCGCAGTCTGCTTAGACACTCCCGTGAAAGTTGGAGAAGCCGTCAACCGGGTGGTAGCGTGCAGCAACAGACAGAGAAAGGCTCCGAACAACATTAGCGCCGCACAGAAGATGCAGAAGGCGTACAACGACCGTCGGTTTCGACGCGCACCGCAGTACGCTGTTGGTGACGAGGTGTTCGTCCAGCGCTGGATGTATGCAGCAGGCCAAAAGCCTTCGGGCTATCATTGGGCTTCGGAGTCACATGACTGCATTTAGAACCCTCGTTTACTGCTCTCCTCTCGAAGATATCCGTCCAACCTAATCCAAGAGTATTGTTCCGATCCAATGCCATCCAATCCAGCGCAACAAAAACCCCCTCCCCGCCCCCCCCCCCCCCCTTTTCCCTTCTTTTCCTTCGTACGCTTCCCCCTCTCGATTTACTTTCTTTCCTTAGTTCGGTGCGTTTTCTTTACAGACGACTGTGAATGAAAAGTGACGGTGACTTGTCACATTTGTTTCGTGATAGAGGAGGTTGCTTGGAAATAAGAAGTCCTTTTCCTCCTCCTCTGCGGGGGTTGTTCTGTCAATTCAGAGTAACCATTTATACTCCATACCTCAAAGTAAATTTCCAGTATTGATAATTTGCCTTCTTTCAAAAAAGGAGTCAGTATGATACCAGTAGTACGAGCCTCCTTATTTATTTATTGATTTATTTATTTATTTATTTATTTTGTAGTGGCGTTTATTTAATACTTTGTCTGACGTTTGTGTGTCTTATCGGCTCTGCCTACAACGCTTTTTATGTAAATCTAAATATCAACTATAACATCGTTCTATAAACCCTTGTGCGTTTGGTAAAAAACGCCATTTGTACAAGTGCGGCACGCACACACACAGCTGGCTGGCGCCGCATCTTTTCAAAGTGCTACGAGTTGTGCCGCGCCTCCGCCAGATGGCGCCACAGGTCCCGCGACCGAGAGAAGACGCAGTGAAACATCCCCCTCGCGAGGGGCACGATCAAATGCAGAGCATTTCCGGGGGCGCACGACGTTAAGCAGTTTGCGTTACGTTAATGTTGTCGCACTTGTGGCAACTGCTGACGAGAGAGCGCTCGTCAGCAGTAATTTTGAATATAAGGCGCGTTCGTAGCGTCCCATTTTGTGGCGGCTTTGTGGCGCAGTGGGTAGAGCACCATGAACATTGCGTTCCGCCTGCACGGTCGAGGGATCGAAACCGGGCGCCGGATAGTATTTTTTTTATATAGTAGGGACAACGACGGTGCGGACTACGGACGCCAACGCGGGTGACATCGTGAGTTACGGAAATGCTCTGCATTTAAAAGGCCAAGGAACAGAGAATATCCAGCAACGGAGGCCGAAGAAGCTCGATACTTTTCTTCCTGGACTCCCATCTATGGTCAAATAAATGTTTTCACTCTGTCTCCAGTTGTGGTGGTCCCAAAACTGTAGCTTCCGCGCCATGTACATAAATAAGGAATCTGTCTATGAAGCGCTAGGAATCTTAGCACGAACCAAGCGCTGTGCCTTGCGAGTATACAATAAAAGGTGCGCCTTCAACTACACCTTGCTGTACAGTTAACTCGGGCCTCCGCCGGCGGAGGACTTTGAATGGCGTGTAGTATTTTGTTATTAAAATTTTTGATTGGTTGACAGCAGCCGGACTTCCTTCCGTATATGTTATACATGTTGTACGCTGTAAATCGGGTGGCTGAGGCCTCTGTCAGGCCACGTTCGCCTTTAGTCTCAGCCTGCCCTTGGTTTTTGCCAAGAAGTAAAAAATCAAATCAAATATTAAACTGATCACACGGACCGAACTCGAGTTAGTTTCATTCAAAAGACTGCATTTCTCACAATGACAAAATCGATACTTTTAACGTACAGTTCGAATAATTATTCCGGACAATACGAAAAGCACAAGAATTAGTTACAACTCACCAGTCGCTTGCTCGACCAATTTATATGAAGTCCCACAGCACTGCTTGTGTGACTGAACACCACCGGAGGAACCACCGCTAACAATCGACAATGATTTTGTAGTGTAGCCTCCAGCTCCATTTCAAGTGTAGCAGCGCGAAAAAGGGCGAGGGACACAGCAGAATTCACAACATGGGCGTTGACTTGCAACTAGTATTTAATTGGTTAATTGGAAAGTAGCACAAATATGTACCCGACACGTACAATCTGTGTGTTGAAAGCAGAAAAAAAAATTGGAACATCAGATGAAAGCCGGATAAGGGCATGTGAAACGATATATTTGTGCTCCTTTCCAATACAATACCATTTGCGGGTCAGTGCCCGTTTTGAGAATTCTCCTGGGGCCTTCCTTTTTTTTTTTTTTTGGCTGTTATGCTTCAACATGAATACCTACCAACTCCGCCAACTATCCATTTAGTTCCATTTGATCGTACCACACCAAGGCCTACGTCGAGAAGCACACCGATAACCCTGTTTTAGTATTTCTCCTGTTACATTGCTGCTGACTTTGTATAGCGCAAAATATCAAGTTTTTTTCGATAGCATGTAATTTTTTTCGGTGAAAACGGCGTTTTTCGTTGCCCGATGGGAGTTATTGTGAGTTACCAAGGGCTAGTTCTTTGAAATACAACGCTACAGGTTGTCTTCGTGGACCTTGATGGGGTTTCGTAGCAAGAAGATGTCACTCCCTGTGGCTGCTTCCCCAGGTGTTTACGTATTTTTTTCTTGGAGCAACAACAAATCAACCAAAAATCAGCAAGCGAATACAACATATACCACAGTTTTTCTTCGCTATTGAAGAGAAAACGCTGATGGAAGGGCCATGGGGTCACAAAAGCTATCAGAATATAATATCTTTTATTATTATTGGGGTCATAAAAGGGCCAAAGTGCATGTCAGTCCATCTATCTTCTATCATATTCGTATTAGATATTCCATCGCCCTGACCGCATCACAGCTCGCCGCCGAGAGGAAAGCCATCTGCACCGAAATGTCACAGACACACAGGGGAATACTTGGTATGCTAGCTGAAAGAATATTCATAATTTCAAATGATCAGAAAAGTTTGTTTTTGAAGCTTCTGCTGAAGCGTGATCGCAATAGGTTTTATCATTCCTAAAAAAGACTGCATTTGTTTATAACCAAACGCGATATTATTATGTGCTAACTCACTTGATATCCCATACTACTAGCAGTTGATCACAGCGGAAACCCGTACAGTGATACAGCAGCACCGAAACACGCCGCTTGTAATCCATCTATCACATAATTATCTGTTTTTTGGAAACATCTAATTGAGCACATCGTTTACTCTGGCTGAAGTCACGGGGGGGGGGGGGGGGCAATAAAGTATCTGACGTTGATCAGAATTAGCTAAGCAGGATGGGCCCAACTTGGTCGCAAAATACGGAAGCATTGGAATAAGATATTATAGAGATTGGGGGGAACATATGTGTTGACAAAACATTTTTCATAATATAATATCTCAACTTAAAGTAAATTTGTGCTGGATGAATGTCGGTTTCCGGGAAGGGTTTTACAACCGCTTGTTTCTTTCGGATGTTAGTTCAAATTAACTTCTTGCAATATACGATTTGCAGTACTGCCATGATTGTCAGATTTTCCGTGTGGTTACCAACAGCAATATTTGTGAAATTTATTTCACATCCAAAAGTAGGCATTTTTTCATGGCTCCTTCAGTTCGACATAATCCAGTGTTACCTAGCGACACCTATACTGAGGAAAATGGACGCAGACCCGCCATTAGAAAGTGGATGTCCAGCGCAGCTGTTGTCAACCACTACACATGCTGATGGGGGAGGGTATACAATCCAAAATTTCCGAGAACTAGTGGAATCGTTAGATTGGGAAATCGTCTATCGGGTGAGCGATGCGAATATCGCTTGTACTGTTTTCCTGCAGTCCATAGGAGAATGCTATGATGCAGCCTTTCCTCTACAACCTGCAAGTAAACGAACCAAAAAGGTGCGAAAACCCTGGGTGGGCACAGAT
Organism: Haemaphysalis longicornis; assembly: GCA_013339765.2. Classification (NCBI taxonomy): domain Eukaryota; kingdom Metazoa; phylum Arthropoda; class Arachnida; order Ixodida; family Ixodidae; genus Haemaphysalis; species Haemaphysalis longicornis. Next base: position 22,397,213 of record CM023450.1, on the reverse strand, counting down.
CTGTATAAACGCATAACAGGAAAAATGCTATGTTACACAATTTTATAAAAACGAAGTATCCCGAAATACGCAAGGCACACACAAAAAAAATTCCCCGCATTTCCCCGAGGGGAAGAATGTGAAAGTGCGAATGCACGAGTTGAATTTGCGCGGTTCGGTAATGTTCGCGAAAGAGAGATCACACACACACACACAACTACAAAGAAAGAAAGATGCATTTATTCACAGACACCTATTTGTGTTGTCGTTGTACTTGATTGCTAGAGCGGATCTCAGCTTTGAAATTTCGTGTCAGTACTCCTTTAAGCGGGTGCATTAGCCCTTCTCACGCCCGATTCCTGGCCAATCCCCCACGTGGGTATGTGCCATGTCAGCGGCCAGGCAGCGCGCGCCCATCTTTGAAATTTCGTGTCAGTACTCCTTATAAGCGGGTGCATTAGCCCTTCTCACGCCCGATTCCTGGCCAATCCCCCACGTGGGTATGTGCCATGTCAGCGGCCAGGCAGCGCGCGCCCATCTCCCCCCGTTGCTAAGGAAGACAAGGAGCGCGCGCACCCGCAGCTGTTGCTATGCGGACTACGGCGGCGGACGATTCAGGCTCGCTTAAGAAGTGCATTCGCACTTAAAAGTTTAGAAACAAGCTACAGCGCGATTTAAAGAGAGCGAAAAGCAAATATTACGAACGGCTATTTTTCCACATACGAGGCCAGCCTAAGAAAGTCTGGGACACTGTTAACAAAATAACAAGTAGAAAAACAATAACACAGCCGCAATTCACGCATTTAAATGGAGAGCCGGTAGAGAGCCTTCAGCTAGCCAACTGTATGAATACTCATTTTATTGATGCTGGTGCGCACCCAACACACACTGATAACGGCGGCCGCGGCGCGACTGGCATTCCACGATTGTCCAGCTCTATCTTTTTTGAACCTACGAACGATACCGAAGTACGGGACCTTATCGGAAAAATAAATAATTATGCAGCGGCCGGAGTTGACGGGTTTTTATCGAGTGTGATTAAGCGCGTGGCACTAGAACTAAGTGACGTGTTAGCGTACATTATTAATCTATGTCTGTCGCCCGGTGTTTTTCCTGAGGAACTTAAAGTTGCTAGAGTGACGCCGATTCATAAAGGGGGAGCACACGACAATGTATCAAATTACAGACCAATATCTGTCCTGACAGTTTTTTCCGACGTATTTGACGGAGTAATCTATAATAGACTATCGACTTTCTTTCTTAAACGCAATGTAATTTCCAAGTATCAATATGGTTTCCAAAAATTTAAATCAACAGAGCAAGCAGCACTGTAGATTAAAGATAAAATAATTGCAAACATTGAAAAAAGGCAGTTCACAATTGGACTGTTTTTAGACCTCAAAAAGCATTTGATTCGATATATCATAATATTTTGCTAATAAATGGGAGGTAGGAATACGTTGCGTGGCAGGTAACCTTTTAAAAGCTATTTGACTCAAAGAAAGCAGTTTGTTCACTAACTCCATTGCATCAGACATATTAGAGCTAAAACAAGGTGTCCCGCAAGGCTCCAAGTTAGGCCCGTTACTGTTTATAGTTTGTGTAAATGACATCATAAATATAGAAGGTCCACAAGAACTTGTAATGTATGCAGATGACACTAACGTTTTCTTGACATCTGATAATATAATTAAACCTATCAAATTGGTTAATAGATAATAAATTGCAACTTAACGCTACCCATGATATTTAAGCCGTACAATAAAAATGTCGAGAATGAAATCTTCATTATATTCAACGGAACCAAGTTAAACCGAGTGACGGAATAGAAGTTCTTAGGTGTTTGGTTCCAAGAACAACATTCGTGGAATATGCATATTGCTGCTCACTTGTCCTCCGAACTCTCTAAACGTATAGGTCTCATATACAGAATCGGCCATTTGATAACGCTATAGTTGAAACAAAACTTATACAATGCTCTCATTTATTCGAAACTATGCTACGGGATTTTGGTGTGGGGGACCACAACTAAAACTAATTATAACAGGCTCATTGTATTGCAAAAAAGAGTTTTGCGCATATATTTAGATTATCGTGGCTGTTACGCAGATTTGAGGACAAGTCCTTTATTTACTGAATATTCAATGCTTCGAGCTGGCCAAATCTATTACATGAAGGTTCTGCACACCATTTATAAGCAAAAAACCCACAATCAAGTTAACAATAAATCTTCTGGCTACCATCTCAGGCATACAATACGGCACACTCCAAAAGTAAGAACATGCAATCTTCCTCATAAACTTCAAACTTCGAACTTCAAACTTCAAACTTCAAACTTCGAACTATGGTGAGCAAAGTTTCCTGTACCAGTCAACTGAAATATTAAATAAATTAGGAGAAAAATTAAAATTCGACGCCAGTGAACTTACGTTTAAAAAGCAGGTCAAAGAAGCGTTACTTAAGCAAACGCTCGCAATAATGATATATAATTAAGGGTTCGAAGTATATGTCTACATGTTCCGCTAAATGTAGAAATTAAAAAAAACTACAAAAAAATAATAATACGTAATTGTGATATAGTAATGTAACTGATGAAAGTTCATGCGTACGAATCACTGCGTTTATGTGTATACATTGTGATCCCTTTGTGAATTTGAGACCTATGCTTTGTATAATACATAAGAAATGTAGAAATGACTTTACTTTGTGCTATTTCTCTATTACGGTTGTGCTATCATGCTTAAATTTGTGAACAGACGTGTTGTTTTGTACGCTGTAAATCGGGTGGCTGAGGCCTCCGTCAGGCCACGTTCGCCTTTAGTCTCAGCCTCCCCTTGGTTTTTGCCAAGAGATAAAAAATCAAAATCAAATTAAAAAAATGTTCATGGCTGTATCCGCGGGCTTTTCGCTTGCCCTCCGCTTCTCTGGCGGCAAATTCTGAGTCCTGAATCGTGCACTCGGCGTCTTTCTGGGGCGAGAACTGCAGGGTCCTGTCTGGGCATTTTGTTTACGAAGCAAAATTTTCCCACCAATGAGAGGGTAACAGCTACGATGTAAAAAGCAATGGTCCATCTATGAGACAGAGCTGAAGAAAATACCTGGGGAATAAAACCGTTGAGTGCCTTGTGATGGCATATGGGCGAGACGCAACGACCGAGAGATTAAATTCCTGCACCTGGCCCACCCTCTACCGGTGGCCAGTGCGGGACCCACAGTGAGCGCTGTGCTGACCTGCCTCCAGGTGCGTGATCAATCGCGTTCTCATTACTGTAGGCTTGCCCCGACCGTGCGTTCTTTCCCGCACCACCGGCACCCTCGGGTGCACGGACTAAACACAAAAGTCAAGTCGCGTAAAAGCGGACGCCACCCCGATTGCCAAATATTGTTACGCACGCGATGTAGTTTCCTCTTTCTTCATAAAATGGCCACATAACAATGCCAATGCGGAGCGGACAGCAAAAAACACAAGAAAGGACTTTGCCATCCCTTCCTAGAGGTAGTTAAGAGAAGCGTGAAAGCTTTCTCACATCGCGAAAAGTGCGTCAACACCTCCGCAGAAAGTGCCTCCAATCGATCGTCCTACCTTCATAAACACACTGCAAACAAAGAGCGAACCCATGCGATGATTTTTTGTGCACTATGTGAAGGCATCTACGAAATATTTCAAAATATTAAATGCATCCCGATACGTGGGTAGTGAGATAAAAGAGTACTTTTGTACTCAGTTCTCGTGATCGACGCGTGTATTGTCTTATATAGAACAGTTGCATTCTCGCTAGTTTCAAGTAAGCATTTTGACACAGTGGAAGCCCGGTTTCACGCACGCGCCGTGTGTCCAGCGACCTCACCAGGGGCGGTATTCTCGTAACTGTCCCTTTTGAAAACGACCCTTTTGCGCCCCTATCTCGTGACGTACTTCCGGTTAAGCAGTGAACGTTGGCAGTAGGTTTGCCACGCTTGCGTTACGTCACTTCCGGTTGTTTGCTTTTAGCCAATCAGGGCTTGCCAAAAGGTACACGTTTGAAAGGGATGCAAAAGGGACAAAACTCGAGAATACCGCCCCAGGGCTTTCCGGTCAACCAACCGGCCTATGGGAAACGTGAACTAGTTTTTTTCACAGAACACCATCGGTCCCACTAAGAATGCTTTCGCTTTAAAGTGATTTAAGCAGGTGATACATAAGGTAAACGCGCCAACTATTTCAGATCACAATTTTTCTTCCCTCCACCGCTGACTTGGATTTTACCTTCTTTAATATGCTATTCAATTATGGCTTCTTGGTTCTGGGAAACAAATGAGAAAGCGCTTGTTCAGTTTCAATTATGGCTTACGATGATTGTAGGAGGTACGTGTTGCCTTCGGCATCATTTGTGCCAACCCGATAGCAAGTTCTTTTGTACCCTTCAGCTTATCTGTAATGTGTTTTTCATTGGAGCTATATAAACCTAATAAACGTTTATTCGCATATTCGCAGAAGAAAGGCTTTGGTGCCGTTACTTCAGAAATAAGTTGCAACGGCAAGAGAACGTTACCGTATATGAGGCAGGGACTGCTACATAAGGTAAAGGGGAGTGACGTTGTTCTGACTTTTCGGCAACGTTTTCTTACTTGCAAGCACACGTCTTGGCGGAAAACCAAGTCTTGCTAGGTTTACTTTGATTTAACCGAATATCTCAATACAACACCTAAGCCAGTGTATGTATGACGTTACTGAGGTATACGCCCTGTAATATTCAGTGGTATGTCTACTGTCAAAGGACGCCATCCAGTTTATTTATAACTCCGGTCGTGATTCACACCTGGGTAGCCATTCCGCGTTGCATGTTTACCACAAGACATTCTGAAGTATTGTATCTTTTTTTGATGGCACATGTCATCGATTTAACGCAAAGGATGGCCAAGGACCAACGCATGAAAATGGCGAGTTCGTTGTTAGGCAATTGAGTTAACGCTTAGCACAATTGTCGCGCGCTGTTAAGAAATCGTCCCCATCTTCTATTGCATTGAGGAAGTCGAATTTCACGTAGACTCTATTATCGCCCATTCAAACTGATATTTCTCTGAGACGATAATTACGGTTTAACGGGACTAGGCCTTGTTAATTTATCTCTCTGCTTAAGCACAAGGAAAAAAGCGCAGTGATTCATTTCGAAGTGCTTATCAGAGCGTAAAAGACATATTAGGGACGATGGGAATTTAATGGAGGTAAAAGCAAAAGGGGAAGAGCATTTCGGTAACAAAGTTTAGCCGGACTTCTCGGGCTCAATAAGTTTTTATTTCTTATTTAGACGTTTCGGAGTTCTTTGGTTTTTCACTTCTCTAATCGTACACAAAAGGATCTTTCGTCACAACTCTCAGGCGACGTCACTGATAATCGGTTTATAGACCCGACGTTCTTCCAGAACCTGCCATAATCAAGTGAACCAGACAGCAGTCGTCTATCTAATTCTCCCTCAGCACCGTCCATCAACCTCCTCCTCTCCCCTCCTCTGCCACTTGTTAGACAATAAGCGGCAAGAGTATTTTCCCCTTCCCCGCCTGATAACCTCTTACACAAGCTTCACCTATTTTGTCTGCATTAAAACTTATACCAACAATGTTTGACAGCTAACACCATAACGTGTAACGCTAAAGAGGGTGATTAAAAGTAAGGTACAGGTGCCACAAAAAGTATACGGAGCACAGGTTGGAGATTTTGAGGGGATTTCTGTGCCACATGCCTAGACATCAACCTCTCAATGACTTTTGAAGAAAAAAAAAGATCGGCCCCACATATTCTATTTAGGCTCACAGCCGCATAAAATGCAAATTATTCTACATTCATGAAAGCGTGCTCCGTTTACTTTTTGAGGCACGTGCACATCTTGATGGTCCGCTATTCAGTGCCAATAAAATGAGTGGAGATACACCGTGCCTTTTATCCTGTATTGCGCAAGCATTTCCGCATAATACGCTATCGAAAGACGCGCAGTGTGGCGCACTCTTATGGCCCCTACAAGTCGGTGAGAACATGTCTTTCCCGTACGTGACAAGAACTGATGATTTCTTTGCCCGGCATTTGCACAAAAAGTTAACCCAAACTTACCATGCTGTAAAGCTGAAAACTGGAGATATGACCTCATTTTGTACACTTTTTGTTGACTACTGAGCCACCAATGAATACGTTCTTCTGCAAACGAAAAAATAGAAGATGAACATAGAAAAGTCACGATGGGAGAACAAAAAACAAATTTGACTTTGTTTCAAGTGACAACCCAGGCATTGTGCAAGACATAGATGTGCTAGGCAAGATTAGGAGCAGCGATCATATGGTGGTAAGGGGCGAACTAAGCCAGGACTTCACAAAAGAAAGAAGGAAACCTAAGAAACGTAAGAAATCAGCATAGAGTGAGTCAGTGCTGGTCGCACGACTTTAAAATAACCCTTCAAAACAAGCGTGCCTTTAACAGGGGGAAGCATGGTTCTGTGGACATGTTAAATGACAACCTAACAACAGCAATCACAGAATCAGTAGTACATGGGGGAGAAGTCACCTGTAGGAAACAACCTGGACCTGGAAAACTAACTTAAAAAATAAAGGAAACTCGCACTAACGCGTAAGACTTGGAGACAGCGAAGCTGTGCGCAACCTTCACGACCATCACGAAGGTCTAGGTACGCGATTTCTTTCGCTTTGCTTCTTCTTCACTGCCACAACGACCTTTACTCTATCATTGTTGCTATAAAGTGTGAGCTTCTTTCATTTTTTTGGAAGTGATAATTGTTGGATGTCACCTTAGAGGAGCGTACGCTATGACGTGTCTTTTTCGTTCCGAGCAACTGTTGCCACGATACGCAGAACGCTGGAGTCTTCTCGTTCTAAGCAAGTGCTGCCATGACTACGGCGAATGCTGGAGTATTTTGGCCAATCGTGGCCAATCTCTTTAAGAGGGTAGGCTTGGCTTGACAAACGTGTTTAAGGGACGCCGTGCGGTCGTCCCTTATTTTGGTTTTGTTTACTGCAGGGTGGTAGCCGCGAGACCCGCGCTCACGTGCGTGCGTTCAGCAGTTGCTTGGTGTTTTTAATCGCGGACACGAAAACACGACTTGCTAAACAGCTCCGCTGTTAAAACGAGGAATGGATTTGATTCATTCATTCATTCATTCATTCATTCATTCATTCATTCATTCATTCATTCATTCATTGATTGATTGATTGATTGATTGATTGATTGATTGATTGATTGATTGATTGATTGATTGATTGATTGATTGATTGATTGTAGGGTTTAACGCGCCGACGCAACGCAGGCGATCAGGCGCACCGGAGTGGAAGACTCCGGCTTAATTTTGACAACCCGGGGATCTTTAACGTACGCCGAAATATCGTACATAGGGGCATTTTCGCTTTTCCACCTCCATCAGAAAAGCGGCCACTGCGGCCGGGAGTCGAACCCGCGCCCTCGTGCTCAGCAGCACAACGCCTTAGCCACTGATCTACAGCGTCGGATTTAAAACGAGGGAACTAATTGCGAAACGCAGGAACATGAAACTTTCGAGTACCGTGGATCATAATGAATTAACGTAGCTGTCAAAATGGATGAACAGAAGTAAAACGTACGACATTCATGCGCACAACATGCAGTGGCTAAGGAAACGCTGGAAATAGGAGGAAGCTCGAAAGCAACTAAGAAGAAGCTTACTGTTGGTAAAAGCAGAATTTACGCAGTCGGAGACGAGCACTGCAAATATGACGCACAGCTTGGAAGAGGTAATAAAAGTAGCGGAAAGATAGTACCCCAGGCTGTACGGCAGTGGCGTTACACCAGGAGACACTACTGAGCGTACAAGCTTATCTTGCGATGTCCGCTAGTAACTATACATGAATTAGAAAAGGCTCTCCAGGGCATGAAAAGAGGAAAAGCTGAAGGTGACGACAACATAACCGTGGATCGTTTAAAGAGGGGCGGAGGTATTGCACTGGAAATCTTGATGAACTATATTCAGAAGGCTTAAGGACTCTAATGGTGGCCATAGCCTGGAAGAACGCCAACATGATCCTGATTCACTAGGATTGAGATACCAAAGACCTTAAGAATTGTAAAATTGTCGGCCTACTCCCGGTTGTATATAAGCTGTTTACCAAGGTTATAGTTAAACGTATAAGCGGCAGCCTAGGTTTCTATCAGTCCAGAGAGCAGCTAGGTTTAGGAAAGGATGCTCAACAATGATTCAATCCATGTCGTAAGCAAATTAATATAAAAATAGGCAGAGTATACGAAACTCCTATACATGACATTTAAATACTATGAGAAATCGATTGATTCAGTACGCACCACACCAGTGCTGACGCATTAAGAGAACAGGGAGTATGGGAGACCTACGCAAGACTCCTAGGTGACATATACAAAGAATCTACGGGCAGGATAATCCTTCAAAATCTGAGCGACCGATTGCCTATCCGAAAGGGCGTACTACAGGGAGATACCATCTCGTCAAAATTGTTCACAGCATGCCAGGAGGGGGAATGCAGGAAGCTTGACCGGGAAAAGAGAGCACTACGGATAAACGGAGAATAATTGAGCCATTTGAGGTTTGGAGACGTCATAGTCTTGCTAAGCGAGTCTGCAGAACATCTGCAAAGAATTCTTGAGGAACTAAATTCAGAAAGCAGAGCTGTGGGGCTAAAAACAAATACGAATGTATCTAAAGCAATGCGGAATAAGCATGCCGAAAGCACCTTCTTCCTCTTAGGAAACGAAACGCTAGAAGAAGTAAAAGAATATAACTACCTCGGACAGCTCGTTAGGGCTGACCCCAACCACGAGAGAGAATTCCGGCGCAGACTTGGTATGAGCTGGGGAACACTCGGCAAACACTCCGAAATAACGAACAGTAAGTTGCCTCTATCACTGAAAATTCGAATGAATAATCAATGCGTCCGTCCGATGATGACAAACAGAGCGGAAACTTGGCTCTTTACTACACAACTGGAGATCACACTTAGGTCGGCACAACGAGCCATGAAGCGATAAATGCTAGGAGTAACACTGAGGGACAGGAAACGAAGAACCTGGATTAGGGAGCAAACTGGAGTAGAAGATATAGTTCATATTAAGGAAAAGAAGTGGACTTGGGCTGGCCATGAAGTGAAACGAAATGACAAGCGGTAGACTACCAGGGTTAGAGTGGATACAGAGAGACGGGCTAGTAGAAAGGGCAGGCCAATAACTCGATGGAGAGACTAAATAAAAAAATTAGTATGCAGGTAATGAACTCGAGCAGCGCAGGACAGGAGGGCCTGGAAGTCACTGGGAGAGGTCTTCGTCCTGTAGTGGACTTAAATAGGCTGCTCCGGCTGCTGATGCTGCTGCTCATGATGATGTTGATGATGAACCAATCTCGGTGGCTGCCATTTAAGTTTGTGTAGGCGAGAAGTAGATAAATGTGATCAAAAAGAAACCCTTCCTTTGCAATGTTGTTTGCAGCCGGGGTTGAGTCGGGAAGTACTCCGAATACTACACAGAAGATTTTCGACATCAGCGGCTGAGACTGCCATATGCGGCATGACATTTCACCAGGGCATTCACCCCCTCGGGAGGAAAGATGTGGCTTAAATTAGTGACTTAAAAGTACGTATACAATAAAAACACGGCCGGTGAGTCTAGGCTTTCACATAAAATTATTTATGAGAGCTCCAGCGAACCTCTGCCGAATTTTTCTTCATCTCTCGCCGCCGAAGGCAGCCATTTTTCAATTTTGCACTGTAAATGCTACGCCTATTATTGCCTCCTGGTACTTCCTTCTTGAATTTTAAGTTCTAGGCCCTTGCTGGGAATTTTAAATCTCCCTGTATGCTTCCAGCACACCGTAACCATGTCGCCCCCCGAAAAGTATGGTGTATGCTGGCTTGAGATGATATGCCAAAAGAGAGATATCTATTGCAGCGTGAGGCCTTCACTGCTTCCAGCAAACGCGATAAAGCTAGAAGAAAATACGCGGCATTAGTGAGTCACAGGAGCGGAAGGCCAATAATTAATGACTCAATTAATCACTCAATAAATAAATATTTCAATGAATGAATGAATGAATCAATCAATCAATCAATCAATCAATGCATTATTTGGACAAGGTGACACGGTGGCCTGCGTGGGAAATAGGTAAGGGGAGGGGGGGGAGGGCGGGAGGGGGTGCGTTACATGTCACGGTGAACGCCTGTGGAGAGAGAAAACTCCCGCAGTGAGAGCAGCCTCCGCCGTGTATCGACGACCTGCACCGGGTTCGTCCAGTCGGAAAAGAAGCTGAACATCTGGCGGAAGGTACTTGAGCCGTTGCATTTGTAGGGTCGGGAATTCCCAAACCATATTGTCACGAAGTCAAAACAAACCCACACATGGTTCGCGGCAATATGATGCACCGGAGGGTCTAGCCCCTGAATGTGGTGTGCTTTCCATTTTGGTATTGTGTGTGTTTCTTGCTTTGGGGAATTTATTTTATTCCTTGTTATTTTACTTTATTTTTGGTATGCTGAGGCCAGGAATAAAGAAAGTGCCAACGCAGTAGCAAGAAAGCATGCAACAAAACCAATGCGAATAGCTTGACAGTAGATCGCAACTTCCCTCTGAGCCAAGTTAGAGAACAAAGTCGGCTCCTGAAAGCACAGCGCAATACCGAAGTCGCTGCCTTCTCGTGCACCGCGCAACCAGACTCCGGGGAGAACAAACGAGCCCAACAGCGGGCAGTCATTTGTCTCGAGCGTTGTCGCCACAGCCGGAAACCTAGCGTCGAAGCCGTCCTGTCGTTCTGCGCATCAGGTAATACAATGGTCTCACTCGCCACCTTCCTTTCCGCATTTCATATATGGTTTGTTTTTCCCTCGGCCTCTCAGACGCCATAACTCCGCCAACGTCTACGGTGCAAGCGACGTTCCCTCCATTTGCGGTAATTAGAAAGGCGTCGGAAAGAAGCGTGGTTTTGTGCCGCCGGCAAGAATGCCTTGTTTGCACCGCTCCGATCTCGAACAACGAGGTCACGTGCGAAATCTCGAAATGGGAAGGCGCTGCATCGGACTGCCTTTTGCTCTCGGCCAATAAGTTTCCGCTTGGAAACGGCGAAGTGATGCGCAGCTGTCATATTAGGGAGATACCTTTTTAATGAGAGCGGCGGGATGGCAACACATCGAAAGTTTGGTTTCCAGTGTCCCGAGCTACTCACAGTATTGGGGACTCCAAGAGATATTTACGTTTCTCCTCGGAATCAGTGTTTTCTTTCTTATTGTTTCATGAATACGCATTTTTAACAAACGCCACAGCTAAAACACTCCAGAAGATTTCAACAGTTATCCTTTATCAGCTGCGACTGCGTTATTTCGAGTCAAAGAAGGGAGCGGTGTGGGATGAAATTTTACCGTGGCCCCTATTTTATCAGCTTAGATACATTTTAACCAGAAATGTCCATCTTTTTCGTGGCAAGTGGGATATGCGCAGTCGCCCTCCACGGCAACGAAACTACTGTGGACTGCGCGCATGCTAGAAGCAGGAGGATGAGCTGGAGGATGAACGCGAAAATTGAAACTGCGCACATTAATTGGATGTTTACCTGCTGTGGACATGTAGTTGTATGAAGCTTACCCGTAACGCACTGCAGGCTGAGAGACTAGTGGGAACTATCGAGTTGCTTTAAAGTCAATTTCACTGAGACAACTTCGAGTTACTATGACTCTAAGAAATCGCCGCAGGGGGGCTTAACCACAACACTCAGGAACTAAGAATCAGTGAGACTAAATGTGCGAAGTTGGCGAATTACAAGGCAAAGTATGCGACAAACAAGATGGTTGACGATTACGGTACTCCCTAATACGAAATTTGAGAGCAGCACGAGGTGGAGTCTTCTCGGTGATGGCTCGTAGCCGCTGCGTCTCAGAAAGCGATCGCGTCATCAGCGGTCCCACGACGGCGGGCCCAACAGCCTGGCGTTATCTTGTTATGCTTCGCCTCCGGCGAGCATGTCGTAAATCGTGTTTGAAGCTCCCGGGGTAATTTCACGTGGTTCTGATGAGCCACGCAACGAAGAGGACGATGACGGACCGGTGTACAGTCATGGACTAATGAAAAGCAAACACGAAAATACGAACGAGAACACGCAAAATTGAAAAATACTCTTCTCGGAGGTCCAATAATGGCGCGGTGTGGGCATATTTATTTCGAAAGCCACATTTCCCAACTTTGTTTTTGTAATTAAGCCACGCGTTATTTTGAATAACATGGAAAGAAATCAAGCTATTTGGGTGTGTAGGTTCATATTTTCGTGTTCTCGTTTCATTTGTCTATGACTGTATGTGTAACAGTGTTTGCTGGGCTTTTGCGCTGTTTGTGAACTTGAAAGAACAAGACGCTTGCTTTCATTGGTGTCTGGTTTCACGTCTCCCTTTTCCCAGGCGCTGCTAGACGCCGAGCGGGGTTCTCTCACACGTTTCGCGCGGCCTGGTCATAGCGGGCTCCCCCCACACTTTTGCCATACTTTCCTCCTCCTCTTTCCAGCTCGCACTACGTCGTCCATCTTCGGTGTGCTCTTCGTTCGAACGGATGCAATGAGGCCGACAGGCAACGCGAAACCACATAAGCGGGCTTTTAACGGCTGCACGCTAAAAACATTAAGGAAGAATCTGTGCAGGGACAACAGCGCCAGTTCACTCCATTCACTCCTTGCGTGGTTGTTATTCTAGAACCTATTTTTTATTTGCTCCTCTAATCGCCTACTGGGATTCATCATTCGACAAATTCACACATTTGGTCACGCTGATTGGTCATTCTGGGGCAATGTGGTGAAGCCCACCCGCGGCAATTTCTCAGAGTGTAGCGCATTGTGTGGCGTGTTTGGCCTGTATTTCTTTTATTTTAGTGGGCAGCACTTGCGGTGTCCGCGTATCCGAGTGCGAACGAGACACTCCAGGCAGAAAGAAAACGGGGAAGCAGCTTCAGGTGAGAGGGTCTCACCTGACGCTGCTGAGGCTCAGTATGTCCCGCTGCCTCCTCCTCACGCCTTCGCCAGACGCTCCTCCTTCGTCTTTGGCTCATCCTAAACGCGTGACATTTGTGCCGGAAGTTTGAACACGATCTGCAGCAACATGCTTGGCGGCGGCGGAGCGCTGCAAGATAACGGCAAAGTAGCGCGCCGCTGTGCGTTCGCTGACAACGTCATAATTTCCTGAAACGCAGCAGGTATGCACCGAGACGGAGAAGGGTGTAGTTCTCGCTGCGCGTAAATTTCGCATTACTGAGTACAGTATTCGTCAGTGCATCTTTTGGATTTCTTTTTGCCAGTTATTAAGGTACCAATAACCTGCATTTACTCCCATATAGCGATTGCATGCTCTTGCTTTACGCGTTACGTATTTTTTTAGATATAAAAAGTCACGCTGAATGGGCTGCAGTTTGTTGGGGGTTGGGGGGGTACTCGTTAAAATAAGACTACTTATTTAAAATTCGTGAACTACAGCCCGAGCAATGCTTCAGCGCCCGTCCATTAGGTCATATTATTTATCTGATGAGCATTCTTTGCTTGCTTTCGTTCACACTATCGTGCAACAATTCAACGGACGCCCGTGGATTTGTGACTCTGCAGTCTATCAATAATCGTTCTGAGAGAATAGCAGTTGCACAGTGCGCTGTAAGGCAGTACAGCCTATGTATGAGTGAAATTACTAGTGGGAAATAAGGTTCCCAACTGAGCTTCGAGTGGGGTCTGTTCTACTTTCTGGTCGTTTTTTATTTAGTTCCATCATTGTGATAAATGTTTGCCTTTGTTCATCTCCTATCAAATGAACCAATAAACGTTTCGCGTTGCCATTCTGCTGCCAATGAAGCTGTATATTTTAGTTGCACCACTTGTGCAGTCTGTTTCCTTGTTAGCGGCGTTTTATTTTCCCTCTTTCAAGAAAAATCATGTGGCAGATTCGATATTTTTAACCTCGTTCAGATGTCGCTCTTACCCCGTTTGACTTCAGGTGCATAATAGGGACTGTACCTGAGTTTTATATATCATGGACCCATTTCAAGAAATTCATTAACGTTGTTGAGCAATCACCAGACGGTAAACGGAAAATTCCTGAGTGGCGTAATAAATCTCTCCATAAAAGGAGCGCGAACAAACTATACAAGGGCGCGCTTATCGCCAGCAGTCTCGGCTCTAACATCCGTCACACCAGGTGGCAGCAAGGTAACTAAGAACCATAACTGGGTGCAGTGTGCAAGTCGGTCGTCCGAAAATGGCTGAGTTTGTGCTTTTCTGGCACACGGTCAAGGGAATTCCTACAGTTAGTTATTTATCGTTCCCCTTGGTATTTTGTAAGGTGTATGACAGCTCTTTAAATCCCCCCCCCCCCCCTCAACAAAAAATGTTTGTTCTCTCTTCTTCGCAGTTGGCCCCTTCCTATAGGAAATGGCTCCGGGCAGCACTTTTCCGACTCCTTTAACATAAAGAGCGCAGTTGGGTGCAGGCAAAGCTTAAAAGCAAGACGAATGGAAGAACTAAAAAAAACGAAAGAGGCTGAGGAATAGCTTGTCTACTGGCTCTGGATTCACTTCTTGGACGATCGGTATCACCAAGAAAAACAAATGCAAGCAAGCCTCCGCTCGGGAGGTTGCGGCTACGACAGTTGCCGCTTCACGTACAGCGTTCGCCCCGGCCAGCTATCATTGGAAACAGTCGTGAAACAACGTGTGTTTCGCCCGGGAAGCGGAAGGGGGAGAAAAGAGGTCGTCGACTAGCAGAAAAGCCTCAACGATTGCGCAGTGATCACACCACAGGCGCCTGAAAGACCCATCGGCCGATATGATGATGTAAGGAAAACAAAGACGCAAGTCAAGCTGACACCCCAACAGATGCGACTAGCCCTTTCCCTTGTCACCAGCATGACTTTATGACCATACACTGGCTCCTACTTGCTCAGGAAAGTAATAAGTGTCCACAGACAACAAATTGCGTCTGCATGAGACAAAAAAAACATTACAGACAAAACAATGCAAAAAATTTGAGGCCTCCTTTTCAGTAGATGTTTCGGGGAGTCGCTGCATCCATTTCTTTCGTTATAGAACACATCTTGGTTACTCGTCGTTATGGGCTATTGTTCACCTACTTGCCGAGGATAAAGCGCCTTTGCACAAAATAGTGTTCTTTAGGTGACTTTCCGCAGGAAGTATAAATTTTAATGGAACTTGCTTTTTTTTAATGAAATTAGAATTCGTACCAATGTTACGTGAAGAATTGATGTCATCATGATTTTGCTTTTGCTCCAACATGCTGCTGTAGAAAATACAACTTCATTCACAGCTTTCACGGATTATCCTTGACGTGTGACTTTAAAATTCGGCCTTAAATTCCGCATTGATCTCGACACAAACATTAGCACATTTTGAATGTTTGGTTACCCAGTCCCTCAAATGTATTTTACTGGAGATGCTGACAAATTTAGGGCGGAAGATTTAAATGTCTCTTGAAAGAAAATTCAGAGTCGGCATTGTTATTGTGCACCAAAGATGGTTTCAAGCATTCACCATAAATTTTGCGGTGCGAGCCCCGAATGGGCGATACCCAACCGAGTTAAGTAAATGTTGCTGCGTGGATTCGTCACAGGCTATGTGCAGCAAAAGAGAAAAGTGTCAGTAATTGAGAGAAAATATAAATTTCCCGCGCTCGTTCTTGTGTTGACTGAGTCCTGTGTTTTGGTAAAGAAATGCCGGAAAAACGTATTTCTGAGTGAGCATTTCATGTCGTTCTTTGGTGGGTTCCCGATGGGTACGAGTTGGTTCCTTTGCTCTGGTAATTCAGCTGAGATATCGAGCTTCCTTAAACTGTAAGCCTGTTTTCAGCTTGAGGCCCCTATACTTATCAATAAAGGCATTGTCTCTATAGTTGTCACTGCTCTGGCGCTTTTGGGGTTCCAGGAAGCTGCGCAGAGAGCATCTGTGATTGTATGATGGTAAGGCGCCTATAAAAGCCATGGGAGCGGAAGATCTCGGCCAGCTTGGACATCGTGTCTAGGCTCACGACGCATGCACGCCGGCACCGTAGCGGCATCGTAGCCGGCACGCCGGCACCGTAAGCTCGCGGCATACTGGCCCGAAGTTCCCGAAAAACTTCTGCAACGGGTGTTCGGGGAGAAAAAGGTACCAGGCCGTTGTCTTCGAGATTCGGGGTGCACGTGCGGTTTTAAGGGTGAAGAGCCTCGATTCCAGCAGCAGAATTGATTGTTTTTGTCTGGCGTGCACAAGTGTCGGTGTGGTTTAACGCGGGGTGTGTTTGTGTACGGGGCGGCTAACGGGACACCGAAGCAGGTACAGTGGCTGAGACACTTGTATGTTCTCGTGTAAGTGCACAGGGTTACATCAACAATTTGCATGCCATCCTAATTCCACAATGTGCCTGTCTTCCTCTCTTTTTGGCATATTTAGTAGCACAAGCCACTCGTGGGAGCTTTGAAGTATAAAGCACTCTTTATTTCCCTAAAAGACTAGGACGGCACGGGAAGTGTTGCACAGAGCGAGGTATACGAATTGTGTCCGCCGGTTCTGGCTGTTGTTTGTATCGCACACAGCCCAGCATTCCCTGTCATCCTGTTTAAGCAACCATCGATAAGAAAATTTAAGAATGATTAGTGAGTCACTAATGTATTCAATGCAAGGCCAGAAGAGTTAGGAGCGCGAGCGGTTTTGGGGAGAAATATCTTGTCCATACGGTATATTTACCCGTCATTATCAAATGCTATTCGGTAGCAGTTCTATTTGGCGCGAGCATCCAGTTCAGACCTTTTGAAATAGTGTACGTTGTCTCGCACGTTAGTTGATTGCTTCACGTTAATATCAAGACCCATTGGCGTACGTACATTTTTGTCTGTGGTTTCATATTCGGTTCTCTTTTTTGTTATTCGTGAACAAGAGAGCCTGAAGAAAGTGGGAGCAGCGGAGAGACAGTTGATAAATAAATAAGGCAAATTTTAAAGGCGTAGACATGACTGGACGAAAAATTCAAGTACTTCGTCTAACGACAACGATGATTGAAACGCTTAGCTTTCTCGTAGGGATTTGTTCGCTGTCGTTGGGGTTGTGGACTTTGGTCGTTGATGGGCTAGACTTTGATCATTGATGGTTTGGACTTTCATTGTTGATGCTTTGACTTTGCTTTCGTCATTCGCTATCGCCATTTACCGAGAAAGCTTCGAGTTTCAACCATCGTTGTTAGATGAAGGGGCGTTTCACAAAACCTACCCCGTTGCTATCCCACGTTGCGCTTGTAAACGTTCGTCGATGACGCGTCTATGCTTTCGGCTATCACGTGCTCCCTCGTCTTACGCAGTCTAGTTTTTTCTTCGGGTAGACACTTGGGTACGTGCTCCGTGCCGTTACTCTTCTCCTACATGGGTTGCTTGAGTAGGAACCAGGCCGCCTCCTGGGGGAACGTCGCGACCGCACTGAGCATGTTCGGGCCGAGGACCCTTCGTACCTGCGCGTAGTTCATGTCTGCGTTGCCGGCGACTATTGTCACGACCGCCTAGTTTATTGTCACGACCGCCTAGTTTTAGTTGGTCGGGCTTGTTCACGTAATCGACCAGGTACGTCGCGCACGCGTAGTGGTCGATGATCACCAGCAAGTCCACGTTGGGACCCAGGACGGACGAGATACGTAGGTTGAATGGATTCACCCACTTGTCCTTCACGTTTCAGTCGTTTCGTTTCACCCACGACTGCTATCATCTTCAGAAAAAGCTGGCTTTTCTGCAGTGAATGTTGGCGCGACATCGAACGCCATCAGTGAGGCATAGAAAGCTTTAATTTAAAAATGTTTCATCTGCGGGTTGTAAAGCACACGTGTCAGGTTCAGTTATAGGATCCAGTCAAGGAAACGTATGTGGGACACGTATGTAAACAACTTTGCGGATTTAAAAGACAACCTTAAGGTGCTTTACATGCAAAGCATTGCACGAAAAAACTGAAAAATAAAAACAAAATAGCCAAAGAAGTGAACGTAATGACCGAAACCAAAATTTCTGGACAATTTGAGACAAATTTTGCCTCCAGCTTTAAAACGAGTGTATTCTTTCTGTCAGAAAACTTCAATACCTCTAAAAAGAAAGGGGTGCGACTTTAGGAGCAGGAATATTGTGAAACAGTAGTGGTTTGTGGGCCCATCTTACACATGCCAAGTTAACGTTCGCGTCTTTTAAGGCAAAACGTTATATTCACCTCGAAATGGATTTCCCCCTAACTCAGTAACAGATTTTTCCCGGCGTTATAAGGATGACCTAATTCTGCCTCATTCATTTCACTGGAAATTTTCTTCCTTTCGAGAAATGGAAACCATAGGGAACACTTCCCGTTCGCGCAGCAATTGTGGGAGTGCTTTCCATCAGGATACAAGGAAAACAGCGGCTAAGGTGCATTACGGCCACCATGGCCTCTGATCGGTGTACGGTATACCGCATTCAGGTTGAGTGATCTCTGCGCTCAGCGTAACGGGAGAACTCAATCGCGTATCGACAATTCCCCGAAGAAATGACAAGTGTTGATTGCCGCAGAGTAATTGAATCTGCACATGGAATCGACCGAGGAAACAACTGCGGTTTCTCCGTCATTCGTCAAGCAACAGGGAACACGAAGGAGGGGTTGAGGGAAAGGCAATTAGGGGCGTGGTAGTTTCTGCCGTCATATGAATAGCCAAGTAATTCGGCCAGAAAGAATGAACGCTGAGAAAGTGCCGCCACCACACGAGGATGTACGAACACAGACAAAAAAAAAAATAGACTCGGTTTTTCGGATAATCAGAAGTCAGCACGTGGATCCTCTTCGCGCGTGTCGTCAGGGGACAGATTCCTGAAGGAAACTGTAGCACCTGCCTGGGACCCCAGGGCTAACACGATTTTCTCTCCTGGCACTCCTGTGGCACCACTATCATTCGGGGAGCCGTCGAAGCACTTATCACAGCTTCATTTTCGCGGGCGTCTTCTCACGCTTGCTTCATTGCCCACATGCTCAACTTACCACTGCTCTCTTCTAAAGTACGTTACGTGCGATGTTCTTTTTTTGTGTATTTGCCATATTATCGTATATATTCCCACAAAACACGCCTCCTCGTTTACCGGGTTTAAGTTAAGCGACCAAGTCATTAGAGTGAAACAAAAATAAATGTAGTCATGGCTGTAAGCACATGAGAAAAAGACATTTATGCTCAGGCCTGGGGACGATTACAACAGACAGTTTACTTGCTAATAAAGTGGGCGTTGGTTTCACTCAATTATACGTTCAGCTTACCGAAGATAGGTTCTTTATTATTTTTTTTTCTGAGTTTCACAACTGCATTTCTTTTTAGGGAACCTTGAGCGCTTCACTTTCCTCTTTTTTGCGTCTTCAAATCTCCATCACCTTGCTGTAGCTTCTGAAATGCCATTCTTGCTCATACCTGCGACACAATGTGTGGAGGTTCTTAATATAGACACGTTATTTCAGGTTGTAGCTACGTAGAGTTCGTATCTGCTGTTTAACCATGCAAGGCAGCCTTACACAGAGAGAGAAAGAAAAGGAAATTACGTGCCCAGCAGTAGAGACCATGGGCTCTCTTTGCCGCGTTAGTCAGCCAGGAGATGTTGGTTCCTGGTGGCTCCTTCGGCCATCAGGACAAGGCGTAGCTGTGTTGGGGGATTGGAGCTGCGCAGCAGGATTTCCTAGTGCTCTAGATGTTTGATGTCTATGGGGGGTAGGGGTGTCTTGTTCCCGGGCCGTATTGTCTTGTTTCACATAATGTCCGTAAGGTCTGCGCGGAGGTCGCACTGTTTCCACTTATCCTAAGTTTTGCTTGCCAACGTTGTAAAAAATGGCGCCAAAAGTGTCCTTGACGGCATCACCGTAAAACAAAAATCGTCATAGTAGCAACCATAAATGAACATGTGATTACCGCCGCTTTCCCTTTTAAGGTATTCATTGCTGGTATATTTTTTCTGAACACATTCTCTGAAAGAGGAGATAAGCGAATTCGAACTCTGCGATTAAGAAATACTACTTCCATTCTTCCACTTACATTCTAACTTACCCCATTTGTTGCCACAAGTGATACGTATAAGTATTCCTTTTTTCCCTCGGATCGTGTCTGACTGGGACACGTTAAGTGAACCGTATTCAGCATGCATTACTTAGAGTGATTATACTTCTGGCTGGACTAGAGTTATTTTTCTTGTACCTGTATATCTACAACATGGCTTTCCTGTAGGACCTAGTGTGGTGTGCAGTTTATACTAAACAAACAAGTAAATAAGACACATATTTACGAAGGTAGACAAGATTTCAAGCGCCCACTGCTTTCTTGCCGTTCTTGCCCGACGAGTCTCACTTTAAGTTTCCAGAAACGAAACAGTTGTAGCTCGCCTTTTCAAGGAGGGCCACCATAGCAACCTCATTTCTGGAGGGCCCTTGCTATACTTCTTCAGAAAGAAGGTGCTACAGTTGAGACTGTATGTTGGGCTAGTTGGTGTTGGCTTGAGAACATGTTACCAGCCAGGGCATGGGCCACGATAAAAGTAGACAGGAGGATCACTTTTATCTTTATTTCTTGCCGCGGGTAATATGTTCTATTTTATCCGTTCTCTGTAGTATGTATCAACAGCCCACTGGGCCATTTTGCTGGGAACATCTGCTAATATTTCGTGCACTGAGCCAGAGGCATTTCTATGCTACCTATAGTAAACTCTGAACAGCTGTTCGCATCAAAACAAACACCTAGAGCTTCCTTCAGAACATATCAGCTCAGTTTCATCCCCCAAAATAGAACAAATTGCGGATTGCTGCGTGTGAGTACCTTATAAAATAAGCTAGTGCTTCATCACGTGAGTGATTTGCTTTTTGGTTGGCACTCTGGCTACTTCATATACTTAAGCCCTTTGGTACTGCGTTGAGGAAGACGAATTAATACGGTGACATTGGAGAGGCGGTAATCTCCAAGAGAATTCTGGTTCTGAAAAGCTACCTAATTTTTCACATATCTTTACTCCTTAATATTGCGAATGTATGCACAAAAGGCAAGCTGAAAAAATGTATTTAACAAAGAATCGTTCAAACTGGCACCTTGTTTACAACGCATCAGAAGTTTGAAGCGTTGACGCTGCGTCACCACCGAATCCGATGGGGAATGGTAATGCCAGTGCGAAAAACAGCAAAAAATTAGAGAATGCCTCCACTAGCCGGAAAGAAAGTGCCACTACACGCTTCGGCAACCAGCTATAAATTGCGTCCAGGTGTAGGCAGTTCCGACACGAATTGACGCGTTTCCGAACACTGAACCCAGGCATGCATACTATGATGCCATCCGACCGCGCCGCCTAGATTAAGCAAACCGTAGAACTTGCTCCACGTACTTATTAATCGTTCCTCTCAACGGAGTACACCAAATTGCTGGTGTCGGCTCCGCACCCGGACCATGCAGTCGGCCCTCTTGCATTTTTAAAAAGCAGAGCATTTCTTAGCCTCGCCTGTTCCTGCGTCGGACGGTGTCAACAGCTCCGCGTCCGCAGCAGGTGCGCCTCTCCTTCCCTCCTCTCTCTCAACAGTAGCTGGCGCGCGCATGCGTCGTAGTCAGCCCGTTCGCTCCGTCGCGGTCTCGGCGTAACAGGTGCGTGATAGCAGCGCGGTGGGGCTTGGAAGGGCGCGCGCTGCTTGCGCATGCGCGCTCTCCCCTCCCGTACTGCTCTCCCTCTACTGCGCGCGCTGCAAATATAGAGGCTAGCGGTCGCTCGTGTTTCAGTCACTGCGTTGCTCCTTCCTTCCTTGGTTGACGCTCGTGCCCACGTTTACTCGTGTCTGCTACTCCAGCATCACGGAAGAAGCGATGGAAGCAACCAACGCCACCTGTATAAACAGTGCCTAGCGCGTGAGCGAAAAATGGCCAAACAGCCACTCTCCTGTTGCTCTCTCCTACCCTTCCCCGCTCCGTAGCCTTCCAGCGTGCTTTCGTGTCCGCCAGCCAGCGCCGCTTCTCGGAAACTATGCAAAATAGTGGAAAGTTTGTTTAGCGTTCCCGAGGCGGCGCTCCTACGCCTTCTTGTTTTTCACCATGCCTGTCTGTCTTGGTCTGTCACTGATAAAACTTCCTTTGTCACGAAGCAAAATCCCTTACGCTGCCGCAGGCTGATGCCGGCTTTGCGCGCTTCTCTACTCGGATCACAGGCCCTGATATTTTCTGAGGGGGCATCCCCCCTCTATCCCCTCCGCATTTAGGTATTGTTTTGACCCCCCTGTTCGCACTCCGCATCGGTACGCACTTCTAAAATTGAGGACTGTACTGTAGAAGCGCCCGGACAGCGTGGCGGGATCCCAGCTGCTTATCCTTTTGTTTCCTATAATTTTCTGAAGTTTACAAGTACGTGATATTATTAGAAAGTAATCGTAGAAGCGAGCGCCTGAACAAAAACTGTGCACGCAATTTTTTCTTCTCTAAATACTCCAGAAAGAAAAATATCAGTAAAATAATGGCTGCCCCATCCGAAAACATCGTTTTTCTGTTAGCTATATGTCTACCCGACAATCAGTATGTTCTTACACCATTTGAGTCTGCCTCCGTCTTTATCTTTGGAAAAATGCAGCAAGTATGAAGCGAGCGACACGTTGAACGAGATCCCCAGTGCGCCACAGAACTAGCGCCCCGTCACGGCTAAGATGTAAGCGAAACGGCCCTTGAAGCCCAACAGGCAAGCTGACAGACACACGTCGTAGAAGTGGGTGCAGCGTTCGCGACTCGCGAGCAGTGACGTAAGGCGAGATATCCGCCGGCACGCGCCACATAGCGGATCAGTGCCTGAACTAAGCGTCGCTACCCTTCCCATTGAAAAGCGCGCGACGCGTCAGGCAATGTTAATACAGGCGGCGTTGGAAGCAACACTGCCTTCAATCAGTACTGAGGCCCCAGTGCTCTGCATTTACTCGTGTTCCCCTCGCGGGAAGGCGCGAGAATTTTTTTTTTTGAAGAACATGTCGGTAGCAGTCTAAATCTCTCAAAGGTTTTATTCTCCCCCTGTCCCTTTTCCTTCTTCCACTTTCAATTATTCCTTCAATACTTGCGTCGGCAATAGTGGAGGAACTCCCCCGTTTAATTAACGCTTCAATACGCACGCGCTGCCACACAGACGACCATTAATTAGACCGCGTTTGTGCAACTGGCGCCCGAGTCCATCATGACCCGGATTCACTTTCCAATTGAGAGATATTGTTGCGGCTTCCGTCGTGTTGCCGTAATACTGCTTCTTTGCTACTGTCGCTGCTTTTGTTTCGGGTTGTACACGCGTGACATAAGCTGTTGTCATTCATTTCCCGTGGCTCCCAACTCTTAGACAAGGGACAGAGTCGTTGTCTACTGCATAGCGGTGGAAACCATAGTTGTGGAAGCCATCTCTCCTTTTGTTTTGCTTCTGGCGAGAGTTTTCTCTAAGAAAGCGTGGCCATTGTTCATTCCTTCAGTGCTTACTTCGTACCAGGAAAACCTAAAGAGATTGGATTTAGCGTTTTTGTGTAAAGAAAAATAAGACTACTGTTTTTATTCAGGTCGCATTGGTCGACTTTGAACTGGAGCACAGAGTCTACTCTTAACATCACGGTGCTCATTTGTTCCTGTAGGAAGCGTTTGGTCGTCTGTAGATTCAGAAAAGTATGGATCATGACTGACGTGTACTCTGAAACAGACGACAACGCGGTAAAATTAATAGCAATGAAAGCGCTACTACAAATACCCTGGAAAAGCAAGTACTGACGCAGGTAACATCAGGTAATATACCAATACAAGTACGAATACGCCCTCATTGAACGATATCGTCAAATTCCCCATTTCGCCGATAGAGGATATTGTCAATTTTGGGAATCTTTTGTGAACTAAAAACTTGACCAGAGGCCTTTTCTGATAAGCTATCAGGTGTGTTATGCACATCGGGATGACAAACAGCGACTGGTATGCCTACATTCGCTACATTTCTTCATGTTAAGTAGTTGTGTTCAAACGTATAGTAGCTAGTTTAATTTCCGCTTCTATTTGTGGCTGCCATTGAAAAGTTGGGCAAGAAGTACCAAAGACAATGGTGTATTTTTTGTTTTCTCTTCCACAAAATAATATCTGCGTAAGCATACATGCCATACTCTCTGTTCATGACTGGCTGCAAAGTAATCATATTTCTTAAACCTCTGCTGAGACAGGTTGTGTCGCACACTATCAAACACCGTTTGTGCAAAGGTACGTTGGATTTATATTTTTGGAAAGGCATCCTTGATCATTATTGCCCCAAAACGTGTCGATAAATTCTACGAGCCTCGAAGCCTCGAATTCTCTAAAAATTTACATCAGCCAATGTTCGCGCGACCTCCGGTTAGAAATCTGCCTTAATATACAAAGGAATTACAATTAGGGCTGCTTGTGCGTACGAGAAGGAAGACAAAACTAAATAATATTTTATGTTGCCATTTAGAAACTAATACCTGTTTCGTGTATAAGCCTCCCGAAAAAACCAATACGTGCATTTTCCTTGCAATGAATACAACATGCTGGATTAGTCTAGACTCATTCTAAAGCACGCTTGAGATTCCTACGTTCTAGAACGAAATAAAAGTAAATGAAAACAAAGTAACAGTTTTATATATTATCACGTGAACAGTGTGTCAATTTTAGGTGACAATCCTGCGTTTTATATTATCTGGTGAAGTTCTCCGTTGTGCGCACAGTCCCACAAAACTGGCACTGAAGGCTTGTACGGGACGCGCCTAGAAGCGGACGACAGCGTGGCAAAGATACGGCAATAAACAAAAAAAAAAACTCGCGATCTATTTTGGCAATGTGCAGCATAATGACAGCTTCAGCACACATGCGGTATAGAATTGCGGTTTATGTTAAGGACATATTACAGAAGAGCGCATCGTCGCATCTGATGAGAGCAGCACACCGGAATTTCCAATGCACAACTGAAGAACGGTGAAACAAACGGCGAAGGAACTAGCGAGGCGACAGCAGGGTGCGTGAAGAGGTAAAACTTCAAGATAGCATGACTTGATCTCTCGCTCAAAACTCAGCTCCGCAAGTCAAAATTTTGTGAGCAAAAACAAAATGGCAGCATCAACTCAAGCTCATATTAAATCACGCCGCAACTGGAAGGAACAATCAAACGGATTATGCAGTCGCATGTGATCAGCCGCCATTTGATTTTATTTCGCATCTACCAAAAATGGAACCTGCACTAAATGTAATCAAAAGGCGAGCTTCGCCGCAGTACGAGAGTTTGCGCAGTGAAGCACGCTTGGGGTTTTTTCGCCCATACAGACCAAGTCTGGCGAAACCGCTTAGCGTGCTGATGGTTTAAAATAAATACAACTAAATAGTGTGTGTGATGGTTTCCAGTACAATAACTGCAGTTCGCTCACATCGTTTGTCAATATCCTAGATTTATTACGGATATTGTGCTCATTTTATAAGAGAGAGAGAGCTCACTCTCTCTCATTTTATTAAAAAAATAATTTATTTTGACGGCGCTAAATTCGGTTTTTATACTACAGGCGAAGCCCCTTAAGGGCTGGGCTGTCGGCGTCTCCTGTCGTCGTCGTAATCGTCGTCCCATGCAGTCACGGTACTAAGACACCGGGAAACTCGTTGGCGCTTCGCGGTAGAACGTAATTCGTGCTATAAAACATCGGGACACTCGTTTACGCTTCGCGCTGGAGCCTCGTAACGCGTACTAAAAAAGGGAGTGCGTATCTCCTTTCGTCGCGAATGTCGGCCAAAGACGATAGTCTTTGCAGACATTTGCCAAGTAAGTGCCTCCCTTCACTTTCTTGCTCACTTCTCATGCTGTGCCCCTTCCGTCGCGCTCCTCCCAAGCTAAACAAGGTAAAGGAATGTGCAAGTCAATTCAAACTTACCGCGTTCTATTGCTCCAGGCCGGGTACCTCGATGCCAGCGCTGCCGTACGGCAGAGACGCGTGCGAACAGAGGCGCTCTACTTCACCGTTTATACAACCACGTTGCCCTAACTCCACTTTCATAACTGTTGCCGCTTGACTTCTTAAAATGCCGCCAGAAGCTATAGTTACGCGGGCGACAGCAGGCGACGGAGTGGTTTTTTTTTCTGCAGTGGATTTACTATTTCATTTCTCAAAAATGAAGCAACTATGATGTTTTTTTTATAAAGGACCACTGGAAATATCACTACTGTATTAATTTCCTGTCTTATATTTGCGTAACGTCTTGTTCGTGTTCAACAATGTTGACAAGTATGAACAGTGACACCGGACTCCAGCTTATTACTCAAGCAACAGTCGACATACGTTAAAATAAAAACTATTCGTGTGAAGTCGTATAACAAAGGACTAGTGTTGAGCCAAAAAGCTTGGAGATGAACGGTAGCATCGCTCGTCGAAGACG
This sequence comes from Haemaphysalis longicornis, assembly GCA_013339765.2. Classification (NCBI taxonomy): domain Eukaryota; kingdom Metazoa; phylum Arthropoda; class Arachnida; order Ixodida; family Ixodidae; genus Haemaphysalis; species Haemaphysalis longicornis. The sequence goes on along the minus strand of CM023450.1, from coordinate 22,370,825 downwards.
CATATTGCGAACCGCTGTAGATCGTGTTGCCTATGTAAAGGCAATGACAAGGCTTCAGATGACGACGCAAGGCAAAGAATAAACCATCCAGCGCAGCAGTAAACTCGTTAGAAAATACCGCAAACAGGCAATGAAAAGGAGCTGATAGAATAAACAAGTGATTTTAAAGGCGTTGTTTTGTACTCGAGGGCCCCTAGAGAGACCGCTTGTGCAAGGTTTTTCAACGGGCTTGAAGGAAAAGAAGGTTATGTTGGTGAAAAAAGTTAACCGGCCGGGAGAAACATTTGGGCTCCTGAGGAGGAGCGTTTTTTAGAAACTTTGCAGGCATATGTGCTCGGCCGAGCAACCCGCACGTTACGAAATGAGGAGTGTCAACAATATGAACAAAAGTCTTGATATTTGTAATATGTTACGTTTTTTGAGGTTCGGAGTTCACAAATAGAGAAGTTGCAGATGTTGTCATGTTAGGTTTTTACCCCTCACAAATCATTCATCTGGAACTTTGTAATCCCCGACCAATATTGCTAGATCAAGGACAAAATATTATTTGAACTAGGCCACTAGTTGGAGTGTCAAGTACGCCACCTCGACGTTGAAGTTGACTTTGTACCGGTAGGAATGTTTAAACTTTTTCAAGTGGTTAAAGCTACTGAATTCGAAGCATGCTCCTTAGGCAACGCAAGTGGCCAAGCACGTCCGAGTTCAGCTCGATGTCACAGTATATCCAAATGATTGAACTTTGCTAATTATGCGTATACAATACATAAGAACATGAGCAGAAGTAAATGATTGCAGCTTGGTGAATGCGACGTTAAAACGCACCGCAACATGCGAAATTGACCATCCGAGCAAACTTTGCGTGGAACTACGCGTTTCAAAGTCTGGTAAAAGGCCCCCAGTGGTAATACATGTACATTGAAGTATCTTTTTTTCATTTATTGGGCAGCGGCCTCCTAATGTACATAGCAATTTCCCTTCACAGTGGAGTAGGCTAGTTGCAAAATATAAAATGTATTACTGCGAAAAATTGCCATCTCATTACCTCTTGATATAGGCGTTTATCGCGTTCTTAGAAGTTTTACCCCAAGGACAGTAACAGTGTTTGGAAATCAGGACTTCCTCTATTCAACCGCTGCTTCGTTTGGCCGCGGCTCAACTATATGTTTCTGCCCTCTGCAGCGTCCTTCGCCTACTACTCCGGGCCAGGTCGATGAGCGGCGCTGTTTGAACTAACATGCCGGGACACGCCCAAGAAGAGCAGGTAGGAAGGAGATTAATGGGATACGGATTTTTCGGCAGCACAGCGTGTCGGTCGGCTCTGTTCTCAAGTAATAGCTTCTTGATGGCCACGCGCAGGCTTTGCTCGTGGGAAGTACGTGGAGTTTGGCTTATTATAGTCTCGAATTTCCCCACTCGTTTGCTACGACTGTGCGCTTTCCGACTCACGCATGACACTTTCCCCTGTGAGATTAAGCATTTCTTGTGAGACTGTAATAATAGTAATGACGGTTCGTAGTCACGAACGTGTATATATACAGTTTTCCCTAACTAACTCGAACTGGGACATTTCGAAATATCGGATAAGTAGAAGCTTTTTCTTGCTTCGCACATACCTCCCATAGGTGCGAAGGATTTGCCTCCCGTTATCTTGAAACAACTTCCCAGAGGACCTCGAATATCTCGAAATCTTGACAGAAAGGACCACAGGCTATATCCAATACAGGCAGCTGATAAAGTCTCCGTTTGAACGCTTAGCGGCGACTACGCGCTGAAAACGGTCGTGAACGGCAAATTACGCGGAGTACGCGCTGTAAGAGGCCGATGTGCCAGCTACCGGAATGCTGTCGACGACGCGATGCAATTAGCTGCTCGAGAACGCTTTCTTGGGACCAGGTTCGTGTCTCACCCAGTGGGCATGTTTTAATTGCAAAGGATCTCTTAGTCGACCCTCCGTCGTCTGGCGTCCGCACCTCTCCTCCTCTCCACAACAGCTGTGATAACGCCGCTCTCTCTCCCCTCCTCCTCTCCACACCACCTGTGCGCTAGCGCGCGCTGCTCCTCATCTCCCCTCTGCACACCAGCTGTCCAATAATGCGCATGCGCGCTCATCCTCCTCTCCACTCCATCTGCTCTGCAAATAAACCAGTCCGCGCTCCGCTCAGTTGCTTCTTCGGTACTGCGCCGTCCGATGACTGGAAATGGACGCCAACAATTCCGTCAGCTAACTGGCTGGCACACCTTCAACTAGCGCCAGCCAGCACACCGTCAGAACCGCGAGTACCTCCGAACCTCCGAAGCAAAGGCTGCACAGAGGAGAACTCGCGACGCCGAACGTAAACGGCAGCGTCGAACAGCGGATTCCTCGCTTCGAGAACGAGAAGCCGCTTTGAAACGCCAGCGGAGAGTAGCTGATCCAGATGGCGCTCGGCAACGTGACAACGCTTCGAAACGCCAGCGTCGAACAGCGGATTCTTCGCTTCGAGAATGAGAAGCCGCAAAACGTTCCCCACTACACGATAAATAAAGAAGACATTGAATACGCTGCTACACGTGTCTTTACTCTAACAATAAATTAACACGCTACTACTCCACGGCTTTGCATCCCCTCAGGGTTCCCACGTGGGAAGATGGTGTAATTTTTTTCTTCCCTTTCTATCGTTCAAAAAGGCTATATCTCTGTCAAGAAGAATATATGACCCATCACAATTTCCCGTTTGCTTTCCTTGATTCCCTTGACGGTCTACAATTATTTCTGTCATCATTCAACGAGCCCCTCAGTTCCTATTCTGATTCACTATATATATATATATATATATATATATATATATATATATATATATATATATATCTGAAATAATCCCTCAGCAACTAAAACGTATGAGTTTGAAAGCGGTGTTTCAAAGTAAGTGAAACGCCGAATATTTGTGATTATGTCACTGAAATAAGAGCTAGTGCTGGTAACAAGAGCTCCGGCGCACAGGGATACTTTCCTAATAATGGTAAAACGATCGGCAGGAAAAACAATATTTTACTATTGTGGATGAAAGAACTGCGTGACACACGCCTGTTTCGCGTTCGCATCTGGTAAAACCGCTCTCTAGCAGCTCAATACATCGCATCACGCACCGGTCGCCACCGCTTCATTCTACCTTCTTGCCAAGCAAGCCCAGCATGTTTCTTGTCTTGGCCGTTGTACGCGCTTCTGGAGGCTCCTGATCGTCCGCATGATCAGATGCGTCATCCGCCGCCATCTCAACGATGCAGGCAGCGGAAAAAATTCCTGAAAGGGGGACATCGGCCTCTTGCACCGCGTACTCCGCGTAAATTTACGGCTCACGATTGCGTTCGGTGCGTAGTCTGAGTTCAACGTTCGAAGAGAGACCTATCAGCTGCCCCTAGCCAACGCAGCATGTTGTCCTCTCTGTGAATAGTTCGAGATATTCGAGGTCCTCTGGGAAGTTGTTTCAAGATAACGGGAGGCAAATCCTTCGCACCTATGGGAGTATGTGCGAAGCAAAAAAAAGCTTCTACTTAACTGATATTTCGAAATTTCCCAGTTCGAGTTAGTGAGGGAATACTGTATATATACACGTTCGTGACTACGAACCGTCATTGCTATTATTACAGTCTCACAAGAAATGCTTAATCTCACAGGGGAAAGTGTCATGCGTGAGTCTGAAAGCGCACAGTCGTAGCGAACGAGTGGGGAGATTCGAGACTATAATAAGCCAAACTCCACGTACTTCCCACGAGCAAAGCCTGCGTGTGGCCATCAGGAAGCTATTACTTGAGATCAGAGCGGACCGACACGCCGTGCTGCTGAAAAATCCGTATCCCATTAATCTCCTTCCTACCTGCTCTTCTTGGGCGTGTCCCGGCATGTTAGTTCAAACAGCGCCGCTCATCGACCTGGCCCGGAGTAGTAGGCGAAGGACGCTGCAGAGGGCAGAAACATATAGTTGAGCCTCGGCCAAACGAAGCAGCGGTTGAATAGAGGAAGTCCTGATTTCTAAACACTGTTACTGTCCTTGGGGTAAACTTCTAAGAACGCGATAAACGCCTATATCAAGAGGTAATGAGATGGCAATTTTTCGCGGTAATACATTTTATATTTTGTAGCTAGCCTACTCCGGAAATTGCCCCGTACAATAGCAGACCGTACCTTAAAGAAGGAACAAAGCTGCTTCATAGTACATTTAATACCTCTTGGCGCCTTTGCGCAGAATTTGAAACCCATAGTTCCACCCCTCGCACGCTCGAATGGTCACTTTCGCCTGCGTGCGGTGCGGGTTAATGTCCCATTCACCAAGTTGCAATCATTCATTTCCGCTTATGTCCACATGTATACGCATCATTAGCCAGGTTCAATCATTTTGGATATAGTATGGCTGAGCTGAGCTCAGAAGTGCTTGACCTCTTGCGTTGCCTAAATAGCATGTTTTGTATCCAGTGATATTAACCACTTAAAAACGTTTAAACATAGCGGTGCAACATCAACTTCAACCTCGGGCGCCGTAATTGACGCTGCAACTAGTGGTTAGACTTAGGAAGAGTCGTTTGGGATTTAAAAAGTTCCAGAAGAATAATTTTTCAGGAGTCGAAACACAACATGGCGTCATCTGCAGCTTCTATCTTTATGAACTCCGAACCTTAAGGACGACAATTATTGCAAATATCATGAATTCTTTTCATATTGTTCAAATTATTCAAGGCGTAACCTACGGGTCACTCGGCCGAGCACATGTGCCTGCGCATGTTCTAACAAAATTACACCATCTCCCCGAAGGGAACTATGTGCTGATGCAAAGCGTGCCGAAGCGGCTTCGCTTTCTCGCAGTGTGGGATCCGATGCTCGACGCTGGCGTTTCGAAGCGGCTTCACGTTCTCGAAGTTTGGCATCCGCTGCTCGACGTCGACGTTTCGAAGCGGCGTCGCATTGCCGAACGGCATCTGGATCCGCTGCTCGGCGTCGACGTTTGTGTTCTGCATCTCGAGCTCTCCTCTGCGCATCCTTGTCTTCAGAGGTGCTCGCGGTTCTGGGAGTGAGCTGGCTGGCGCTGGTTGAAAGTGTGCCAGCCAGTTCGCTGACAGAATTGTTGGCGTCCATTCAGTTCATCGGACAAGCAGCAACTGAGGGAACGGCGCACGGAGAGGAGGAGGGGAGGATCAGCGCACGCGCTAACGCACAGCTGGTGGGGAGAGGGGTGAGAAGGAGCAGCGCACGCGCTATCGCACAGCTGGCATGGAGAGAGGAAGAGGAGAAGAGCGGCATTATCACACAATTGGTGGGGAGAAGGGGAGAGGTGCGGACGGATGCCGACGGACATAGCCCCGAGCAAGAGATGCTTTGCATCTAAAAAAATGCATGCCAATCCACCACGTGAATGTGGTTGGAAAGCGAAGCTGTAAAGGACATCCACAACCATGCACATGTGACGTCACTTGAATTGACACACGTAGCTCTGCAAAGAGGAAAACCAAGATACAAGTTAAATGCACTTAACCACACCCTTTAACCCCTTCCCCTATTTCCCCCAACAGGCCAGAGGGCCATCCTTTTATAATAAATTTATTCATTCATTATACATTCTTTCGAAGAGGTATCCTTCGCTAAGGTCAGTCGATGCATGGTCCATGAATGGTGGTTGGTTGAGTTGTATTGGTGAAGCACATGACTGTAAACTTGTTTTTATGGAATTAAAGGAAACTCAAACCCGGTGTTAGACGATCTCGCTTCTAGCTCCTCTCTGGGCCGCCGACAGAGGCGACGAGATCGGCGGCACAGACGGAGAAGAAATGAGATTTCATGTATTGGTGTGATCTTACTTAATTTTTTATAACTCCTAGCGCATGCGCAATGGGCGAACATGGCCGCTACACGTGCGGTGGGCGCAGCGCGCTGCTGCGTGAGAGGTCGCGGGACGCTATCAATTTGGCATTCAGCAAAAACGGGGGGGGGGGGGGGGGGGGGGGGGGGGGGGGGTAAACACGCAGATGCGCTCGCAGATTACACCGTCTGTCTCCCCCGCCGCCGCGTGCGCTCGTAGCTCAATAGGTAAGACAACGTGCTTCTTTCCGTTTATCTATTGGTTCCTGGTTCGATTCCTGGTGGTGCCAGTAATTTCTTTTATATGTTCGCGGGAGTTTTGTGTTGACACCAACGGTCGCGAAAGAACCCTTGGAGGGTGAAGGTAGAAAGCTTCACTTTAAAACGCTCCTCCCCAGGAGCCCAAAAGTTTCTCCGGGCCGGTTCTCGTGCTTCGTTCACCAATATAACCTTCTTTTTCTTCAAGCCCCCTTGAAGAACCTCTCACCAGCGGTCTCTCTAAGTGTCTTCGTTTAAAATCACTTGTTTATTTTATCTTGTTCTATTCTATTCTATTTATTCTATTTATTTATCCTTGTTTATCATAAAGGTAAGTGAATCTTTCCGCATTGCCTGTTTGCGGTATTTAGTAACGAGTTTACTGCTGAGCTAAATACCTTCTACTTTGCTTTCCGTCGCAATCTTCAGACTTATTATTGACTTTGTTTAGGCTAGACGTTCTCCAGAGGTTCGAAATATGCGGCTTCGACGAGTGATTTAAACGTTCGTCTGCAAGCTTTGTGGCTCAACACAGTCCGTTATCACACGACTTCAGATAAATAGTTTTTATTTACACGTATGAAAAAGTGCCGCTTGCGTAATCGCTAGTGTTACTCAGATCTACCTTAGTCGCGGTGCTGGGTTCTTTACGGACATCTGGCAACCTAGCACGACAAAAAGAGCGATCGAAACTTCCGACGATATGTGCGGTCGTCCTGTCTGAAAAAAGGTAGTCTTCCTAAACGGTGTGATTAGAATATTTGCACTGCCTTCACATTAAAATCGCCATCTTGTTAAAGGCAATGCTGTGCCCCACCTTCACAAAAATTCTGTTATTCAGAATGTGGACTCCCGGTAACAAAGTTAGAGCGGTATGGTAAAAAGAATGGCATCAATGGATCTAAAGATCAAACTCGTGACTAGTGAAGACGATTTGAAAAGAATGTGACCCTACACTGACGTAAACTGCTGGGTACTCGGAGCTATTTTCCGTCGTCCCAAGCCTTGAAAAAGGTCATAAAAGCAGTTCCGAATTGGCGATGCCCGCCGCCTTGCAGGGCTCTCTGCGAAACGTCAAGCGGGTTCTCCCTTCCAACATAACATCCCAAGCCGCTTGCAACTCTCCACGAGAATCGAACCCTCTTGATGCCCTAAGCAGCTGTGATGTGCGTGACCCTGCGGCAAGAGGGTGATTTAGAAGCTCGCCAGCCTAGCTCAAGGCCTCTTAGGAAGCGAGCGGTGGCGGCTGAGTAGGGGCGAACATGTCTCCTTTATGGCTTAGACGCCGTCCTACGTGCCGTTATCTGCGGCTCCCAGTGGGCGAAAGTTGTAGCTGGCGGCCAGAAACCGGGCAACTAATGAAAATGTAAACGGAAATAGAGGCCATTAGGGGCTGCTGCAGGTAGGGAGGGATGCTGTGAGGGAGTGTCTGCCGGCGCCTTCACATAAGCTCTGCTTCCTGGATGGAGTGCGGCTAGAGGTCATTTCCAGTGGTGAGAAGCCTCACTGTGTCTGTTTCGAGAGGCTGTGGCAAACCAGTATTCTCGTTGCAAGTACGTTTTTTTTTTCCTTCTTGGTTATGAATTGTGCCCCGGGTACACGGTTTTTGTTGTTTTTTTGTTTTAAGGCACGGAAGCATATGCACGTTCGTGTTGCATTGCGCGTACAAAGTTGTGCTTTCTGTGTGGTTGCGTGGTGCGTTCATGCCGTCTTTTCTGTAGGACGAATTGATAGCCTCACGCGAAAGAAACTCGCACCGCTTTCCCCACGTTTCCTCAATACTAGCGTAAAACAGCATCTCGGGAGGAGAAACTTCGATATATTTCTTTCCTTGTGTGTTTTCATTCAGAGAGGCTGTAGAGCCTCGTCATGAAGGGTGTCGTTTACTGAGGACATCGTGCAGCGTGTAATGGGAGCTTGTCTTGAAGGGTATTCAGCATTTGTTGACCGTTGCGTATGCGTCGTCAGTTAAACAGCTTTTAAAGGCTCTGAGAAAGGAGTCTTACACAACACAATATGCCCGCGAAGCAGCTCTTTTTCCCCTTCTTACTTACAACATCCGCGTCTGGAACTGTTTGTCTTGGGTAACATTTTGAACACGTATGGAAAAATTTCAAGCATGTTGAAACCCTTCCGCTATCTTCGGTGACCCAAATAAGGGAACCAGGGAAGCAAGCTTCATAAAATAACTTCAGCAAAGATTACAAATACTGGTGCACAACGGGTAATTTTACCACGGGCTTTCCAATAAAATCAATCCTGTTTATTTACGCAGGGTCTTTCGTTTGACTTCAATTAGGGATTACATTCAACGAATTTTGAATTTTCTAGCCGCGAAGTATATCTTGTAGCAGTTCAGGGTAGCATGATCCATCTCAGCCTGTCTTGAAGGTTTTAATCTTTAGGAATTCTTAAAGATAAAATACTTTTATTATAGAAAGTCGATTTAACAAGAACTTTACCCCTACAAAGTTTATAAGCTAAAAGAAAGGCTCAGTACAGAAGGTTCCGCCGTTACCAATTTACCTGGTGAGATTTATTCGTGTTTGAAAGAAACGTCGAGAAATGTAGGCATGTTGCAATTCTTTGCAAAATCGTGGCTGATAAATGGAATCTTTCGTGCCTGGCTGCAGAATTTAGATAAAGTTTCAGTGCCAACAAACCCAAGGTACTCTTCGTAGTGGACAATTGCAGCGCACACTGCAACATTTCGAATCTGGAAGCAATATGGCTTGTGTTTCTTCTTCCAAACACCACTTCAGCGGCTATATCTATAGGTCAAGGAATCCTGCCGTTCGTCATGAAAAGGTACCGCACTCAAGTGTTAAAAAATGCTTCTGTGGATAGATCGGGAGCAGCAATCTGACATAACGCTTTTGAGTGCGATACATATTTTGGCGCACGTATGGTCAAATACGCTGGTACAAATTGTGGCGAACTGTTCTCGCCACAGTGGATTTGTGCGGCCCGAGGCTTCTGAAAGCCTGGAACGCAGCCCGGAGACCGTAGCGCCAGAAGAGGAAGAGGACAATATGCCATTTGTTGGCTTACTTCCTCCGAAGTACAGATTGCCGACTACGTTGGAATTAAGAACGGCGTTGTGGTCCCCAGCCAGTGGACGGATGACGAGATTACCATCGCTTCCCTCGATGTGGCGGATGAAGAGTCCGACCAAGAAGACCCGTTCGATGTGCTGCGCCCGGTGCGTCGTACTGCAAAAGAAGCCGCGGACGCACTCGTCATTCTAGAGGAGCTTTGCTATTTAGTTCCAGGCAATACTCTTGCGCTAGAGGCATTATCGCATGCCCACCAACTAATCTTTTTGAACCACTGTGCGCAAAAACAAACAAACAAACAAAAACGCAAGCGTCACGGACTTCTTCTCAAATTAAAGTTATTTTATAAAATAAACAATTGAAAATGTGCGTACTTGCTTTTCATTAGATATTTCGACATTGGATAATTCGGACACTCTTCTCACTCCCTTGAGACCCGAATTAACAAGGTTTAGTGTATATGTATGTATAAGAACATGAATATGCCACTGCTTCACGAGATACGCAGCTGTCGGTGGAAGCCAAAAACAAAATAGAGACCGTTGCTAGGCAAAGCCTGTCTGAATATCTGGGTGTGAACCCTTTAAACCAAAGTCATGAAAATAAAGAATGCCGTGCAAGCAAGAAGACGCCTTTCTAGGCGCCATAAATAGTCGGTGTGTGGCGCTACAGGCGGAAACGGGAGAAGGCGCGTCACCTTGTCACAAACCCCTTTGCCCGCTCGCGCAAACAGCGAGGCGCGACAACAGTTATTTATATTTTGCAGGGTGGCCGCCCGTGCGTGTGCACGTGTGCCGAAGTTGCTTGAGTGACTGAGAGTTCACAGGGGTGCACGAGTACGTTTTAAACTAAATATTTTTACTTCATGAAAAAGGCGAGATTACGTGGGTACAGACAACGCTTAATAAAAAAAGGGCAGAAAAAGAAACCATTAAGCGGGCCTCGGCTTTTCGCGCGCAGGCACTAAGCTGGGGGATGCCGCACAATGGGCGCACGTGCGAGCTTGGCGGCTAACACACGACGTTAACTACACAAGGAACAACAACAAAAACAAAATCCAAACACACAATAGGGGGAATACAAAGACCTACTCTCTGGGTAGGCATACATCTTAACCCTAGGCAATAACAACAAATATAGCAAGTACGCTGACTGCAAGTGACACAAAAAACCCTTTAGGAGGAGGCATACATCTCAACCCTAGGTGTGGCTAGGGGTAATCGCGAGTTAAATGACGGAAAGTCACGGTGAAGTCAAGTCGGCTTTGCCGGGAAGTCGTTTACACTTTTACGCCCGGGGTGCGGAGTCGGGTTGGTCCTTGCGACCTGCGACTGATGAGGCGAACTCGATCGCGTATACGAGGCGCTGGTCGTACCGCTGCGAGCATACCGACGAACTTCCGGTAAAACCGCGTCACTCCCGTATCCTCCCCAGCGCCTTGCACGTGCATTAGGGCTGCTCTCCCGATTGTGATGTCGCCTCCCCGGAATCGCGGAGGCGCCCAAGCTGGACCATACCGCTTCCCCTTAGAGCACTGACGTCGCCTCCCCAGAAATCGGGACAGCCGCGAGCGAGTCGAACTGCCGCAACCCTGCCACGTGCCCTCTTCGGAGCAGTGAAAACGAAAGGCAGAAAAAAAGAAAAACGAACAAGGGACAAGCTGACGGGGGGACGAAAAATGACCGTCGCCTGCGAGGAAGCCGTCATGTCGGCCGCCCGGAGAAAAAACGGTGATGGTCTGGCCGGTCGTTTGTGACACGCCTTCTACACTGCATTACCAGGCTGCGCTACTCCCGCAGGAGCGCTAGCAATCGCGTTGGTCTTAGTGAAACGACTTGTAATTTCCAATTCGAGCATATGTGCCTCACATTTGAAGATTCGCGACGCGAGTGTATAAAGCTCGAGGATAAAAGTAAACACAGCGCTAACAATGACGTCTGCGGGGCAGTTGTCACTACAGAATTGTTCTCTCGTCAACTGGACTAAAGATGAAAACAATAACTGTTAGACAGGTTTAAAACACAGTGACGGCCGAAATGAGAGGAAGCACGCTCAGGCGACGCACCGGTTCACTTCGTGGAACGATCCTCCAGATTTTATGTTTGTGGAAGTGCCAAGTATCGTGAAATTGTTCCACTCGCCTCGAAAAAAAATGCGTAATTTTAAAACACCAGTTTTACGGGGCATCCCGGAATTAATTTACATCGCGCGAAGTGTAGGCACTCACAAAAAAACATTGCCTTAATGACCTTTCCTCAAAAGTAAATACAAAATGCCTGTGTTGAAATTAAACCCTTGGCTTGTTCTTGTCAAGCGGTAATTTAACTGAGAGTTTGGTTACTACTAAACCAAGTCAATAAAAGGAACGCTTCAAAAAACCCTGCGCAGCCTCGAGGTACCGGCGCTCCAAGCGAGGGTGGCTAATGTACCGGAAAATTTAGTTAATGTTCATGCTTCGCAATGCGGCCCCAGAACAACCAAAAATACATTACAAAGTCAGCGATAGCGGAATGCCAGATGACCGAGCGGAGTTAGCTTCACATTACCGATCTTTGAGCGCAGCATTTCAATACCCAGCAATGGTAAGGAAATGTTATTCTTGTGACCTACTTGTAACGCTGTATTAAACTACCATAAGAGAATCGAGGCTATATTTCTCTCTATTTTGCATGTCGGTGGGTCTGGAGTCTCAGTGAGAACAAACGGGTGGAGAGTGCTGTGTCCTGGTTTCCTGCGTGAAAGCGGCGTGCAGAGCCGAATCTTTGTGGTGTCAGAAAGTGACTGCCTGTGAAAGAGAGCAAACACGAGGAGTAACGGATGGCGCACTTCCTTCTGTGCGGGGATTTAAATCTGTGTCGCTGCTTCGGTGTCTCCGAAGGGGGCGCGCCTGTCCAGTCGCTAGTATTGAAAGTGTGGGCTGGTTATAATGTGTGGACTGTTTACTAAACGCGCTTTCTCTTGCTAGTTGTGGAAATCTTCGCTGCTTGACTGCTGTTTTCATTTACGTGCTAGGATAGTACTTGAAGCTCACTGCCTGAAAAATTTTGTTTCGGTTTATTTTTGTGGTGGTTCTCGCATTTATTATATCAATGAGGTCCATGCAATGTTACGCTTGAAAAAGATAATCGCTGGGTCGAAAACATACGAAGCTGCGGCATGCAACGTTCTGAAGTGTAGCCATACGGAAGCTTAATTATTTTGAGCACTTTGTTTAACGCGGAAGGTGGATGTACAACAACACTAGACTACATTAACTGGTTCGCACGTGTCCCATGCCTGCAGTGCACATTAGGAGTTCATTAAAGCGAAGAACCTTGTAGAAACATTCACGTAATCCGCGAAGGGAATGAGTGTAACAAATTGGCCAGCTCATGAATGCCCACAGAAGGATCAAGAAGTGATACTTTATTAAAATGTATTACTCAGCTGCAATATTACTTTAGGGCAGGTGAGTTCGCATTTTCGCCTGGTCTAACCAGAAAAGCATTTAAAATAAACTGCTTGACGAGTTCCATCAATCGGTGGCATTAGCTTAGAGGTGTTGGCGACGGGCAGCTGATACTTCAAATATAAAGTCTACAGCGTGATTAACACGGCAGGGTTGGCTCGATCAGGTTTTCTCGTTTATCGCCGTTTACTTAGAATATCACTTTTCACATCAGATCACTTTTCACATATCATATCACAACACATATCACATATTATATAACACCACTTTTAGCCCGTGTGATACGATCGGTATTGCTAAATCTCACTGTTTCCCCTGTGTCCAACCTGGTACGGCGGCTGGGTGTGAAATCGAAAAGTATTTATTTGGCATAGTTTCTTTTAGCGATGCATGTCAGGGAATGGGAAATGAGCCAGGACCTAACAGCAACTTTGGTCAATGTTTCGTCCGACTTGGAGATACTGTAGATAAAATATCAAGCAGTACCATAATCAGTTTTATTTGGCGTCTACTACAGGCTCCCTCATAGGAATCCTGACTTCTCCGGCGAGCTTAGTTCTGTGCTAAATGAACTTACAACAACGTACCCTAATACCCATATTATCTTGTTTGGCGACTTTAACTTCTCTAATATTGACTTGTCTAATCTAACTGTTAATGGAGGATTACACCATATGGCGAATGAATTTGCTAATGTTTGTCTAAATTTCAACCTAGCTCAAGTTGTCACCAAGCCCACCCGCGTAACCGAAGACTGTGAAAGCATATTAGCCCTAATATTAAGCAGTGTTCTTCGGGAAAGCATAAACTTTATTTCTTGCTTACCAGAAATAAGCAACCACAAAGTAATTCAAGCCGCCATTTCAATCACTCCTCCAAAACAAGGAACCGCCAAAAAGACCTTACGACTGTATGATAAAGGAAAACTACGCTGCTATAAATAACGAATTAAACCATGTTCTTCCAATATTCAAAGCAAATTTTCATTTTCTCTCGGTGCTTGATGAGTGGAAGTTATTTACGGACAATTGTGATCTACTGTTCTAAAAATTAATCCCTAAGCTCAGTTGCCGTGCCAGTTCCCAAAAGCCATGGTTTACCAAAACGCTCAGAATATTAGCAAATAGGAAAAAAACGCCTTCTTTGCTCTGCCAAGCAGTATAACGTTGAAAATGTATGGTCAAAATATTATGCTGCCGAAAAACCTAACCTAGCGGGAATACGAAACGCTAAGCATTCTTTTTTCTCACTGACTCACAGTAATTGCTTACTAGTAGCCGTTGGAAATTTTGGCAGGTCATAAATTAAAACCACTCGTGTACTGTTACTCTTACCAATAAAGCAGGTGACATGGCCAATGACTCTGAATGTGCCGATATGTTTAATAGAGCCTTTACATCTGTTTTTAGCAAAAAAAAAACGGATGTTCCACCCCCACCACAGCCTACTGTTGTCAGTACTGTCATGCCACCAATCCTTTTTGTCGAACCCGGAATTTCTGCAATCATTGACAAACTTAAATTATCTTCATCATCAGGTATTGACAACATAAATTCAAAATTTCTAAAGAACACACAACACATCTATGCAACATTTTTGTGCCTACTTTACTCGCAGTCGCTTCCACGGGTCAGCTTCCTGCTGACAGGAAACACGGAAATATCACCCCAGGGTTCAAACTAGGTATAAGAAAGTCACCCTGAATTATCGACTCAGTTCATTAGCCAGTATTCCATGCAAAATCATCTAACATGTCATCTACACCCGGATCACGGACTTCCTAGATTCAAATTACTTAAATTCCGCACAGCATGGGTTTCGCAAAGGTTTCACGTGCGAGACTCAACTGGCCATGTTTTCTCATGACTTGCATATTAACTTAAATTATAACGTGCAGACTGACGCCATCTTTTTGTACTTCGCGAAAGCGTTCGATAAAGTACCCCATAACCGCCTTGTCTTCAAACTTTCCCAGTTAAACCTACGCCCCGACGTCCTAAAGCGGAACCGCGAATATTTAAGTAACAGCACTCAAGCTGTCTTTGTTAGCAATGCTACCTCTACTTCCCTTCGGGTAACATCCAATGTCCCGCCGGGCTCAGTTCTGGGTACGCTTTTATTTCTCGAATTTATTAACAATCTCCCAACTCACGTATACTGTAAAATCCGAATGTTTGCCGATTATTATGTTAGGTACCCCACTGTTTGTAACGCTTCTGATCAATTAGCTATACAAAGTGATCTTAATAATGTAAAACAATGCTGCGAAGATTGGCTAATGGAACTTAACCTTTACAAATGCAGAGCTTTATCCTTCAATCGCCGCCGCTCTGAACTTGTTTTTCCTTTTGCTAACAGTAACGTTTCAGTTGAAGCAGTTAATTCGTTTAAATATCTGATAGTCACATTCTACAACAATCTTTCATGGGGTTTGCACATCCCAAACGTCATATCATCGGCAAATAAAACGCTTGGATTCTTGCGACGTCATCTACATAACGCACCTAGGAATGCAAAATTATTGGCTTACAAAAGCCTTGAAATAACTTAAGTGGAAAAATTGGCCGAGTATCTGCTCCTTTCGTTGCAAATGTCAACGCAAGACTATAGTCGACTGGCACACATGGCAAGAGAATGCATCCCTTCTCTTTCCCGCTCACCTCTCATGCTATTTCTCTCCCGTCAAGTTCCTTCCAAGTCAATTTAAATCTACCGCGTTTCACTGCTCCAAGTCGGATGCCTTGAAGCCAGCGCTGCCGTACGGCGAAAACGAGCGTGAATCGAGGCACCTTACGACAACGTTTATAGAACCACGTTGCCCTACTCCACGAGCCTTTCAAGCGGACCACCAAACCTATCTACTGGAACCTTTTGTTGGTGTTGCCGTTTGACTTTTTAGAATTCCACCTGGTACCTCGGGCCACAGCGGGCGACGGTTTTCTGCAGTTGAGGCACTATTTTATGTGCTATCGCAAAAAGCAAGCATCCGCAAATTTTGATTAAAAGAACACTGCAAATATCACTTATGTGTTGATTTCTTGCCTTATATTTGCGTAATATCATGTTCTTGTTCAACAATGCTGACAGTTATGAACATTATTTACCGGACTGAGACGCTTAGATTTGGCTGTGTATATACATAATACTATTGCGCAGCATCTATTGCACTTCGGCCTGCTGGGTGAATCGAGTGACAGACAGATTGACATACAGACAGACAGACCAAACTTTTCCTGTTCAAGCAGCCCAAGAAAGGTTATCGTCTTTAATATGCTTCCCCGATCTGGAGCCCGCAACAATCCTATGTTGAAGGCCCTCTTGAGTCTCTTCAAAACCGGGCCGCTAGGTTTATCCATAGTTCGTACTCCTACGACGTCAGCCTACCTTCACTAAAGGCAGAGACTGAACTACCCCTAATTTCCTTTCACCGTCGTATCGCCAGTCTTTCTTTATTTCATAATTTTTTTCCATAGCGCATATCTCTCGACGCACTGGTCACCCCCTTGAAGTCGCTGGCGCACGTGCACGGACCGTTATTTTTTTACATAATTTTTTACTCGAACAGAAGCTGCCTGGAATGGTGCCATTCCTGCTGGAATGGTAACATTTCAGGTGACATTCCTGCCATTTCTTGTACTTCACAAACAAGTACCTTCACAAACACTATCACTAATCACCTTTCACCGTAGGACAAGTGACTCTTTTCTTCTCAGTTTTTTTATGTACCCACCCCATATGTAATGCCCCGCAAGAGATTTTTGAGAAAATAAAATGAAATGAAACCCCCATGCAACCCCCGGTTCACCTGTGGGCTCACTGCGTGACTTTCAGCGGGCCCTCGTACTTAGCCTAATTTCGTATCGCCTTGTTACCAATCATTCTGTTTTTTTCTTAAGTGTGCCTCTTTCGACATTTTTATACCAAATGTATTGACCTATTTGCACAGGTTGAAATATCTTGAGTTTTCACATCAGAAATTCAGTTCCCCATCTGTTTCACTCTTCCGGTTTTACAGCAGATCCGCTTGTTAGGAATTGGCGTTCAGGAAGCTGCCAACCATGAGTTATGCGCTTTTTAATGCAAAGCTTTGCTACCTTCGTCCAGCGGTTTCGCGGAGGTTTTAAAAGGGCACTGCCATGTCGACCACTCCTTCCTAACGGGAATATCGTAACGTATTACCTTCTGCTGAACACCTTCAATGGCGAAAGCCATTCTTAGGATATGTGCAGCACTGCAGTATTTACTGACCAGAGTTTTACACAGAGTAGACGACCTTGTTCTTGGCGATCCAACAACAGTGGTGCTTTGGCGTCGTGAGAGGCCATTAACGCGAAAACGCTAAATCTTTTGTGCCCCGTGCGCCGTCGAACGAGCGTACTTATTCGGAGCTTGTTCGCAAAACATGGCGGCTGCCTGTTAAACATGGGTCAGAAAAAAATGTCTGTTGCGTACTAAAGAAAAAATGAAAATTACGAATGAATAAATTTGGTACCGTATCTCTGCAACATCAAAAGGGTCTAGGATGAAAACCCTGCTAACCCGACGACAAAAATCTAAGAATTTTTTCCTGCTTACAATATTACACATAGAAATGTGAGGCGCGTCAGCAGAAAAAATATTACCGAACAGGAAGCCGAAAGTAATAGGCGAAATCCCGAAAAAGAATATAGCAGGATTATGTACTGCGTTTAATATGGCGGTCAACAAGCAAAGAAGGCTTCCATTGTATTCGCGAGAGGGCATACCGCTGCATATCGGCTTTTAGATGACAGTTATGATCTCAACATTAGCGCTTCGTACTTGCACATCAAAAACAAAGCAAGAAAACAAAACCTGGGGTCTGCATTTTTCTTCGCAGGTTTACCTAGCGTCACTAACTAAGCTAAGCTTAAGAGCAGTCACTTCATGCACCACTTCATGCACCCGGAAGTGACTGGGGGCCATTTTGTTTCTGGCTTGAAGTGTTGCCATCTTTCCCAACGAAACCACCGCAGGTTGTGAGGGGCGGAGTTCGAACGGCCGCTCTAGCGTCCGCGCAGCAGAAAGAGGGAGAGAGAGGCGCCCAGAAACAAAATGGCTGCGCTCATATGTAAACAAATATCACGTGGTGCCAACCCACCAATGAAAATCCTGGCTGCAAATAACAATGAGAGAAAAGAGTGCCGATACTGTGAAAGCCTTTATTTAGTCACGCTAGGTTTACCCTTTATGTCGCGCTCCAATTTTTTTACCTAATAAGATCACATCAATTATTTCTGATAAAGCCCCCAAAATATTATCCTATTTTTTGCGAGAGAATTGCGGCTTTGTGGAGATGATCAAACAATTCGTGACGCCTTCCCCAGAAATTAGTCACGCGGAATGTGTGGGCAACTCCACAAATGATTCGGCGGGTGTACGCTCGAACGAACAGCTCTCATGCGCGCGTCCACTTTCCAGGAGATATTTGTCTTCGTTCCACGGCGACGGGTGTAGTTTCCACAACTGCGGCGCCGTACTTTTACCGTGCAGTAACGCTAGCTGCACTTCTGTCGTCTTGGCTCACATCATCCCGCTATTGTTCCTTGCTTCGCCATAAAAAACGCGACCTGAGGGACCTCTCCCGCCGCTTTGCTTGTACGCGAGAAAGGCTATACACTCTGGCTGTCTGTAGTACAACGAATGCGAAACCGGTTAAAACCGCCGAACAAGCCGACAATTCTGTTTGATGCAGTCGTCGACGATGCTATGGCGAGGTTGATAAATTCCCAAAGGCGCGAGAGTGGGCACATGTCTTTGCTCTCACAAGAACTAGAGCATACAATAACTAGAGCGTGTCATGGCTCAGTGCTCAAAACTCTTCCAACTGTTTTTTAAACGTGCCAACGGATACAAATTCCGTTCAACTATCCCGGAAAAATTGGATTGACATAGTGCGTAAATTATAGTGGGCTCTTCAATATTTGAAGGTTAATTCGGCCACCATTTATGTTGGTTGATAATTACGTCTTTTAACGTGAAATTTCTTAAGCAACTAGCTAAGCATTGCGAGACGGTGGCATCTCCATGGTTCCCGAACCAAGAGGTGGTCAAGGCGGTCAAGTTCAACTGCAGAGTGAAATAGGCTGCAAAAGGTAAGAATAACTTACGAAACACTTAGCCGAGAGGTCGTAGAGCGGACGAATAAAGAGGACGTGGGAAGATTGAGGAAAGTTTATTTTCGACACAAGCCTCATTTACGGCCACCATTCAATCCATTATAGTGACGACCGTTACCAAAACCGTCGCCCGCCTCCTTGAAACCCTGTCTGCCCGCCTCAGCAACATCGTGCACACCATTGCTGAACTAACTGCAGTCATAAAGGAACAGGCCGAACGCATCGTAAAATTTGAAAAAAAAAAAAAACAATGACCGTCCCCATAAAGAAGCCAAGGCGGCTGTTTCTCAGGCCTCCCCACCTTCTGACCACCCTGAGCCCCCATCTAACATGTATACCATGAATCCAGCGTCTCACCCATCTCCCTCAGGACAGACTATTTGGCAGCGGAATTGTCGCACGTATAGGAACAAGCAGCCCTTTCTGACCCATCTCAGTCAATTACACTCTCCCGATGTGATTGCAGTACGAAAAACCAAAACGCCTGACATATCACTTCGGAATTGCATCGCATACACATGTTCACATCAGCCTCGCACAGCCCTACTCGTTCACAAATCACACTTTGCACAATCACATACCCTTCCAGTTAGTTGGTAATATACCTTCATTAAACTCAACCCACCTAAGAAAACTCTCACCAGTCTCGGTATTCTTAATATCTACAGTTCCCCCTCAGTACCTTCAACCTTCTATCAATTCCATCCTTCAGAAAGTTAAGACTACGACTAAACATCACCGCCTGGCTTTTTTCGGCGACTTTAATGTCCCTCATATTGTATGGGGTTATCCCACAACCACTAAAAAAGGACCAAAAATGCACGACGCTGCAAGACAAGCTCACCTCCCACTCTGGAAGACCCCTTATACTCCACCCGCATCGGCAAAAGTGGGGCACGAGATTTCACTTTCGACCTCACATACACTCACAACATACCACGAGCCACTTGGACACGCATTGACGATGCTAGGCAGTGATCGTCATATTCTTATACCATTAAAGACGAGGAAGATGGAAGCTGCGTGTAGCGTCGCGCAAGAGCATCTGCGACGACGGCGAAGCTGGGTGGGGCACGCAGCCTGGCTTGGTCTCAGGCATGGCCACCTTGTACATAAACCGCATGTATATAGTTCCTTCATCATCCTTAACCACGAATCGCCTCATCACTTCTGCCACCACGTAACATCTGGAGAGGTGTGCCCGTCCATCGCCGCCCTGGCCCCAACTATGCACCTCATCGCCATAGGCGCAATCATCGAGGGGGCGTGAACCGTGTCGGGCCGACCCAGCCCCGCCGCTACCAGCATCCGACCATGTCCCCCCCCACGTGTCCCGAGCCCGTGACTAGCCGATCAAGAGCCGCTAAGACCCGACGACATGTTACCAGCCGACGACGTCGTGGCCCCAACCCTGTGGTCCGATGTGGTCACAAGCCGTCAGTGGTTTGTCGTTGCTTTGCAGATGTCGCTGCTGCGGTCCAGTGTTCACCAAACCCATCGCTTATATCCGTGGCGGCAAGAGCATCTTCACTGTATATTCTCACCACATCGTACATCTTCATTTAATTCGTCTTGCTACCACGGCCTCGAAAGGGATGGTCGCCTTCGAAGAGGGGGTGATGTTACGCCATCAAAGACGAGGAAGGCGGCATAAACGTATAGCATCGCACGGCGTGTATCGTCGCGCACGAGCATCTGCGACGATGACGAGCTGGGTGGGGCACGCAGCCTGGCAGCACGCAGCACGCAACCGAACGCGCTATCCTAGACCTCGACATTCAAGGAGCCTTTGATTGCATCACATTAGGCTACACTCGAAGGTCAACAATCAACTAACTGCGGCACACGTATATCCAGTTACTTACAAAACTTTCTTACAGATCGCACAGCCAACCTCAACGTCGGCACCATCCGATCCATCTCCTTTCGTGCCCGACCGCGTGGTACACTCCACGGGTCAGTCATTTCCCCACTCCGCTTTAATCTTGCCATGTTGGAACTTCCGCCATTTCTACAGAAAATTCTACGCATACAGCACGCACTTTATGCCGACGACCTCACTATTTTGACAACAGGGGGTTCAATTGGTGAACAACAAGACGGCCTCCAAGAAGCCACTGACACCACCGACAACTACCTTACAGCCCGCGGCCTCAATTGCGCACCAGAAAAATCTGCCTTTCTCGTCCTCCAAAAACGCACGCAAGGCCGTAAACGACAGCCCCTCCCATACCCACAATTAAGCCTACATGGCCCTCTCATACTAACCACCCCTACAATTCGTTTTTTGGGACTTACTATCCCCTCAGACGACGCAGGCATTTTTACTATTCATAACTTACAATGAACGCAATTATCAATCACACACCTCATCAAACGCATTGATATCGTCGACAAGGACTAAAATAAAATGACATCGTGCACCTCATTCAAGCCCTACTAATTATCCGCATCACACACGGAACTCAATATTGGGCTCTCAAAAATAATGAAATCCAAAAACTCGACATAATCTCCCGGGAAGCATATAAATTAGCACTAGGCTACCCCCGACAACTTTCGCTGCCAAATTACCACAGACTGGAATACATAACACCTGGTACGAACTTCGATAGGCTCATCATGTCAAGGGGATCAAACGCTCAAGCTCTCCCACACTGGCTCTCACCTCCTCTGTTACCTCGGCTACCAACTTCCTTCCAGCCTCCACCTCCGCCAACGCATCCCCCTGGATATACGCAATTGCATCTCCCTCGCCCCAATACCCAAGAATATGCACCCCGTTCATAACCAGGGTCGCCGACAAGCACGCATCCGAATGCTTCGTAAGATGCTTCGCGTCAAGCCCCGATACATCCGCTACGTTGGCGCCGCCAAATATAAATGCTAAAACAGCCTTAGCAATTACAAAAGTAGATGGCCGAGGAATTGAACTGACTTCCGCAACAGTGATTGGCAACGACTGCCCCACTGCACAAGAAATCGCAACAGCCCTCGCAACCAGTACATTTAAAGACATATCACCATAGCCACACATTTGGAATCTCCCTGTCGCCATTGCGCAGCCGGTCACATTTCTCCCTTAGCCCTTCGCATCCTACAGTCCATCCCTAACCCCCTCACATCTACCTTCTTTGGACCCCGGGGCTTGAGCCTCTGTAAGGCAACCAGACGGCTCATGCTGCCGCACACGCGCATATCTGCCGGGCGTTCCCCTCAACACTCCAGCTTCACCATCGGAAGAGTACCATTCAGTGCCTCAAAAATACAAACATATCCTCGAACACTACCGCATCGGACGCCGCATCTTACCCCCGCCCCACGACAAGTTCACTAAGGAAGAAGCCACCACCTAGCACCTCCTTCAAACGAACACATTCCCGCACGGCGCCATCCTCCACGCCATCCACCCCACCTCCTACTCCGCCACCTGCAAGTACTGTCCCCAACCCTGCACACTCTACCATATGATGTGGGAGTGTTCCCACACACCATCCGTTTCTCATCCCCTCGCTCAACCGTGAGCAGTGGGAAGGCATGCCAGCCAGCCCGGACCGCGACGATCACCTTCTGCTGGTTGACCCCTCATTGCAGTGACTCCAAAACTAATATAAAAATTCAGAGCCCTTCCACCCCGTGAAGAGGGACGGCCAGCAAAGCTGCGGTGCCGAGCCTAACTGCGAGGTTTGACTGGGTCTTAGTCCAAGGAGTGCACGAAGCAAAACATGTTTGTTTGTAATTTGCGATTGAGCATTGTTCTTGGTTTTTAACTGAAAGTCCAGCCCTATCCAGTCACTGCTCCGCGCGCATGCTCAGCACGGCTCTTTACGAGCCACGTGAAACGGCTATCAAGCGGCTCCGACGTAGCGTCAGACTTAGCTACTGCGCCATTTAGGCGCACACCTGGGCACGCGCCGGCGCCAGTGAGTCTGCCGCGGGTGTGACGCAACACAATCCAACACAATCCCCTTTAATCCAATCCAAATCAAATGTGATCCAATCCAAGCCAAGCCAAGCCAAATTAATCAAATCGAATTTAATCCAATGCCTCTCGCGCTTGCGCAGAACGGCCCTTCACGGCACACGCGTAACTGCTCAACCTCGGCCAGTGTAGCTTACGCTACAGAACATACAGGAATCGTGGGTAGAAATTTATTATAGCGCGGGTATGGTAATCACAGCGCATGCTCTATGAAGGCCCTAGGAACTGTTTAATTTTGTATGATTTTTTCCATGTCCCGGGGGTGTGGCGCGCAGTTTTACGATTCCGGGGATTTGAGTGGGCTCCGCTACGTGGTGCTACGCTAGCTAGCGATTCCTGTCTACATCGCTCTGGGACCGGAGACGATCTGCTGGATCCTAGCCATTTACAGCTTTGCTGTAAAAATAAAGTTTATTCCTCCTACTCTCGTCTACATAAATGCCGCGCTAGGCGACGCCCGTCAAATCACAGAAACCAGTGATGCCCGACGCTAGGTTTGTGGCGTTTAAGACATTTCATTTCGCAGCCAAGCTGGCCGCCAGCCGCAAGACTCAATACGCGAGGCGGACGACCAAGCCTGATCCGTACTTTGACGACAGGCGGGAGGTTGAAACAATGGGGGAGTGGGGAATCGGTCAACCCAAAAGTTCATCAGGACAACAGCTAAATAATTCAAACTCAGACGTTAAATTTTCTTTGGCTGTGCTCTTCTGCATACCAATATGGGAAAAAGCAAACCATGCGAAGTTAAACCTGAAACGAAAGGCTGCAGCATGCAGTGGCGCACAGCATAAGAGCGCTTCACGTATCAGCACAATTACATAGTAATTTACGGGATTAGTCTTTGTGCTTAAGCAGACTCACTCTTTCAAAAATAGCGTTTGCAACATAAAGGTGAGACCTTTATTAAGCATAGAATAAAAAGTATTTATGCTTTATGTCTGTGGTATTACCTAGATGCGGATATTTTTCTATAAAAAAATTTCTGCCCAAAAGCTATCTCAATGTATTGGCGGTTATAAAGCGGTACAATATTAAATTTCCACATTTTGTAGGTGTTAACATTATCCCAGGCTTCCACGAACCCACTTCAAAATGCCGCTAAGGCGGCGCTTTTGCAG
Organism: Haemaphysalis longicornis; assembly: GCA_013339765.2. Lineage (NCBI taxonomy): Eukaryota > Metazoa > Arthropoda > Arachnida > Ixodida > Ixodidae > Haemaphysalis > Haemaphysalis longicornis. Next base: position 22,346,996 of record CM023450.1, on the reverse strand, counting down.
AAAACCTTTATGCAATGTCGTATTGGCATGACAAAAATAGATCCAAAGTGAACAGAAAACACAAAATTCTCACGATAGTGTTCCTACTGCAGAAGAGCGCCGTCCAGATGCAACTTTCGCGCACGCAGTAAACGGTTTCTTCCTTAACTCTTAACAAGAAATGAATCCTTAAGAAAGGTTTTTCTTTGCCACCAAGATCGGTCCCGTGTTTCCCGCGACGAACTCAAGATCTTGCAGGGCATGATTGAAGAAACGTTGCATTCCGCCTGCCACCTCTGACAACCCTGACCCGCTAAGAAAGGGTCTGTTTTTTTCTCAGAAAGCACAGGTTCTCCTCAGTTAGGACAAAAAAGATTGCACCACAACGCACGACACTACCGCAAAGTGAGATGTAATTTGAACCCTTTTCCGTGGATACCACCACGTTGTGGAAGTTGCGAAAGCAACATATATAGCGTCCCCAGCCGCAATCGTCAGCCGGGAACTCTGTTTTCTCCCTCAGAGACTGCTTACGGCCGCCAAACACCAGTTAATAGATTTTCTATAACTGATGGCAGCTCGTATAATTTATATAATTCTCGTGGAGGATCACAGAACGTGTGTAGCGGGTTTCAGTGAAGTTGTGGGCGCGCATCGCCGACGCCGGCAATACGTTCGACAGTGCCGGTAAATCTGGAAACTCGCTTTCTGTGATGGTTTGCCAATTATGATGGCGACACATTTGCAGGAAGCTTATCAAAGGCGCTTGACAATCCCTCTGAACACGATTGAAAATTGTTTAATAACATGCATACTGTACGAACTTCATTGAAACGCGGGAGGAAGACATTCTGCTAACGGCATACATGGTGTGTGCAAAGTCGCGTGCAAAGGCAACAGAAACATTGGCTATCTGAGCTTTGTTGTCCTGCTGAGATACAAGCACAGACGCAGTTGCGTCCGATTAAAACAAAATCAATGCACGTGATGTTGCGCGTGGTGAAACAATCGGGGCCACAGCAGAAATTAAATCACTGGACTTACATTGGTGTTTGCGGGTCAACCAATGTTTCCGATAGCAACACATAGCTCGTACACCGCACCCTTTCTCCTGTTATGATTGTACTGCCAGCATCAAATAAAATTATAAGCCTCTCTTCTAGAATTCAGCATTCCATTCATTTCCACGTAACTTTGCCTATGACACCTGAGACTCATGGCACGAGTCTAAAAGGAACCGCGCGGCGATGCTATCAAATACAACTTCATTCACGCACAGCATCACATCAAAGCACCGGTGTACAAGCAAGAGCAACTTAAAAGCTACCTCAGAAAAAAGAACGAAGTAATGGACAAACTTGGTGAAAATCTCACCCTCAGTGTCTCCCCTCCACTTATACGACAGCAACAGTTGTCCACATCGATAAAACGGGAGAGTGAACAGAGCAGTGGATAAAATAGAAAATGTAGTGCCAGGAAAGTGGTACCGTACGTGAGAAAACTAGAAATGTGGGGACCAGAAAGGAACGAGAATAGAGCCAGCCACGGAAGTGCGAGCATTCTGGCGAGAATTCTCCAGAAACAAATAGCTCCAATCTATACCGTGAGCTGGGGGATCATGGATGCATGTCCTGTGGTTTCCTCGCCCGAAATTTGTCATATGCCGCGATGTAAAACAAGCAACCAAGGGACCCATACAAACACCGCGCTTTATGCTGTTTTTTTTCTTTCTATTCCTCCCTGTTCACACGCTCTTACTGGCAGCCATTTTTTTTTTTTGCTTCCTGCGTCTTTTTTTCAGCACTTATTTTCATACCCCGAAGAGTGTGAACAGTAAGCTAGAATCCCACGCACGATTTTGTTTCCTTTCGTGTCTGTTACATATATCTCTTGGCTGTTTTTCCCACGATATAATGTGGACAGTAGACGTCAAACAAAACAGGCGGTGAGAATTCCAGTGAGACAATTTTAAATCGTCGCTCGCCGACGACGGTAGTGCAGACGGGGGTATTCGGCCGATGCTGAAGGCACCGGACCGTAAGGAGGCAAACGGCAATTGCCGCCGAAGCTCACGACCGATCAGCAATGCGCTGCCCTTGCAGGGTGCTTCTTTCTTCTTCTGAGTGCCGTTCTTATTGGCTTCGTCGTGCTAAGCTGCTTTGGGTCAAATACACCGCCGCATTTCTTTAGTGCAACTGTTAAGCACCGGCTTATGTTGTTTGGCGGCGTCCCTTGCCGTCGGCCTGGTTGTGACCGAGAGAACGAGGAGATTACCGAAAATAAAGCGAGCTAGAAAGTGAATAACGAATGTATGGCAATATTCTGAAAGGGAGGGTGCTGTGCTGGAACCGCGAGAGACATGCTCTTCGGTGGAAACGCGCTACGTCATAACGCCAGAGAAGCCCGCGCCGTCGTGCGTTCGCTCATGACGCCATCATTTCCTTGAGACGTAGCCGCTATGCAACATAGCCAAGAAGACAGCAGCTCAAGCCGCGCTCGAAGTTCCCATTAGGGAGTATATTGTAATCGTTAGCGAATTATTTTTTCTGGATGATCTTGTTTCGATAACATTCTGCTCGTAATTTATCGTATGTTTTTTTTTGTGCTTCGTGTGTTTTTCTCGCAATTCGTCTGTTTTATCTCTACCGTACCCCCCTTTTTTGTGCTTTGCGCGCGTGTCGACAAGTGCACTGTCATATTCTTATTTCCCCTGTCCGTAGCAGGGATTTCAATTATCGATTTTTCTCTTTCTCGCGTCTCGCTAACGTGTTTTTAAGAAGCTGCCCATGAGGGTCGACAAACGAACGGTACAATGTTCTGATAAAACGCAGTTGGACTCCTGCTTGATTTTTTTTTTCATAATCCTACTTACCTAGCGGATTCAGGCCATGGGGGGCGGTTCTTTGACGTTCTATTAATGGAAGAAAAAAGTAAGAAGAAATTTGTTGCCTTCTTTTTTCGGAGTACGGAGTTACAAAATCATAATAGATTTCTACGTAAAAACCAACATGGTATTGTTGGCGATGGCGGGAATCATTTCTCAGAAATGAGCAATAAAGTTGCGAACACATGTCACATTATTATATTTAAGCATATGAGGAGTATTAAGAATACTAAAGAATAATTCAATTCTCACTGCGTAAGAAATCACCACAAAATTCTGTGATCTGAAACTTAAATAATTTTTGCGATCACACAGCGACAAAGCTTTGCCGCCATTGCACTGTGCGCTTGCAAAAGTTCATGTTTCTTGCCTTGCCGATTAATCTGCGTAGCTGAACGAGCAGAAATAAACTAGGCTTTAATTACACAAAAAGGTGGGGAACAGAAAATATATGCGGAAGGTCTTGAAAGCTAAAAGGAGCATGCAAAATAGCCAGGCGTTTCAAAGACCGAGACAAGGTCACCAAAGAGACGAGATATCGAGTGCGACACCAAGGAACAGTGGTAATTTAAAATTTATAAAGATATGCGAAAACGTGGACAGTAGAGTGAAATTCGAAAAACAAGAAAAATGCTTTAAAACTGCCTTGTTCAATTTACGAGTGAAAAAAAATAAAGGCCTGTCTTTATCATTGCACTGCCGCTGCCTCTTGTGCCTTAAATTTTATATCAAGGGCCTGCTAAAGGTCGTTTCTCAGGCAAAGAGCGGAAAAATGCACCGCGAGTCCTTGCGAGATATCCGCGAGGTCAGTTAGAACGGACGGGCGGTACTTTACGAATGAACGCCTTAGATTTGGCAGGACAAATGCGCGCTCGGGGATTGTTAAACAGGGCGAAGAAGAGCGGGAATTGTCTTCGAGCGGAGCTAATGACAGTCGTTTAAATAATGGTCGCTCCGAAGTTCAGTTCAGCGCTCGCAAGGACCTTGCATTTGCCCAGCCTCTGTAAGCTGTCAGTAAAGTAAGTATTGTTGCTTGAAAGTTAATAATTTGCTCTTGTTGAGTGATGGCGTTCCCAAATGGGGGCGTTGAATCCTGCTTTCCGTCAAAAGTAATGTACCTTATATAATGCTAAAATACCCAAAACAGAAAGAAAAGTGATTACCGTACTGAATGTCGTTCAATATAAGCTGGTTAAGCGGGACCGACGCATTAAAAATAATCCCTTTTCACATTTGTTGAACCCTGCAGAAGACAAAAATAACACCCTCAGTACGAAGGCCTTCTGCTGGCGGGCGCTAGAACTTTGGCTGTGTCCCGGCAACGGTGGACATGGCAAAATTAAAGGCGCATGTATGTCGTAATTTCCGTTTACATTAAAATCCCCAGTCCTCCAAACGAATCCAGAGCCTTCTACTTCGACGCACCTCATAGCCCGGGTGCAGCTTCCGCGGGTAAAATCATCAAAATTATAGAAAAGGAGAATAACACCCGTTAGAAGGACAATGAAGTGAATATTTCCAAGCTGTATTTCTCTCTGCGTTATACAATTCTGGCCATGCAATTTATTATTTGACGATTCAGCACAAGCGTAGACACTTGATTATTTACTTGGCGGCACGTCAGAAAACTTCACGTGGCAGGCGCGGCCACAGCGCCATTCATATTAACAATTGATTTATTTATTGATTGTAGGGTTTAACGCGCCGACGCAACGCAGGCGATGAGGCGCGCCGTAGTGGAGGGCTCCGGATTAATGTCGGCCACCTGGGGATCTTTAACGCGCGCCGAAATCTCGTACGAACGGGCGTTTTTGCTTTTCGCCCCCTTCAGAATAGCGGCCGCCGCGGCCGGGAATCGAACCCGCGACCTCGTGCTCAGCAGCGCAATGCCTTAGCCACTGAGCCACCGAGGCGGGTATTTATGTTAACAACTTCAGACTGGTGTGCAACGTACTCTTATGCTACTCAAACATACAAATTTTGACTTCCACTCATTATGTGGTAAATATCCGCTTTCTGTTTGTTCGCTTTCAGGTCGTAGACTTTATCTATGATAGGAATCCTCTAAATGCACCCCTACAGACTTGCTAGTGCGTATCAACACCTGACGTTGGAATGAGCGTTGGAATGTGCAAAGTGAGAAGGCACTTTGTAAACACTTTCGCTACAAAAAAAATGTGTTTAAATTGGCATCGAAAATTAAAAATGGGTTCTCGCAAGGATATACTGTGATCTTGTAAGGTAATTAAATGAAGTTTACACCTCCCTTCGCTGCCTCTTTAAGTGAGAACACAGCATCCTAACTCCCAACAGACGAAACGGATGGTAAAGCTGAGAGAAAAGCTTTTTCAGGCAACCTTTAGCTCTTTTAACCAGCGGTTCCTCTAAAAATGGTAAATTTTTATGTCGTAAGGTAAATAGGCGAAGTTTACAACGTCATACAGCTTTGTCCCGCCAACTTCCTCTCCCCCTTGCCCCCCTCCCTCGAGCAGTGGGAGAGCTTATTGCGCAGCAGTCGGCTTGAAGACCAGAAGTCGCTGATTTCTCGGGCCAGGAGGGCTGCGAGGGCCTACCTGACTAGGGTGGGCCACCAAAGCTCATTCTCTTTCCTCTCTCCTTTCCCATCCCTTCTATTTCAAAAGCATTTTCATTATTATTATTATTATTAATATTATTATTATTATTATCACCATCATCATCATCACACTAATTATCTTTACCATTATCGTTATCACAATCACTATCATCATCATCGTCATCATCATCAACAACAACTTCATTCAGTGCCCCTTTAAACGGGAACGTAGTTTCCTTACAGTCCTAGATGACACGGGAAATAAAGCTCAGAGCGCAGCTTTTTGCGCGTTTTCAACTTTTGCTAGGGGCGGTCCCTTTAAGCACGGCAGTTGGCTCGTTCTATTTTTGTCTATTCGAAGCTGCAGAGACACTGCTAGTCTGTTTAGCCTTGCTAATTTTTCAGGCTTATATTAAACCGCTCGCTACAGCCGTTTCGATTATAACGGATGGTTGACGTTGCCAATGATATTTCCAGGTTGCCCACTCAGTAAACTTGTCTCCCACGAAAGTACTGTCTCCTAGGCTTAGCCATAGCAGAGCCGCCTTTCAAGCGAAAAAGTTTCGGAAGTTCACACTGGTGCAATTTGGGGAAAAAATGACTACAAGGCATGGTGGCTTGGGGCAATGAATAATTCCCAGATACTGCGAACTTGCAGCGTTTTTGCGCGATAAAAAGTACCTGCAATGAGTCTAAACAAAAGAATTTAAAAGAAAATTCTGAGGGTGTTGTAAGCTGCTGGTTACTAAAAATAATTAGGCCATTGCAGACTTAACGATGCCCTGACGATATTTTCATTACAACTGATTCACACGTTTTAGCAGAATCTTAATAATGGCGTTTTTCCCAATGCATTTTGTTGTTCAACCTTATGACGGCGTCGCATGAACCGATCATGTGCGCAACCACACATGGCTGACCCGTTGCTTTAGGAACAGCTGTACTCATTACAACGGAATAAGCCAGAGCACCTGCCTGGAGGGAAAAAAATCCCGCCATCTCCACGAAGTGAATGATGCTGAGAGGGGCGAAGCTCAAATGCTTATCGGTAAAACCGTGAAACATTCGCCCACACATCATATAAAGACTCGACACGTCAAGCTTTCCACCGCTCCGTTGACAAGCCCGTCGAGGACGTCGATGTTTGTGGTGATTATGTAGGGCTTGTTTGGGAAGATGAGAATCTCCATGGGTAAGTTGGCGAATTCGGTGTGTGACATTTTAGCCACCTTGGCCGTCGCCTTCTGCAGAGGGTCTTGTGTCGCGTACCCCCGGTACGTGTCTTCAGTTCGCAGGCGACGAACGACAACCTCTTCTTCTTCCTCTCCTCCTTGTTGGGTAGCAACGAACGCGTTGAACGTTTTGACCTCTTCGGCCAATCTTGGTTACCCAATCCCTTGGGGGATCCTGCCACAATCATCATCAATGTGCCGTGTACAATGTGCCGTGTACGGCCCGAGCAAGAGGTGCTTCGCCCCTAAAACGGCACGCCCGGTGATTTGCCGGTGCACTCCTACTCTGTGCCTCTAGTGAACTGACAGCGAACAGTTACTGCGGCTCTATAAAGACGGAAGCAGGGGGTGGTCTTTTAAATTATGCTGTGTTTTGAGGCATACGAGCCATGACCTTCGTCGCGCCCGTAAAGCTGATTTAAACCTATGTTGACAATTTTCAGTCCTTTGAAAGTTACTAGGGAGAAAAAGTGCGAGAAGGTACAAACAAGAGTTCCATTCGTCATTGTTAAAATCTCCAAAGTTAAAAAAGGGCATCCGCCTAAAATTTAGCAATACAACCAAAAAAGAAAGCCTTGTTGCTTCCACCCTCGATATTTTTGTCAAACCTATCGTATTGCATTGCAAGATTTCGTTCAAAACGCAGTATTTAAAAGTGTCTCAGCCCGTTTACGTCTACGACAATAGGTAGGTGAATGCTCCCGCGTGTATATCCTTCTCGTCACAACACGAACATGAATATAAAAGTACTGTGGAAATAAAAAAATTGCAATTATTTCACTCCCAAACTTTCGTTCTCATAAACAGAAATTTGTGAAGTTTTTGTATTTTTGTGAATGTATAACCTCGCACAGGAAAATTATTTCGCTAAGCTGTACAGGCCATTCTTCTTGCATATTAGCACGGTCTTAGCTCCTGGATCCAAAATGCTTTAAGGGACACTGAAGTGATTCGTAAACATTGCGGGATTACTAGCGCAAATTGTAGTCCGGAGTCCATAGGCCATGTTTCGACCACTCTGAGCGCGTTTACGCGAATTTATGTAGTAGAAAAAGCAATGCGGAAATGCTGTCCTCCTTTCTGCACCCCCGCCCATTTTTTGTGGCCTTTTCGTGTGACGTCACGAGGAGACGAGCTGGCAATTGGCTGCGCTACTGCACGGTTGGCCGACCTTCCGATCGAGTCAGTCGGCACAGCGTTTAGACCGCCGGCCGCCTACGGGTCGTCGCAATTGGCTCGCTCAATTGAAACTAAACCACCACACGTTTGTGAATGAAAGAATGTGCCTTTCATTAGTTTGTTAGTTTGTAAATTGTATCTAGCTCCAAGTCGAGTCAAGGTCACCTCACACAAGCGCTGCACAAGGGCACATGCGACGCTTCGCTGACTTTACGCTAGTAGGAAAATCTAAGGCCTCTTGAAGGCGGGAGAAGAGTCAACGAGATCAATATTGGTACTAAGAAAATAAAATCAACTGAAACTTTTACTGTACAGCGCAAAACTAGGGAGCAGGAGGCACTTTTTTGCGCTGGGTGAACAAGCACAGCGGTCAGCAGCACGACCGCACATCTGCGAACGCTTTTCCGTCCAAGAAATGCAATTGCTAGACGTGAGATATTGTGGAAGTTTGGGGGACACTTACTGCACGGGCGCTATACGACAAATAGTCACCTAGAGTACCTCAAATAATAAGGCTAAATAAAACTGTAAACTTGTTATACATTATATAGCTTACATATCCAGCCTCGGTAGAGCTGGCGTGTGGTGGAGTGGTCTAAGGCGCTAGTGGCAAGTCGCAAGTTCGAATCATGGAGGGTGCATCGTTTTTTTTTTTTTTGCCAGTTGATTTTTTCGTTTTCGGCCGATGTTTTCTAAACTGAGTTCATCATTTTTGGGCCGTAACGTTCACTGTTCCACGAGCAAGTTTTCAAAATGCGCGCAGACTGCCACTGACGCTCTAGCGAGTTCTCGTTAGCGTGCTGCTGCTTGCGGGCAGTGGGCACAGGCCTGAATCAGCATACCCTTGGCCTGGTGCGAACACGCTTTTTACGATACAGGCATGAGTGAGGCAAGCTCCGAATATGAGGGAAAAGCGCATGGCATTTGAGCGTCAGCGGTGACGCGGAGGGCGTCATCCACTGCGTAGGCCTCGGCTAGTGATTTCTACGATTCCAAGGCGTCCTGGGAGGCTTATTTTAGGCATATTGTCTCAAGCCGACGATATGGGAGAAGGGCGGTACGGCGATTACTGAGATATCGAGAAGGCCCATCCAATGGCGCCGTCGGATGTCAAACATGTCGTTTTACAGAACCGAAACCGAAACGTGTTTGAATGCTAACGAGCTCGGACATCGTCCAATCACGGTGCCATCTCCTCGCGACGTCACAGCTTTAGTTTGTGCGGCCGCCACAGACCGCGCATGGTAGTTTTTTCTTTTTTCCCGCTTTATAAAATAATTAACGACTTATCAACCGGATAAACGATGAAAAGTGTGGTACTTTGAGCCAGTCTACGCAGTGCAAGCAAAAACGGGAGCTTGACAAATTCACTTCAGTGTCCCTTCAACAATAAATATTCCACAAAACGCTCAAAAGCTTTTGAGCCTATATCTCATATTTAAAATGATTCCAAGCAATTTATCACGGGTCCCCGAATTCAGGAAAATAATTTCTTCTGCATTTTTTTCTGCGCATTAGCGGTGGTAGTTTTCAATCTAAATTAAAATAGGGGAGAATTCGCGCGTTTTCTACTACACCCTCGAGGACAGTCTTACTGTCAAGAGTCTTGTTTTTTCTACACAAATGTGATGTGCTAAAATAAAAGAACAAATCAGAATGCTTCCCCGATGAATGTCACCAAACGCGAAACACACGTTGTTATACGGGAATTGCTGCTCGGTGTTACCTCAAAGCATCACAGGATATAAAACTCTTGGTCTTTAGAGGAGAGGAATAAACTTTCAGAGCGTCTATACTGTTTAGTGTAAGTCATGCGACCCGTGCTAATAGTAGGAATAGTGAGAGTATGCTTCAGTGGTCCTACAATATACACGCGTGCTTCCACACCATAATACCCTTTGGGCCGTGATTCACCTTTTACAGGCATGACGGTGACTGATGGTTCTACGTCAGAGGCTAAATAGCCTCACAGCTAGCCAGATACCGTAATGCAGAAGAAGTGGCAAATGAATGCTTCACATAACGAAATAGAAGAGGCGCTTCCAAAGGTTTGCTATGTGATGCGAGGGATATAATTAATCAATCCCAAAAAGGCTCCGGCCGTTTGTCACTGTAGTCTCCTTTGACGACACAACTCTGTCTGTAATGATTAGAATGATTTATTTTGGTGAGATCCAGCTTGGGCCGGGGTGTCCTTGGGCAGAGCGAATAAGGACGCATGGTCAAGCAGAATTTAGGTCAGCAGGGGAACGAACATACCTGCTCAAACAGCCAATCTTTGTGCCCCTCTCACTAGCGACCGCGGGTGAGGCCACGTAGCCCGCGCCACGACTCGGTGTTTGCGTTGCACTACGGTTCATTCGCTCTTTCTGGGGCTTCGGAGTATTTTGCGGCACCAGTTTACTCGAACTCGTCCAATCGTCGACACCCCCATTGCTTAGGCACTAAAAATGTGCGGAAGAAAATTGGCTCCAAACACGTTCTGTTGTTAGCAAAGGCGTGCGTTGTGTATAAAACAAACTGCCAGCATGTGGCTAATTCCCGAGACGACACCTGTTAAGGAGGAAATAATGCGTTATAGAAAGCGTTTAAGTGTGTGTGCGTGTGCGTGTGCTTGTGTGTGTGTGTGTCTCTGTGGTGCGTGTGTGTGTGTGTGCGTGTGCGTGTGCGTTGTGTGTGTGCATGTGCGTGCGTGTACTTGTGGGCGTGCGCGTGTGCGTCTGCTTCTGAGTCTGCTTCTGCGTTTGCGTGTGCATGTGCACGTGTGGTGTGCGTGCGTGCGTGTGTGTGTGCGTGTGTGTGCGTGTGCGTGTGTGGTGCGTGTGCGTGTGTGCGTGTGTGCGTGTGTGCGTGTCTGTGTGTGTGTGGGGTGCGTGTGGGTGACGTGTGTGTGTGTATGTGTTGTGTTGTGCGTGTGTATGTGTGTGTGTTTGCGTGCGGTGCGCGCGCGTGTCTGCGTGCGTGTGTGCGCGCGTGTCTGCGTGTGCGCGCGTGTGTGTGTGGCGGCGTGCGTGCGTGCGTGCGCGTGTGTGTGCGTGGCGTGTGCGTGTGCGTGTGCGTGTGCGTGTGCGTGTGTGTGTGTGTGTGTGTGCGTGCGTGCGTGCGTGCGTGCGTGTGCGCGCGCGCGTGTGGGCGCGTGTGTGTGTGCGTGCGTGGCGTGCGTGCGTGCGTGCGTGTGTGCGCGTGTGTGTGTGCGCGCGCGCGCGCCAGCCTTCAGTTTACCTGAACAAGCCACGCCTTACGCAAAAGAAAGTATCTTGGGGAAACAAAGGAATTTGCAATCAAGCCGTGCGAACGCAAAGGCGTTCATCTTTCCGTACTTTATTTAAGCTTTGGTGTATATTTGGGTTGGCATCACCTGCTATAGTAGCGACACCTGCGACAATTCGATCTGTGCAAGTAGCTTCCGCGAGCTTAGATTCCGCGCAGGGAAGGAGAAATAATCAGGCGGAACAGAGAACGATCGGGGGTAGCCGGGATGCTGATACAGTCTGTAGCGAAGCTCGTCCCCGGTTGTGCAGGATGATCCGGCATACGTAAGAGCGAAAAAGTTAACGAAATTATTCGACAGCAGTTGTCCCGAGATACTAATTCCCAGGAACGGCAGCACGGCACCGTAGCTTTGGAACGTCAGTCAGACGCCTGCACTCAAAGTCACGGGCAGGCCGTGTGGTATTAGCATCGGCAGAGCTGCGCCTTCGGTGTTATTCTTTTCCCGCTTTCGAGTGTCCTACATAGAGAAAGGCGATTGAAAGCTGCAGTAATCTTTATCGGCGAAGCCTCCCTCTGCGTATAAGTGACGCCATACGCGATCGAACAGGGATGGCGATCGAAGGGTCCTATGGCGTCATCAGTGACAATAACCTACGAGTTTTGACGCCGCCTTTCGGGCGCCTGTGAGGCGGTCGATAATATTGGCACTTCAAACTCCTAGGTTGACGGCTATTTCCCCGCGTGTACGATTTTGTGCGTTGGAATGTTTCTCCAACTTCGTCGAAATTGTGCAGTAAGAATACGAAAGATGTCGCGCATTTGTATTAAAAAACGCGCTTTAAACAAACAATGGACATCACGGACCGGTAGGCCGAGCTGCGAGAGGGAAGGTTTTGTGGAACAAAAAACATTTGGAGAACAGCTTCTGTGTATTGTGCATGAGCGCCGGGTACCCTACTTTAGCAATTGATTCTGACCGCTAGACAACAGGGCCCATCTTAATGCGCCTGGGGCCATCATAAGGCCGGCTGCGTCCTATGCTAACACATTTGTTACCTATGGTAACATTGCCTGCCGCCGCCTGCCTCCTTGTAACCGACAGAACGAAGAGGACACCGAAGATAGAGCTAGGAGGAAAGCGGAGGCGGCAGAATGACGAAATTGTGAGAAGGAGGGCGGTATCCCAAGGCACGGCCGGGCTGGAGGAGGGGCGGGCTACGGCCCGAGTAGAGCACGGCGTCATGCTATTAGTTTCTGTGACGAAGGAAGGGCTGCTCCAGCAGACGCTCAGCGCTGTCGATGCCAGAATCCAGATGTGCGCGTCACCATAGCAGCAGCTCTACCCCATCGCGCTGCGCTCAAATTTCGCATTAAGGAATATCGTAACCGTCAGATAAATTGCTACTGCTCCTCTCGTCAACCTCGTTTTGCTGGTAATTAAAGAAGGCGAAATTAAATGGCCGCTGTTGTGTTCAGGTGATCAATGCACCCTTTTGATCATCGCACAAGCTCCCCTCCACTCATAACCGAAAGGTCGCGAAAGTTAAAAGAAGACGCATAGCTTTGTTTCTTCTTGCCGTTGCATTGTTCCCTTTTATGTGCTCTTCACTGGCGGGGTAATAAGGATACGCACACATTGGTACGAGAAAAAGTTCATGCATCTGATGCTTGAGATATTGGAAGGAGAACACTCCCGCTTGCATATTTGAACGATAGGTTATTTTGCTTGTTTAAAGTAAACCTTCAATAATGGCAAATGTCTTTCGCTGGTTTTCCATGTCCCATCGAGACAAATTGGTGTATCACGTTTAAAAAAGTCAATACTTTTATGCCTGGCCAGCGACACACGATACTGGCTAATAATTTTACTGTCTACATTGCCGCATACCTGCAATACACACCTTCTTTGCAGAAACAATCCACTGATTTCGCTGTCCTCAAAAATATTTGGTTCGTGGTGTTGTAAAATTCAAAAGTGCGTAATTAAAAATCATTGTTTCAGTTTTGTTAACATTCCTATACGTTATTCTGCAATGTTTCAGTTTTTACCCCAATGGTATCGTTAAGAAAGGGAAAAAGGAATAGTTGAATGAGAAAAAATGAGAAAACGTATTTTTGGGTAGGTAACAAGCATAAATAGACAGATAACTGTAAGTTTTCTTTTGCAGACGCCGAAAGCACTTACGCGTGTACGTTATTCAAAGGGTTCGTTTTAGTAACGCCTAAGGTAGGTGTATTATGGCTGCCAACACGTGCCGTTGTCGCGGTCGTCGAAGCGAGCATCATTATATCTTCGTAAATGGCCGCACATGAAACTACACCAAAAAGCATAAACCCCAATAGAATAAACCCCACCCAATTTCGTTACGGAAACAGCGTCGCAGAAAAGTGGAAGTCAGTGGCGTTGTGTAGTAAAATGTTGATTGGTCGACATGATCATGATGATTGCGAGTGATGTCTTGTCTTATGAACGCCCTAAGTCCTGGTTTCCGAAGTCGTGGCAACCTGTTCGGGGAGGGAGGAGTATAGACCTGCTTTTGGGCTACCGCGTGTGCCACCACGATACTTCACCATGAAGTCTCGTTTTTTCTGGAGGAACGAAACTTTTCTGTCACTCGCAGGGTCCGCCTAATGGCGCTGCAATCCTGACGCCATCTTTCGTCTGTGCAGAAAGTGCAACCACCGCGGAGCTTCCTCTAAACCACTGGGAGAAAGCACGTGGGCAATGTATGCGGTGCCATCCCATTAGTGCACGTCTCCCTTCTGATTCGCCGTTTGTTACGGGTGCGAAGCTCAGAAACGAAGCTTAAGCACCATGAGCGTCTTCACTGAGAACTTGTCTGTGTGTGACCGCGTACAATGTAAATGTCCCGAAAATCCAAGAAATGATAATTACCTTCTTATAAGTTGTAGATGGCAAAGCCCTAATGTCCATAATAAAGGACCTCGGAGCGCTCCTTAGATTTTACCGCAGTAAGTCAAGTTTTATCTTTTCACTGCAGGCTATGTTTCAATAGAGAACTGCCTTAGTAAATAGTTATTTTGCGTGTCCGCAGTTAAAAATACCAAGAAAATGCCGAGCCCACGTGAGCGCCAGCACGTAAGCGCGTATCTCGTGGCTACCGCCCGTCTCAAAAGCCGGTTTAAGGTGAAGTTGCTTTACAGGCACACGGGGGTGCCTGTGCAGGTGTGCATAATCGCGCACAGGTGTGCACTCGTTTCTACAGGCACGTGGCACACGTGCACCTGCAGAAGGTGTGCAGAATCGTGCACCCGTGTGCATAATCACGCACACATGTGCAGGCACACGTGTGTATAATAGCGCGAAGGCAGCCTAAGAAATATCTGTGCCTGTAACTGAAAACAGGACCAGTTTCAGAATTACAGCAAGTTTTCACAAACTTTATTCTTTTGATTGTATTTATCTAGCACACTATGGCAATCTCATATCGTGTTTGTGTGCAGCAGTGGGTCTCTATTCACCTCTATTCATCTCTATTCACCCTTGAGCTCATGCAATAATTAATGGTTCCCCACATCCTTCGCTGACAGGCTGAAGGTGAAGTACACATTACAGGCACTACTGCGAACAATCACTGGAAAGTGCCTAACTCCTTTGCACGAAAATTTAAAGAAAACCACGGGACGTAGAATTGCTGTCGCTTTACACAAAATCCTTGAAAGTTAGTGTTTATCAAACATATGATAGTGTTCTCGTGGTGGGTTTCCTAAGACCGCGAGTTGTAATAGTAGTAGTAGTAGCAGTAGTAGTAGCAGTAGTAGTAGTAGTAGTAGTAACTTTATTTTTCCCAAAAGTTGTGGTGATTACACCTCTTATTTGTTCACTTAGTCATCAGACAGCGGGCTCCCGATGTTTTGGGAGCTCGGTGTCTTCAGCCAACTGGCGAGAGCTTCTTGCACGAGGGGAGCTGGGCTAGAGATGGCAGCCTTCCACTGTAATAAGGATGATGTGTTATGAAGGATGGGATAATTTATTCTACTCAGCTACCCACCCGCATGCATTGGACACTTGCGGGGCGATATGCATAGACGTGCCTGTAAAGGGTACTTCCCCTTTCTCTGGCGTGCTAAAGGTGTTGCGAGCTTTTGCTTTCACGCTGTTTCCAGCGGTTCGCAACACCTTTAGCACGCCAGAGAAAGGGGAAGTACCCTTTACAGGCACATCTATGCATATTCCCCCGCAAATGCCCAATGCACATGTATCATGAAAGGAAGAGCCCAGCAGCTCTAAAATAATAATGCCTAGCATTCTTTGCCGATTACCCCAAAGCCAGGAGCGTGTAACACCCTGCATTTCTACAAAAATGCAGATTTTGGGAAAATTTTCCATGTAATCGTGAGAATAACGTAAATGAAGATGGTTCGTGCAACGATCTTTTGAAAAAACCTACAAAATAAGTAAAATAAAAAAATTAGAGAAAATATCCATACTTATACCTCGTGGCATTTCAACAATAATGCGGGTTTCACGAAATTTTCACCTGTAATCGTTTTATATCCGTAAATGGAGAGAATTGGTTGAACAAAATATTGAAAATTAAAAAATAAGAAAAATATAAAATAATTGCGGAAAATGGCGAACCGTGTAACGCCTTGCATTTCCACAATAATGCTGATTTCGTGAAAGTTTCAAATCTAACGTCAATTGAGATAATTGGTCGGGCGAAATTTTGAAAAACTAAAAAATGAGCAAATGTCGACGGCTCGACTTCTGGGACAGCGGGGAGGTAACCTCGGGCCTTGAGGCGTCCGCGTTCAAATCACCCACCACCACAACAGGCACGTTGTCGGTGAAGGCATGAAATCTGGCTCATTGAGCCCACCCCCTACTCCCTCCTGCCCCCTACACCACCACCAGCCGTGCTCGTATAAAGGGACGAGCGGTAATGTGCGCGTGCTTAGACGGGGAAGGCACCTGCCAAGGTGTCCCCCCAAGAGCCTTTCAAGGTGGCAACTGAAGACACTAGCTCTGGAGGCCAAGAATTCCCGTCCTATGCGATTTTACTGAGGGACAGGTTATGTGGAAACCGAGATATTAACAGCTTCGCTGCAATATATTCCCCACACTTCTCCTTGGACACACTTTACAACGATTAAACTGAGTTTGTAAGGCGTATTTTGCAAACAAACGAGATTGCTTTCGAAGAAACCTCAAGGCGACAAGCTTCAAGTTTTTTTGTGCTACACAGAGGGAGCCAGCTTCCGGAGCAGTGCCTCGCCGCCTGTAAGATTCAAGGCAAAGGACGCCGTAGTGCCGTGGATCGAATCAAAAGCACGCGCGAATTGACAGTTTAAATCCTTAGTAAATTTAATTGAGGCTGTTCTCCTTTATCTTTATCTATAGGGAGTAGAAGCAGAAAGCGGAGACTTTTGTTGCAGTGCTCTTAGGACAGCACCACAGGTAGTATCTTCCGGAATAGGCAAACACTCCGGCCTCTGAAATACAGTTGCAAGGAGAACTGACAGAGGACACGCCATATCTGCATCTGAACACCACACCACTGCGCGATTAATTTGGTTTCTGAATTCCCACTCCTTTCTTCACCACACATGAACCGCCGCAGAACATCTAAAAAACTAGACAACTATATCCTTGTTAGAAGTAAATGCATAAGAGGAGAGAGATTCTTTTTGCCACCTTTCACTTGATAAATATTTGTTATTTCACTACTCGTAATTTCTTCCTTTACTGGCAGCGCCGGCGCTGCTGTCTACATTGAAAAAAGACACAAATGCCTGGTTAGTATTTGTGCCGGATGTTAAGCTTTAATAGTTTTGGTTGTTTGTGTAACTAACATATAAGCTATACTTAATCCCCAATAGTTTTTTGTGCACTTTAAGAGTCGATTCAACGGCCAATTATTTTTATACACTGAAGGATATTCTAAAAATCAGATATCGGCGCACATGACCTACGAAATCGAAATATATTGCAAAGTGACTTTTGAAGTCTTTCAAGGCTACTAAGTTTATGGTCACATCTGGTTAGCGCAGCAGCGCTTGACATCGCGTAACAACGTAGTTATTTAGCTAATTTACGTATCTAAAATTGTTTGTTTCTGATCATTTAAAATCACCAAAAGAGTAAACACATCCGCTTAAATCAACCTCAGGGGTAAATTTCGAGTTTGTGGGAGTTAAGTTCCCGCGTTATTTTCCGAAATCCTGGCGGCGCTTATAGCTATATTTTCACCGGTAGGTGCATCCCGCACTTGGGCGAACTAAAAATTCTGTTGGAATGGCTACTTGCACAAGTAAAAAAAATGCTATGGATAAGGCGGTGGGACAAATTTACACATCTAACAAAAAATTGTATTGGTTTCTTTCTCTCACCCCCAATCTTAAATCGCGTGATGCGGCTCGTGCAGTTTTTCCTTAAGTATGCCTTTAGTCACCGAAAACATACCTTTACCGACCGCCCCAGCTTTCCTAACAGTCATCAACCCCAGGCAGCGCTCCCTCACGGGCAGAAACCCACGGCGAAAGGCGGATGTACACTACGAATTTCGGAGAACACGTAGTGAAGCTTCTCAGAAGGTAAATCTGGGGAAACAAGCCTATGCAGCGAAGCGCAGCTTCGAACACAGCGTCCGTACTGCAGCTTGCCATTCTAGTAAAAAGTTTACTTTCTGTCAGCGCTTACAGCGGCCGCCTTTTCTAACATGCTTCGATCGCACGACGCCGGAACTGGAAAGAAAGGATGACAGGCCATCTAATGACCCCGTTACACGAAAGTGGCTTCTGCCTTGAAAACACCGCTTACCCTACTTAAGGATGAATCTAAGGAAAGACCAGATGCGGAATCGTGACGGAAAACTGCGTTTAACCCGTCATTTCACGAGAGCTGAAGACGTTTCCGCTATTTTTCTCACGTAGGAAAATAAACATTGCGCCAAAATGTCTTCATTCTCCATTGCGTGGCTTTTCTTCGCATAACAAGAGAAAACAAAAGAACGGTAGCCACGATAACGGGATGCTACACTGCAAATTAGCATCCCCATGCAAGAAAGAATGTAGGTGAAATAATAGAAAGCGACAGTACTAATGAGGATGATGACGACCATGGGGCAGCCATGCCGTGCTTACGGTCAGTACGGCATGTTGTTGGGCTAGTTTGTACAGCATTTCACAAGAAGAAAAAATCTAGCATCAAAGATAAAGGTACCAGAACGGGTGCAGAAGCTGCGCCCGTCCTGTCTTGTGTGTGATCCGCAGTTTTTTCTTCTCTCGACGTGCTTACGGTCTAAAGGTTTGATTGGGCCAAGGCGTGCGCCATATTTGTATGGCAGCGAAAATTCAAAGGAAATGTATCTATGTATAAATTTCTACAGGGCAAATGGGTGGCGAGTGTCCTTAGAAAGGAAGGGGTTGTTTTGGGAAATGGTGCAGGGCGCAGTTTTAGGAAAGCGTGCACGGTCGAAGAATTCGGGTTTCACGTACTCCAAATGGTGGTTGATTCTGGTGAGCACCATTCTTTCCAGCCGTTTTTGCAGAGTAGAGACGTGATTTTGATGGGTCGAAGGTTGCCAAGTCGCTCAGTACGCTTCCTGCGCGTAGAACTGTTTGTGTAAAGAGCTGTTGCCGTCATATTATTACTTGCTGTATATTTTTCCAATAATTTTGTTATCCCCCACTCCCCTCTGTAATGCTCTGCTTTGCACTGTTGTCGTTGTGTAGATCGTTTTAGTTTTTTGTATTGAGGTGCCTGATTGTTGCATTTCTTGTAATCAAAAGGTGTTCCCTTTTCTCTTGTCCTTGTGTAGTACTGGATAACACCGATATCTTTTTTGCGTTTAATTCATGTCCGTGAAGAAACCTGTTAAATATTGTTCTCTGCTAAAAATGCACGCTGTACCATTCCCCTCTCCAAAGCCCTTTGGGCCATGCGGGTACATGAAATAAATAAATAAATAAATAAATAAATAAATAAATAATAAATAAATAAATAAATAAATAAATAAATAATAAATAAAAATAAATAAATAAATAAATAAATAAATAAATGAATAAATAAATAAATAAATAAATAAATAATTAGCATGCCCTACCGAGTGGCGCCAGCGGTCAGGCATGAGGCACCTTTGTCCAAGTCATGTTGAGCTCGTCCAGCAATTTTTCTTTTTTTCGTTCATCTCGGTTGCGGAGCGTCGCCCAGGTGTTGCCGGCCTTGCCCGGGCACTTCTTGCATTAACTGACTCGAGTGCCGCTGTGAGGTCGCCTATGGTAAAAAAATTAGTGCCCTTCCACTCTGTGAAGAAAGATGACCTGCAAAGCTGGACGCAGTCCACGGAGTGCACGAAACAAAACACGTTTGTTGTAATTTGCGATGGAGCATACTTCCTAGCCAATTAGCTGAATGAACCTCTGAAGGATCCAAGCTTTATTGTTGCAGACAAACATGTAGGTGCCTGGGTCCCTCCCGCGTCGTAAGCATCTTACTGTTTGTGTAACAGACAAACTAATCCGCTCTACCACTAAGGACTCAGGACAGGTCCCATTGGGCCGTTTAACGCCCGCGTTTAGACCTCGCACATGCCATCCACCAGTACGGGCATGGAACCTTCGTGCACGCCGCCCACGTCCTGCTATCTCCCACTATTCTCCGCTACAAACCTGCGCACGCATAAATCCGCAACCGGTCATGTGCAATCCGCAACCGTAGCGCCTAGTTTCCGCAGTTTTGCCGCCGAGACGGATTAGGTTCTTATGTCGCTTTCCGTTCCGAGTGAAGATATTTTGCAGACATTTTCGCGCAGCCCACAGATTGGGTAGGTTCTTATCCGGGGTAGGAATCCCTCGGTTGACCTCCAAGGTGCGAGTGGCAAAGGAAGTAAAAGCACAAAAAAACACATTAAACTACACATACTACAGTGAGCCGCAGTGGCCCGTTGAAGACCTCACGAGAACCCGCGTTTCTAGTACCACTGGTGTGATGACGGTTGGTGTAGCTAAGGATATGATTTGTTTTATGTTCAATGAGCACAGATATCGGATTTCCTTGGGATGTTATACAGGCAATGACCTAACGATTAGGGCTGCATTACATCGGTAAGCCGAGAGGAAAATTCACGTGTAGTCATATATGCTTACCACAGGTTAATAACATCCAGACTGGAAACGTTGAAATTTACATACCATAGTTGAGTGGGCTCCTTTTTATACAACAACGGTCGTTGTTGCTACGCGCAAGCATAAGTGCCCCGTCTCTGAAATCGGCGAGGCTATATGTGAAGCCGCCGAGAAGGCAAAGATAAGCGAGGGCCCGAGAAGCGCCGATTCTGAAGGCGTAGGGGGGCATTGGGGGGCGGCGTCCAGGGGAGAGGGAAGCACACGCGCCACTCAAGGACAAAGCGGACGCGCCTCAGAAATAAAGCACAAAGAAAAGCACAGTGACGCACCTTTCTTCTACCCACCCAGGTGAAGCAGAGGTGAACCTCTGGAGGCGAAAGCTTCACCCAGTATGGCGAACTGGGCTAGTTGGTTGTAATACATAATGTAGAACACCGTGGCGTAACGCTGCAGACAGCCCGCTGCCATTGTAGAGGGGCATTACAACGGAAGGATCCCTGCGCTTCTCGTTCCGCAAATAACGACGTGGTGCTTCCTCTGACGCTCACGATGGTGTCTCTGATCCCTGGGTAGGGGTGTGCGCCTCATGGATTTTGGTTATTCCTAGGTGTCCGGTCGTTGTGTTTGGGGCTTGCGTTTAACCACGGTGGCAGCTGCTCTCGAGTGCCCCACAGTGCATATTCTCCTCACCCGCCCGGCTTCAAGAGAGTTGTTTTTAGGCGCCATCGGGTAAATTTGCGCACGGGCTGGGCTTGGCGACTTGAACAGAACAGAATTTCAAAAGAAAGTGAGTCGGCGAAGCGGTTTGTTCTTGGAAGCTGTAGCGTAGTTAGTGAAAAAAAATTATGAAGGAATGCTTCCGTGATTCGAATGTTTCCGCCTGAATGGTTGTCATGAAATATTAGACCAAACAATAAAATTTCATTCAGCAAAGGAATGCGATCAACAAAATAACTGTAGTCGGTCATCTAACGATGCACCCATATAATTCACAGCTAGCTTTCTTTGCAATTTAGATTCCTCGTGAACCCATCATTCTTTTGCTCGGTGTAATTCACTTGGTTAGGGGCAACGCATGATTCCCCTATTTCCGCGCGCTCACAATTGCGCCAACCAAAGATCCGCACGTTTAAAGCGGTGCCTACAAAGTCAGATCTTCTCAACAGTAAAAAGAGGAAGCTACGTGTCACGCTGTACAAAATGGGAGCGCCATCATAAAATACTTTTGCGTTCAGTTTTTTTATCTAAGACTATAAAGCGAATCCCGCACAACGCGTGGGATTTACTGTAGAACCAGATGGTGATAAGTACAGCATTCCCTTTTCCGTTTACTGCCGCCAGCTTTTCCGCATTTTAAATAAACTGAGGTCGGCAGATTACGCGCAGCAATAAACGAGAAACGTTGAAGCAGTAAAAGAGAAAGAAGCCGGAACTAGCTGACAATAATAATAGAGGGAAAAGCCTCAGGGTGCTTGTCGCGAAGTATTATTATAAACGCATTACAATTAGAATGCTGCTTTTTGGTAGTTTAGTAGAATACTCGCTACTCTTTAAAAGTAGTAACGGGCAACGTGCTTCCGAAAACAGATTTTGAGTAACGTCCAGGTTCACCTTACTCGTTACATTTCACCTCAGACGTACCCTTGCATCATACCTTGAAGGCCTAGAGGGGGTCTAAATTAATCTGTAGCGCACCACAATGACCCACCTTATAGCACAGCTGTAGAGTTGGGGTGTAAAACCCAAATATAACGTTAAAAAATTCGGACGCTGCAGTACACGTAGAAGGGACGGTACATATAAATCGTTCAACAGTGGTCGAAACCATGACGAAAAGCTTCGGCCTTACGACAGCTTCCTTGACCACTATAAATCGCAGCAAGCATTACACTTTCAAACCACCCATTCGGCTACAAATTCGTCGAGATCATAGCATTTTTTCTGTGATCGTGCGCCAACTAACAGAACTTTGCCACGCCCGGGAATTCCTGCCCCGGACACCTGGGATTTCCTGGCCTTCTCCGTCCACCTGGGACACTACTCTCTACTACAAACAAGAAATAAAGCTTCACTATAAGAACATTAGAGAAACTCTTCGTACACTTCTTGTTCCAGGTAAACGTCTAACCACCATGCAACTACGCATTCTTCGACGCAGACACTTAAACGCACTCCTTAAACCTGCTCGTTCTTTTCTCTACCGTATCCCCCCCCCCAGCATGTCCTAATTGTCCCTAACCATACCCTGATTGAGAAGATTGCATTTTCTCCCCCCCCCCCCCCCCCACATTGCAATCTACTGACCACATTTTAACATCCCCCTCCTTCAACATGGCGAACTTGTCTAGCCTCGGACCAGCTTACGGACCAGTGCACATTGGTGAACCTGGCCCGGGACATTCTGGACGCCTAATGTTGCGCTTGATTAAAGTTTTTTTCTCCTCCTCCGTACTAAAAAAAAGAAACGCTATGTGCTCCTTTCGAAATTACAGCTTCTATGCTTTAAGTTGAATTACGTTAAATAATACCATGGTAAGCCCGTTCAACTAATGAACCTCTGCCACACGAACAAAAAAGCACCGTAAAAATTAGCCCTAACGGTTATGAAGGGTGGGAGAATGTGTAGCACATGCACTGATATGCCAGGTGCGGCAACCAAAATACTCCATTCGTCCATGCGCACGGTAAGTTTTAAGAAGGATGTCCGACTCAATCCTTTCTGATCACGAAACCTCGAATTATTCATACTGCATTGTCCCCCTGGTCGTAAGGGATTTGTTTTAGCTTATTACTCGTTCATTTCATTTGTATTTATTATAGTGCAAGTGTGGATTGTAACACAGCCAGATCGAACTTTCAGGACTACAAGGAGTGGTAATCCATTTGAATTGGTCGGCACCTGACAGCACCATCAGTGGTTTTAAATAGAATCCGAGCCTGACCTGCGAAATTCCAAAATCGTTGGGTAAGTTAAAAGGGTACAAATATTTCGTATGTGCTGAAACTTTCGCCGGTCTGATAAATCCTTACAAAATCTCGCTTTACGACATTGGAGAAGGGACAGTTGTGTCGGTATCCCGTTTACGGTTTACGGCGGCACGGAATTTGGTGGCTTTGCTCATTCGGTATGCGGGAAGTGCGGTGATAAACAAAACCAAGGATATAACAAAAATGCAGGTAATAGAAAGGTTATAACTATGACTTCATTTTACAGCGAAGCTGACGTTTTCTGTGATTACCTTGAGAATAAAAACTACGGCGAAAAGGATTCTGCGATTTCAGCCAACACTGGCACGACTGTGTAACCACACATCGTCCTTGATTTCTTGAGTTAACTTCGTAAAACATCGCTTTGAAACAGTGTTCCTCAGCCTGGCCTTTAGACGAGTAGAAAAGTGGGTATCACTAAGCTGCTCGTAAAAGATGTTAACGTACAAAAAGCCACAAAATGGGTTCAGGGCACGTGAAATGGCAAAAAAAACTATCTCCTAAATTCGCTGGCTGTATGTTCTTTTTAATTTGGGCCCGTGAACGCGACCCGATCACAATATTTGGTAGCTAATTTTCCTGTGTTTCGTGGATGTGTTCAAAGCTTTACGTCGCCCATATTCACGGTAGCGACTGAACTAAAGCCGACTCTTTAGGTTAAAAAAACATTAGCCTAGCCAATGCTACACAGAGACACAAAGAAAGTTGTTTCTTCTGCTGTTTATTTGTAAAACAGTTACAGCAAAACGGCAAACAGTAGAACAATAAGACAAACAGGTCGTTTGTCTCTCCTTGACTAAGTTTTCACTGAGGGACTACAAGGGTTTTGTCGGAGTATGAGCAGAGACAGAGAGAGAGAGAGGTTCTTTTAATGTGAACTGGTGTGGCCAGCCCTGCTATTGACAATGCTTGCTACGCCAGATAGATGGGGGATGACTATAGTGATGAGTGGTGAATGGTGTACAATACGGGTACTACAGTGAGAGGGCGAACGAGAAACGTTAAAAACGGGAAACAATGAAATACTTCTAGCAAAGTTCGGACATACAAGTAAATTTGAAAAGGAAATGGTTAAGGTGAACTCCGAATCAGAATAGAAAGTAAGCGGGGCAAACAATAGCAAGAACACCAACCCAAGAAAAGAAATGGTTAAACACTGGTGCGAGAGAGTACATATCGTGAGAAGTTTGCACTGTTTACGGTCTAAATGGATTTGTCCAGTTCAGAGTCTCGTAGGAACCTGCGAAAGAAATTTTGTTTCCAAGGTACTATTAGCAATATTGGCCAAGGGCCCAAGAAAATGACAAAGTTCGAGCCTGCCTCCATGGTGTACACGAGACAGGGAGCACGCTGCAGTAGTTCGCTGCAGTAGTTCGCGCAGCAGCGAATCGAAGGAATGTGATTAACCAATCGTGTAAAAATCCTCACAACGAGTACCCGTTAGTCTGTCATGGAAAAGCAAGTCTCTATCCCATGACTAGTACGAGTTTGTTCTCACGAGCTGCAAATCACGCAGAGGCATCCTCTGGCCAAGCCTATGAAGTCGTGCGGGCAAGTAGGATAGAGGCAAGCGGAGGAGAAGTAGGAGGAAAAACTATTCATCCCATTCGTTGTGATTGCGGTCACTCCTGAGCAGTGAGGAGTGTCCTCAACCCAGGAACCCCTGGCTGTAGCAGGCCTTCCATGCCCTATTCTCAAGCCAAAGCTGGAAGCAGGGATTTAAGCTAATGAGCGTTGACGCCCGCTGTGAAGGGGTAGGATTGCGATCTGGGGGAAGATCTTGCGAACAGTCTGAATTAGGCACTAGTAGCAGCAGTTCAGTTACAGGGTCTGCGCCACCTCGGTAACAAAGGCCCAATCGAGCAGCAGCAGCGCAAAACTGTATCAGTTTCTTTTTCCATGAACTCTTCTTCCCTGAACTTTTTATCCCGGAACTCGAGGAGTTCCCTGAACTCCTGTCGAGCTGTGGAATTGACCGAATATTCAGTTTAAACTACGCGAACGTAGTTATTGACGCCACTCTAGTCGACAGCGTGAAACGGAGCCTCTTCCTTTCTGTTCTTTCTATTTGTTGTGCTTTTCCCTCGTTTCTTTTCGGCATCGTGCATATCAACTTCTTTTATGTTCTTTGTGTCTTTTTATTTTTTATCAACACCTGCCCTGGAGGGAGCAAATTGATAGCGTATGTAAGAAACATTCTTTTGGTTGCCACAGACTAATCGAGGCCCGTCAACACTTTCCACCTAACATTCTCCGCTGCCTATATTTCTCATTTCTCACTCGCCATCGAGATATTGGCCAATACGTTCCTAAGATTTTCCGCTATGTGCAAGCCCTAAAACTCTAACAACGTAGCCAACATTACACTGAGGCGCGTTCACTTGCAGATTCCGCAGGCAGAGACCAAGGCAACCGACTGTGTGGATGTGTGCAGTGTAAACACCAGTGACCGCATGTATATCTTCACAGTCTACGTCGTCGCTATTTCTTTCCACAGGGGCAATAGGTCTAATTGCATTCGTTCGGATGTGGTGGGGATCCCTACCTCTGGTTCACCTAATAACAAATGATCTTAGGATCATTTGTAAAGGATCGTGCGGATCATTTACAAATGTCGTTCTAATGGGAACCTCGTGAAGTTCCTCCCCGGCAGGGTAAATGACGGATAATGGAGGCATAAACGGAAGGAAGCAGGATGTACCTGCCTTTTGATTCAAGCTTCCCGCTAATGCGTTCCTGATTACCGCATGAGCTGCACACGCGCAACTTAAACGGCGCCCAAAAAAAGTTCTACCGCAATCTTACGACGAACCAGCGAAAAAGTACGCCTGTTATTGTTTTTCTTAGATGCTTGCAATTTTTCTCGGACAGCTCTAAATTTGAATCAATGCGAGCTCATCTTTGTTATACTTTTCATTCTTGAATGCTGCGACGCTTGAAGGAGCGGCTGAGAGTGATGAATAGCTCGCTCTTTACTGCAGAATGTCGAACCGGAATTTTTTCCGGTTCAGTGCGAATTCGGGGTCAAGCTTTTCTTGGTTCGTTTTGGGTTCGGTTCGAGAGCGTCATTTCGTTCTGGTTGGAACCGGTTAGAACCGGTTCAAATGGGTCCAAACGGGTTCGAAGAAAAATCAGAATGTGTTTTTTGTTTTACTGTTTTTCAGTTCTGCATTTTCATTCCTTTGTTTCTGCGTCAGGTCGGTGTAAAAACCAATTTATAACGTAGGTTCTTTTTTGTAACAGTTTACTTGGCTGTAAAATCCATTGCAATGCCTTCCATGGGAGGCCAATGAAAACCATACTAACTGATGCGGAATAAAGGTTCACCGGGTCTCTTAAGGCTGCTTAAATGTGTCACTGTGAAAGCATTACTCTTTGTGGCGGCCAGTTTATATTTTTTATTTTTTGATGAAATAATACAATTAAGTTTAATTTTATCCTCTGGCTCAATAAACCCACAGTTTCACAGACCGCAGTTGCGTCGTTGAAGGTAACTAAACCAGTGGTTCTACGAAGTTGCCCCGATGCCGCCTTGGGCTTCACTCCCATCGCCGACCGGTGACGGGCCGCACCTCGTCTCCAAATGAGGCATCCTTGGCAGCCTCTTTGGCGGGCAGGCAACTTTCCTGGACGGCACAGATCCTGCCCATCCGGCATCTTTTTTTGGTACCTCCAAATGTCGCCACCAACGCGCGCAAGCACACGCACACACACACCAGTGTTACGGAATGGGCCGCCCCATTCCGTTACCATTCCATTACGAGGAATCAAAACTTCGCTTAATTGTATTCTTTTTAATTCCGCGGAATGCCAAAATATTGCCCTTACACACTCCTAGAATGACCGGGAAGTTCAATATTATTCCTGTAATAACTCAACGTAAAAATTGCTTCATGGAAACTGTACGCGGTTACGAATGCAACATAACACTCACGTTATCAGACGCGTTGAGAACTGCTAGCATTTGCCTGTTCGTCGCCAAAGTCGAGGGATGGCAGCAGCGTGCTTAAATCTCGTGCTGAGGAAGATATATAAAAGAAATAACTTGGCAACAATGCTTTCTCTTGTGGCGTGAGGATGCGCGACGTCACTGCTCTTTAAAATACGCCACCGGGCTATGTCGCTAAGTTTTGGGCTGATTGAGGTTAGCGTTGCTAGTTCATGATGCCAGAAAACATGCGACGCCACTAACAGACCATATTACCACCTTTTCGTCATTACCATTTTTCCGTCGCATCTTTGAAGCGAAGCTTTTCCCCTCTACCAGCCAAGTGTTCTGTCAGGACCGTCGACGTCAACAGAAAACTCCCGCGAGCAAATAAAAGAAATTACTGGCACCAGCCAGGAATCGAAGCTATACCGAATAGAGAAACAGAGTGAGAGCCCGTTGTCTTACAAATTGAGCTACGAGCTGCACGTGGAGACGGGGGAGACAGACGATGCAGCTCAACGGGCACAGCTGCGGATTTACATCCTGCGTTCTCGCTGAATGGCCCGTGATAGCGTCAAGCAACCTCTAGGATCACTGTGCGCTCAGCCCACGGCACGTGTAGCGGGCGTGTGCGCGCCAGTGGTTCGTCCATTTCGTCCTCGAAGAGTTTGCACTCGCGTGCAACACCGATACCAAACAACCAGTTACCATCCGTGGAACGTGCACTGACTTAGCGTTCACTGAAGAATACTACTGTGGTGAAACCGCAAAGCCTGAGTGTGTATTACCGATTATGAGGCCCTTCAGAACGTAGTACTGAAGTGTAAGAATAAAGAACGTGTTCCAGGTACAGGTACAATGTGACGCGTGATTAACGCAAGCGGGCAGTAGTAACCCGTGGTAGGGGGTGTATAAAGCTTCGCTTCCCAACCACCTCCACAGGGTGGATGGACGCGCACTTTTTTTCTTTTTGTATCCGTTTTTATGAGAAAGCCTTCGCATATCGCTCTTCTTATACCTCTGTGCAGGCTTAACGTTCCGGAACGTTATCCTTAAGCTTAGCGACGTGCCAAGCAACGCCAATCTTATTGTACGTCAAGCTGCGGATACCGGTTAAAGAAGTTAGACCTCAAATCGGGCATGATTTGACCTCAAGTGGGGCAGTGGCGCGCCCGCGTCCACTCTCTCCTCGCCAGCCTTTCGGCTGGCTACAGCCAACAGCCGGGAAGACGTCATGGCCGCGTCACGGTGACGCCTTCCTTACATGGGACGGCTAATCGTTCTGCAGGCATTTTTAATAAAGTTGCTTCGCTAGCTCGCTCGGTTACATTTCGACATTTCACATCTTTTCTTAGGCCACCAGCCACCTCTTGCCTAATAATGATAATACACCATCAGCCCTTTTTTGTTCAGCCACACCTTGCACACTACCCAATGGTGACGTCAGACCGGCGCATACGCGCGTTTACAGACAATAGGGACGTCAGGCCAACACATACTCCCAGGCCGGCATATACCCGCTTTCAGAATCTATGCATAACCGAGTTCCCAGATAATTCAAATTTTCGCCGACGTTTCTGGCGTCCCGCATATACTGGCACAGCCCGTTTTTCGCCAGCTGAGCTATGTCAATGCTTGAGCGAGGCTCACCCCTAAAAGGTTCCCATGAGTGCCACCCTTCCCACTGCACCGCCTGGCAGCAGTCGGCGTCACACGCGCCTGACAGTGCATGTTCTGGCAGTGAAGTAAATTTGTGAGCTTTAAATTAAAAGAGAACTACTGATATGCAGTGTTGGAGCATGAGGGGATTACAAATGCCATCACACTGCAGCTTGTCTCAACGTTTCGTGATTATGTGGCCGCACAGGAATTTGAAAGGGTGACCCTGTAATAATCGCTCCAATTCTTTGAAACGAGGTAATTTATTTCGTCACATAGCGTTTTATTATTATCTGAGGCTGGAAACTGGCATTTAAAAAATGCTCATGTATGCTGCGCAGTAAGATGAGATCCACGGCAGGAGACATTCGACGATTCATGGCGGGGAAGGGTGGCCGCGCTTGCTGCTCTCGGTTTTGACGATTGTGTGGCTGCGGAATACGACGGTAGTCGTCCAGAGCAGTAACATCGGCGCACCTTGGGTGCAAGAAACATTTTACCTGTGTATTATACCTTCTCTTTTGGCGGATTCACTGGGAGTCACCACTCGCATCCACGAGTTCACAGCTGCCGCCGAAAAACTAAAGACAGTGATTTTCCACTTGGGTTGCAGTTTAAGAGCCACTTTGGCTGTACGTAGCAGCTTCAAATCGACACAGCTTGTCTAAAAAAATTGGCGCAGCTTGCACTATTGGTGCAAGGCTGGAGAAGCAACAGAGCTGGCGGCCCCTCTCCCTTCGACGGCGACCCCGCTGTTGCACCTCACATTTATTTCCGAACTTTCCGCTGAAAGTTCTCTAAGACTGGCGGGCCCAGATCGTTTCGTCCGCAGGCTTTCTCATCTCTCTAAAAGCGTACCTCGTTAGCACGTGCTAGAACCCGCCGCTACGTCCAATGCCAACGCCCGCGCTACGATCCCAAAGGAAATGCTGTGCGCTGGGAATGCGATAATAGCTCAATCTGACAGACACCGGCTTCATAACGCGAGGGATTCAGGTTCAATTCCCGGCCACGGGAGGCGTTTCGTTTCTTTTTCCGATTGGCTGCCCATGTTATTGTTCCCCGCCACTGCAAATCCCGTACCCTCGCGCCGTTGGAGTGGCCTAGTGGTTAGGTGGCCGGTTTCATGGCGTAAAAGCCCCGGGGTTTCCCTAACAACGTTTTTTTCTTGATACTTCGAGGTTTTTTTTTTTTTTGTGTGTGTGACGGACGGAAGGCTCGGGCTACACAGCTCTGTTGTTAAAAGAGAGCCATCTCATTCTCATTCCATTCAGGGCAACACGCCTAATTACATTCCCACTTCATTCCAGAGTCGCGAAAAAGTGGTATGAACGCGGACTCATTCCAATTCCGGAGTGGTAAGCCGCAACACTTAGACGCACACGCACCCACCCACCCCACAAGCACACGTACAACACTGCCCACAAGTACGAAACACCACCCACGCGCCAACACACACGCGTGACCTCCGCGCGCGCGTTTTAGCTCAATGAGGTCAGTAATGCTTTCGCATTGAAAAAAATTGGTTGGTTTGCTACGCTTTTCATTTACATATTTTTTCAGCGGAGTTTTACCTTTACGGCGGGAGCATTCACATTGCTACAACTCGAAAACTATCCGGCGTCGACGTTAAAATCCACCTGTCAAGCGTGCCAGGTGGTGTTTTGACGTATTCCCCACTCGCCACCTTCCCACCTGCTAACAGACCAGCTAGAAGGAAGGAACGGCTCTAATGATTCATTGAGTATAGGGAAACAGTTGCGCTAGCGACTTGCTAATGACACTCCAACGACAGGTGACAGCGATTGGTTTCTTGTAAATATAGTAAAAGTGAATTCGCAAGCAGCGGTAGTCGTCGCTGGTACTCCAAGGCTACAGAACGACACCACAAAAAGAGAGAAGGTACTGAAGAACTCTATCGGATTCCCTCCGCATCAAACCAGTTGATCGCTCTTTTTTTTTCTTTAATTTTAGTTGCTTCCTATAGTCTTACGTCATATAAATACCTTTTGAAAACCCTCAGATGAATACAAACTATGCATTAGGCAACTATCTACGAACTTCAGTGCGAGATGTCAAGGTTACGCTAGAAACAACATAACAGAACACGTGTTATAGCATCTAGGTTGTCTTCACACAAAATCCGGCTGTGTCGTCTGCACCTTAATTTTCTAATTGGTTGAGAGTGAGAGCACCGCCAAATTTGCAACTGCCAATGACCCAAAAACATCGACTTTGGTCCGACCAACTCGACATGTTTTCCTTCATTGTAACTGTTTCCAGAACTGTTTGAATAACCGCTTTCGGAACCGGTTCGGAAGAGTTTCTTTGATTGGTTCCATTTCGGGTTCACTTCGAAAATGGCGGAAAAAATACCGATTCGGTTCGGTCCCGGTTCTGGGCGAAAACTCGGGTTCTCTCCCGGTTTTCGTTTCAGTACCGGTTCTGATTCGGCACCCTGCTTTACTGCACCTCTATGGTCTCGCCACTGGACGACCACGTAGGTGCAATGCGCTTGCCGCTTGTTTCTCCGATTAGTAACTACAAAACACCGGAGGTGACCAAAACCTGTCCTCGCTTGACGCTGCAGGTTAATGTCGCGTGCATGCGTCGGCGATAAATTTTGTTTACCCGTGAAAAAGAGTTCGGTTACACGCGCCGCAGCTTATTCCAATTTTTAACCCTGACAAAGCGAAGTTCTGTGACTTAACCGGGAACAGTTTGTGTATTAAGTGGGTTCCATATGCCAGCACGAACACCCCCAACTTTTAAACATGTCAACGGATTACAGGGCATGTTAGCCAGAGCTGGCAGCAGTGGTCCTGTTAGGTGGAATTAACTCAGGCCAATCACCGCGACTAAAACATCAGGCCAAGGAAGATTATTGCCGCTGGTGATTCGTTTTTTATGAACGCTCTTGCGTAAAGACTTTTGTATATGGGTCTTTATTTATCCTCCAGAGCCCAGGGAAGCTGTTTTCTTGAATGTACTCAATTATTAAATGGCAATATCTTGCTATACCTCGCTACCCATCTATGACGTTCTGCGATTCTGTGGCTACAACCGAAACTTTCACGGCCGATGCGCAGTGATAGTAACGCACACCTTAAAAGCGAAAACATAGCCACCCTTGGCGAAAGCAGGAACTGCACAAAATATACGAGTTTCCTGCTTTTTACAGGTAATATAAAAAAAACATCGTAAGAAAATCGATTCCGTCGTAAGGCCTAAAAATCGTCTGTACAAATAAGAAACTGAAACAAAAACTAATGACAAAAGAAACGAAAATAAGTTGCTCGGCTGGGGATTTGTTGGCAGGTGCTCACGAGGAAACGTAATTTGAATACGCCTGATCGATACTGGGACGCCGCACATCTCATCGTTCGGAGTAATTATGCCGCATCGCGCACGGGAGTTTTATACACGCCAGAGCAAGAGATAGCTTTTATTTTTTTTAAAGCAAGGTAGATGAATGGACTCAAATTAGAAGACCGCCTCCAAATCAGATATACCTCAAACGAAAAGCGCACGGTATTAGGACTGTTTCGCTGTGATTTAAAGGTATTTGGGGTGGATCCCAACAACGGTAGCAATTAGGAACAAGATCGAGTGGCAGAATCCGGAAGAGAATGAATCACGGTTCAGCGTACTGAAGAATAGCCCCCCAAAAGAAATATTGTTCACCTCGTATCTCTGCTGTACAGACCTTGTGGTGAGTTTGCGATGGCGCTAAGAATGAAAAGCACAGGCGTGGTCGCATGACAGGTAATGTCCCTTTGATTATGTGGAAAATGACGACCGATCATCCTCTACGATCGTTTCTAATCTATGTCACTTGTACGCAACTAGAAAAGGTAAAAAATCATAAGCAATGCACCGATGTGCTCTGATAAATTAACAGTGTTTTGAACTAATAATACCGCAGCAACGCCTACAGGATATATGTGGTGACTGTCACCACGTTTCGTCGAAGTTCCTTGATTTGTGTAGTGAACTGTTTTTTACGTATTCTTGTTTCCATGTATAGTTATTATTCTTTAACTAGCGGTTGCTTGATTTGTGTAGTGAATTTTTTTTTTTTTGTTGTTGTTGTTTCTATGTTTGATATTTTGTTTGCCATAATGTGCGGCTACATTTTTGTGCTGTTTATTTGCGTGTATTGTATGTGCTGTATCGCCCCTCCTGCTTGGGCCCAAACTGGGCCTGCAGTATGTACTAAATAAATAAATAAATAAATAAAGTTGAATCAGAAAGGTCCGCTAACAGAATTTCGATGTTCGGTATACCTCGATACATATACGTATCCATATCTACATCTATATCTACATCTTCAACTATATCTACTTCTCGATACACTTACGTTTCAGTTTCTTTTTTTTTTTTAACGGGCACTTTAAGTATTACGTATTGCCCGAAATGATTGTTTTATATACTTTTAGGGGTGAAGGCATCTAAGGCCAAGTTTGCCGGTGCAATGATTAACCTGCAATGAGTTCTCACACACCAGGGTTTTAGTGCGCAGCACTTTAGCGCCCGTACACGTGTTCCGTCACGGCGGCGGCGAAGACGAAGGCGGCGGTATCCGCGTAACCGTGCGAGCAAACGAGCCACCCCACCAGGAAGTAAGCGGAGGAGCAGCGGCTGGCAAAAGTGTGAGGAGGAGGGCGGCACGCGCTGCCCAAATATCCGCCCCCCTCCCTCCATAGCTAGTCAAGGAGCTAGCTAAAATAAAAGCGGAGTTAGTACTTATTAGACAAGAAAACTACACGCTGCGACAAGAAAATAATGTGCTAAAATCGCAGATTGAAAACTGCCCCAGGAAGACTTCGATAATAACACCCTTGCCTCCAAGCGTAGATCTGTAGATGACTCCCCAGAAAATAGGGCAGAGGAACCTATGGAGGATGACGAGGTAGATAAAAGAATTACCATCCTAGAAAAGAGCTTAACCTCAGTAAGAAAGACCTTTTACGAGCAAAAAGAATGAATTACAGTCCAACATGACCTCAATGCAGGCTAGCATAGAAGCTCTCAGAAATGAGTTGTACACGTTCATAAGCAACGTCACGCAAAACATTAGCACCCCCACAGGGCTCGTCCCCCAAACAGGACTTCAAACAGGACTTCAACATGGATCCGAAACCCAATAATAAAACCCGCGCAGTTAGAATCTGGCAATGGAACTGTACAGTTTCACGAAGGAAAGATGCAATCTCCAGTTACTTGTTCAATCAGTCGAAATTCCCCCAGATGTAATCGCCCTCCAAGAGACGAGCAAAGCAGTCAAACTGCCAGGCTATAAAGCCTTCCAAAGCGATAGCGATCACAAAACAGCAGTACTTATTCAGCGTAATATCCCCGCCAGCAGGACTCAACTCGACAGCGTAGAAATATCTCATGATTTCATAACGATTCTGCCCACCAAAAGAGGAGCCACAAAGCTCTTCATTCTAAACGTGTACAGTAATCCGAAAGCGCAACACCATAGATTTAACCTTCTATTCTCGCTAGCCAGACGAGAGGCGGGTCCCCACGCATTGGTTGTGCTAGGAGACTTCAACGCACCACATAGAGCATGGGGATACTCCAATGCACAAAAAAAGGCAACGACCTCTGGGATCAGGCGTAAATTCATCACTTTCACAATAGAAACAAAACCAAATACCCCTAACCACGACAGGTAACAGCGTACAGAATGACTCCACCCCAGACCTCACTTTCACTCTACACGCCAAACAGGTCAGGTGGAAAACCGCGGATGAATCACTTGGAAGCGACCATTTTATTATACAGATAGACCTTGAGCCCGCTCGCGCCATTATGAAAACTCATCAACAACAACACCTCACCGATTGGCACGACATTCAGAAATGTCAGAGGATCACTGCGGGATGAACAAAACACACAAAACCCCCCGGACCTCCACAACTGGGTCAAGCAACTGGTTAAGGACGTGAAATCAGTCACGCAAACGACAGACCCTGAAATTCCCGCGGAAACCATGGACACGCACCTTCAACACCTATGGGAAGCATTCAAAAGCGTTCAAAAAACATGGAGGAAAAATAAACACAATCGAAAACTACGCCGAAAACTCGCTGATTTAGAATCCTCTATCCAAAAACAGACTCTTCAACTCTCAAAGAACCAATGGGACGAAATTTGCGACCGAATTCAAGGTAACCTGGGGATGAAACGTACCTGGCAACTGCTCAAACACCTGTTGGACCGCAGAAAGTCGAAAACACACCAGGCCGACCGACTCACCCACATGATACAAAACTTCAGTGGCTCTGACGCAGACCTTATTAATCGCATCAGAAGTACGTACCTTCCCAAACCACCAACGACCCCCTCCCCCCATACACGCGCACAGACAACCTGAAAATGGACAGGGACATCACCGAAGCAGAGGTTAGGGGAGCCATACTCGAACTACGACTTGACTCAGCCCCGGGGACTGACCAAATCACCAACAAGAGTCTAAGAAATTTAGACGACGACTCGATAGTCTAGATCACCAGCTACTTTAACTACTACTGGAAACAGGGCAGTCATGGAAACACGCCCTGTCATGGAAACCGCAGTCATGGAAACACGCCAAAATAACATTTATTCCCATCATGGTAAACCCCTCTCTTGAACACCTGCGACCTATATCGCTCACGTCGTGTCTGCGAAAACTGCTTGAACACGTTATACACGCAAGACTAGTCGCTCATTTACAAACGGCGAGCTCTATACCACATACTATGATTGCATTTAGGGCGGGTCTTTCAACCCTGGACATTCTTCTCCAAATGTCGCACGAAGTCATATCCTCTAGAAGCAACCTCAACACAGCAGCAATCCTAGCACTCTATTTAATAAAAGCCTTCGACAACGTATCCCACTCAGTCATTATGCGAGGACTTAATTCAGTAAACCCAGGGCATCGCCCAAACAATACCATACGGAGCTTCCTAACCGATAGAACGGCCATCTTGCACACTAAAGGAGTTACGTCGGACACGGTAGAACTCCGGGCTAGAGGGACACCCCAAGGAGCAGTTCTGTCACCCCTGCTATTCTATCTGGCCGTACTAGAAATCCCCCAACGACTTGACCAAATTCCGAACCTCAGATACAGTTTATACGCTGATGACGTTACCTTGTGGGTCAAAGGCGGAAGTGACGCAAAAATAGTACAAACCTTGCAGTAAGGAGTGCAAGAGGTGGTAACCGGAGCCGACAAGGCAGGACTAACATGCTCTCCTAGCAAATCCGAATTGCTTCTACCGACCCCCAAGATCCGTTGCAAAGTATCCCCTAACATCAAAGTCTACATAAGGGATGATCCTATACCAGAAGTCTCCACGCCCAAAATTCTAGGAATGCTCATCCAAAACAACAGAGCAAATACCGAATATCTGAAAAAGCTCGAATGGCACGTCGCCCAAACGATAGGCCTTATCAGTAGAATTTCCAACCGCCGGAAAGGCCTACGTGAATGCGAAGTATTCGGCTAATACAATCATTCGTCATTAGCACAATCACGTACTCCCTACCATACTTGCAACCCTCTAAAACCGAGTTGCAAAAAGTCAATATTCTAATTAGAAAGGCGTACAAATTGGCGTTTCAGCTCCCTCTAGGCACTTCCACTGCCAGATTCGAGAGCTTATAGAAGCTCACATATCGAATCAAATAGCTCGTTTATCCAAAACGCCAACTGGAAATCACATTCTCAAACAACCGAAAATCAACCAGGTCAGTAATACGGAAGACAGGTTCCCCCTACTCCCTGAAATTCACGAAAAGCTTACTGTCAAACCAATCCCCAGAAATATGCATCCTGTATACCACGTCAGTCGTAGAGAGCAGAGGGCGAAAGCTCTACAGAAACGATTTCCCACCAAAGTGGAAATAATCTATGTGGACGTGGCAGAATATAGGCATCGTGCTGCATTCGCAATAGCAATAACCAACGACCCCCCCCCCCCCCCCCCCCCCCCATTAACTTCCTAACTCTTCGCATCTCCAACCCTAAAAATGCGGAAGAGGCGGCTA
This sequence comes from Haemaphysalis longicornis, assembly GCA_013339765.2. NCBI lineage: Eukaryota > Metazoa > Arthropoda > Arachnida > Ixodida > Ixodidae > Haemaphysalis > Haemaphysalis longicornis. Next base: position 22,310,217 of record CM023450.1, on the reverse strand, counting down.
TAGCCCTAGCGCTCGTACAAAGGCCAACCCCTACAACCATAATCTCCGATTCTATGACGGCCATTCAAAATTTTGCCGCAGGCCTCTTGTAGCCGCAGGCAACCAAAATTATCAATCAGCATCCACCACAATTCCCAGTAGAACTCGTATGCGCTCCGGTGCACGCTGGCCTGGAGGATAATGAGGCCGCCCACAGTATGGCTCGAGGGCTTACTATCCTGAGCCGGGGCGAGCACGTTCCCCTACCATGGTGCCAGATCCGCCAGAGGCAGAATGGTCTCATATTAAGAAATAACCATGCACTACCGCCTCTCCCCCAGAAAACTGCCCTCAGCCAACGTGCTGCTCACACCCGCACAACAGCACACGTGGAGACTCCTCCAAACGAACACATTTCCGAACCCGGCCAAGCTCAATCTCATCCACCGTTCCCTTTACCCCTCGCCAAACTGCGAAACATGCGGAGCCCTCGCGACCCTTCCCCACATCATTGGGGGATGCATAAAAGACCCCTTCCCCCCATTTCCTCCAATGAACAGTGGGAAGAGGCACTGGCGAGCTCAGGCCAGGAGACCCAAATCTGCCTGCTCACCAGAGGCACCGACGTCGCTGCCCGGCATAAACCAGCAGCCACAACAGCCTTCGAACCGCGCAAAGGTGAATAAAGTGCTTTCTCTCTCTCTTACGGCTCAGCATGTATCCCTGCCTCCCCCTCACATTTCACGGGCAGTCCTTTTTTTTCTACCACAGAGGAACCGCTCTTTGAACATTTGTTTATTTGCCATGCAATACATGGGTGGCAACCGCGAAAAAAAGCTGCATTAGTCGATCTTGACTGGCTCATCGGCACCATTGATCAATGGCAGCAAGTGGCAACCACCATTCTTTCAGAAACCCTCAGATTACATTCTTTCAGCATACTTCAGATACTAGCGAACATCAACACAGGGGCAAAGCTAAAGAAGACACGAAGAGAAGGGAAGGTATAACGAAGGGAGCAACAGCGAAGAACGCTATGAGGGCGGCGCTTACCAGGTCTTGCCAGCATAAAATGCAGGCTAGCTTGCTTGAGCAAGCTGAAAGACTGAAACAGGATGGTTTTTCATCAGAAATGGTGGCCTCTATGGCGGAGTGCCTTGTGACGGAAGCTTGACAGTGGCCTTGACCGCTTAGGAATGCCAATGGTAGAAAGTTTCTGTGGTGTCTGCGCCGTATGTGCACCAAGTGTCCCACCACCTGAAAAAGGTCAGTAGGAAGTGCGGTGCGCAGATTGAGGTCTCTGCCCCTGAGAAACTAAGGTGATGCGTAAGGTGGATGATCCTTGCACCAAACCAAGCTGTGTCATAACGCTGAAAAATAAGTTTCTGTATTGTACGACGGGGGATCCCCCTGTCGTATAAAAAGTGCTCTTGGACAAACAGGCAGAGAAGATGCCTCAATGTAAGGCTCGGAGAGAATCATGCGGCTGTGGCTGTAAACACGCAGTTCGGAGCTGGCCACCTGGCTGACCATCGCCGTAGGTGCAAGGGTTGCACTCCAAATTTCTCACGCACACGCATCGTGTACAGGTCTTCTCCACAAACATACCGATAAATTGTTGAGGCCTTCACGATAAGCAGAGAAGGGTAAAGGGGCGTCAGTGCACTGTGGTTGGCGCTGTCGACAACGGCAATCATTTTTTCGGAGAGAGTGAAGTGGTTGTGTATGGGCGACGGGCGATTTCTGTACGCACGTGTTGGATTAATTTGAGCCTTGTGATATGGGCTGGCACTGTGTTGAGGCTTTATTATATGAGCAAGTTTGACGTTTGTGATACGCTTTTGTTTGTTGTTGCCGTGTTTTCATGATTACACTTCCCAAGTCTCATGTACACATAGGAATTTTCTGCGCTCCCGCAGCATAGACTGAGTTGAAGTTCTAGCGTGTGTTTCTTCGCTTCCTAAGCTTTCTCCCTGTGTTAATGTTCGTAAGTACGATGAATCCCCAACTTAGTAACCAACTCGCCCAATTTTCCGCTTTAGTTACATTTTGCCTTCGTACGTGGAAAAGCTGACATGAATTTTGATCTTATCAGAAAACACTCACAGTAGGCAGCTTTATGGGCAAGCGCTTATTTAAACTTTCTTTTCACCGTGTATCCTCTCGTATGAACGACACTAAACGTGAGTCAGACAGCCAGCGGTGGGTACAACAGGGCCATGGTAGTCATCCCTTATTTTCAATTTGAGCTTAAATAGATTGGCCATCTAAATCGAATGCATTTCCTGCCATGACAGTACGCCCTCTTCCACTTCGCACTTCATTAAATGTCACTGTTGCCTTGCCTCTGTGGAGTATAACCCTGCAAGCCTACACAAGCACGCATATAAACGTACACCATTCCGGGTAAGTTGTTGGAACTTGTGCTGTCTTTTCTATAAACAGAAGTATATCTACACCTCGATAAAGGACTGTAACCTTCTGGGCAGCTGCTGTATAGCTCCAACGAGAAACACCCAAGCCAAATTGTAGGCGGCGCTAGGATACGTGGCAAGAAAGAGCTTGAGCTCTTATTTTCACGCGATCAACTAGGCTCGACCACGATCTGCATTTGCAGCCATTGTCACAGCGCACAGGACTGAAATACCGTTGAGGTTAGCGCCTGTGGTGACCCCCCCCCCCCCCCCCTTCCCGTTGTGGTGCTTGGCATAACCTGAGATTGATCTCACCGTTCCGGGCATGGGAAAAAAGGTCGTCTTTACCGAAACCATTGGTCGTTAGGCAGCTTACGATGCTGCTACTACACTAACGTTACAATGATTGGAAACGTGTATACATGAATAGCTCAGTAATGTAATCCAGCTGCGCAGGCGAAGTTGTTGTACCTAACATATTTACCCACAACTCGGATTCTGTTGCCCCCGCCATCAGTTAGACAGCTAAAGAACGTGCGACCATTCATAGGGCCCTTGATCACAATATTGTAGATACTCCTCATAAGTGGGCTATCTTTGTCTTTTCTGACTCCACGGCCGCCTTACAAAGCTTACGCACAGCCCAGCGCTCCGGCGCATTCCATCAACGTGACAGAGATTAGAGAAAAGAAAATTTCACCATCTTCCCGTAGGGGAACCCTGAGTAGTATGCGAAGCAGCCATGGGGTCGATTCAAGTGGACTGCGTTTAGGTTGTCCGCAGACATCATGCTCACATCTTCTATGATTACGCATTTCACGTTGCGGAAGGCCACGCAGAAGGTGTTCAACTCGCTGGTGCTGAGGCCTCCGTCCTTGTTGCGCCGGTGGTCTTCCGAGAGAGCTTGAAAGCCGCGTGCACCGTGGTTCCTCCCACTGTCACAGCCGCCTTTTCGGTGCTCGCGCAGATGACCAACGCGTTGTAGTCGGTGTTGTTGCCGGTGTTGCTGTACCGGTTGTAGAGGTCCATGGCAAGCCGGAGGACGAACGTCTTGCCGCAACCGGCCGGTCCGATGAAGAAAACCCGTAACGGAGGTGCTGACGGCGTCGTCTGCCGGTGGGTGATCTCGCGCAGTAGCTCATGTTGTTCCGCGTTTGTCATCCTCATCAAGTTGTAGTATTCGTCCCGGTCCATGATGTCCTGGCGCTTGCGCACGGCCGCGCACGGGCTCGCGTGTTTCATCAGGCGCACCAAGTATTGGCTCGGGACGAGGTCGGCGTCTTCGTGTTCCGGGTGGACGATCACGGCAGGAGGAGGTGCTGCTCCTTCTCCTTCTTGTTCTTGTTGTCGTGCCCTCTTCTCCGCGGCGCTGACACTGGCGTTTACGCTGGCGTTGCAGGTGGCGTTACCGGCAGCGTTGCCCATGACAGTCATCCCCAGCATTGCGGGAGGAGGTTCCCCTACGGCAAAATGACGACGGTGGTTGAACGCGAAGCTATCACGTGACCGATTCTTTGGTTGGCCAATCCTATGGGCATCCTGCCACAATCATCATCAGCGGTGCCTGGCCAGGCATGCGCAGTGGGGGTGTGGACGCCGCACAACGGCGCCCACACAACGGCGAGGTAACGGGCGCCAGCATAAGCTGCTTCGCATTTAATATACCGTCAGGCTGTTACCGAACGGCCATGACATAATGGTTTAATAGCTTTCACGTCTCGGTTCAACCACCCGGCCTAAGTGAAACTGTTTCTGCGCAATAGCCTTATATACCCACAGCCAAATCTAAACGTCTAAGACCGGTGGCAATCTTCATACTTGTCAGCACTATTGAACAAGAACAAGATATTACGCAAATCTAAGGCAGAAAATCAATACATAAGTGATACTTGTAGTGTTCCCAGTTTTCTGCAAATGTATATAAGAAATGTGTGTTCTTTTGTTAAAAAATTTCTGAATGCTTGGTTTTTGCGATATCAAACGAAATACTACATTAACTGCAGGAAATCATCTCCGGCTTGCCCGCGCCACTATAGCTCCTGTCGGAATTAGAAGAAATCTAACGGCAACAGCAACGAAAGGCTCCACGAGATAGGTTCCACGTTCGCTTGGAATGCACGTGGAGCAGTGCAACGTGACTCAATAAACATTGTAGAAGGGTGCCTACAATTACGCGCTTCTCCGCCGTACGGCAGCGCTGGCATCGAGGCACCCGGCCTGGAGCAGTAGAACGCGGTAAATTTAAATTGACTTGAGCAAACCTCTAGCGTGTTATCTTGAGAGGAACCAGACGAAAGTTGAGCGGGAAAGTGAAGGAAGGCGTTTACATGGCAGGGGTGCCAGTCGATATAGTCTTTCGTCGAAATTTGCAACAAATGGAGCAGATACGCGGGCATTTCTTTCGTTGTATTTTTTGTGAGCTTCTCGCAGTGCGCAAGCCCGTGCGCAAGCTGCGCAGGGTTTTTTGTTAACGCTCCATGGCGGAACTAAAAGATTAAAGCGCTCCGATCTTAAAAAAGAACGTTGGTCAGTACAGAAAGATTGTTTTAAACTAACTTATCCCAGTTTACGTATATGGATTGCTCAACTCATGTCCAGTAGACATCCAAGGATTGTAGGAGGGAAGCAAATGCGCATAAAAAAAGCTTACGACATCTTTTTAGCTTCTTCTTCCGCTCACCTTTCCACTACCCTTTTCTCTTTTTTGGTTAGGGTACATCGCGGCGGTTGTTCACCAGGAGTTGCTTCTTGTAAAACCGTTTCAAGAAACTCTATCTTCTGAGAAAGCCGACGACTGGTGCTAAAAATATATCTTCCACCTATCTTCTGCAAAAAAGAACGTGCCCGGTTTTCTGCGACCCAGTCACCGCCTAAGCCGTTTTCTTCTTCATCGTGTTTTACGCTGTCCATCTTTCCTGTATTCACTAACCGCCTGAACAAAGGAAGCTTTCAAGGGAAGAGTTTCCCCCGACATACAAAAGAAACAGGAAAATGTACGCTGCAGCCGCCGCCATCCTGCGGCGCCGAGATTGAGAAGATGGGAGCTTAGGGAAAATCGATTGGAAGCGAAGATATGAAGATGAATAGACGAAAAACAAAAAAGGATGGCCCCTATAGTGAAGCGATGGGACTAAGTAACAAATCGAAGTTAGGGCGACGAGCAATTTTAGAGTACATCACTAAATAAAACATATATGGCCGGAAAAGAGAATTTCCTGCACCGTTCGAATGAGTGGAAGAATGGGAGATGGGACAGTTCGTAGCAGGCGGGTACCCTTTGCACCGTTTTTCTTTTTCAACCATCGTACATTAGAAAAACAAACGTAAACGGAAGTGACTAGTGTGCCCCTGCCTTCTTTCGTCCTAGCCATTTTCAACTGCTGACGTGTTGCGGAAGGGAGATTGTGCTGTGGATGACAGCTGCAGGACAACAGATGAACGCCATGATTCTCCGAAAATGCGTATACCATCTAACAGAAGCAAAATAGTTAGAAATACAGAAAGTCGTAAAAACAAGCCACACTGAAGCGCGAGACAGAAAACGAAGCTTTCATGTTGTCGTATTGAAAACTTTAGGCTCAAGCTCATAGTTTATGCTCATGGACACTACATAAACGCGTTTTCGCTGGTACTTATGTTCTCGTTCTCTGTTACTACACACAAACTTTCTTTTCTGATTGCACTTAGCGCTGCCTTGTAGCGTTTCACTTGCCCCCTCTGTTTGCTTCCTGCGTCAGAAGCTGACGTCGAACATTTGCTGCGGAATGGCCCAGACCTTAGAGACGCCCGAACGCAACACCTCCGAGGCACAGGGCTCCATCCTGGCAGACCCCCAGATCTCAAGCGCTGGATGTGGGGGCCCCCAGCACCGGCCTCTTCTTGAATTTTTGCGCGTTACGGGTGCAGTGTTGTAGTACCTATGAAATCATTTTCTTACGCTGTAGGGCAATCTTCCGCAAAAAAACTCCCATCTCGAACTCTTTAACTAGAACAGAGGCCAAATTTACTTTCCGTAGGAATATTTCACACTTTTCTCGATACCCCTACAGAGCAATTACCGTAGTAACATTTCGTAGCATATCTTCGGCCCTTTCTGCGTACTGCTCGTCGATGAAATAGCCCAGATTGTCACGAATATTGAGCGTCGCACTCGCGCTAATAAAGGCTGCAATAGGCATCGTCTGTTTCTGCCGCTGACGGTGCAGTCCCTTGCAACTCACATCGCTATTCAATTGCTTATGGCGCCACCTGGGCGTCTTGCAGATTTTGGCACTAACCCTCACTGCAGCCATATTGCCTATTTTCTCGACGCCAGGCAGTCGACGAGGAGAAAAATAAAAACACCCACGACAGAGCTCCACTAATACCTCTCTGCGACGTGCCTTCGAGGCGAGCCGTCTGACAGACGTTCTCGAGCGTGAGATCGACTCGCCCTCGTTCTTTCGCATTTCTATCTTGGTAGGGCACCTGTCAAGGCAAAATGTTTTCCTAATGGCGCTCGTGTGTACCGGATCTCTCGGACTCAACGAGGGCAAAACGTCGCTACAGGCCGTGTTGCCACTCAATCTGTTCTTCATGTTCCTCGTTACGTCTTTCGAGCTCTTTACCGTAGAGCACAAGCTAAGTTTTCCGAACCTTCTTGCAGACGTAGAATTTTCAATTTTGTCTCCAGATTTAGGTGATGCCTGGAAAAAAACTATCAAAAGGTTAATATAAAATACACGAAGGCTAAGTTCTTTATTTTCTGCAGTTGGTTTTCGTGTAGAGGAGTAAAATCGTTTGCTGAACGAATAGAATAAGCAAATATATGTTTGCTTCACTTTTACCATCATTCCATTTGTTTGAATTTTCTGTGTATGATTTTGTTTGCTTAGCAGGTTACTTTTTACATCCTCATTAGGGGTGGCAACATGTTATGCAATTTACTTAGACGCCAAATTACCTACTGTATTTCCCGGCGTTATGCCCGACCATGGCTACGCGACCCATCATCATTCATTTCTCTTCATTATTATTGCTGAACGATAAAAAACCGTGAAAGTGAACATTTCGACAGACTTCTGTCGCAGCGAGGGGCTTTGTGCGAGGCCAGCAAATGTGAGACTATAAGATGGAGCTGCAGCGTGGCCACTGTCACCCCTGAAGAAGAAGCCGAGCCGGCTTCGAAACGTCGGGTTTTTTGCCTTTTTGCATTGTATTGGTTGGAGCCTAATTAAATCTCAGTTCGATAAAAAAACGATACCCAAAAGTGCGAGAAACAGGCAGGTCTCGGTTTTTATCGCTCATCATTAATAATGAATATTCACCAGGTCACCCAACTCACAGTAATTTCGAACTATATTTCATTTCTTGTGCTTCAAGCACACATTTCTTTAAAAAGTCATTTTCTTGTATTCGAATTCTTGCCAGTTCGCTTGCGAATGCACAACCACCCTTTCTTCAGAAATTTTGTTTTTTATTACCGTTTTCTATTACGGAAAAAAAACAGCAAAAAACTTAAAACTTTCTTTCCTGCAGCAACGTAAAAACCAGCGGGAGGGATGGTTCGCATTAGAAGTAAAATTTTCTGCACTGTTTTAATTAATCTGCTGGTGTTATGCCTCTTTACTGGCAATGCAGAGATAAGAGGCTGAAAAGCCTGCCAGACAAGAAACTGGAATTTGTAAACAAAAGACAGTGTCTTGCATTAATTATTTCTTCGTGTTCACATCTACTGCAGAGTATCACCAATGAGACACCGGTAGTTATTTTTAACAGGGAGCTCCTGCTTATTCAAAAGGCTCCTTTTCACCGATACATTTTCTAATACATCCTGTGGCTGTCCAGCTACTTTCTTTCAGTTTGTGCCAAGTTACAACTGTTGAAGCGCTTCCAGCTTATTTTTTTTTTTTCAGGAAAGTTTTGCATTACCACATTCAGGAGGCCGAACATGGTGGGGCGAGGGTACAGTTGCTTATCCGTGAAAAATTTGTTTAACTACAGTGATCATTTATGATATGAGGACACGGATTGAGCATTTTAGTGTAACCCTCAGAAATCGCTAAGGCGGAAGTATACCACTTTTACCATAGTTTCTAAAGGCACGGGAAAAAAGCGTTCCGAGGATCCTAGCGAAGATTATTACGAGATGTGAACACGAAAGTATTTCTTTTATTTTTTATTTTTGACTAGGTTCGTCGACCGGTGTTGCTGATGTCGACGCTAAGCCTGAAAACACAATCGATGCTGTTAAAGGCCTAGCTTCGCTGGTCAATTAACAACGTTACTGTTAATTGACTGCCCTAGTTAGCCGGTGGTACCGGGATAGAATCTTGGACCAGGACAAATTTCTCTTCAATTACAAAGCTTTTTAAAAAATTGGTTAGCGCTCCTTTGTAGCCACACGGCTCCATCTAAGGTGGATGTCTCATTTCCCTTCGCAATGTAAGCTGTTGCGACACTGCCTGCACGGAAGCTCAAGGCCGCTCTAATTCCGCGCACTATGGAACACGTCGCAGCCCATGAACGCGCTTCTTTTGCATGAGGTTTACTTTTATTTGTTTTATGCCTTATGCACGTGCTCTTCTTTGTTATACTTCGGATGCACGTACCATGAAACGCGTTCCAGCCAACGGAAATTCTGGGAACGGTGTTTGAAGCCGCATTTTATGGACCCTATACGGGTGCGCCTTTTCGCCAACGTAGTCAAGAAATGCTATGGCGCTAAAAACTGAAACAGAAGAAGGCAAAGCTGTAGTGCCTACAGACACCGCTCTCTGGAAAGTTGAAGAGCGACGAAAGGTTTTGCTATCAGGTACATTTCCTGTTCTGTCGCGCTAGTGCCAATGAAATCGACAGCTTCTGTACAATGGGGGGTTTTGTCGTTGCAGAAAGACGACACAAAATGTGTCAGAAAATGCTGAATTTTAAGTGCCAATTTTGCTCAACGAGTTTCTGTTGAAAATAATTGTTACATAAGCGGCCTCCAAGCCTTCTGCTAAGATAAGCTTGCGCCAGGAAATACAATCGCAAATCGCAGCTCGCTAGCAGATCGCGAGTCCACACACCGAAATGAAGGGGTATTTGTAACTTTGTTTGAGGCTTTACGATAGAAACTTTGGTTGATCGTATTCCTGTTTCGTAAATTAACTTCAGTAACTTTTCTCCAAAACTTCACATGCCTTATATTTTCTAGAGCCGGGCCCGCCGTGCACGCACTTGCAGTTTTACTTCAGTAAATTAAGCGAAGCGTCGGTAGACGAAATACGTATCGCATACGTGGAGTGAAGTTATTCTCACTTCGTTTTTTATTCCGCTCTGAAAACTAACAAAATAGAGGCACATTCATCGTGGCACGAATATTATTGAGACCGACTGGTCGCCGTCGGTCTGCGAGCTTGTCATAATACGGCGTCTTTCGGTCGGTCGGTGTGTTCGTTATCGTTGTCGGCGTATTTTATGACAAGGCGATCTCGGGATTCGGAATACCATTCGATTCTCGTCTCCGGTGGTGTCAAGGCCTAGTGTGACTGCCACAGCTAGGATGCACGGTGCTGTAATGAGCAGCTGATGATTTGTTTACTCCCGTTTCGGTTTTGCCGTGTGTTTACAGAAACAGGAATATCAACTTTCATGTCATGGTTTGCCCGACAGCTGCATTCGTAAAACGTACTGCATTCCGTTTTTTTTTTTTTTTTCGTGGGAACCGAGCACACTCGCATGCTCTCACTACACGAGTTCAGTTACAGCAGCAGACAGCAGTGGGGTGACCGCGGAGCCCACCGGCCGACCCCTGCCACACTCTTTCTGGCCTCTTCCGCCAGGGCCACGCGCATTCGCAGTCGCGTTGTGAAAGAGGCGGATTGGATACATGCCTACGTGTGTATCAATCCTCCCTACGACGACTTGGAGATCCCGCCACCGCTGCCTCGAATCGATGATGAAGAGCTGGAGCAAGGCTACAATGCTGACGATGAACTTCGGAATCACCACTCGCCGCGATGAAGACGACGATCGCTTCGATGCGACGATTACTAGCATCGCAGCTATGCCAGTAAGCGTATTTCCAAACGCTTCGCTGCACAGAGCACCCACGTGACATGTCTGTTCGCGCGAATGGAGAACCGTATTTCAACGTGGTTATTGGCTGCGGCCCAAGCCTAAAGCGACCTAAAACATACCAAATCACCATTATTAACAAAAACAACCCGTAGATTTCAGTTTAGAAGAAAAAAATGAAATGTAGAAATAAAATAGGCAATGAAAAAAAAAAAAGAAGCAGATGATTTGCTGGGGCTCGAACCCAAGCCGCCAGCGCCAATACTCAGTGCTCTACGTCAAGGCTACAGAGCCAAAACGGCGGGTTCCCTTTAGCAGGCGCTCAAAAGAATAGTGCGCGCAGTGACATCACACGTGTCACGTGGGTGCTCTGTGCAGCGAAGCGTTTGGAATCACGCTGCCAGTAATCATAGTTGAGGCCCGTCCGGCTTAACTTTAACACATACACCGTATCGGTATAGGCATCTTCTATACATAGCCATTTATTTATTTCTCGGCTATCTTCATCTCTCTCGTCCTCTATCCACGCTCTTTCCTCCCGTTTCCCTTCCCACACACACAATAGCTGGCCAGATATACTACCATCAGGCCGACCTTTCTGTCTTTTTTTTATTTCAATAAAATTTCTCTCTAAAACATAACTATGTGTGTCTGGCAATGCTAACTTACAATAGCCACGCCATTCAAGTAGTCTGCGTGAGTGAAAGCTTGCCTGAATTTTTTTACCTACGCTCGTATTTTCTCGTGTGGTAGTGACACTGGAATATTGCTCTGTTTTCTCGCTTTAGCTGGCACTTCGTATGTCTCCAGCATCCGCCATCGGACTGCCCTTTTTTTCGCCTTGCTTTCCTTTCCCGTCGCTCTTTGAGGAGGAGGGAAATTGCGTAGAAAAAAACACTGCTCTTTCCGTTGTTAATCTCAGTGTTCCAATCGAACCACTCAGACACAACCGGCACTTGATGTACTTCTAGGAGTGGTATAGGGGCTGGGTGATTGAGTTCTGCTTTTCTGGGGGATGCAGCATTTCCTTAACCTGAATCCCGCATACACTGCACTGATATGCGGCCGCTATGGTTGGGACGTCCTTTTAAGAGTAATTTTCTTGTCGGCAGCAGGAATACTGCCACCTATGCCTGGCCAGGTAATTTAGCCTAGCTTCCCTCCTCACTCCTTTGAACTCGCACAGGAAAAGAAGCATTAGGGGAGGGCATGCGGCTGAGGGACAGGGTACTTTTAACGTTGGCAGAAATACTGTATTTTCCAGGGGTTGATTTGTCGCTCGTATGGATGGAAGAATGGCCAGCCCTAACCGATGACGATGACGTGTTTAACTGACAGACGAAGATATTGCGACTCGCTGCAGCATCTGCGAAAAAGGGCACCGAAATTTTGTGGCTGCTTGTTTTTAAGCTCTTCCACTTGTTTTTTGTCTGCAGGTGAATTTGCTTTTGTAGTTGCTGCATTTTCCAACAAACTGGTGACGGTGTTGAAGCCAGGCGCCATGTGACTACAAAAAAAAAAATTCATCTTCCATATCCCGCGGTGTGCTGCCTTTATATAACTTCTTTTAACACAGTATTGCAGCTGCCGATGTAGTCTTTCTAATTCTGACGGGGCGAGTTAGCGAGAGGATAAACACCTTTGTAGTTAAAAGAAAATATGAAAGTGTCTTCCGTCCTGAGCTTGATCTCTCTCGGTTCCAATAGCCACCAAGAGCATAAGGCTTTTGTCACGTATGCCGAAGGTGGTGAGGGCTCCCCCCTAAAGCACGCCAGAACAATGGGAGAGATTACTGCCCAATCGTCACGACATTCTCTTAAGTTGCCGACTTCCCTTTCTTCCCATCTTCCCATAGTTCCCTTCCCTTGAAACAAACTGAATTCTTCATTATGGTTTCAGAGGATGGTTCAGGCGAATGCCGAAAATGAGGCTGATGTATTTATTTATATATTTACTTTTTTATGTGTTTATTTATTTTTTCGGGTGGGTGCAGGGATGATTATCTCGACACCCTCTCGAATTATTTTCTTGTCTTCATTTGGGCTACAGCCCAATCCTGTTGACAATAAATATTTATACATACCGACATTTCTGGTCCAGGGCGCGGAATGTCGAAGAAGGGGAACCAGATTTGTGAAGCTGTCATCGCCTGTGAGCAATTTTATTGGGCCTGTAACGCCCATTTCAGTCTGCTGACGTCTCGAGCGCTGGAGCTGTTCATGTCCAGCACCTAAAGCCGTACTACGACCTGCTCGGTTTCGTTTTTCCCCTTCAGTTGCCAGTTTGGCTCCTCTTTTCGCCGGGGGCATTGTTGCAAGACTGTGTCGCATGTGAAATACGGAGATGTTGTTCAACTGTGATGACGTGCAAATTCCCGTGTGTCTGGGCCTAATGCCACTTCCAAACGTGGACGAACACTTGAACCTGCCTTCCGGAAATATATTAAAGCTATAGGCTAGATTAAAATAGAGTTTTCATCACAATCATCATCATCATAAGTCCAACCACACCAAAATCAACGATTCACCCCTGGCCAATCCCTCCTTGATGGTACGTGCAACACACATGAAGGGCATCATCATCATCCTCTAGCGTAGCACAAGAACGCGTTGAATGGAGCATGAACAAACCGCAACCAAGCCAGGCGAAGTTATCGCCTTGCGCCGTGCGCCGCTTCCTGATTACGCGGAAGCCTCTTCTTTTCACTAACTCTGCTTCCGAAGAAAGAACAACTTGCTAAGAATAAGTGAACAACTGTAAACTTACCAAACATATGTACAAGCGTTCCAAGAGGAACCGACTAGTTTCCCAAGTACAGCAGTTTGTCGGCCATTGTCCACCCCTTCCCTCAGTCAGCCCCTACGCTGCAAATTAGGCTCCTCGATCCCGGATGCCTTCGTTCCCATGACGTGCTGTGGATATCCGTAACGGGAAACACACCTAGCGGCCAGACCAACATCGGAGACAGCAGGAATGCGGTCGGCATTCAGAACACTCGCCTGCGGGTACACAAAGAAACAATGTAAAGACTGCGGACAAAGTAGCTGCTGTTGGCGGCAGCAAGGAATGGAATGTGGCGCCCGGGGAGTACGCGAGTGGTCTCAGTAGGCGGGAAGTAAGGGTGGAGGCCGCAGGAAACGGTTGGCAGTCTTGGATCCCCACGGGGTCCAGCGCACTTGTGGAGAACCCCTTGAATGACTTTTATTTGCAGTTGTCCTGGTTCGATCCCTTTTGCCTGGACGGAATCTCGCTGCTACCAATTTGACTCACTCCTCGCGGTGGGATATCAAGGGGAGGTGGAAGCTACTTCATCGGACCCGGTGGGCTTGCGTTGGGCTTGAAAGAGAGCCTGCTTCTACTTGTGTATTAGACCCGTTTTGTTGAGGCAAGGAGTAGCTATTGCACTGCTTGAAGTTACGTGATTACCCTTAAATGTGTGGTGAAGTGCGTTACGAGAGGGGACAACAGCACAACGCTAGGATTGCGGGCGTAAACAGATTAACGGCATATCTTGCTTTCCTATTCAACTTTCACTGTAAAAAGAAGGACAACGAGCCCAGCAAAAAAGAAGCGGTATGTTGCGTGTTGCTGTCGATTATTAACACAATGCCAGGATTTTATTCACGATATGCAAGAAAGCCACAGAACAAAACAGCGGAAATGCGCTTTTAAAAGGCATATATGCACGAACTGCTAATTTGTAGGCCAGCGGAGTTTTCATCAAAATAGACTGAACTGCAGTAAAGTTGAATCAGCAATCATAAACACATTTAAAGGGTCATGCAACACTCTTAGAAGTGCAAGTAAACCTGCGCGACGTTTATGTTACACTGCCAGGAATACCCGAGGCAAATATTACACATGCACTTGAAGCGGTGGGCGCGCAAATCGCTGTGAAAGACGCGGAAAAACCAAACCGCACTCTCTACAATATTCCTCATTATGCACCCCTGGCATGGCCGGAATGCCGTAATCACTCTCACCCTGTCTGAAAACCTAAGAGATATGGGTGGCGTACCTGTCTTCTCTGTGGTCCTAGAGATGTCATAATGCGAAGGCCCTTGTAAAGTAAAAAATGAAGAAAGTTCACACTAACGCGTAAGTCTTCAAGGAAGCGCAGCTGAACGCAACCTGTACGCACTATCACGAAGGTTCAAGTCTACGATTGTAGCCGATTTGCTTTTTCTTCGCTGCCGCACCGACCTTTACTCCATCATTGTTGCTATAAGTTTGAGCTTCCTTCATTTTTATGGAAGTGATAATCTGTGGGCGTCAACTTAGAGGGGCGTACGCTGTGACGTGTCTTTGACGTTGCGAGCAAGTGTTGCCACAACGCTGGAGTTTTTTATCTTTTTTGCTATATTTGGCCAACCTCCCTAAGTGGTTATGCTTGGCATGACAAACATGCGCCGGGCGCGCTGCGTGGTCGCCGCGAGGCACGCACACATGAGCGCTCGGCATTTTCTTGGTTTAATAACTGCCGGGTGGTCTCCGCAATCGTGGTCAATCTCCCTAAGTGGGTATGCTTTGCTTGACAATAGTGCGCAGGGGACGCTGGGCGGTCGTCGCTAGGCACGCACACACGAGCGCTAAGGTGTTTTCTTTGTTTTTTTTTACTGCCGGGCGGCCGCTGCAATCGTAGCCAGTCCCCCTAAGTGTTTATGTTTAGCTTGACAAACGGGCACCGGGCACGTTGGACGGCCGCCGCGAGGGCCGTGCCCTAGTGTGTGGTATTTTAATTTCTTGGCATTTTTAACTGCAGACACGAAAAATTACGATTTGCTAAACAGTTTCGCTGTTAAAAAACTCTGAGCGCCTTTCATGCCAATTCTCGGAAATTGCAAACGGTCATGAAATCCCCTAGTTGGGAAACTAGACCGTACAGCCGCGTCTTGGTGGCTGTAGGGCACGTCGACACCGTGTACCACTTAGCGCCACAATTAAAGTATAACGTTAGTGCACCTAACCAGTCGCTGGGGGAGGCTACAGGATGTTTCGCTGGCGTTTTACGAGGCTTACGGGCTGCAGCGCAGAACATTCTTTGCGTTGAAATTCACACAATTTAAGGCGAGAAATGGCGGAAACCAAGCAACGAGCTAGACAGAATACATGCAACAAGCACCACGTTCTGCAGTACAGGCTTTAGAGTGCGACCACGAACAGCATTAAAGCACTGTTTCAGGCTACCTGGTGCAGCGGTCTCTGCTACCGCCACAGCGCGCGTTAGTCACGACCAACCAAAATGCCTCTGGCGGCTACAAGCCGTAACTAGGCAGATTTGAGTCCACTCTGGATACCGTTGGCGTCGCTGACTGCCACAGTGTTGAAGGATGCGGTTGGTGGTGTCATCCACAGACTCCTTACGAGAATTTTACTGAGCGATCTCTGGGATCTCAATCCCACCTGGGGCACGAAACGTCACGTCTTTACAAGAACAAGGGGGCCTGTAGCCCGTTGTTAGGGGTGGAAAGAGTAGCAAGGGTTGGAGACGCGGCTGGCGAGCTAGAATGGTAGAGGGCAATTGGGAAATAACATTTAAACATATTCAAGGACGGTAGCGGTGTGGTAACCTGTACAAGAGTGCTGCACGAGACCCTCCGAACCCCGAATGGCCTCGGAAGGAGGAATGCGACCATGAGTACGGACATTGCAGCGTCGTTGTCCTTGAAGCGCTCTTTCCGCGTGGTAAGATGAAGCGCTGGCGTTTAACCGGATGCCAACACTAATTTAGCGTTAGCATTGATTGCACACCGAGTACAATGAATGGAAGTAAAATTTTCCACAACATAGATGCGGCACTATGCCAATGACACGTGAGTGATCGCGAAGCAAGTTATTTTTCCTGTGCGGTTAATAAGGCGCCGTACCTGTTTAGGGCGGTCGTCGGTGGTCATCCAGCGGTCGTCACGCACACAAACGTTAAGCAACAGTCAAGTAGCCGTCACTCAAAAAAAAAAAAAGCAGCCCACACCTTCCGCCGAATAACAGTCGCTGAAGCAAGGCCTCCAATCTCACGCGAAAGTGGAGCCCCTCAAAAGCCTTTCTGAATGAGTGTGATGGCGTTTTCCTAACAATCATCACAACCCTACAGCTTTTGGGAGGACTGGACTTCTTTGCTCGAAGCTCTCGAAGTTACGCGCGCGATGCCAGTGCGGGAAGGGTTGAGTTAGGAATTTACGAGTTCGTATCTCCTTGGCGGGCGGTCGCTCGTTTACGACTGCGGCTCAAACCGGTGGCACCACCTGGTCGTCAGCGTACACCGGTAGGTGGGAGCCTTCTTGTGGAACAAAAAACCCAAACTTGACCAGAAAGGGAGAGGAAGGAAGCAGGAGGCGCCAGCTGGTCTTTTCGAAGGGTGGATGCGGCTCGAGAAGGATTGTAATCGTGTTCGCGCATGCTTGCGGTATTTTCTTTTATGGGAAGCGCCGGAGACCACATCCTCTGCAAGGACGAAAGACCCTAGTAACAGGGCGGAGCCGTTTCGTCTCGTAAAGAAGGCGTCACGGGGCCCGTGAGCAGCGCTTTCATAAACATGCCAAGTAGTCCTGGCTCGCTCATCTCTTCCCTTGAAGTCAATAGCGCGTGGCTTGTACATTGGTGTAGTTTTACGCCGCGCGACAGCCATTCCGTGGTTCGCTATCACGCCATGCATCCTAGGTACTATTACGCCACTACAACACAATTGACGGTTACTTAGAGCAGAGATCTTTTAGTTCACTAAAGAGGTTTATAAACATGCCCGAGCTACGATTTTTATATGCGAAGCATGCCTAGCAAAAAAAAGTCCGGTTCTTGTTAACTTCGTTTCTTTATCATCGCTTTTCTAAAACCAATTTCCCGATTTCACAAACCAATTTCGCTCTTGCACGAACGGCACCACTGAATCTATCTTTACGCAATAAAGTGAGTGTATGCCCTACGCATCGTCTGAAAAAAATCTCGGAGGAATATACTAAGCCTTTTTATTATTCACAAGGCCGGTTCAGGCCCACGAATCGAGCCACCGATGATGTATGTGCATTCCCAAGTCATGTGCGAGTTCGGGTGACTTTTTCTGATAGCTGCCTCTCCCGGATTGCTATTTTTAATTAGTATTGGTCTCAAATAAAATGCGCAGAGACAGAGATAAGTGCGTTATAAAGAGTGACAAAACGTTTTGGGGGACAGGGCAGCTGCGCAACACGTTGCGCTAGCTATAGCTCATCAGGCTGACTTCTTAGGGGGAATTCTGCTTCGCATAGATTATCGGGATGAAGCCTCACTCACCTAGTTAGGCACCTATCTCGAGGTAATTAAACACTGCGCCTGTGAAGGACTGGGGCTTGCGAACACACCTCCTCGCGACGCAGAAGGTTGCAACGCAGCTCCAAGAAATGTAGAACAATGCACAGACAAAGAACACTCGACGGTAGCAGAGAAAGTCTAAAGAACAAAATAAAATTCAACGAATGGAGACGCAAAGGCGAAACTTATTCTTGCAGAAACCGTTGCCCTTTCACTCTTTTTTTTTGTCCTTCGTGCTTTGCGCAGCGGGAATTGTTGGCACAACTGGCTGGCGGTGGGGTAATAAGCTCATAAGCTGTAAGGATTTCGAGATTAGGTGCACTAATTAGTGACAGGGGAGCTCCCCTGTGCCGGTCCACTTATTGGAGCATCGCCTCCGAGCTGGAGAAAATGCCACTAAGCATGCCGAGAGGCCTCTCCTACGTCTGACTGTTCTCACATGGGTCACACGAACGTGTAAATTGCGCACACACACGCGCAGACTTAAAACGCCCGATGTGCGTGTTTGATTGGATGGATGTATGGATGGATAGATGGACTGATCAATTATTCATTTAATCAATCCACGAATTAGTTGCATAAAAAACTAATTCGGTGGATTGATTGATTGATTGATTGATTGATTGATTGATTGATTGATTGATTGATTGATTGATTGATTGATTGATTGATTGATTGATTGATTGATTGATTGATTGATTGATTGATGATGATTGATTGATTGATTGATTGATTCCATGTTCACAATGCCGATCAGGGATTTCATGTTAAAAGCGAAAAACACGGTTTTACAGACCTCTTACTAGGTCGGTGTTACCTGTTACTTCGGCAATGCTGTGGTTTGTAGGTCAGTTAATGATGATCGCCAAAAGCCGGCACGCTAATCCCCTAGTGCATGGATCTCCTCGGATTGCTTGCCGCAATATGTATTTGCCTATGGTCCCCAAGCTGAGCATTAGAAACAAAAGTGTCGAAAGGAGACAGACAGGGGTTGTGGTTTTATTGGATGGAAATCACCACTGAAGCAAGGTGTGCCCTCACAAGACTTCCACGAACCTATTTATTTTATTTTTAATTTTTGAAGGGCGCAGTAAGGAATGAATATCAAATTAATCTTTTGAAGCTTCATTCCTGCAATAGTTATGCTGCTGGCGTCACGGAGAACGACGTAATGTTACTTCACTTTTACAGCCTTGGCACACTTTCCGCCATGGCTGGAAGAAATTCCCCTCAAAGCTAGTTTGCTCATCGGCGCAAGTACATGTTTTCGTGCCAATAAATGCACAAAATGAACAAAATATATTAACAAACACAGAGGACATCTGCGTTCGTGTGACTTGAGATGTGGGCATGAAAGTGTGCGTATGCGGTATACTGCAGAATGCGTAATTGATTGAAGAAATCTTCATTCACACGAGTGAGGGCCGGTTGTTATAGATCCCCCAGTGCGGAAAGAGTCCTTATTGCTGCAAACCTTGGCTTTTTCTGGCCGTTCTCGGTTCTTGGCCCTAAGGTACAATAAAATAAAAATACCGTTGATTTAACGAAATGATCTCGGCATCTGAAGATATAAACAGGTTTTTTGAGGAGTGTGTGTCCGTATGCGCGCGCGTTCATCCGTTAGTGCGTGCGTATGTGTGCGCGCGAGCGTGTGCGTGTGTGCGCGCGTTCGTGCGTACATGGTCTATGGGGTATTAGCTGGTGTCCAGTTGTAGCTTTTAAGCTTTTAAGGCCAGCTGCACTCAAATTTCACCTCGAACAAATTTATTTTGAATGTGCAGTACTTATACAGAGCAGCTGGAACACGTGTGATAGCCCTGTGAAACGCCTCGTTAATCAGTCAGTAGCGTTTCAAATAGGTCTGTCGCAGACGACGCTGCGCCTGCTGGCGGATCGCGTAAACTGCCATAACGCGTCTGTGACGCTTCGGCAGTCCGGGGCTTTGTCGTCTGGACAGCCTCGCAACTTGATAATCAGCTGAGCTCTGCTGTGAACGCTTCACCCATTTGCTGCCCCGTTCCCACGAAGAGCTTGACCGCAGACTTGCTCCCCAGCGGCTGACCGTCCGGCCGCTCGCTGGTCGGCTGCAAAGCCGGCGCGTTAAAACCCCACAATCAATCGACAAAGCCGTGATCTCCTCAATATCGGTTTCAAAATCGCCGATTTTTCTGAACGTTTGCGCGCCCACGCGTGCATTGCGGCTGCTACATTTGGCATTTCGCTTTCTTTCAAAACAGAATTTATAGAACTAGTGTTTTCAAGAGTGGGAAATTTGGAATGCAGCTGACCTTTAATAAATAACTTAGCAATTTGAGTGCAAGCTCAGTAAAGGTGTTTAAATATCACGCGAGTCTAAATGAAGGGCATAGCGGACATGCGCAAGAATGCTTTCGACTAAATTATCAGGCAGAACATCAGACAACTAAACCGGTAAGAAATGAAGGAGATGGTGACAGGCGAATGACAAAGCCAAGCACCCGCCGCGGTGACTCAGTGGCTAAGGCGGTACGCTGCTGAGCATGAGGTCGCGGGTTCGATTCCCGGCCATGGCGGCCGCTTTTCTGATGGCGGAGAAAAGCAAAAACGCCCATGTGTAGAAGTTTCGGCACACGTTAAACATGCCCAGGTGGTCAAAATTAATCCGGAGCCCTCCACAATGGCGCTTCTCATCGCCTGCGTTGCGCCGGCGCGTTAAACCCACAATCAATCGACAAAGCCAAGCGAAGCAAGCGCAGTCAGGATGCAACGACAAGAAAAAGCACGGCAATAGCAGCAGTCGAAAATGAATACACCACTGTGCAGTCATCATAGCACCAAATCATCCCTGCCTAAGCAGACATGTGAGCCAACAAGCCGCCCATGCCACTAATTAATCCTACGACCTGTTCGCTCCTTTATCTCCCTTTTCTACTATCCCTTTTTTTCGTCTATATGGAGTGGGTTTGCTTCTCTTGGTTTATTTCTTTCCCTTCCATTCTGGGTCTCCCTGCGCGTCAAAGCTTCCTAGCGGTGGTGTCCTTTTTATGCCGGTGGTTGCACCATTTGCTTCTTGCGTTAGTCTTTGGGAAGCGTGGTTCTCGTGTCTCAGGCAGGGGCCATGGCAGCAGAGGGGATTGGTTAGGAGCTTTGTCTGTGTCGTCGCTACGAACAATGACGGTGGGAGGCCCGGTAGACAAGGGAACATTTTGGCTCTAACCGGCAAGAGAAAGCGAAACCCCCGTGCCAGATCTTATAGGCGAAACTAAGTTGTCCATCCGTATTGGCTGCCACGATGGGCGCCACATAAAGCGGGCAGATATTCGATTAGACGCCTGAGCGCGTTCGCGTTAGCGTTGAACCGCTTTCAAAACGTAAAACAACGGAGAAACTGGAAAGGTGCCGCGTGTTTGTGCATGGGCGGAAATGAATACTTAACACTTCACGCGGTTTTTCAGCACATGATCGCAGTGGTAGTTGCCGAATCGAGACGACTATTCCTGAATTGCGCCAGAGTCACAACGAACGCTTTCAGCTCTGATTAGTGCCGTTTCAGCTTCACATGCTTAGCAGGGGACGTAGCCCTCGTACCGAACCAATGAGCCTTCACTTACCGAAAGAAATCGTTTAATACGACTACTATTTCTTTACCAATTAATTAAAGGGCATTACAAGCTTGATGTTTCCAATATCATTCTTTTTCATCTGGGTACGCCGCCCGCCAATGGCATCACCTGACAATACCCCTTTCCGGTCCCGAAATAACTGCTTCAAATATTCATTTTTCCCCGATACCGTAACTCAGTGGAATGAACTAACTAATAACCAAGTCATGGAGCCGTCCTTATTGTTGTTACAGCAAATTTGGCTGATTATTCACATCTTGCTGTTCTATTTCTTGTTTGTTTGTTTTGTTTTATGCATTCTAGAGTGCCAACATTGTAAAAATTATGTCTGTAACTACCCTGCTAAATCTCTGTAATGGGGATTGCAGTAATGAATAAATAAAACGTTTACCGGGGTTAAAAATTATCGGGTGTTCGTTATGCAGTGCAAAATCGTCCTTTTGATTACACGACTGTCGCTACGCTGCAGCGAAGTGGGAGCATAAAACGAGAGAGGCAGCCTCATTACGAAATTAACGACAGTCATTACCAATCAAACAATGAAACAATTTTAAGCCTACTCCTCCTCACAGCTCCATGTTGAGGTATACGCGAGAACTACGCATTCATTTGTTGGCCCAATATATGTCATCCCCGGCACCTCTCATTCGAAAGCAATACACGAACAAATAATAACCGTCATATGATCTCGTCGTTACCATGGTCGTAATTGCCTCTTTTAAAATTCGATGGATTTCATACAATCGTTAGTACACTCCCGAACTTCATTGCGCCACGCTAGCCTTAAATAGTATAATTACGTGTCACATGTTCCATTACATCACGTATCTTACCTCACTGGCACTGAACTGGCAGCAATCACCCCTACGTACCTACATGATTGCCTTTTTAAAGCGAAGCTTTTTACCTCTACCCCCCAAGAGTTCTTTCGCGACCGTTGGTGTCAGAAGAAAGCTCCCACAAAAAAATAACAAAGGTTACTGGCAACGCCAGGACTAGAACTTTGAAAGAATAGAGAAACGGAGCCAGAGCCCGTTGTCTTACCAATTGAGCTACGAGCCCAAGCGGTGACGGGGGAGTCAGATGGTGCACTCACCGAGCAGATCTTCGTGTTTACCCCCTGCGTTCTAGCTGAATGCCACGGGTTAGCGTCACGTGACCTCTCGCGACGCTGTGCGCTCCGCCCACGGCATGTGTAGCGGCCGTGTGGCGCCTTGCGCATGCGGTAGGAGTTATAAAAATTAAAGGAAGCTCACACCGACTGCCGCCGATCTCGTCGCCTTCGTTGGCGGCGGCAGAGACGGAGAAGGGAGCTCAGCTAACACCGGGTTTGATCTTCCTTTAGTTTTATTTTTAAAAAAAAAGAGTTTCCACTCATATGCTTCACCGATACAACTCAACCAACCACCGTTCATGAATCAAGCATTGATGTAACCTTAGCAAAGAATGTTTCTTTGGAGTAACAAAGAATGGGGTTAAGTGCATTTCACTTGCCTCTGGTTTCACACTTTCTAGAGCCACGTTTGTGAAATCAAGTGACGTCGCATGTGTAATCGTCGTGGGTGTCGTTTACAGCTTCGCTTTCTAGCCAGCTTCACAGTGTGGACTTGCGCGCATTTTTTTCTTTATTAATTAATTTATGCCATGTTCAGCTAGGTAACATATTTTGAACTTAGAGACTCTCCTGTTGTTTTAAATCCCGTTAAAGCTTTCGCGAAGTGAAGTGTCTGATTGCTAGACCCCAAGGTGAGCGGTTGGTCTGTATAAGATCCTGGAGACTCCAATTTCAAACGAATATAAAACAATTATCAATGCAAGAATAGAAATAAATGACAATTAGTGAATATAAAGGTCTCAATTCTGTCTGCTTCTAGCCACATCCAGAGATGTCAACTTTCTCGACATTTTGAGGGCCGTCAAAAAAAACACGGTTTTCTCAAAGTCCTTTTATTTTTTAGAAATATAAAAAATTAAAAAAAAAGACGATTCTGCACCGAAATCTACATACCTAAAATTTTTAACCTCTGCTCTCAAAATATTCGCACGTTTGCACGTCAAAGCATTGATTTTAGAGAGCGCTTACGTGCCCGCAGATTAGTTGCATCATAACTAAATTCTCCGAGGACGCTCTGCTTTTTCTTTTTCAATTTTCTCCTGTTCAAAAAAACTAAAAAGACAATCTCTTTTCAAAGTTTTTGTTTTCAACCGCTCACGTCTCTAGCTACGGGTGCTCAATTCTAAGCTAAAGTGGCCGCGAGCAATTTTTGTTTGTGCACTGTAGAAATAAGACAGTGATTCATCCAAATCTGTTCCGTTTTCGTGGTAAAAATTTTTCACACTAGCTTCGGAAGAGTTGTCTTCGAAAGCTTCACTCCAAGATGATTCAATTTTCATCTCTTGACAAACGCACACAAAGCAAATTTTTTTTATGTAGTTTACCCACGGAGTTGCAAAATCTTCCTAAAGTGTATCTACTATTAGTTTCAGAAAAAAAAAACGAAAATCTCTTGACAGATGAAACACATGCAATTTAGTTCGCGCGATGGAACACAATATGAATCTTTTTTTGCAGCCTCGAAAGCTGGCAAATTTTCATCGCTCCGCCGGAGGCTCTTTCTGCCGATGAAAGTACATGGGAGTGACACCGAAAAAAAAATGCCTGTGGCAGAACACATGCAAACGAATAGAGGAGAGTGCCCGGGCATGTCTTGCCGTGCCCCGAATAGAAATCCAATACTTGTCAACACAGCAGGAAAATTTATTTTCCCCCTCAATTTTGCCGCAACAGGGACGCGATAAACCTTGGCTTGCTGGTTCTCGCAAAATGGCCACCCCCGGGTCAAGATTGTTGTTCTTTCTTTAAATATGCCAGTGAACTCTGAACAGGAGTTGTGCGAAAATGTGAGTGAATACCGTTGTGTGAACGTGAAAGGGAGCCTGAAATGGAACTGACTAAATCGTACAACCTGTGAACATTACGGTTCCATGACCATCGTCCACACTAGGTGGTTGGCAGGGCACTGTTTTTTTTTTAAGCCTTTCAAACACTTTCCCTGCTTGAGCAAATAGCACAGCAGCCAACAGCGACGATATTTGGAACGGCGCATTTCGAAAGCAAAGGCTGCCGGGATTTGAAGGATCGAAGAAATGAATAGATTGTATTACAAAACTTTGTTATGACTGCAACGAATGAAACCATGGGCACTGAGTGGACACCCAAGTGTAGTAGTCCACGCGTGCTGCTGCGGCCCGGGCGCCCGCCTCGAGAAACTCGTGGCCCGCAAGCTAGGTACTGCGCAGCAAGCTCTCCCACTGCTCAAGGTTGCGTGGAGGGAGCGGGGAGGCTGGAAAGGCACACACAAAACAAATAAGGTGTCGAATTTGGGTTGCCGGCGCAGTATGGTAGGTTGGGCAGCATGCGGTAGGTGAAATGCGATGATGTGGTTGTAGCAAGTATTTTTCTGCAGTCATCGCCAAATGAGTGCATTCGCCACACCAAAGGATGGATGTGGGGTTAGTAGTGCCCTGCTGGAAGCTGTGTGGTGGTGAAGGATGTATGAGTAGTTTTGTGAGAGGGGGGAGCTTGCAGGACCGAAGCGCCACTACGTTGTTTGTCTCCTCCGCCTTCTGAGGATGCCCGGTGGGTAAGGTCGCCACCAGTGGCTTAAGGCACCTTATTCCCAGTTGGGAATGTATAGGCTGGGGTCCAAACGATGCGGGTGTGTGGCAGTTCTGGTCATTGCTCAAGAATATTAGGTGCAAAAGCAGTGATGTTCCCCATTGCAAACCATTGGCAGGCCGTCGGTGAGTCGGTGAGCACGGTAACATTAAAGATCGGAACACGCACCACCGCTAAAGTGCAAGGGCAACGTTTCCCACCAGCTTTAAAACGATAGCTGAAGATAGAATAAACAGTCCTTCAAGATCGTCCTCGCGAATTGCCTCTCGTGCCCGCAGAGGTAATATGATTGGTTGAGGTCTTCCGAAATCACATTATCTAGAAAAGTGGTTGATGTTGTTGCTTCTGACAAGGCTCGCTGTTTATAGACCTGCTCTTTGGCCCCAGCGTGGGAAATCAAATGGGGCTGAAAACCCGTCCACTTGAAAGCATTGTACTTTTCTTTAAAGTACTGCTTTTTAGCCTTCGAAAAGTTTGTTTCTTGAAGACTAGAATGTATTAACCATACACTAAATATCAACATTTCAACTTGAAATTCGACGAATGCTTTAGCGTCTAAAATTCAGGAGCTAACAACGCGACAGAACGCGACGCAGAAACTGCGGCTTAAGCACGAATACAGTGGGCAGATATACGCATCGTACACGAATACTACCCCGCGTCGTATGGCAACGAGGTTTCTGTGACATGTCCTGATCTACGAAATACAAAATGCGCATGAAACGGCCCCCGTATGCGACCGAAGTTCGCCGCTGTCGCGAGGAAGCCCTGCCTTGCAGGACCCGCGCGTGTGCACATCAAAATTGATGTGTCGTTTCTGGCGGGGTTCGTTCCTGTTACTTTGATAGTCGCCGGAAACAGCGTTATGAATAACGTTTTCTGCGGAACCTATAAAACGTGCCGTGAACATACGTACGGCTAAAAGTTTGTATCTTTGGCGAAGGCTTTACTACTGTTTCGGGATAACGTAGAAGGATTGCTCAACGTTCTCGACTGCGCCACGTCGTTTTACGATGGCGGTTGGTAAGGGAGGATTTCCGGAACGAGCAAGCTGTGTCGATTTTGCACCGTCTTCGAAACTCATTCTGCAAACTTGGGTAAACTGATCCTCCTTGGTTTATTACAACGCTGTAAAGTTTCTTTTTTATCATTCTTAGCTTCCGAATCTACTTTTTTAAGCTCTCTTTGTTTTTTTTACTTTTCGAGAAAATGAAGGAACCAACAAATAAAAGGGAGACATTCAAATTTATGAACTGTACATTCGCATCCGCTCCACAAATGCAATTTCAACTGGTCGCTTGTCTCTTCAGTCTTCTTTTTTTTTGTGATGTGCTTGAAAGCTTCATTTACAGTATCCAGAAAAGCACGGAAATGAATGGCGGTCGCAAAGCGACTACCAGGAATCAAGCATATAACTGAATGGAAATAATAAAAATGTTTTAGAAAAGAAAAGTAGCTTGGAGCAAATAAAATGCCCAACTTCCAAATAAATCAAATCTGCCCTTACAAATTCTCAATAAAATTTTTCTGTCAATTTTTTTAAAGAATTTTGGTGGTGCCCTTTTCCCGGGTCATCTATGGTGTCTTGACCATTTGCACTATCGCCTACGCCATTACGTTTGCAATAAAAGGTTGAGCCCATCCAACAAGGCCAGTGAGGTAGGCGGATATAGGAAAAATCCCGGCCCATCTCCACTAACATGAAACCTGGCCAGGAGCGAAGCATGAAGTGTATAAGTGTAATCTTTGAGCCTTGGCGTTTTTCCCAACGGAGATGAAACTTTTGTGCGGTAGAGGTATTCGGCTTTGCTGTAAAGGTCTCGTGTGTTTGATGCACAAAGCGTTCTAGCGCGAGGCCTTGGAAAACGGTTGTCCCGGTGTGTTCTTTTAGTGCGCGCTACGTTCTAGCGCGAGGCGTTGGAAAACGAGTGTCCCGGTGTTTTAGTATTGTGGCCCTATGAGGACGACGACGAAAGAAGCAGCCGATAGCCCAAGCCTTGGAAGGCTTCGCCCCTAAAAGAGAATAAGGTTGTGTGTTAATAAACGCAAGCGTTAGAACTGTGGTTTGGACTAGTTGGTGCATACTGGAATTCAAAACAGCGCAAAAAGACGGGACAAGGAAACGATGACACAAGCGCCCTGTGTCGTCGATTCCTTGTCGCGTATTTTTGCGCTGTTTTGAATTACAGTATAAAAGCAAGGGAGAGTTGTTTCCAGTTTCCTTTCGCTTTGAGCCGTGTGGGGCGGAGATAGCAGACTCGCGGCTCTCAATTGCTCCCGCTAGATGGCTTTCTATTGAGGTCCGCCCGTCTCTTTGTTAAAACTGTGGACCTCCCAGATGCCCCAGGCAACAAACACCCTACCTTCTACTCCCAGTTCCCTCAGCTGTCCTAGAGTCCTTCCACCTAAATAAAAGCTCTCTCTCTCTCTCTTAGGACTCACAAGAACTGAGAGCAATAAGATATTAATGACAACGAAGCGAGAAATACTTAGGTAACATAAACAAAAGATAAAGAAGAAATCGTGGAACGTGAAGCTTATAACTGATGAAAGGCTATTTGAAATATACTAGTATACTACCACCATCCATATCAAGCAGATCTAATGACACTTGCCAGTATCATTGTGATGAGGTGTGTATGCCGCGTTTCCATAGCGGCCAATCTCCTCAATAGTATGGGTGTGACCCACGAAGAAGAAGAAGAGGAGAAGTGGTTTGTTCTCGGAGGCAGCAAGATGGCCGCCCTCGCGGTGTAGGCCCGAGGACCGTCGCCGGCTCTCCCATCCGAGCCACTGCCCGGACTGCCAACTAGACGACGGCCGACGAGACGACAAAGAGCTGTTGCGTCCGGCGGAGTGAGCGGTGTTCTGTTGGTGTGGAGCGCGGGCAGCGAGGCCTCGCCGTGGTGCACGCCTAAGCCCTTCCGTCCCGCCGCTAGCCATCGGCCGCCGTCACGCGGTTGTCCAGCGAGACACCTCCACAACGACTCGAGTAACCTGCCCCGTGGCCAGCCATAGAAATGCGGTTCCGAGTCGTCACATCCAGACCGACTCATCT
Source organism: Haemaphysalis longicornis (assembly GCA_013339765.2). Lineage (NCBI taxonomy): Eukaryota > Metazoa > Arthropoda > Arachnida > Ixodida > Ixodidae > Haemaphysalis > Haemaphysalis longicornis. Next base: position 22,282,164 of record CM023450.1, on the reverse strand, counting down.
CTGCGATCCCCGTCTGTGAGCGTATGACTTGATGACTTTGTCCGCAATCATCCGCACCTGTGATTTCCGCGTGTAGTTTTCCGCTTTGTACATCAGTCCAGTTATTGAAGTTGGTGTGTGTGCATTTGCGAGAAAGTAGTCCAGGCTCGTGACTTTATACGCGGTCCGGTCCAACATTCATTAGAAAAGTGGCGAGCCTGCCAGGATCCGCAGTTTAACATCTATGGAGAGGAGCCTTACTGCTGTTCTTCGCATTTCGCCGATACATCAAAATGTATATAGCCGGATTGGAAAAAATAATGAAGCATGGACAAAAACTGGGACTGACTGGGGCAGAGCTCCGGAAATATTTCGACACCGAGCGCGAAAAGCCTAAAGCACAGTAAGCTCTGAACAGAGAGGCCAGGCAACTTGGTGTCGATGTTGATCTATTGAAACAAAGTGCTGAGTCCACAGAAGAGATGGTGAGGCAATGTAAGCAAAAGAGAGATGAAGAGGAACGGGAAGCCCTCAGGGAGTACGAGAAGAAAAAGGAGGCAGAGGAACGAGAGATAGCCGCACTCAAGCAACGAATCGCTGTTCTTTAATCTCGCTTACGTCCCGTGACTCCTGATGGCATACCTGAACGTATGACAGGCTCCATACCTGGTGACGTATCTCTTACAACAGTGGCTCGTCCAAGTGAACCTGAGAGTAACACACTTCTTTTGCAAAAGACCGTAAAAGAGAGCCAAGGGACAGGAAAAGATTCATCAGTAACGAAACATGTGCTACCCCATGAAAACGCGAGTTTGCTACCTCTCACTAGGCCTCCCAAAACTGACGATTTTAATTTCACTGCCATACGACGCGAGACTCATAAGAGCCCGAGGGGTCATCAGGCTCAAGTGGCCCAATGTTTGCCTACAGTAGAGGAAGCTCTCAGCAACAAAACAGTCATCAATACGGGAGGACCTCCAACCGTAACTGAGCCCTTACCCTGCCCGGAAAAGTTGTCGTGGAAACGACAAACCCGAAAGAAAACAGCGAATGGGTTGCCCAGAAAAACATCCTTCCGTGGTTCACATCACCGCGCGGCCCAACCACGAGTATGCTGTCGTTTCCTTAGCCATCACAACTCTTGGTGCGCCAAAAGCTTAAGCCTAAAGCGTGAACGGCCAGCGGTATTGAACACTAAATCAGAACTACTGTGTTTATTGCTCCATGCGAATCTGGGCTTGCAGAAACCTTACATCAACCCACCCTATGATGTCCACATTTCCGCGCGAAAGGTCACTGTGCACACAAAATGCCCAGCCAGAAATTCGTGGAAGCGAAAACAATGTAGACCCTAAAAGGTGGGAAAGCGTGCAAAGCGGAAAAAACATTCGTTTTTTAACTTTCGGGAGAGGCGTGGCAGTTTTGTTTGCTCCAGATTTGACCCAAACCGCTCTTCTAGAAGTCTCAGGAACCGATACCAGTGTCTACCACAGCAAGGGTGCATGCTGCCCAAGGCGGAAAAGGCACCGAATTACATTGCGAACAACATTTGGCCCTCCCGGAAGAACCGCGCGTACACTGTTCTACAAAAAGACCGGTACTAGTCCTGCGTACTCTAGGTTTGTTAAATGAGTGGTCCATATGAGTGACACAAATGCCGTGTACCTTTCGTGTTGTTTCGAACGGTGCTTAGTCTAACTCACCGCACAAAAGGAGTTGCACTTGAGGAACTGTTTTGCTGAACCTTTGCGAACCTACCCCAGTGAGTGTGCTGTGTACTGTGTAGAGTATTCTTGTAGGACTCATTCTGAAGTTTACACTCATACCCTATCAGGACTTCTGATGGACACAGACTCCCTTGCCACCTCCGACGTTTAGATAGTTCTCCAGAGAACTTTCTTAAGAAAGACGGGGGTAGTGTGATGAGGTGTGTATGCCTGTTTCCATAGCGGCCAATCTCCTCAATAGTATGGATGTGACCCACGAAGAAGAAGAAGAGAAGTGGTTTGTTCTTTTTTTTTAATTGCAATAGTATGCTCGCTGGCATAAATACTATGCTACAAGTATAGGTTAACTCCCGTTTCGCGAAGAAACGCAAGGAGGGAGTGGTGGAAGGGTCCCCATATCCACCGATGGAGGTCAGGTGGTCTGAAAGGGTGGAGGCCTGTGCCTCGAAGGTGTCGTGTTCTGGCCGCTTGCAATGAAGGGCACGTCCACAGCAAATGTTCTGTGTCGGCATCTTCAGCAGGAGCCGTGCAAAAAAGGCAGTTCTGGTCGAACGGGGCATGGTAGCGTGGTGGCCACTCCCGGGTAACAGCGGGAGAGAGGGCTACACCAACACGAAGTTTTCGTAGCAAGACCTCCTCCCAGCGAGCGAGTCGGCTAGGGAGGTCCGTTCCACACGGTGGAATTAGAGCTCGTGTGGCGCGGCGAAGATATTCTTTCCTTTGTAAAAACTGTCCTGGGGTGTCTAATGTCAGTAAAGGCAATGGTCGTGGAACAAATGCAGTGTGGCAGGCACCATCCGCCGCAATGTGAGCGGGAAGCGTATTTCGCCGGACCCACGAAAGCCGCAGAGGGCCGGGGTACGTATCCAGTATGTCATGAATGTCCCTCGAGATAGCCGAGTTGTTATTCACTCGACGTAAATAACGTATGGCCGGCAGCAAGACGGCCACCCTCGCGGTGTAGGCCCGAGGACCGTCGCCGGCTCTCCCGTCAGAGCCACTGCCCGGACTGCCAACGAGACGACGGCCGACGAGACGACAAAAAGCTGTTGCGTCCGGCGGAGTGAGCGGTGTACCGTTGGCGTGGAGAGCGGGCAGCGAGGCCTCGCCTTGGTGCAGGCCTAAGCCCTTCCGTCCCGCCGCTAGCCATCGGCCGCCGTCACGCGGTTGTCCAGCGAGACACCTCCACAACGACTCGAGTAACCTGCCCCGTGGCCAGCCAGAGAAGCGCGGTTCCGAGTCGTCACATCCAGACCGACTCATCTCTGCGATCCCCGTCTGTGAGCGTATGACTTGATGACTTTGTCCGCAATCATCCGCACCTGTGATTTCCGCGTGTAGTTTGCCGCTTTGTACATCAATCCAGTTATTGAAGTTGGTGTGTGTGCATTTGCGAGAAAGTAGTCCAGGCTCGTGACTTTCTACGCGGTCCGGTCCAACATTCATTACAATCATATCTACGGGCACCAGCGCCGAGCCTAGGCCACCTCAGCGCGCAACAGCTTCTTCCAAGGAGACTGAACGAGAGAACAAGCGCCCATTGTCGAGTTTCCAGCGGCTCGCCAACAGAGCCTCCCGGATGAAGTAGTGTGAGCTGAGGTGCAGGGAGACCACTGTAATGGACCCGTGACGATTAACGTGCAGTCTGTTTGGCGCTGCTTGGAATGTCGTAAGGTTAACGTTCAGGTTACATAAGGTAACGCCAAATCCACTGAGGGGGATGGTAAGGTGCCGATAACAGCTGCTGCAAGATGTTCAAGCCGATTTGCTAGTTTCCATTTGGCTGCGTAGTCAGCAAACCCATCCACAATTCTCACGTGGGAATACCTTTCCTTTGAAGATATCGCCTAAGACGCAAGTAGGGACCCTTATCTGCTCCTTGAATTTTTTTTTTCGTGAGTAAAATCATGTCCGAAGGTCATTTAGCACGCTATTATATATTAACTGTCATATTCACTTTATAACAGCCTTTCGGTAAAAAAATGTAGGGCCACTGGAAACGCATGCCGCTGGCACCAGGCTACGCTCATGGAGCCGACAAAGAGCTCCACAGATGCCCAAGTGGAGCGGGCTTCGCTGCTATCGAAAAAAACTCCCACCTCCCCTCGCGGGAACCCCTGTGTAGATGCGACGCATAGGGGTTTCACGTTGCAGCGTTGTACAGCCGAGGAACGGCGCTGGAACGATGGAGCGGAGCGGCACAGGCACCGCGTTTTATAGCGCGCATAACAGTGAAGGGACGCGCCGGCGCCAGTGCGTCTGCCGCGGCTATGACGCAACACAATCCAACACAATCCACTTTAATTCAATCCAATCCAATCCAAGCCAAGCCAAGCAAGCCAAGTCCAAGCCTAAGCCAAGCCAAGCAAGCAAGCCAATCCAATCCAAGCCAATCCAATCGAATCCAATCCAATGCCTCTCGCGAGAGAGTGTTCCCTATCGGAGAGGAGAGGGGGTGAGCGGCGGAGAGCGCAGCTCACGCGGCGAGGAGAATGGGGGAGGGGCGGACGCCGACAACAACGCCGACGCCGGATGCAGGGACAAGGCGAGTGAATGAGATGCAGTCGCATGTAAAATATCTCCTCACACATCTTCCACGCCGTGAAATCTAGAAAGTCGGCCCAGCCATAGAGGCGCCCAAACCGAAGTTGCTGTAACTATACTAGTTGGGGTTCCACTGGAGGCGCTACGTGGAGCTTTGAAAAGAAAATGTAAAAGCTCGTTAATTCGACACCCGTTAATTCGGAAATTGGGATAATTCGGACGGCTCTATTGGTCCCGGCCAAAGCGCATGTTTGTCTATGGGACCAAACCTTCGTTAATTCGTCAGAATTCGGCCCCGCACCGCTTAATTCGGACAAATGCTGACGGCTGCCGCTACACAAAAGTGTGGTAAATTAGCAGCGCTGGCACCACTGGAGTGAAACAGAAACCTGAGAGGCATCGCCATCCTCATCAACTAGTGGGGGCGATTGCAGCGTCATCGAACGTCGGTGTCTTCTTTCTTCAATCGCGATGTGACCCTTCAGGACTACATCGCGATTGATGATTGTGTCGCCACGACTGGTCTCCTGACCGATGAAGAAATTATTAATGATGTCACGGGCGTCCAGGAAGACCACGATTCTGACGAAGAGTCATGCGAGGAGGTGCAGCCGCGACCTCATCCTCCTCACGAGAAGTCTCGGAGGCGCTTTTGATATTGGAGGGCGTTTGCCTGAGCAGTTCCAACAGTTTGCGTGCTGTTGGCCACTTGGAAGAGTTAAGCAAAATTGTAATGTCAGCCGGAATCTGCGCGAAAAAGCAGACGACTATTACAAAATACTTCGTCAAATAAAGGTATGCTTCTCCAACGTGATTTCAATGTTGTTTTTCTGTTCATTCATTAATTCGGCATTCGGATAATTCGGACATTTTTCCCGGTCCCGTGAGATCCGAATTAACGAGCTTTTACTGTAATTATCCAATATGCATCAAAATCACGTTAATTACCGCCGACGTACTATGCAAAATGAAGTAACTAAATGAAAAAAATGCAGCACATTTTTTTTTAAATCTGCAAATTAAGAGCGTCCTAGTTTCGTTCACCGCACACTAGATTTCGACCAGCTCACCCGATACCTAATGGCAGTGGCTACCCTTTCTGCCAGTCACCGCTGCTTGTACATAGCACTGCTTCAGTACTGGCCGTTGCCCTAAAAAGCACCAAGCAAAAGGGTCGCAATGATCAAAAGTGGCCTCAAAATCGCCGTATCGGAAAGGTGAAATAAACTTCGACTGTGACCTTGACCGTGACCTCGATACCAAACGCATGCGGCCGCTGATAGCGAAACCGTAGAAAACACAAACGCTGAAAAAACGTACTACCCTGGCGAAATAATCTGGCGAGAACATTGTTAATGTCTTTCACTCAAAAGGACCATGAACTGTCAGGAGAAGTGTATCGAAGACTAGCAAGAAGATACCGACTGTCTCCTTTCAGAAAACGGGCCATCCCTGCCATGAAACACCGTAGCTACACTTGGGACAGAACCTAGCCCTCAATTTATCTGTCCTGCACTAAGCCGAAGCGAGAACCCTCTTCTTTACTACTTATTGCAAAAATTTCGCATTCGAAAGTATTTCCCGAAACTCAGTAGGAAAAAAAAGAGATCGCGTATGCCGAGCCGTGTTGAGGCTGCGCCGGGAATATGTTTTTTTTTTCTATCATTCCAAATTCTTAAAGCCCACATTATCGCGTAAAGCTTCCCAGGACCCCGCCAAACTTACTTCACTCTATTTGTATCCTACGGAAATGAAGCCGCTACATCTTTGGCAGGTGTCCTTTCCATTTCTGCCCATTTTGCAAGAGAATAACAAAGGGAAAGCGGCGTATATTAAACTGTAACCATGCTTTAAGGTTTCGCAAGAGCGAAATAAATTACTCTTAATGGCAAAACGCTCCGATTCTTATGCCCCCATTATCGTGCGGACACATCCCAAATTGCTTCTCCTTGGAACGCCGACCGAAGCACATCTTCTTGGGAGCGACCTAGAACTCCCCCCCCCCGTCTCTGAGAATATGATATTTCTGCTCCATGTGGCGGCGAGTGCATTCAGTCTAGACTTCTGCCCTTCCGAATTTTTTTTCATCGGGCGTCAACAGCAGTCTACAATTTTAACTCGCAGTGCTCTTGTGCGTGAACGTGAACGAGATTTTGAGTAGAGCTGCAGGGCTTCAAAGGTGCAAATCTTTCTCGAAAGGACACAGAATGAAATTGCAAAGAACTTATTTTGCGGCATATCGCTGGGAAATAAGGAAGAAAGGGTGTACAGAAATGCGGATAGCAATCTCAGCAAGCGCAGTAAAGGCGGTCATCGACCGCATTTCTTTTGCACCGTATGTCAGTCTATTTTGTCTCACTTTTTCGTTTGTTCACACTCTTGCTGCTTAAACAGGCACAAGCAGGAAACACACACCAAAAATACTGGGTCATCGCCACTAACGTGAAACCTGGGGAGGGGTGAAGCATGCAGAGTAAAAGTGTTCTCTTGGCGCCTTGCATTTTTGCCAACGGAGACGAAACCGTTGGGGGTAGAGGTATACATCTTTGCTGTAAAATTTTCTTGTCCTTGCAGCACGAAGCTCTCTAGCGCGAGGCGTAAACGAGTGCCCGGTGTTTTTTTATAGTACTCGTTATGAAGCGCTCCAGCGCAGGCGTAAACGGGTGTCCCAGTGTTTTTTTTTAGTACGCGTTACGTTCTAGCGCGAGGCGTAAACGACTGCCCAGTGTTTTCGTACCGTGACTACATGAGACGACGCTTGCGACGACGACGTGAGACGCCGACAGCCAAAGCCCCTAATTGCCTTCGCTGTAGGCTACCTCGTAGGACAGCTTTCTTTCGCCTCTCCCCGTTTTTCATTGTGCTTGATCATTCGAGGGTTTTCATTTTAACCTACTGTTTAAAGAGCTCCCATTTAGTAGAACAACTCCACTGAGATTCAGGGCAATAATACCCCTGTGCGGATGGGTCAACAACCTCGAACGAATTCTTCATCTTGGAGAAGTTTGGTGTTCATCTTCGTATTACATAGACGGGACGAACATAACGCCGACCACGCAAGCCCGAATCCTGGGAGTGATCTTCCAGAACAACGCAAGGCGGCAGCGGCGCTAAGCAAGATAAAGACCACCACGGAACAGGTCACGAACATGATACGAAGGGTCACAAACAGGCGAAGAGGACTGAAGGAAGACGACGCGCTCACGCTGGTCCAGGCCTTTGTGACGTCGCGCATCGTATACGCGGCGCCGTACCTACAGCTGCTCAAGAAAGACAAAGATCAACTGAACGCGATCTTCCGCAAAGCAACAAAGGTGGCGCTAGGTATCCCGCGCCACTCGTCCACCGAGAAGCTGTTAGGCATGGCCAAACACAACACGGTGGAAGAGTTGGTAGAAGCTCATCTGACTACCCAGAGAGTGCGGCTCAGCCAAACCTCGGCGGGCCGAATGGTACTGGCCAAGCTGGGCTGGCAAGAGGCCGACCACAAGGAAATGGGACCTTTACCCAAACTTTGGTCTCAGTAAATCGAGAGCAAACCCTTGCCCAAAAACATGAGACCGGGTCGCAACGACGGGCGCAGAAAGGCCAGGGTCAAGGCCCTCATGGAAACGCTGAGACAAGCGGAAGAAAAAGAAGATGGAACGGGGATCACCCTCTACACGGACGCCTCTCTACCCAAGTTTTCGACACGAGCCGCGATATCGGTCACGACGAAAGACGCGCTGGTGACGTGCGCATCTGTCAAAACGGCGTTCCCGGAAGAAGCGGAAGAGGCGGCAATAGCCTTGGCGCTCACGTTGCCTAACGCGAGCAAAATAATCACGGACTCGCAAAAAGCGTATGCCAGCTATAGAAAAGGGTAGGTGTCTCTGACGGCACTCAGAATACTAGAGGGAGGAATACGCCGCATACACGAGCTGAAAGTCGAACTTATATGGACACTGGCTCAACGAACCGGAGGGCAACGAACTGGCCCACCAGCTTGCCCGAGAACTTGAACACCGGGCAGACGAGCACGAGCCGCAGGCCATAACGACTTACAACGACATCACCAGCCACTACAGGGAAGGCAGACGGCGGTACCCTGACCGCACAAGTCGCTCAGCAGAGCACAGCAAACGATCTATCGCCAAATAACAAGCAGGATCCTTCCCGCACCCTTATCTCCAAAGCAGAATGTACCCCGAGATATACGAGAAAGAGTGTAGATTTCTGCGGCAATTGGGCACGCTCCGGCACGTCATCGAGAGTGCGATATCACCGAGGCAATCCCCCCACCCCTTACCCAACCCTCCATCACCCTTCCCACACCCCTTAACGAGCGATGGGAGACCTTCCTATCCAGCCCCGCCTTGGAAGAGCCAGCTCGTCCTGATCACCAGGGGCCAGGCAGCCGCGGAAGCAATGGGTCCCGTGAAGATGGAACCACCCCATCTGGCACGTAGTCGCCGCAATTTTGTGTTGGCTAAATACAGTTGTCTCTCTCTCTCTCTCTCTCTCTCTCTCTCCTCTCTCTCTCCTCTCTCTCTCTCCTCTCTCTCTTCCAGAGCCCTCAACCAAAGCATTTTGACGCTTTGGCTCCCTTCCAGAGTTACGGACAGTAGCCAGTGATCGGTTAAGGTAACAGACGTCACTTGATAAACGTCACAGTAGGGAACAGGATCTAACGAGGCACACACTCGTTCGAGACGCGAATCGGCGTTACCCTGAAAATGTGTGTAGCGGACGGTGTCTGCACTGATCATGGTATCACCTCGTTCAATACCGCCGTACTCGCGGCTCTGAAATTTCTCGGTCTACTTTAATCTGGCGCGGAGCACACACAATTGTAGTCGCCCAGTAAAATTAATAAACGCTCTGTACAACACCATGTCCTTAGATATTTAAAAAATACTTTATTTCAGTGGCCTCGTTGAGTGCATAACACAGGTGAAGCGCCATTCATTTGCGCACAACTAAAAAAATTTCACCATCTTCCCGTAGGGGAACCCTGAGTAGTATGCGAAGCAGCCATGGGGTCGAGGAGAATGAGGGGAGCGGAGCGCGCGAATGCGTCATTTATACCGCGGAGCTACAGTGGCGCCCCCCAGCGGAGTATGCAGCGGCTACCGTCGCGCCTCTGCTTCGCATTATCGCGCGCGGAGCCGCAGGTGTTGCCATTCATTGCGCAATCCCGGAGAGGAGAGGAGCTTCGGAGAGGAGAGGAGATGCGACAAGGAGAGGAAAGGAGGTGATGGAGGATGCGCATGCGCAGTGGGTGTGTGGACGCTGGTGAGCGTATCTTCTTTCCCGAGAGCCTTGTGCTCCCGCCTTACTCATCCCAGATGACCGGTACATGGCATCTGGTTGGGCAGACCGGTCTGGTGGGTCCTCCTCAAGCCGGATTCTTTCTCACTGCGGGTGGTCTCCGCATTACAGCTCGTCGCTGCAAAGCGGCGGGTGCATCAAGGTACGTAGCCCCGCATCTAAAATTACACACGACAAACCGCCACGTTTCTGACACGGTAACGGGTGGTAGTGGTACCCCTTAGACAACTTCGTACTGTTGCATGATCACTCCGGCAGTGTAAGCGCCGTCTCCGTGCAAGTACGGTCAGGAGAAGCTGTTGTAACAGGGTCTTGAGAGTAGTAGCTTTAGCCCGTACGCCGCGAACGATGTCAGCCGGCAGTTATACACGTGATGGGGAAGGGAGGGTGGGTGGGGGGGGCAACTGGAACATCTTCTATATCACGCCAGTAACTTCGTGAACGACGCAATAAAAGACAGCGTATCGAGCAAGGAGCTTCTCGTTGGGCCCAAGATGCCGTGAAGGGTACCACAGCAAGACAAGAGAAACAGGGAAGAAGTGGTCCGGACGGTGGTGGTGATCGTATAGAGCTTTTTGGACAGCCTGCGATGCAGAATACCTTTCATGAGCGACTTGGCGGGCCACATCAGATTTCGCTTATATCAGGCGCGTATTCAGTGGGTAGTGCAGTTGACTCGGTGAGCAGGGTATCCATAGGCAAACTCGGCTCTCGGCCGAATATGTTGTAGCAAGAAAGCAAAGGAACCAATATAAATAGCTTGCGGGTAGGTCGCAACTTCACACTGAACCAAGTTAGGGAACAAATTCAGCTCCTGAAAACACTGCGCAACGCCGAAGTCGGTGCCTTCTCGAGTATCGCGCAACCAGACCCCGGGGAGAACAAACGAGCACAACAGCGGGCAGTCATTTGTCTCTTGCGTCGCGACAGCCGGAAAGCTGACTTCTCAGCCGTCTTTTCGTTCTGTGTATCAGGGAATACAATGGTCCCCACTCGTCGCTTCTGTTTTCGCCTTCCATATATATATGTTTTGTCTTTTCGTCAATCTTTCAGCTGCCGCCACGCCGCCAGTGTCTCCGGTGCAGGTGGCCTTCCCTCAATTTGCGATAATTAGACGTCGGAAAGAAGTGGGACTCGTGCCGCCGGCAAGAACACTTTGTTTGTAACATTCCGATTTAGAACAACGAAGTGGCATGCAAAATCTCCAAATATGAAGGCGTGGCATCAAACTGCCTTTTGCTCTCAGGCAATACATTTTCGTTTCGGAACGACGAAGCGATGCTCAGCCGTCATATAAGGGGGATACATTTTTAATGAGCGCGGCGGATGTCAACCGATTGAAAGTTTGGTCTCCAGTCTGCCGAACTACTCACGGTATTAGGGACTCCAGGCAATATTAAGGTTGCTCCCGACATCAGTGTTTTCTTTTATTTTAATTATGAATTAGTTCTTTCACCGAATGCACAGCTAACACGTTTCAGAAGGGGGGGGGAGGTTAGGGGGGGGGGGGGGTTTGTGACGGGAAAAGGAAAGGAAATTCACTGGGGATATTTTTAGCTCAGCAAGGAGCTCACATGCATACAACCCGGTGCAGGGGAAGCGAAGTAGAGGGGGAATAATAGGATAAAGTACAAAGAGAGAGAGAGAGAGAAAGGTATAAAGAGAGCTGTCAGTCCGGGCACATCAGTCAATCACTGCACTCCGGGCTACAGCCGCTGCGTAATGCCGGTCGTCTCCAGGAAATGAAGCAGATAAGCGAAGAATTCCCGTTGGGTTGAAGATATGTACTGTTAGCCGCTATAAGAAGTGACAGCGTTACTGCTAGTAAAAAAAGGGAGCGGTCTGGAATGAATTTGTACTGTAGCAACTATCTGACCCCCTTAAGTACCTATGTATTTTACCCCGAAACGTCCTTACGCTACTCGCCCATCACCTTCGTGGCATGTGGCATGTGCGTGGTCGCCCACCATGACTTCTTTATTAAACAGGCTCATGCACAGATACCCTTCCCGTACCACAAAGGTATAGCGAGTACGCCCACCATGACTGGCAAACAGGGCCCTTGGTGGAGATTGGATGACGTATGAGGGAGAGAGACGCACATAACATTCTGAAACATTATGAGACCAACCGCGTAGCATCCCAGCAATCACGGCGTTACCGCGGACGTCGTGCATGCTGGAACGCTTCGCCCGCTGGAGTATGAGCGCTCAATTCACTAAACTACAAGCATAAATTTGACGTGGACCTGCTGTGGACACCGCCATTCCTGTATGAAGCTTACCCACAACGGACTGTATGCGGAGAGGCTAACGGAAAATACTGTTTCTTTAAAGGGACCCTGCAGCACTTTCTTCAACTTTCCTTGAAACCTTAATTCTTGCAGAACGTAGTCACCCAACACACCCAGTACTTAGATTAGGGGGTCGCAAGTACCTCGGGCAAAAGTTACAGCTCTGTGCCCATCAGATAACTTGAAATTTCGCTCAAAATATTTGTCTCTTTTTCGCGGTCTTGACGTTCTTAGACCGCTCGAATTACGTCATAAAGGCCATGTAGCGGCTGTTGGCCGGTCTTCTTTCAGTTAAAGCAGTGAACGCTTTTCGATAGCGACTTTAAAAAAATTCACCCCACCTCCCCGAAGGGAATCGTGAGGAAATGCGAATGCAATTTCTTTTCGCGCGAGAGGCACGGAATTTATAATTAATGAGGAGACGGTGATTTGTAGCGTAACCATTTATTTAAAACCTGTTTGTGTTGTCGTTGTACTTGACGGCACGATCACTGCCTTGGTGGTCGGTAAAGTGCACAGTCAAAGGTCATTTGAGAAGCATGCGGGCGTGGGAGAGTGGGGCGAGCGGCGAGAGGAGAAGCACCGAAGCACCGCGCCTACCCTCGCCTACACTCTCCCACACACGCGGAGCTCCGGCGAGCTCCCGCGATGCGAGCGCCCTCACACGCCCGAGCGCGCTCCTCCTCTCCCACTCACTCGCCGCTGATCCGCCCGCACCACCTGCTCCGGTTGCTAGGGGAGAGGAGGAGCGCTCGCGCTCGCAGCTGTTGCTATGGGAGAGGGGGTGAGAGCGGAGAGATAACACCTGCGGGTGCGTGGACGCCGCACGGCGCCTGACATGGCTCAAGTAAGAAATGCATTCGCATTTAAAATGAAGCCACAAAACAAAGCAAAAATGGAAGGCGTATCTGGTGCGACGAGCAAATCCCGCAGTGCCGCTCCGTGCTGGCGATAACTACAGCTTTCGCAGTGGTTCCAGACGCGAAGGAAAGAGTGAAAGCGCTTATCGAAAGTGTTGCAGGGTCCCTTTAAAATGGGTTTCACTGCGACGACTTCGCGTTGCTACACTATGAAATCGCCATTGGTGGGCTAAACGACAACGCTCCGGAACGACGAATCAATGTGACTAAATGTACGAGGTGTGCGAATGAGAAGGCAAAGAACCTAATCAAACAAAAAAACAAAACCCAAAGAAAGATTCTGTGCAGAGACAACAGCGCAAATTCCATTTCTTGCTGTAATCGCTTGTTTGGCCTCGCCATTGGACAAATTGAAATATTTGGTTACGCTTATTGGTCGTTCTTGGGCATTGTGGTGAAGCCCACTCACGGTAATCTTTTACAGTGCAGCGGATCAGGTTGCGCGTTGGGCCTGTATTTTTATTTTTCGGTACTTCTTTATCAGCTATAAACGTATCAATAACGTACATTTGCTCCCTTATCGCGATTGCATGCGCTTACTTGACCATTATGCATTTGAGCTCCTAACTGCCTAACTGAGCTCCTTATTGAGCTCTGTTCTACTTTCTCGCTTGTTTTAGTTCCACCATTTCTGTAACATTTCGGTTTATTTATCTGCTATCAAATGAACCAACAAATGTTTCACTTTGCTATTCTTCCAAATAGAGACATAAATTTTGGTTGTACCTCTTATGCAGTGTCTTTCTTCCTCAGCAGCATTTTTGTTGTCATTCTTTCAAGGAACATCATATGGCAGATTCGATATCTTTTATTATTCCCCTTCAGATTCCCCTGTAACCCCCGTTTGATTGCACGCTCATAATAGTGACTGCACCAATCTTTTATAAATAATGGAAACATCCCGAGGAGCTCTCAGACGTTGTTGAGACATCACTCGACGGTAAATAGAAAGACCTTGACTGGCATACGTCTGACCAGAAAAGGAGAGCGAACAAGCTATACAAGGGCGCGCGTATTGTCCGCGATCTCGGCTCTTACATCAGTCACACTCGTTCGTCACCAAATTCATAGTTTGTGCTTTTCTGGCACATGGTCAGGGTAATTCCTACCATTGTTTATTTATTGTTCCCTTTGGTCTTTTGTAAGGTGTGAGACAGGTCTTTATACCCCCCCCCCCCTCCCCGCCTCCCCCAAACAAAAAAATGTTTGTTCTCCATTCTTCGCTCTTGGCTCCTTCCTACAGGAAATGGCTCCGCGCAGCACTTCTACGCTTTGAACACGTAGGGCACAGCGAAGCGTGAAAGCAAAACGAATGTGAACTAAGAAGGAAAGAAAACATGCTCAGGAGTAGCTTTTCTACTGACTCGGGGTTCTCTTCTTGTACGATCTGTGTTCACCACAAAAAACAAATGCGAGCAAGTTGGCAATCGGGTGGTGGCGTCCACTACCGTTGTCGCTTCACGTACACCGTTCGCCACAGCCAGCGATCATTGGAAGCGATCATGAAAGAACGTGTACTTGGCCCGGGAAACGAAAGAGTGAGGGCAGAAAGTCGTCGACTAGCGGACACGCCCCGACGACTGCATGGTAATCACACCACCAGCGCCTGAAAGACCCATTTGACAGATGTGACGATGTAAGGAACAGAAAGATGTAAGTGAAGCTGACACAGTAACAGCTATGACTGACGATTTCCCTTGTCACCAGCATGGCTTGATGGCCATACACTGGCACCAATTTGTTGAGGAAAGTAGTAAGCGTCCACAGGCAACAAATTGCGTCTACACGAGACAAAGAAACTTTCAAGAGAACACGGCGCAAAACATTTCACGGCTATTTTTCTGTAGATTTTTTAGCGAGTCCCTGTATCCGTTTCGCTCTTTATAGAACACGTCATGGTTACTGGTCGTTATGGGCCATTGCTCACCTACTTAGAAAGAGTAAAGCAGCTTTGTAGAAAATACTTTTCTTTAGATGCTTTTCAGCAGGCAGTATACATTTCATTCAAACTTGCTTTTTCTGTACTGAGAATAGGAACCCGTACCGCTACTACGTGACGAATTGATCACATCATAATTTTACTTTAGCCCTTTTTTGCATGAAAAGAAACTATGCCTGCCAACTGTGGTTGCTTTTGGGTTTCTAATATTGTCCATCTAGAACAATAAAAAAAGTATTGTTCATCAAACGTTTTTTTGCAAGATAGAGAATGTCCACTACAGTGGACCACATAAACATTAGCTTTGGTGGAACAAGTTTTGATAATTTTTTTTTTCAGCAGCTGCGCTTTTTTTCCGCTCACTTGTAGGCTTAAACACAGAACTTTGAACAGGGTGCACACTACTCGGGGTTCTGGAAAAGGAAAAATACAATCACTGTTGGGGTCCACACGCCAATACGCCATGCGCTTTCAATGAAGGTAGGTGGTATTGTGCTGACCTTCGATCATCCTAATTCTCTACATCATGACTGTTGTGTCCTTCGCTCTAAAGGCGTTCTTCGATTGATTGATTGATTGTAGGGTTTAACGCGCCGACGCAACGCAGGTGATGAGGCGCGCCGTAGTGGAGGGCTCCGGATTAATTTTGACCACCTTGGGATCTTTAACGTGCGCCGAAATCTCGCACACACATGCGTTTTTGGTTTTAGTAGCTCGCAAAAATGGTTTGAGTAGCTCACTGCATTTTATCAAGAAAAAGCTAATACTGTTTTACTAAAGCAAGGTAATCTGAAACAACGAATATGAGGCTACAAGAATCAAGCGCGACACGGCCCACAATACTCGCAAAAGTATGAGTGACTACACCCGCAATGCATGGGTTCCACTACAGTGGGCAGTCGGTTACCCGCCGTAGCCTCAACCCTAACACTCGATTATTGCGGCTACGACGCCATCAAACTTGTTAAACCACCTGTTCTTCGCAAATTATTATTTCCTTTGAACTCACAGTGAATTGCCCATCAATATCCCAGAGGCAGTACAAGCGAAGTTTCCTTTGAGTTGCCTCTGAATTGAGAATTATCCACTGCTATTTAATAGACTTTGAATGTCCTTCCTTTGAATTGCCTCTGAATGTCCTTCCCTTGAATACCCTCTGAATGTACTTCCTTTGAATTGCCCCCGAATGTACTACCTTTGAATTGCCTCCGAATGTACTACCTTTGAATTTACTCTGAATGTACTATCTTTAACATTTGAAGGAGCAAATAGTGTGCAGAAAATGCCTCGGTTCATAATGCCTGAGTCCTTTTTCAGAGGGACCCAGGCATGATTGTGACACTGACGGTATTTCCCGCCTTATACATCTCACATTTCTTGCACTAGTGCATCCATTCATTATCAGGCCACTTTTCTTCCAGAATTTCGCCCCATAAGTAGATGTTTTCCTGAGCACCACGCCGCAGTTAAGACGAGCACACCTGCAAAAATATGTAGGGAAGCATGCTTCAGTTTGAAAGCATGAAATTTAAAAAAAAGGAACTAAAAATTGAGTTTACATAATTGGGAACATACTGTATGAAGTGATCGTGAGGCAACTGTACAATTAATGGCATCAGAAAGTTTACATAATTCTTTGTGCACTAATTGATAGATGTGGCAGGAAACGACGTACCAGCATAGCACACTGACAGAGTCTAGTGCCTTAAAACCCTCAAATAAAGTGTTTTGCTCCATGGATGCAATGTCACAAGGAACAATGCGTAATATGTTTCTTGTTACGAAATTATCATAATTTAACTTTCCATAAACTGAAGGAAAAACAGGCAGTTCATGACTTCCGGCCTGCCCAACAGTCTATATATAGTCTATAGACTTTTAATTCCCTGTAGCCATCGAAAGAAAAAAGAGAAGGAAAATAATGCTTTCTGAAGTATAATTTTGAAAACCACAACGTAATAATCAGAAACAAGAGCAGCTGCCATCTTGCAGCACAGATGGGTCATAGTTGGTACGTGGAAGGGTTCAAAACATTTTCCTCTTTCAGCTGCTTGAGTGATTTTATGCAATGACGACTACCGAACAACTATAACCTGCTTGATTCTCACCCTTAGAAAAATGGTTAATGAGAGTTAATTGAAAGTCAATTGACTTTACTCAGTACATTGTGTCGACAGTCAGTTGACTGAATAGAAATTTGGTATTGAGTTCTCGTTGAAAATTCGGCCTGCCGTGTTTCAATTGACTTTATTTTATCAAGTTATTTCAACAACTGCCTAGTAAAGTTCAGTTGACTGTACTAAATATATACTGAGTCTGCTTCAATAATGAAAAAATATTCCAAAAACTCTCATCAAGGTGTGCATTGAGCAAGTGAAATAGTGAGGTGTTTCATGGAAAAGCTTGCATTATTGCTCACGAAAGCATCACGGGAGGGCTGGAGCCTCGCAGGATCCACTTGGCTACTTCACTGTGTAGCCTTCAAAATGCAACAAGAAACTGACTTGTTTGTTTGCACCAGTATAGTACGAAATGATGACTGCATCCGTTCTTCATTAAGAATGCTTGTATGTGTGTGTGCTGTATCACCCCTCCTTCTTTGGCCCAAACTGGACCTCCAGTATGTACTAAATAAATGAATTAATAAATAAAATGCTGGTCGAAGTAGCTTGCTGTTTTATATGTTAGATGGTTTGTATTTTTGGAAAGCAAGGCAAGGAGACAGCAGTTCAGCAAATGTTTACAAGCTTTCTTTCAGGTTTAATGTCTCAAGGCAAGCTAGCCACATCAATTATTTCTACAATGGGTAGGGAGTGGAATGCCTTTACTTGAATGCCTTCCGCATTAAAGCGCCTGAAATCTAGAGGAATGACTATGCCCGGCAGGGAGCTGCAAAATCACCCGCATGGGCTTGTTATCGTGTCTTCCACATCTTTCAGGCCCAAAAGAAATCCGCATAGGCGTATCAAGACTGGTTGAGCCACTACGTAACAGGAGAAACCCCAAACCTGTCCAAAAACATACCTGTCAGCCTTTGGATTTTGTTTTTTGAAGTTTTCATGCTTGAAATTTCATAAAACAAAATTAGAAAACTCTCAACTTGCATGAACTGGTTTATAAAACTTTAGCCTTGGTTAAAAAAAACTTGTGTCAGGTGGTACTGTACAGAAAAGTTGCTACACCAGGCAATCATTGCAAATGGCTTTATGAATGGGTGAGCGCATAATGCTTTGTGCTTACTAACTAGTGGAAAAAATACATGAACGTGACAGAAAAGAAATATATTGTAACTTGAATTTCGCAGTTTTCCACACTCTTGAAACGCTGAATGGTGTGTGCCTTGCAGTACGTTTACCAAACAAGTAGCACTAAGCAGCAGCTTGAAGGGATCATACGAGACATATGAGACTCCTCTGACATTGTTACGATTAAGGCAAAAATGCCTTAATCGTAACAACGTCAGAGGACTGTCCCAGTATAACAAGGTCATCTGATGCCAGTTTACACACAAGGAGAACACGAAACACTCTTGTTTGGTGAGGGGAAAAAACAGCAGAGTTGCTGTAAATGAGAAATAACTTGAAAGCTTTTTTTTTCTTTTGCTTGGCGAGATTCTCTGTACAGTAGCAGCACTAAAACAGTATAGTGATACCGTGCCGACCAATCGTTTGGGTAATTCCTAGAGGCAGAACATCTGTCACAACAGATTGACTAAGCCCTCGCTCAATGACGGTCTAGCATTAGTCAGTGGCACGTCTGATGCCAGTTCAGCCAACAGTTATTCAGTGATTTTGCTATTACTCACACCACATTCAGCCCAACTTATTCAATTGCGCTGAGAAAGGCAGTCAGCAGGTTGTGATTAGAAGCAATGGCACAGATCATTTTATGCTAGCAAGTCGAGCTTAATTCAAAACCGGTATTGATCAGTTTCAAAATTTGACACCTGTGCATGTTCTAGTAAAAGCTGCCTAGTACCTAAGACAAAAATTGGCAAATAACAAATTCACGGAAAAATACGTGCAGAGGATTGGCACTTTGTGGTAAAAGACTAATATATGACAAAAGTGTGCAGTCTGTTTCCAACTACTACGTGTTTTAGTACGCAGCACGTTTTTTTTTTTTTTCTGCATCGGTTTCAAAGCCAAAGTGTCTGCTTGCCTTCAGGGTGTCAAGATAATGCATCAGACTTGTGTAACGATGCTTTGGTTCTTTAGCCAAACACCCTAGCTTCTGCGGAAAGCAATACAGTAGCGTGGAAGACAGTAAAATACTGATTGATGACAAATGTTATGTGCGTTACAATAACATCCCCATTAAATTTATTACACTTGCGTTCAGTATTTTTTAAAGGCTTGAAGTGAAGCATACCTTTTAGGTCGCTCTCGAGACGGCAGGCATAAAAACACTGTTTATATAGCGACTGATAACAAAGTCTTCAGTATAGCCATTCAGGTAGGACTGCATCAACGTTAGTGATGATGAAATGTACAGCCGCCAAATTTTTCACTAACATCACGGGAGCCCGACCATTCCGTCGATAAGCGCCGTATGATGGGGCGATACGACCAACTCGGCGAGAGTAGACGCATGTGCTTTAAGCGAAGGCCGCAGATGCCGTCGTCTGCTAGGCTGTTCAAAGAGCACACATCCACCCCGCACTGCTGTTACCAATCGCTTTCACTTACCCTCTTCGTACCGTTAACGACTGGTTGGAGGGCAGTGTGATAAGCGAATAAAAAAATTACAGCATCTTCCCACGTGGGAACCCTTAGGGGATGCAAAGCCTTGGAGGTAGTAGCGTGTTTTTTTTTTAGGTTGTTAGAATAAGACACGTGTAGTAGCGTATTAAATGTCTTCTTTATTAATCGAGTAGTGGGGAACGTTTAGCGGCTACTCGTTCTCGAAGCGAGAAATCCGCTGTTCGACGCTGGCGTTTCGAAGCGTTGTCACGTTTGCCGAACGCCATCTGGATCAGCTACTCGCCGCTGGCGCTTTCAAAGCGGCTTCTCGTTCTCGAGCGAGGAATCCGCTGCTCGACGCTGCCATTTACGTTCGGGCGTCGCGAGCTCTCCTCTGTGCAGCCGTGTCTTCGGAGGTGCTCGCGGTTCTGACAGTGTGCTGGCTGGCGCTAGATGAAGGTGTGCCAGCCAGTTCACTGACGGAATCGTTGGCGTCCATTTGCAGTCATCGGACGGCGCAGTATCGAAGAAGCAACACAGCGGAGCGCGGACGGGTTTATTTGCAGAGCAGAGGGAGTGAGAGGAGGAGCAAAGGTGGTGTGGACAGGAGGAGGGGAGAAAGAGCGGCGTTATAACAGCTGTTGTGGAGAGGAGGAGAGGTGCGAACGCCGGACGACGGAGGGTCGACTAATGGCGAATTCCATTGGGAGAACAGGAGCAAGTGGAGCGAGCAGCCAGAGCAGCACCGGGAGTAACGGGGACGTGTGCTTTCGTTCCGCGAATGAAACATTCGCGCTGCTCCGGGAGCAGTGAAAAGAGGGGGAGGGCGTGATGTCAAGAGTCATGTGACCAAACTTTTCCCGCTCTCGCTTCCCGGAGCATTTCGCGCGCTCGTGTTGTCCGCACGCTGTTCCTCGCCAGTTTTGCCAGATACGTGCCGGTGGTTTTGTGTCTGCCTTCCGCATGGCGACGAATGAAGAAGCCGAGCGGATGTTCATGTCCACGATAGGGTCACCATTGTATCTCCCTAAAAGTAGCTGCGAACGATAACAGCATCCGCCGTCTTTTCCAGATACGACTCTACCTTCGGTCGCTGCTCCGGCGGGGTGAACAGGTGCTCGAACATAAACTCATGCAATGTCAAATCGTCGTCGTCGTCGCAGCTGCTGCTGCTGTCCGATGATGAGTTTGCGCTTGAATCTGTGGTGCTTTCATCATCTAAAAGTAGCAGCATCGTCCGGACGGCCGCGCTTAGCTGCTGCCGTACGCACTGAGCGACTATCGCGGCTATTCCGCCATTTTTCCTCCGCCACCCGGGGATAAAACCAGAAATGACGTAAAAGAGGTCATGTGACTTCCTCGGCGTTCCCTGTTACTCCGCCGCTGGCGACGGAGCACCGAGAACTGCTCTCGGCTGCTCTCGGCGCCAAAAAAGTGCTCCTCCTCGACCAATGAAACACAACGCCCCTGCTCCTGCCCGACCACTGGAAGACGCCAGAACTCGCGAGAGCACTTTGGGTGCAGTTAGAAGTGCTCCTGTTCCCCCAATGAAAAGCGCTAAAAGAGATGCTTTGCATCTAAAAATCGGGGGCGGCCGTCTGCTCTTGGAGCAGCTTAGCGGACAACGACAGCAGCGGCCTTTGCTTAATGCGCCTACTCTCGCCGGGTTTATCGTATCGCTCCATCATACGGCGCTAATCGAACGAACGGTCGACGCTCCCGTGATAATGGTAAAAAATTGGGCGGGTGCACAGGAGCGCTCGGAAAGAATGAACTTACCTTGTGTATATATAACGTCGCTCCCGGCGGGCTCCCAGCGTGGCGAATTTCACTGATTCCAAAGCGTTGCTAACACATTTCGCCAAGGTATGGTAACACCACACTTCGCAAGGTTCTTTATCGTACGATCACAGTGCACAGACACAACACGGACACACAAAGGATGTTCACCGGCGGCAGAAGAACGCATATGATGGCTTTTCCTTCAATAAATTCGATGTATCGCCAGCTGCACTGCACTGTCTGACCTTCGATGCTCGTTGAAATGATTCGCACACGGCACATAAATCGTCAACAACACGAACAAAGCTGTAAATTTGCACAGAACACTGAGAATGCCCGCACCACGCCAGACCCCGCACATCCGGGATTTAGAACAAGCGACTTTGGCTTGGTTTCAACACCCTTTGCGATGGCTATGGCACAGCTATGCATTCTTGTGAAAATTGAGTGTGACGAGGGCTTGTGAGTCATATGGTAATATTTACGATTATTTTTTTATAAAATTATTACCAACCCCTCTTAGCAGCAGTAATATTATATTGCAGGTAACCAAACTCCGGCCAGGTCGCGAGGTTGGCGGTTAGCGCCGCTGGCGACAGTGGCAACGCAGCGTACTAGAGATTCGCGACAGCGCGGTCACTTTTGGTTAGCATTGGGAGGGTGTGCCGAGGCACCAAAAGAACTGGTTATCGCCGGGTGCGCAGGAGGATAGCGCCAAGTAGGTTGTATGACACATGTCTTTTGTGTCGGCGCGCCCGCACCCTTCGGACCCTTCCCCGCTTCGGCGAACGCCAGGAGAAAGAGGAGGGAAGAATTCTGGAAAGTCGAATCCTTCAAAACTGTTTTGAAGTTCGGGATGTGCTTGCGGGCGCAGGATATGTGCGAGGCGCTTGCGTTTGAGAAACATGGTCCGCGAACGCGTTGACATCTTTAAAAGAAATACTTTTGGTAGCGAGAGAATGGTTCGGAGTGTAACAAGGGGCACGCCAGCTCACTAATTTGTTAGGGTTCTCTCTCTTTTTTCTTTTTTTTTTGCAGTGACGTGAAGCAGTGTCAGGCTCGTTCTTTCTTTTTGTGTGCCTGTGCAGTAAAGATGACTTGTTATTCAGCGCTTCAGTTTGTGTTTCTTCCTTTTTTCTTCATTTGTTCGTTTAGTTAAAGTGAGCGGCGGTGCCTTGGACTGAGGGCCTCTTCCGCTTACGAGTACTGAGTTCTTTTCCCTTGAAAGAACAGTTTTCACCTGTTTTAGATAGAACGTAGATGCGGGTTTGCTCATTGCCCAATGAATGCTGATGGGGCAGAAGACATATTACAATGACACTTAAATATCAAGAATGGTATACACTTTTGCTCCTTATGTGCGTTGTTACAGAAAAAATGCAGTTTACTTTTTCAGAGTTGTGACGTAGCGTGATCTGCCATCGCTTTATTTTCTATATACTGAAGAAAAAAACAGGCAGTTCATGACTTCCTGTTTCCAACAATCTATTTACTTTTAATTTCCTGTAGTCAATTGAGAGGAAAACCAGAAGGCAATGTTTTATGGTGCTCCAATTAAGCATAATGGTGCGCCAAATTAAATATAATGATTGCTTTCAGAAAGCATAGTGCACTATTCCCTCTGTGATGCCACTCAGGATAAGAAAGGGTTGCAAACATCCTATATATGTGTCAATAAATACCTCTTTTTACACTATTAAGGACCTCCCTACAGAGGCTCTGAAATGCTGTAAAAAATGAGCACGTTGTCTCATTCACTACTTTCTATATGCGGCTGGCCCAGAGACAAAAGTCCAGTTTGCTTTTTAGCAGCAGCTCCTTAGACTAGTGCGACACCAATTTACTTTTTACAGACTCAGGCAGTTCATGACTTCCTGTTTCCAACAGTCTATACGGAGGCTATTTACTTTTAATTTCCTGTAGTCTGTTGAAAGCAAAACCAGAAGAAAATGCTTTACGGTGCTTCAATTAAGTATTATGGTGGGTCAAATTTATTATCATGATTGCTTTCAAAAAGCAAACTGCACTATTCCCTATGTGATGCCACTCAGGATAAAAAGGATTACAAATTTCTTATATATATATATATATATATATATTGTCTAATAAATACCTCTTTTTACACTAGGACCTCCCTACAGAGGCTCTGAAATGCTTAAATAATGAGAACGTGTGCCCATTCTTACTTTCCGTATGCGGCGGCCCAGAGACAAAAGCTCAGTTTGCTTTTTAGCAGCAGCTATTTAGACTAGTTCGACACCAGTTTACTTTTTATAGATTTCAGGAAAAAGAGAGGTAATTTATACATTCCTGTTTCCCACAGTCTATAGAGAGGCTATATGCTTTTTATTTCCTTTGGTCAATTCAAAGTAAAAGTCAACAGAAGGGAAACTCGGGAAACACAGAGTAAACACAAAGGAAGCACAAAAGAAACGTTCATTTTCATAAGGGACGATCATCATCATCATCATCGTCAGAGAAACTTGAATTTCCTGCAGGGCATTGTGATGCGACATCAAACACCATCAGTGAAGCGTAGAAAGCATCCTCTATAAAAATGTTTCATCTGCAGGGCACAAAGCACACCTGTGGTATGTAATGATGGGATCAAGTCAAGAAAAATTATGTGAAGCACCTGCGGAAATACCTTTTGTCGATTTCAAGAGAAAGTTGAGCTATTTTACATGTATATCATTACATGGAAATGCTGAGAAATAAAAAAAAACGGGCAGACAAGCTCATCTCACGAAAGAAACAGAAATTCTGGACAATGGTAGGAGCCGTATCAGCCTTTACAAATGTTCGCCTCCAGCTGTAAAACAATGTGAGTTGTTCTTGCCAGAAAAAAATCACTTCTTGCAAACGCAAGGGGTGCGAGTTCCGGATCACGAAAGTAGTGAGATAGTACTGCTTTCTAGACTGAGCAAACGCATGCAAATTTCAATGTCCAATTTAAGTTTCTAGGGCAAAATATATTTATTCACCACGAAATAGAGTTTATGTCAGCTTAAGAAAAGATTTTTACCGGCGTTATAAGGATGACCTAATGCTGCCTCATATATTTTACTGGAAACTTCTGGTAACCAAGGAAGCACTTTCCATTCGCGCAGTGAATATGTGAGTGCCTTCCACCAGGATACAAGGAGAGTGGCTACCACATCCGGCCACCATGGCCTCTGATCGGTGTACGGTAAACAGCATTCAAGCTGCGCGAACTGTCCGCTCAGTGTAACGGTAAAAGCCCAATCACGGCGGAACAATACCGTGGAGGGGAATACAACCAGCGTAGGATGTCGCAGAGTAACTGAAATCTAAAATTCACCGCGGAAACGACTGCTCTTTCTCCCGACATTCATCAAGCAACAAGGAAGACGAAGAAGGAGCTGAAGGCAAGGATATTCCGGTCCAGAGGTGGGTTCTGGAATTGTAGAAATGGCCACTGGATTCGGCCAGAAAAAAGGAACGCTGCGAAAGTGCCGCTACCACACAAGGATTTACGAGCACCGAAACAAAAGAAAGGAAAATTGTTAAAGAAAGAAGAAAACGTTTCGCAAACTTGACGTGGACGAAGAAAACAACGTAAGACCGTTGCAGGCACCAACTTCCAGCGGTTTATTAAAAGGAAACCCACATGGATTTATACATGACATATCTAAACAGAAACAACAACAACAACAGCAACAAAAAAATATGAAACAAGGTATAATCATGCTAAAAATTGTAGAAAGCGGTTGGCAATGGCTATAATGACAAACTTCAAGACAGCAGAAAGTATGACAACATATCTACTCCAGCCTCAAGAGCAATCAAGATGGTCTTAAAGTGTGTGCGTGCATTCCAGGCGCAGACCAAACCGAAAGAGGGAAGGACAACTTTCGCGCGCTAAACTACACGCTGTGATTTAAAAATGACAATTCTTTGTCACTTAACGCTAGTGACGCCGTGCTGACGCACTTGTCGCCTGCTCTTTTGATAAAAACTGCCTCAATCACCTCCCTTTCCGTTTTGTTTCTTGCTCTCCTCAGAAAGGTAGTATTATCCAGGAGTGGCTCACAACCACAGTGCCTGCAGTGGTCTGCAAGGTGCCCACCCATGTTGCTGCTGACGGCCAACAGGTGCTCTCTAGCACGTTCGTTGAAGCAACGTCCATTTTGGCCAATATACACCCTTTCTCACTTCAAGAGGATACTGTAAATTACGTTGTTAACACATTCGGTGTAGAGCGTAGCGTGCTTCTTTGAGCATGAATCAGGTATCTTATTGGCCATTATAGTGCAAAATTTAGCCAGCTTGCACGGGGCGGAACACACAACACGCACTTTGTACCTGGATGTAACCTTGTTGACATTTTGCGAAAGCCTGTGGATGTACGGTATTACGCTGCGTTTTCTTTTTTTTTCCTTTTCCGCCTGCACTTTTTTACCGCTTTTTATCTTCTGCAGGATGCTTTCCCACACACTTGATGATAACGGTGGGAGGAAACCGGGCGGCTTCCAAGCGGCTGATCTGGCTGCTAAAACTTGCAATCAGATTGTGCTCGCAAGATTTCGTTAAAGCCGAATTAAGGCCTGTGGTGGCTATTCCCCTCTTTATCAGCTTGGAATGCGCGCTTGTCGTATGGAAGAAGGCTTTTTTTTCGTTCCTGGGTTGTACATCCATCACGTGTGGTCCTTCGCGAAGGTGAATTTGAGGTCCAAAAATTGTATCGAATTCCCCTAAGGAACCTCTCTGGTGAAATCTAGTCCGCCAGATTCAGATAAAAAGGTATTAGTCAAATCTGCCACCGCAACGTCCAGGTTATAATCAGTCAAATTTAAAAGCACAAGGTAGTCGTCCACATATGTAAAAGTTCTAACCACATTACGGGTAAACTTGGCGATTTTCGCGTCAATGTATGCTAGGTAAATGTCACACAAAACCGGGGCTACAGAGGAACCAATGCAAACGGGATCTTTTTGAACATTGAATGAATCGTTAAAACACACGATGGTGGACTTGAGGTGCACTTCTAAAATTTCTGAAAACTACTCTGTGCTCATGCCAGAATTGTTCTGGAACTCAATTTCACCCGATGCCTCTATTGTTTCACACACAGCTCGAAACAAGCCCTGCTGGGGTACAGAATAAAACAAATCTTTCACATTAATTGAAAAACCATTATTTACAGACGACAACTCGCCTTCCGCAAGAGCTTGAACAAATTCGATCCAGCTACGCACCAAGATAGGGTCCTGCCGGGTAATCTTGGTGAGAATGCGCTGAAGATACGTGCTGACCTCGTTTTGCCAGGAACCTCTCTCAGATATAATCACTCTCAGCGGCACTCTGGCTTGTGCATCTTGCCCGTAAAGAAAACTTCCAGGTTGCTCATCATAGCCTTGGTGACAGCCTTCCGGAGTTGCCCTACGTTTCGGTTTTTAGCAAATGGAGGACCACGGCATTTTGCATCTTCGGTATATCTCGGGAGGGGTTGAAGTTCTTCTGTATCACCTCGTTAGCCTTAGCATCAAACATTCCTAGCGGATTTACGACATAACCCCCTTCCTTGTCGCCTTCAACAATAGTTAACCCTTCATCTTTCAAGCATTTGACAATCTTTCTAAACGGTGGTTTCTTCAGTGGCTTGTCACTTACACTGCGCGGAAGGCAGTCGACCACGTCTCCAATGGCTCGTTCCCGGTCTGCTCGCACGTACGGCCCGCTACACGTCGGACCACGGCTACAAGTTGAGTCCTTCTTGAGGCGGGTTCGTAGCTGAATTTTGGGCTGTTTCCTAAAACTTGTTGGACGTCATTCGAGACTGAAGCGCCTCCGAGGAAGGTTACAGATGACGTTCGTGCAGCCGCCCGGCCTCGTGGCGGAAGCTCGATGCGTGTACGTTGCCAAAGGAACTCCACAGTAACTCCACAAGGAACTCCACATACTACAGCGCGCATTCCAAGCTGACGAAGAGGGGAATAGCAACCACATGCTTTATTTTGGCTACAACGAAATCTTGCGAGCACAATCTGATTGCAAGTTTTAGCAGCCAGATCAGCCGCTTGGAAGCCGCCCGGTTTCCTCCCACCGTTATCATAAGTGTGTGTGAAAGCATCCTGCAGAAGATAAAAAACGGTAAAAAAGTGCAGGCGGAAAAGGAAAAAATGAAAACGCGCGTAATACCGTACATCCACAGGATTTCGCCCAACGTTAAGAAGGTCCAATCCATGTATAAAGTGCACATTGTGTGTTCCGCCTCCTACAAGCTGGCTAAAGTTTGCCCTGTAATGGCCAATAACATACCGGAGTCATGTTCAAAAAAGCAGGCTACGCTCTACACCGAGTGTATTAATAACGTCATTTACAGTATCCCCTTGAAGTGCGAAAGGGTGTATATTGACCAAAATGGACATTGCTTCAACGAACGTGCTAGGGAGCACGGATTGGCCGTCAGCAGCAACATGGGTGGGTACCTTGCAGACCACTGCAAGTGGTGTGGTAGTGAGCTATTTCTAGATAAGACGACCTTTCTGAGGAGAGCAAAAAACAAAACGGAAAGGGAGGTGATTGAGACGGCTTTTATCAAAAGAGCAGGCGACAAGCGCTTCAGCACGCCGTCACTAGCGTTAAGTGGCAAAGAATTGTCATTTTTAAATCACAGCGTGTAGTTTAGCACGCGAAGTTGTCCTTCCCTCTTTCCGGTTTTGTCTGCGCCTGGAATGCATGCACGCGCTTTAGGACCATCTTGATTGCTCTTGAGGCTGGAGTATATATGTTGTCATACTTTCTGCAGTGTTGTACTTGTCACCATTGTCACCACCGTCTACACTTGTTAGCATGATGATACCTTGGTTGATATTTTTGTTGTCGTTGTCGTTGTTTCTGTTTAGATAAGTCATGTATAAATTATTCTGGTTTCCGTTGAATAAACAGTTGGAAGTTGGCTCCTGTATATGTCTTACCTTGTCTTCTTCGTCCACGTCTAGTTTGCGCCACGTTTTCTTCTTTCTTGAAGTATGTACCAACGAGATCAGCAACAAATTTTGTTAAATAAAACGGGTTCTTCGGCTAATCGGAAGTCAGCGCATGGAAGCTCTTCGCCCTGGTCGTCAGGGGACGGATTCCAGAGGGCAACTGCAGCACGCGCCTGGGACCCCAGCCCTAACGCGATTTTCTCTTGTGGCGCTCCTGTGGCGCCCCTGGCATTGGGGGTACCATCGAAGCACTCATCACATCTTTTTCGCAAGTCTTCTCATACTCGCTTGATTTCCCCATCCAAAGCCCACTTGCTCCACCTACCACTGCGCTGTTCTTCACTAAGTTCCGTATGATGTTTCTTTCCGTTTCGGCCATATTCCTGTTTATATTAACCTGGACCAAGTCACAAAGTGAAACAAAAATTAAAATATTCATAGTTGCAACCTCCTGAGAAATAGACATTTAGGCTGAGGCTAGGCAGTGGTTACAATCAAAAATTTTACTTGCCACTAAATCGTGAATTCACTTCCTTCAAGTAAATGGGCAGCTTACAGAAGATACGTTCTTAAGTCTTTCATAGAGGGTCACAACTGGCTTACTCTTTAGGTGAACCCCATGCTCCTCCTGTAGCTTGTTAAAAGCCATTCTTGCTGATAACGGCGACATACGTTGTGGAGATTCGTACTATGGGCACTTTATTTACATTGTAGCTATGAAGATTTTGTAGTTGGTTTTTCCTCATAGGAGATAGTCTTAAAGCAGGACACTCTGTATAGGCTGTTCGAGCAAACATTGAGGGGACGTTTGCCTACGTCAGGAACAACAACACCGGACGTGCCCTTAACTGCATCGCCATAAAACAAAAATGGCCATAGTGATGACCATAAATGCCCATGTAATTGTCACCGCTTCCACTTGTTCGAGATATTTATTGCAGCTATATTTCATTCTATACTCATTCTCAGAATGGAGAGATAATTATATCCGAACTCTGCGAACGAGATGTATGAAGGCGAATATTTTCAAAGAAAATATTTTAAGCGTTCACTGCTCTCTTTCTCCCTGCTCCGAATAAATCTCAATAAAAGTTTCAATAAATGTAACACCTGTAGTTCGTAGTCTCAAGAACGATCACAATAACCCACTAACAAAAGGGCTCTTGCAATACTTCTTCTGAAGGAAGTATTTCATTCTATACACTCTCTCTGCCAACAGCCCGCTGTACCATTTTGCTAATGACAACTGTTGATATTTAGTACATTAAGCCAGCAGCATTTCTGTTGCACTTACAATGACTTATCAACAGCTGTTCGCATCAAAACAATAACCCCAGCTTTCTCCAGAAAATACCACAGAAGTGAACCATTTTATCGCCCACGGTAGGTTGGGGATTGCTGTATGTGAGTAACTTACACTATCGCGTACATACGTGAGTGTTTTTGTCCTCGTCTGGAACTCAGGCTACGGCGTGTACACAACATCATCGCCACTGCGTTGACCAAGACGATAAAAAACGTAGGTGACTTTGGAGGGGCGGTTACCTCTAAGCAAATTTATTTTCTGCTAAGCTGCTTATTTTTCGCGTATATTTACTAATAAATATTGTGAATGGATACAAAAAGGCAAGCATAAAAAAGCATTTAACGAAAGCTCGTTCAAACTGGCGCCTTGCATTACAACGGAGCACAAACGTTGACGCCGCGTTATCACCACCTCCGATGGAGACTAATACTGTCAGTGCGAGAAACCGTGGAGAAGTATACAGTGCCTCCAATAGCCGGAAATAAAGCGCCACAATACGCTTCCGCAACTTGCCATAAAAAGCGTCCGGCGGTAAGCAGCTCCGACACGAATAAACGCGCTTACAAACACTGAACCAGGCATGCATACTATTACGCCATCCGTCCTCGCCATCTAGACCAAGCCCACAATAGAACTCACCCCACGTACTAATTAATTGTCGCTCTCAACGAAGCATACCGAAATGCGTGCGTCGGCTCCGTAGGAGGACCGTGCAGTCGGCCCTTTTTCCACTTTCTGAAAAACATTTCGGTAGCCATCTAGAGTCTCCCAGAGGTTTCATCCTCCTTCCTTCCCCTTTCCTGTTTCTTCTTCTAATTTTTCCTACAACCCCTGCATCGACAATTGCGGAGGAACGCCCCCGTCTAATTAACGCCTCGTTACACGCGCGCTGCCACGCAGATGATAGGCCGCATTCATGCCACTTGCGCCCGAGCCCATCACGAAGCTGATTCATCTTACCAATTGACAGATATTATGGCGGCTTCTCTCGTGTTGCCGGAATGCGGCTTCGTGGCTATTGTCGCTGCATTTGTTCGGGTTTGTGCACATGTGAGGTGATGTGTTGTCATTCACTGCCCGGTGCTCCCATCTCTTAGACAAGGGACAGAGTAGCTGTCTGCAGCAACAAATGTAAAAGCCATAGTTAACCCTTCCATATCAGAACGGCATAATATCTTTTTCTTGCTTCTGGCTTTATTTTTCTCTGAGGCAGTATTGGCGTTCTTCACTCCTTCAATGCGTATTTTTTTTCCGCAGAAACAAAACAGTAGTTTATGATTTTGTGTAATGAAAAATACAATTCTATTCGGATCGCGTAGGTAGAGTTTGAGCTAGAGCGTATAGTCTACCTGTGACACTGTGCTGCCGGTTTGTTCTAGCACGAAGCGTTTTGTCGCCTGATCATGTGGAGCGTGTACCCTGAAACAGAAGAACACGAGGTAAAAGGTGAATGCAACGCAGGCGCTACCAGTGGCCAAGTCAAAAACCAACGCAAGCGCTACGACCCGCCAAATATTTCTTTGAGCCCGGAATGCGATAATAGCTCATTCGGATAGACGGCGGTTTTATAACATGAGGGACCCAGGTTCTATTCGGCCCACGAGAAGCGTTTTTTTAACAGCAGAGCTGTTTGAGCTTTCGGTTGCGCTTTCCATGAACAAAAATACCGAGCGCAAGTTAGCTGCGTCTCCCGAGGAGCCCCCTGTGTTGTCCAGGCTTGATTGGGCTTACGACACGTCAGGAGCTCAAAAAAAAAATTGAAGCCGTTCCACTCAATGTGAAAGCTGTCGGAAGTGCAGAGCAGGGATTCGCCAAAATGGGCTGTACCCCCTTATCCGCTCACTGCTACCACCCAATGCAATTGAAATTTTCCGCCTTCGCAGTGCTCGCGAGCCCCCTGCCTGAAACTGCGCCAGGGGGAGTTTTGTTCTTTTTAGATGCAGAGTATCTGATTCACTCGCCTTATCCCTCCGGCGTCGTCGTCGTCGTTGTCGTCGGCGTTGTCCACCCCTCCCCCAGTCTCCTCGCCGTGCCAGCTGCGCTCTCCGCCGCTCACCCCCTCTCCTCTCCGATAGCGAACTCTCTCTCGCTAGGGGCATTGGATTTGATTCGATTGGATTGGCTTGGATTGGCTTGGCTTGGCTTGGCTTGGCTTGGCTTGTTGGATTGGATTGGGTTGGATCGGATTTGGATTGGATTGGATTAAAGTGGATTGTGTTGGATTGTGTTTGTGTTGGATTGTGTATGACGCAACGTGCCGCTGCACGTTGCGTCATGCCGCGGCAGACGCGCTAGGGCCGGCGCATGTGCAGTACTCTCTCTTCCGCAGTTTCTTCTCCTTCGGGCGCGCTGCGCATATAACCGGTGTGCCGTTCTCCGGCGAAGCAACATCCACGCTTGGTTCAAGCACCTAGAGTCCACGCCGATTTACAAGTACGCCAATGTCGTCATCGACTGGGACCGGCTTACGCAGTCCCCTCAACGTTATGCGCGCTATAAAACGCGGTCCCTTCGGCGCTCCGCCTATGCGTCGCATCTACACAGGGGTTCCCGCGAGGGGAGGTGGGAGTTTTTCATTTTGTTCCTGCTTTTCCTCCCGCACGTGCCGGTGGTGCACTGCCACTTATTTTTCACTTACTATCGTAAAAACCAACCCAACTAGCGTTATTAACTGAATGAACGCGGGCGGTGCCGGTTAATTACGTAAATTTTGCCTCAAATGTACCTACAGTTTTCTTTGCGCTAAACAACGGGGAGGTGTATGAGAAGCGACAGCGGTTCACGAGTTTCGAACGCTTATGACAATACAAACCACTTGGTTTTCGAAGCTTCTGGGTTACGCCGCGACGACAGCTTCTACGACGAAACGTCGTGTGGCTCTACTTGGGTCAAACGAGCGAGCTACGATGACAAGGCAAGCCCCTAAAGTGCTATGCTCTTAAAATGCGAACACACCTCAACAAGCGCCTCGTGACGAGAGCCCGGCATCACCAAATGCCCCTTTCAAGAACAGTCTTCCCAGCGTTCGTGGCGTCTCGTCTCGCGTGGTCTTCTCTCGGCCACTTTGTGCCGAGTTGGCGGAGCCGGTTGCCGCCGATTCTAGGGCGTGCTTACTCGGTCCACTTAGTGAGAGATGTGAAAGCCTGCGGACAAAGTGACAAAGCCCAAGGACGCGGGTGCGATTCCCGGACGCGGCCGCTTTTGTGATGGAGCCGAGAAGCAAAAACGCCCGGGGGTTCCAGAATTTGCCACGCGGTAAAGGTCCTCAGGTGTTCAAACTAATTCGGAGCCTTCCACTACGGTGCGTTAAACCTCATATTCAATAAATCAAAAGTATTTTCAAACGCTTCGCTGTACAGCACCCAACGTGACATGTGTCTTCGCGCGATACAGAACGTTTAACGTGGTCATAGGCCGCGCCCCGAACCTAAAGCGACCTAAAACATACCAAATCACCAATTACTAAAACCAACACATCGAATTGATTCATAAGAAAAACATGCAATAAAACTCCCACCTCCCCTCGCGGGAACCCCTGTGTAGATGCGACGCATAGGCGGAGCGGCGAAGGGACCGCGTTTTATAGCGCGCATAACGTTGAGGGGACTGCGTAAGCCGGTACCAGTCGATGACGACATTGGCTACTTGTAAAGCGGCGTGGACTCTAGGTGTTTGAGCCAAGCGTGGATGTTGCTTCGCCAGAGAACGGCACACCGGTTATATGCGCAGCGCGCCCGAAGGAGAGGAAACCGCGGAAGGAGAGAGTACTGCACATGCGCCGGCCCCAGCGCCCTGCCGCGGCTATGACAAACGTGCCGCGGCCATGACGCAACACAATCCAACACAATCCACTTTATCAACCAATCCAATCAATCCAATCCAATCCAATCCAAGCCATCCAAGCCAATCCAATCCAATCCAATCCAATCCAATCGAATCCAATCCAATGCCCCGCGAGAGAGTGTTCGCTATCGGAGGGAGAGGGGGTGAGCGGCGGAGAGCGCAGCTGGCGCGGCGAGGAGAATGAGGGAGGGGTGGACAACGCCGACGACAACGACGACGACCGGAGGGACAAGGCGATGAATCAGATGCTCTGCATCTAAAAAATTAAAAGCAAGACCCATGCTGGGGCTTGAACCCAGGCCGTCAGGGCATCCAGGCATACAGAACTCTATTTCGAGGCTATACACAGCCCGAAGGGCGGGCTCCTTACTGCAGGAGCTAAATAGGATAGCGTGCACCTTGACATCACACATGTCCCGCGGGGCCCTGTGCAGCGAAGCGAATGGAAACAGTCACCGGGCCGGCCAGTGATGGCGACCTTTCAGCGGCACGTTCGGAAATCAATGTCAGATGCAACAGCCAGGTCTCCGACGAAGAGAGGGGGGCCGCCAGCTCTGCTCTTTCTCCAGCTTTGCACCGCTAGTGGAAGCCGCGCCAATTCTTCTGTTTCATTTGGTTGCACGGGTAATTATTCCCCGCCGCTACTAACCACGTACGCCTCGGGCCTTCGGCGTGCCCCATGGTTAGGGGGCTGGTTGAACGGCGTAAAGGTCTCGGGTTCAATTTCCGGGACCTCCCTAGCCCACATTTTTTACTTGAGGCTTCGAGGCTTTTGTTCGAGGGACGCAAAAGGCTCGGCCTAAACAGTTCGCCTTTAAAACAGTTTGTACTCGGTATCTGGCGCTAGTTTGTAAAAAAAAAAAAAAAACCTTTGTGTAGAAATGCTGCCGGGATTCCTGTGTTTCGGCCTATATGGGCGCAAGCGGACACTGGACGAAACAATAAAATTTTGGACAGCAAAGGAAAGCGGTAAACAAGATAGCTGGAATCGGGAATCTAACAATTCGCCCAGATAATTCACAGCTAGCTTTTTTCACAGTTGAACTTCGCCGTGAACTCATCCTTTTGTTGGTCGGTGTAATTCCCTTGGATGTGAGCAACGCATGATTCCCGCTTTTCCGCGCGCTCACAACTGGGCAGACCGAGATCCGCACGTTTAAGCGGTGCTTACACACTCAGCTCTTCTCAAAGATAATAATAAAGAGGAGTATAGGTTTCGTGGTTTACAAAATGTGCGCGCCATCGTAAAATACTTTTCAGCGCGGTTTTTCGAGCCAGCACTATGAAGCGCATGCCGCACAAAGGATGGGATTCGCTGCACAGCCAGAAGGTAATAACTATTCCATTCCCTGTGTTACTTTTATTGTTACCTTCCAGAGTATGTTTACTGCCACCACCTTTTCCGTATTCTAAATGAGTTGAGGCCGGCAGATTCTGCGCAGCCGCAAACAAGACGCCGACGGTGCTGTCGCGGTCCAAAGGCATCAGAGTCCCCGAATACTGAAGCTGTGAAGGAGAAAGTAGCCGGAATTACCTGTCAACATAAATAGATGAAAAATATTATTGGGGTAATCGTCACGCAGGGTTGGTAGCAATGAATTACCAATAATGGCATTACCATTAGAATGCAGCTTTTTGGTAATTAAGTATCCAAGTCGTTACTATTTCAATGTAGTAACGGGAAACGTACTTGCTATAACGCTTTTTGAGTAACGTGTAGCGCCACCTTACCCGTTAGATTTTACTTGAGAAATCACTCTTCGGCATATGTTGAAGGTCCAAAGGTGGTCTAAACTAATCTGTAGCGCTTCACAATGGCCCACCTTAGGGAAACTCTGGAGCGTAAAACCCCAATTAAAACATTGAAAAAATCCGAACGCTTCCACGCGCGTGTAACGGACGGTTTATATATAAATCCTAGAACAGTGGTCGACGCGCGACGCACCGCTTCGGCTTTACGACAGTTTCCTTGACCACCATCAATTGCAGCAAAAGTTGCACTTTCAATAACCTAATCGCCTACAACTATCGCTTTAAAGGAGCCATGAAGACAAAACACAAGTTTGTGTTATTCGAAAGATTTCGTGTTTTATAGTGCCCCCAGCGCTTGTCCGAATGCAAACGATGCTTTATTCACTGAGAAATTAATTAATTTAAGTTAAAATTTTGATTTTCCCGCTATATCGTGCGTTTTCGTCGTCTGCAATGACATCACAGGGCCTTGTTTACCGTTAGTGAACCTAGATGGCGCCACCACACCGCGGCAAGCCGTTTTCTGCCTTTGGTTTGTTTGTGAACGTATTTGTACCTGGCTTGTTTTGCTCATGGAGACAATCGTTTCGTGAAACATGGTGCTCGCCCGATAAATACGGTCACCTAAGACATCATCGCTTGCGTCAATCGGCCAGTGTCGTCTGAAACAATCCCAAAGCCCCGCAGTCCTGTGCAGCTAAACCAAGCATAGTGCGCGCAGTACCAACAGCAGCATACGCATCGGTACTTCTATATTTACGTGTGCTTTCGTAACTTCCACTGCTTGTCGCACCATAATTAGAGCTTTAAAAAGAATGTGCCCTAAATTAAGCGCAAATAGCTCGTTCGGCAAGCTTATAAGCTCTGCCTAACTTGCGTTTGCTTTTGCCACCCCCCGCCAATCGCAGAGCTGTCTGGTATGACATAATAGGTTCTGTTGCGGGAAATGAGCTAGTGGGTCGCATGGCCATTCCCTTTTTCCTATTATACAGCATATATTGAGCCGAAGTTATACGTTCAAAGTGGTGTAGCATGATCTAGCGAAAGCAATCTTTTGAATGAACCAAACTTGTGTTTTCTCCTTCATGGCTCTTTATAAGGAAATCGAGCTCTAGGTCATCCTACAACACATGGTGTGCTATTGCGTTGTTCCCAAAATATTTAGAAGTGTGTTCACTGCACCGAAGCGCGTCGAGGCGCGGCCAAACTACTAAGCCGAGCTTGAAAAAGTTCTCAGGTGAACGAGAAAACTGCGAATTGACTGCACCGACAGCAAACGTCGCGAGAATGGTGGGAGGGCCAGTGCCTCGCATGAAGCGGAAGCAACGGAACGCCTGGGCGATTTTTTTTTGGACACAAAGTTCGAATCGGCTTTATCCACTGTCCTCGCAGAGATATTTTGCGAGGTGTAATCACGGACCGGATTCAGGAAGCTTTTCCCTTGTAAGATATATCGTAAGAGCACTTTCTGAGCGGCCGAAGCTTGTACGTGGTTGGTTGCCCGCTACACTCAAAGTAATCGCCAATACTTCGTCTGATCACCACTGTTCTTACCATAACTTAAGCTCGGAAAGGTTTGTGAAACTGTGCCCTTATTCTTCCTGGAGAACGCTGCTCCCTTCTGCTGAACATTACTAAGTATACTGGAACTGTCATGCTACGCAATTCATATTTTTTTCTACTACACTGCCTGGCGTTTATTGAAAATTAGTTATTCTAAATTAGTTACATCTACTCGAAACAATTACCGCGCATACCTTTCCGGTTTGGCTGCACGGGCCGTTCCACCGGTATGTCGTTGTCATAACTCGGATGGCATTGTTCTAACAATAAAAAAATATTAACAAGAAAAATAGACATTTAACCCCGAAGCTTTGTCCGGGCTACACTGTAATATTATGTACGCCTTTTTTTTGTCTACAAAAAAGCCATTACAACATATCAAAAAACAAGGACACCCTTTGAAAGGGTGTAACTACTATAAGTGCCCTTTTAAGGGGTACATTCTCGTTCTCTTTTGCTAGGGTGTGAGGGTGGCATAAACGACAAAAACACCCTAAATGAGTGTTCTTCTTTGTTTTATTTTTGCCTATGGTGTAAGGGTGTTAGTTATACACAGTGAGACTTTCCCTTGAGGATGCAGATCATTTTACCGAGTACAAGGCAGGCCACTTCGGGAGGCTACAAATTAGTTTAGACTTCCTACAAGTTTTTAACGCGCACCAAAATGTTTCACGCTGGAGTAGTTTTTGCAGCATTCATTTGCAAAAAAAATCAACACTGGCCGAAGAGGAAACCCCTCACTTCGTGGGCAGTAGCCCTTTGCATATTGGCCACTGAGTCGCCACGGACGGTAAAATGTGTTCCCATGCTTGCTTATTGACCTAGTACTTTTTGAATGAAGTAAACGCTAAATAGATGCCCACCAGCCCTCAGTACTTATTTTATGTGTCTTTTGCATAGGCCTTACCTGGAAGAAAAAGTGCTCGGAAAATGAACATAAGCAAAATGCGACGAACGCTCATTGGAGCCACTGACCATAACAGTTCCTGAACAAATTCCCTGCGCACTGGTAAGCCTCGGGGCTTATTCGGCAAAGGCTTATTCGGCAAAGGCTTATTCGGCAACCAAGGAGCAGCTGGTCAAACAGAAGAACGGTAGATTGGCAAACATTAAAGCCTGAAGGGCGTTGTGGGTACGACTGGTACGAATGACAAAACACAAGGAAAAGCTGCGCAAAAATTGACGAGTAAAGATGATTAAAGGAAAGAAGTGCCCAAAAGTTATGTCGCGCTGTCCACAGAACGAGCGTGGGAACAAAAACATAAGAAAAACCATCTGGAGATGAGGGAGCTAAGTATCAGAAAAAGTGATGGCACGCAGAAGAAGAAAAAAGGAGTGCCATATCCGCACAATTTCTGCTTCATCGTTTATGAGTGCGGACGGAAGAACCAAACGTAGTCCATTCCTTGCCAAGAACCGAACACATCACGTCTTTTCGTGTATGTGTGTGCGTGCGCCGTTCGATTGGAAGTCACATCCGGTTTGGTCTCCCCAGTCCTCACTAGCCAGGCGTGAACGGACCGAAGAGTTTGCAGACATATTTTCTCCTTCATCCTTCCAGACGACATTTTTCTTTCCCACCACGTTGTACAAAACGTACACAAGACAAGAGAAGAAATGAGGGATAAGAGAGCAGTTTTCCTTGTTTTTTTTGTGCCGTTTTTGTTGCTGTGAAACCGCAAGCGTGGAGAAGGGAGAAAACAAAGATGTGAAATATAAGAAAGGAAATAACCGCCGATGAGAAGTTGTGAATGGTAGAAAGAAGCCAAGCGCCGCCATCTCAACGGTCAGTGGTTCACGCTTTTGTTTTCTTCGTCTCACAGAGGGACAACGGAATGGCTGACAGCGGGACAGCGAGCGAACACGAGGCATGGCTCTGTGTTGTCCTTTATCTCTATTTCTGCCGTTACACCTCCATACGATGCGTTTCTCGTTATTTTAGGGGCGAAGCCGCTTAGGGGTCGGGCTGTCGTCGTCTTATGTCGTCGTCGTCTCATGTCGTCATAGCATCATGTAGTCACAGTAGTAAAACAACGGGAGTACACTTGTTTCCCAACGTCTCGCGCTAGAACGCTTCATCTCAGCTGTAAACACGCCTACTAAAGGAATAGACCGGTACACTGGTTTTCCAACGCGTCACGCTAGAACACTTCGTGCTTCAAAAACTTATAGCAAAGCTGTACAGGAGCTCGTTTTTGTTTCCTCCATTAAGGAAGGGGGCGCCATATCAGGGCATCAATCTCCTTACCTGGTATTCGGTAGTGTGGTGCTTATCCTCTGAGCCACCGCGGTGACAGTACATATCCGGACGTTCTACGCACTGATTGGCTGTAAAAATAACAAAACCACTTCCTGTATGGGCAATGAGAAAATCAAAGCCCCTTTCTTAAGAGAAAGATCATTATAACGCGAAGCTTTCTTCCATACAAGCTGAGTCGAAGCGCAAAATCCAAACTATTTTGAAGTGTCGGAGTGGTGTCGCAATATGATGGACGTCGGACCCACATTAGATTCCGACCTCAAAAAGCCTTTTTTTTTTTCAGGCGCTTGATATGCCTTCGCTTGTCAGCATCAGCATCGGTTTGGGAAACTCATTGTGGACAGTTCGCTTTTGTGCAGTGCGTTCTCGCCCGACATCGAACGCCACCGGTAAGGCATAGTAAGCTTCACTTTTAAAAAACTCTTGGTCCACGTAAGAATGTTTTAAGACGTTAAGTAGAGACGAGATGGGAAAATAGTCGCGTATCCATCATCGTGTGCGCTCAGACGTTCCAGCTTCTTCCTTCCTGCTTTCATTCCATCCTTGCTCGCTCGGCTGGCACCAGCAAACGTAACATTGTATTTCTTTTTCCGATCACCGCCCATCCAACACGCAGCCAATGCCGAATGTAAGAGCGAAAGTGAGCCTACGACAAACATCATGCACGAGATTGCTTTAAACGCCCGTCCATCTTGTGATGGATGGGTGTTTCTTTCCCAATGCGTTTCATCCTTTCCTGCTTTCATCCTTCGGCGTTTCATTGTTTCACAAGCATGGATAACTATTCTGATATGCGACAGCAGCTGAAACAAATTGTATTTTTAATGTGATTTTTCACTGGCAGGAATAGTGCGATACTTTTTTTGGTATACCATTTGTGAGACTGCAGCCCCTTTTCCAATTTCCGAGGTAAAAAGTGGTCTGGCAGTATTCCGATATTCTTCGACTTCCTTTTCAGAGGTGGCTGGTAATAACAGTATGTGGTTTTGCCCAACTTTCGCGGAATAAAAGTGTAAGTGATGACTTAATAAAACTAGTGTCTCGGAACGCTTACTACAATGGGAGCAGCCAGAGTACGAAGTAAGTTAGTGGCGATCCTATTTTGTCAGGCCCATTGTAGAAAGGCCACAATGGAGAGGCGAATTTCGGGCGCGTCAGGCTAATTCCATGGTGGCTATAAGCCATGGGAGACCAGATAGGTTATCATGACGAGTCTATGCTGTGCCTACACGCAGAAAACGAATCACAAACGAGGGTTTGTGCAACCATGTGTTCAGAGGCGTCCCAGATGTTCGTTTTTAAAAGAAAACCTCGATCACTTGTGACCAGATTCACGTTGGAAGCGTCTTAATTCTTTGGTTTTAAAGGGGCGATGCAGACAAAATACAAGTTTGTTTTATCGAAACTTTTCGTGTTTTATAGTGACCCCAGCGCTTGTCCGAATGCAAACGATGCTTTATCACTGCGACATTAATCAAGTTAAATTAAAATTTTGATTCTCCCGCCAAAGCGTGTGTTTTAGCGATGTCTGCAGTTCCGTCATAAACACGTTTCCCCGAGTTAAATTGGCGTGAAGTGGTGACTTGTTTACCGTTTGTCAACCTAGACGGCGCCACTTTACCGCAGCAGGCCGCTTTATGCTTTTGCTTTGTTTTTGGCCGTATTTGTACCTGTCTTGTTTATCTTCAGGGAGAAAATAATCGTTTCGTGAAACATGGTGCTCACTCGACAATTGTGGTCCTGTAAGACGCCGTCGCTTACGCCATTCGGCCAGTGTCGTCTTGAGACAATCACAAAGAACCGCAGTGATGTGCACCTAAAACAAGCATAGTACGCGCAGTACCAACAGCAGTACGCATCGTTACTTCTATATTGACGTGTCCTTTCGTAACTTCCCCTGTTTATCCCGCCATTCTTACCGCTATAAAAAGAATGTGCCCTAAATTCAAGCGCAAATAGCTCGTTCGGCAAGCTTATAAGCTCTGTCTAATTTGCGTTTGCTTTTGCCGGCCTCAGCCACTCACAGAGCTGACGCGTATAACATCATAGTTTCTGTTGCGGGAAATGAGGTAGTGGGTCGCATGGCCATTTCCTTTTTTCCTAAATATATAGCTTATTTGAGTGAAGTTTACGTTAGCAATGGTGTCAGTATGATTCTAACGAGGCACTCTTTCGACTGAACCAAACTTCTGTTTCGTCTGCATGGTCCCTTTAATCCTGCCCTACCACGCTGCACGAGGCTCCCGCTGGGATCGTGGCAGCCATTTAGCGCGCATGGTCTCAGGGCGAGGTTCTCTGCATTTAGTTGTGTCATTTTGTGTTGGCTGCGTGTCTTCAACCCTAATATCACTGACAGGTTGCAATGACTCACGATTGACTACTTTTAAGCTATCTTAACTAAATGCTTTACTGAAAAGCGCCTGCATAGAGCTGGAATAATATAGTGCTTTAGAGGATCGTTCCTGGCTCCACAGGCACACCACCCAACTAACTCGGCACCGACTCTTCCGCCTTTAGAGGTCGGTCGTAATTCCCTTCGCGAAGACCACTGGGGTCGGTCGTACAGATCGCCGCTTCCGCTGCGGTTTCTCGCATTGTTGATGAAATGAATTTTTTTTTCAGATATATCACAGGGCCGCTACCCCCCGAACCGCAGCTATTCGCATTGTACAGCGTCATTGCCGCGTAAATTTAGCTTACTCCGAATTGCGAGACCTTTAAACAAATCCATTTAAAGTCTTCATTCAGGACGCTGATTTAACGCCTGCACTTTCCCGCCAGAAAATTTGTGAAATAAGGCCATCGAATTCAAGCGCGCTGTAGCATGGAGAAATCATCATTTATTCTACCATACGAGTTCCATTGTGGAAGGCCTCCCTAGTCCAGGAAGCCTTGGTACGTGGCTGCCCGGCGGGCCCTGCCGACCAGTCGTTGCTCTGTTTTGAAGGCATGAGCTGGTCAGCTGGGCCTCCCACTGCTCCAGGGTTGGGGTTGGTAGGGGAGTTAATGTTAGCATTATTTAGCCCTTACTTTGGGATCGAAAGATCCCAGAAGTTCCATGCCAAGATGGCGCCACACGTACAACGCGCACACAGAGTGCCATAATTCTTCGTGACTTTGCCCTACTGTTTTTTATCAAGCTTGCATTTAACGCCTCAGCAATCAGCAAAAAATAACTGACTTATTACCGTTACCTTCGCTATGTACAAAATGATAGGAACAGCAAAACTCACAACAAAAAGTATTGCTTTTTGCACGGAGAAATCGCAAAGCAAGTTCTGGCACAACCATCAGCAGCTCACCAAAAACAAAAAATAAAGTGAACAAGCATAGCTTCATCACCATCAGGCTATAAACGTTTGGCGGAAACGTGCCTGCAACGGAAGATGGAGTGGCTGGTGGAAAGAAAAGAAACAAGCTATGAATGCAAATATGAACGAATCAAGCACTCGGTACAGTTGTCCCGGTAGGAAGAGAAGGGATCAAAATAAACATCAGTAGTTATGCAACATGCAAAAAGAGGGAAATGTAAAAAAGCATAGAAGCACACTAAGCGGGAAGAACATACCCTAAGGGAAAAGTTTATACGTGACCTGCTATCGTTAAAGAAAAAGAATATGCGCAAGTAAAATCAATAGCAATTCTCTTAGAAATAGAAAATAAAAACGCAAGAGGACCGACCCAACGTCCGCAACCCGAGGTCAACGCCTCGTTGATATGCCCGATTAAACGCACCCTCCAAATTTTCTGCGTATGAGGAATCGAGGTCTCGGTGGGCGGCTGCGCTGCCATTCCCGCCGGAGAGCGAAGATATCTACACGTCATAAGGCAGCTCTCCTGAGATCTCTTCCTTTAAGTATGAAACATAAAAATATCGGACGGGAATTCCCTGTCGGGAAATTGCTAAACTGTGCGAGCCGGTCATCGTTTTTTTTTTTTTTGTTTTTGTCCTGCCTTTATGTGGCTTATCAACGATGTTTTTGTTCTAGACAGCGTTTTCTGGTGTTTTAGTAATCCCGTGAGGCCACTGTGAGATAGACCTTTGGGATTTCGTTCGTTCATCTTGAGTATTTCGTTTTCTTTTTCATTTTTTGTCGTTGCCGCAAGAGCACAGAGTAAATACACCCCTGGGGCCTTTTTTATTTTCAGGCTTCTTTATAGTTTCTTTAGTTTATTATGTCTAATGTAATAGAAAGCAGCATAATAATAATGAGAAAATTCCGCTGCCACAACCACAGTTTTCACTTCCGCTAGAACAACACCCTTATTTAGTTCTAGCAAAACCAAATCTACACTGTGGTTTGCTAGCTGGGAGCAATATAAAATGCACAATCCTAAACAGAAGACAAAAGATGTAAAAGAAAGCCACAAGTTATGCAGGTTGACTGTTGTAACTGATGCGGAACACTTTACAGATGCGACAGTACTAACCATACGACGAAACATGCAACGGGACGGCTTGCCATTAAATGGATGCCATGTAATTAGCCGAAAAAAGAAGCTTGGTTACATTCGAAAGGGGTTCCCGTACTAGAAACCATGACGTTTAATGGCTCGATTGACTGACGCCGGCAAATGCCAACGCAAGTTAAGGCAGGGCTTGTGAGCTTGCAGAACGTGCTATTCTAGCTTAAATTTAGTACACATTTTTTAGCAGTAACAATTGCAGAGCAAACAAGGAAGTTACGAACACGAAAAGATAAAAGCACCAGTGCGTACGGCGTGCACTTGGACAGCCAGAGATCCACAGGTGTCGGGCGCGTTGTGCTGGTGTGACACGACACTGACCAACTGGTTTAAGCAAAATCGCCACCTTGTTTGTCGAGCATACCAAAATTCTCACGAACGATCACTTTTGACCATAACAACAGTAAGCAGTATAATCCGGTTGAAACAAAGCAAGTATGAAAAGCGGCCTCTTGGCGGTATTGTAGCGCCATCTGTGAAAGGAGACGGCATACAAAAAGACGTCTCGCCATCCGCAGCAAGTATTTAGCATTTTCCCCTAAATACCGCATCGCTGACGTCCCAAAATAGAGAATTTAATGAGAGAATTCAACTTTCGGCTCAAGATGTTTAATTTTTCAGTGAATAAACCATCGCTACCGGCCGGATACGCGCTAGGGACCCGATGAAACACCCAATCT
The DNA here is from genome assembly GCA_013339765.2 of Haemaphysalis longicornis. Lineage (NCBI taxonomy): Eukaryota > Metazoa > Arthropoda > Arachnida > Ixodida > Ixodidae > Haemaphysalis > Haemaphysalis longicornis. The sequence goes on along the minus strand of CM023450.1, from coordinate 22,238,164 downwards.
TTCGAATAAAACAAACTTGTATTCTGTCTGCATTGCCCCTTCAAGATTTTTAGGATAGTAAAAAAAAAACAGCTGTCAAATTCTTTAGGCCAAGTTACTATATTCCATTTTATTTCATTTTATTCTGCTACATTTTATTTATTCAATGTTATTCCATCATAAAAACACGAAACGTTTCCAACGCAGAACATTTCAGGCAAAATCATGAATTATTTTGTGTCGCAGTTCAAAGTTCGTATTACGCAAGTTTTTCGAACACCGCATCACTCCATTTGGTGCTGGAACTGGGGTAGCGACTCGTTGGGGGTGGACACGGTGGACGCGCGTGTCCTGCAACAGGTTCGGGCATGCTGCTCGGTGACAGCATGACTTTCCGATCCGTCACGATCAGCACGTTCCTGGATAGCACGCCCCCATTCTGACTGTTGATGCCATCCCAGTACGTATATGCTGAACCTGGAAATCAATAGGGGGGCAGTTATTTATTCGGTGTGTTTGTATTTTGGGGGAGTACCGTCACCTATGGCTGCAGCAGCGGCGCTGTGCCGGGCCACTGTGAGCTTGCAGGCATTTCTCCATCCTGAGCCATTGCGGCTGACATCGACCGTGTTCACGCTGACCGGGTGACCATCCTTGGGTTCGGCGTTAACGCAGCCCCCCGCAGAGCCAGATGCAATCTCGATGACTGCCGCAGAAGCGTATGCCCGAGGCTGCCTTAAACAGTCACCCGCCAGCCACTGCACAAGAAGCATTGACATAAAGCACAGTTTATTTAGTTGCGGCTGTCAAGAATAATAAAGCCTGTGGAAGGTTACGGAAGCTTGCCTGTTTTGTTGAGGTGAATACCGGAGAACGTCGGAGACAACCGGGTTTTCGCCTTCAGACATGCCTCCCATTAACAGTACGAATCCGTCTTTAGCAACCACCGCCATTCCCATTCTTGGCTCTGGCATGGAAGTCAGAGGCCTCCACCTGTTCTTGCTGATGTCATATTCTTCCGCTGTAGCAATCAGCCTAGGATTAAAAAAAAAGGAATTCGTTAAGTGAACCTAGCCATTGGTTTCCCTAATCTTTCGGACGCCAGACAAGGGGGCCGCGCCGTACCTTCCGTGACGTCCTCTGCCACCGAACACGAAGACTTTGCCGCCTGTGGCAACCGAGGCATGACAGGCCCTGTGCATCAGCATGTCTGGTAGCCTCTCCCAGCCGCCTGTTTCTACGTTCATGGTAAAGGTTGTCTTCGTTGCCACCATTTCAACCATTTTTCTGATGAGCGTTGAGTAGACCGCCTGCGCGAATAATAGTCCATGTTAGTCCCTAATGTCCTTAATTCGCCTCATTCCGCTTGAAAGGGGTGCCGAGCAGAAGTGGCAGGAAAAAATTGCGTTAGTACTGTAAAGAAGCATGCATGCCCGAACATCCCTCCATTGCACATATAAGTAGCGAACGATGAAAGATAAAAGAATTTGCAGCCGGTGTGAAAGGGCACAGGATACTGCCTTTTTTTACGTTTTTGAAGCTGAAAGCGCGCATAGCAATCGCACCCTATAAATGTAACATTAGATACCATACCCCGATGGTTGGTCGTTCTAGCGGAATATTAAGGGATTAAGAAGTGGCTCCATTGACCTGTTGCACGGCATTGGAATCGGGACTCACCCTGTCAAGTTTAGAGACAAGCAGAAGAATGCCCGAAGTGGCTTTCGTGAAAGGAAACGTCTTTGAATTCAGGGTGTTCTTACTTGAAAGGAAGGCTGTGAACACTTATTATTTACTCCAAAACTGGCCCCAGGTATTCCTTGCACTAGAAATGTTGATGTTGATGTCTATGAACTGTTCAGTGACGCTAGCATTAAGCCTGATCCACTGGTTCATACCCTCTGTTATGGTTACGGTTCATTTTGGAATTGAGTAAAAATTAGCTCCACAAAAGTTCCTCTTCAAGACGAACGCATAAAATCAACGCAAAAATATACAGGACGAAAACGTGTTTAAATTTGCAATGATATCTTTCGGCTACTATAAGTATAGTTAGGATACATGTACTGTAGTGAGAGCTTGAAATAAGCTAGGCTATATGAGGAGTTTTTTTCTTTCTTGCTGGCAGTTGGAGGCCTGTACTGACATTGTCTGCCGAGTTTCGTAACTATTCCTGCCTAAGATAAAATGAATTCTAACTGTTGGATATTATCATCAGCGCATCTCCCGCACAAGGCCCAATGAAAGTGAGGAAGAAGAAACCAGGCCTCGTGGAGCGTGTAGCAATTACCATATAGTTTAACGCTGAAAGTTCGGCTAGTTGGTGTTGACTTAGAACCATATTGCAGCGAAAAAAAAGACAGGGACCAAGAAGAAGCAGACAGCTACTGTCCTGTCGGCTTCTTTTTTGGTCCCTGTCTCTTTTTTGGTGTCAATATCGTTCTAAGCATTATTATGTTTTTCGGCTATTCCGTTCTCATTAAACCTACTCAGTGGTTATGGTCCACCGGTCTCTCACGTTATTAAGATAATGCCGCGGCCAGGATTCAACTCCCTGCAAGCAAGCGAAGACAACCTGCTATCGAGCAGCAGTGAAGACAACAGCTGATATGCCGCGAAAATCCTAGGGAAGATGAGAAGGTCGCATCAGGCCGAACAGCAATGAAGCCAACAGCTCCTCTAACGTAAGAGTAATTTGCACGCCGTAAAAGCAAATGATCAAAGAAGTCTTCGCGAAGAAGAGAAGGGCGTTGCAAACCCAGATCACGCAGCTAATATGTGGCGGAAGACCAAATGCAGCAACGAGCCGACATAGAGCACCTGATTGCCACGTAAGCCCAGGTAAGGCTATAAAATCAAACCTAGCGAAGTCCATGGAAGGTTATTTAATGGATGAAGTGTAGGCAAGTGAATTCCAGAGAGTGATAGAATATGATTTGAACATTGCGGCCATCTCGTCGAAGACCGAGAACTATCTAAAGGAGGAAACGCCGTGGCCGCTGGCAGCTCCAGAACTAGCCCAGCGAATCAAATCGGCGAGTCATGCAACGCAGGGTGCGCAAGACTACGCAACGCTTGTGGAGCTGCCGAAATTAGAAATGATTAAGTTCAGTGAAAATCCCTTGAATGTACTAGATTTTCGAAGCAATACGAACCAGCGGTTCCCTTGAGGCCTAACATGAGCAATGACAGACGCTCAACTTCCTGTGTCGACACTTAGACACTTACGGGCAAAGCAGCCGCAAAAATTGAAGGACTTCAGCCACTGAGCCGAAAGCAATTATGAACAGGCCATCAAGATACTGACAGAGAAATTCAGGAGACACGAGCAATTGGTATGCTTGCACATGAAACACCTTTTCCGACTCGATAAGGTAACAGAAGCCATGAGGAAACTTTCCCGAAAGGTGCAGATACGCACATGGCACTGCAGGCTCCCGACGTGAAGACGGAGTGCTACGTCCCAATGTGAATACCAGGACTGAAAAGCTCCATGCCAGCGGAGCTACTGATTCTGTTCAAGGCAAAGGAGGCATCTGAAATTAAGTCAACGGTTATCAGCGAAGAAACGATGTCATCAATGGAAAATAACAGTGCCGATGCGTTGCAACAGAGCAGGTCTGCTGACGCCAGAAGGCTCAGCAGGAACAGGAGATAGCAGGTACGGGACCTAGGCAGGAGAACAAGAAACAATGCAGCACGACCGCTAGTCTCTACTGTTCTGCAAGCAAGGCCTGTTTTTTTTTTCTGCAAGCAAACGAACCCCTTAAACGAAGAATACACGCGAAGCCTACATATGAAAGAGGAAAAGAAATTGCTAGCCAAAAACACATCACGCGTCAGCTGTATTCGACCGAATCATACGCGTATTTACAATGACAACGCATTTTGCAAGAGATGCATACGCCATCATGCAGCATCGATATCCAAGACATAAAAATAGACAGCAATCTGCTACATTGCGGCAAACAGCAACGTCCCTGACGCAATTACTCGGAAACCCGGTTAGAAACTCCGTGCTGCTGCCGACAGAAATAGCATGGGTACAAGGACAGGCATCAGAAGAGATTTTTCGAGTACAGCTTGATAGTGGCAGTCGAAGAACCTTCATCCCAACATCGCTAGCGGAGAAGATCGGAGCAAAGACGCTACGACAAGAAAACTAGGAGTCTAATCCTCTCGAAAGAACGAGAAATTTCAATCCATGGACGTCGTGACAGTGATGGTAAAGAGTCGAGAAAAGGAGTCCCGCTATACCTGTCGAAGCCCTTCAAGTAGGAAGCATACCACAGAGCCATACCCCAACGCCCGACAGAAACATCAGACAAGATGCGGGAACTCAGGGCTAAAATTGGTAGACTGCGAATTTGTAACGAAGTACGTTGGGATCACCGGACTTTTAATCGGGTCAGATTACTACTGGCGTTCATCGCGGGACAAGCACGAAACATCCAGAACCGAGCTAGTTGCAGCCGAGACCACGCTTGGCTGGGTAGTGCATGGTCCAGTGATCGAGAATAAAATCGCACTGAAAGAGACACAAGCAGTGATGGTACTCGAGGTTGAGGCAACTAACATGGAGTTTAAGGCGGAACTGTAAAGATGGCCCAGAAGCCATCGGAATCGAAGCAAAGACTAGTCAGAAGGAACAAAGGTAGCATGGTTGCCGAAGAACTCAGAGCAGGCGTTGAATGAAAATGGGCGCTATAAGGTGAGCTGGCCGTGGACGCAAAACATCGACATGCAAAACAACAAGGACACTGGAGTGCAGCGACTCCCACAGCTGACAAGAACGTTAAACAAGGACGAAAAGCTGCTCGAAAGTATGTCAAAGCCACCTCAGAATACTTCAGTTCCGGAGGTGCCGAGAAAGTGAGCGAAAATTCAGGATGCGAGCCAAATTTATGCTATTACAGTCCGCACCACGCTGTAATATAGGAGAAGACCGGGAAACGACGAAATTCCGAGCCCTTTTTGATGCATCATCGACTTCAATCAAGACAAAGTCATTAAATGACAATTTGAAAGCAGGTCCTAATTTCAAAGAATGTATCCCTTCGCTACTTCTATGATTTCAGCGCTTCGGGAAGATGGGCGTAACACGGAACGGGACGCTAACATCAGAGGATAGTGACCAGTGGAAGAAACTAATTGAAGAATCAGGACAGCTTCCACTGGATACTATTCTGTGAGGGAACGGGTCGTCCTAGGTGACGCTCATCTTCCAGAGGCGCTCTGTTTTGGCATGTATCATGAATGGCGATAGTAGTCTAATGTGGGTCAAAGATTTTCGCCGTCGCCTGTCACTCTGTTCGTTTGGTTGTTATTCGTTGTCTCTTGAAAAATCTATCCTTCTATTGGGAATGATACCATATCCTTTGAATTTTTGAATCTCATATCCAGTATCGTTGTGTCCCCCTTCGATTCTGCCTCCTGGTGAGCTGTGCCCTTTTCATTGTCGCCTAATATCTGATTGAGCTTTTCGTTTTTCGGCGTCCACTTTCGGACGTTGATTGATCCTCTTTAAAAAACTCTTTGGACTCCTTCTACAGCTTAACGGCTTCCTCAACTGTATATGCTCCAAAGATAACGTTGCCGACCTTAATTCCCATCAACAGCTACTGTGTGGTAATTGGGAATTTATCCTTCAGTTCCCTCAAGTGATGTTGAATTGTTGCCACTAGGAGGAACGTGCTTAGAGTTGTTCCAGATGTGACTCTGCTCCTCCTCGAAGTTTCGACTTCATTGGTCAGCCCGCCTTCCGTGTCGTGTTTCCACCAAAGAAATCGTAGTGCATGCCAGCCGTCTTCGTAACTTGCTGTTTGCAGAAATGCTTTCTCAACGTCGCCCACTAGAGCTACCTTTTCTTTGTGAAAGTTGAGAAGTAACGAAAGATACCTTCGTTGAAATTAGGACTTTTAAGGTGCAGTGATGTTACGTGAAAAAAAAAAGACACGGAAAGCAGTCATCAACACGTGTTTTCGGTCGCAAGGCCATCGGCATATGTAGCGGCAGCTTCCACTGTTCACAAGTTCAAAGACAAAACAAAGGAAGCGACTTTACTGACCGCGAGGAGCAGAGTGGAATCAATGAGAGAGTTATCCTTTGCCAAACTCGAAGTCTTGGCAGTGGTTCTGCCAGCAAGATTGAGAGAGTATATAAGAAAACATTACGCGTAAAACTTCGAAAGTATCAGCTGCTGGACGGACTGAAGGATAGCGTTACTTTGTGTCAAAGGAGACGCCAAAAAAGTATTTGCAACAGGGAAGCTGACGAGATACGCGAAAGAACAAACCAATATACCTGCGGTTTGTCAAGGGGGGAGAAACCCCGCCGTCATGCTCAGACGCGGCATAAGAGAAAAAATCTCTAATAGAGTATACAATCTGGTGGAACGGTTCGAGCTTCATAAAATCTGAAGAACATCGTCTAAGCACCGAACGCCTACGTGCACATCAACATTGAGACAGAGCGAGAAACGGTACAATGCGACGAAGTTTCAGCATAGCAAGCAACACCATCAATACTCAACATTGAAAGATTACGGCTCTTATAGCAAGCTGCTACGTGTGACAGCCTGGATGTTTGATTTTCATCAAAGATACCAAAAGGAAACGTATAAAAGGCGCACTAACATCAGATTAAATGAAAAAGACAGAAGCATACTGGGTTAAGAAAACTCGAGAGGTGTTTTCCGCCTTTCATAATCAACAGAGCCAGCACGCGGAACAGAGGATTTTAGATGCAGGGAAAGGAAGTGTACCTGGATGAAGCACACATCATAGGACACAAAGGGGACTAGATTTCAGCGCCTTAAGAAATTTCCTTGTCATAGCACTCCCAGGGAATGCGCGGTTTATCGAGCTTCTGATATGGCACGTTCATAACTTATTCAGGAAACTCTCACACGACTTCGTACGAAGCTCTGGGTCGTACAAAGCCGGCAGGCGATGAAGCGGATCATCAGAAAATGCATAACAAGCAAAAGGCACAAGCCAGACCCCTAGAACCGCCAGTGCCTCCACTGCCAGGGGATCGGGCAAATGAAGCGAAGCAATTCGAAGTTATTGTAGCAGACTTTACCGGAAAGCGTACGCAAGGTATAAAGGCCAATAAGTCCAACAATACATCCGTATTTTCACCTGTGGCAGTGGCGAGAGTAATTTATTCAGGAGTGACAGACGACATTACCATAAATAGTTTTGTAAGGGCGTTTCGACAATTTGTAGCTCGAAGAGGACTCCCGCAGGTCATATACTCGGACAATGCCAAAGACTTTCAAACGGGCCGAAAAGGAGATCCACAGATTGGTCGAGGCTTCATGAATGATTCAGTGACCATTTACATCAGTTTGGACAAGACAAGTGAAAGGCCATTGCGGAGTGCACACCTCGGTGGGCCGGTTTCTGTGAACGCCTCATACAAAGCATAAAACATCCAGACGCCAGGTAATCGCCAAGCTAATCAAATCTCTTGGGGAGCACGGACTGTAGTAACAGAGGTGGAACGAACTTGAACAATAGCCCATTTACATCGTATGCGGTGAGCCGACGAGCCATTTCATTAACATCAGGAGAAATAATCGGCGGCAAGCTGCAGTTTCATGACTCCATGGGCAAACAGGAGCGACATTGAGTATGCATGGAGGAGCCGTCGTCGCATCACGCAAGGGTGGTGGGCGGGATGGCTACATTAATACTTAAAGGAGCCTGGGGCAACGGTACGTGCCAGAGCTTCAAACAGCAAACCGTTATGGGAAAGCGACGTTTGTTACTCATTGAAGACAACTGTCCCACGACGTTTTGGACAATGTGCGGCATCGAAAGGACGCATGCCGGAAGCGATTGGCAGAATATGATCATGTCTTCTGCGATCAAGCGTCAAGAAGCTGGTACGAGGCCAACGAAACGCATATATCCGCTTGAAACTGCTTCACATGAGAGCACAAATTCAAGCCATCGTGCAATTTTGTGCAGGCGGGAATCTGTTGAAGATCATCATCAGCGGATCTCCTGTACAAGGCACAATGGAAGTGAGGAATAAGAAGCCTTGCGTCCGTGAAGCGTGTAGCAATCATCATCTAATTTTTAGATTCGAAGCAGCTTATAGTCGATCCTGTTCCCTCCGGCGTTGTGTGCGGCGCCCACACCCCCACTGCGCATGCCTGGCCAGGCACCGCTGATGATGATTGTGGCAGGATGCCCCTAGGTATTGGCCAACCAGAGAATCCATCACGAGGTAGCTTCGCGTTCAACCACCGTCGTCATCTTCCCGTAGGGGAACCCTGAGTAGTATGCGAGGAATTCCTCCTCTCCTCTCCGACGCTCCTCTCCTCTCCGGCATGCCTCCTCTCCTCTCCGGGATGGCGCAACTAATGGCAACACCTGCGGCTCCACGCGCGATAATGCGAAGCAGCTTAGGGTTAGAGATGCGACAGTAGCCGCTGCGTACTCCGGTGGGGGCGCCAATGTAGCTCCGCGGCATAAATGACGCGCGCGCAAGCTTCGCTCCCCTCATTCTCTTCCCGAAACGCCGCGATCGAACTGAAAACTAATGGGAACTACAGAAGACCCCATGTTTGCTTCGCGTACTACTCAGGGTTCCCCTACGCGAAGATGAACTTTTTCTCCTATTCTGTTCTCATTAAAGCTACTGAGTGGAAACGATACGCCGGTCTCTCTCCTTATTAAATCAACTGAGCTGCAAGAGTAAGATGACGCTCCTATATATATTTAGCGTACGCCTGCCTGTCGTAGTGTCAATTCAACATAGCATCAAAAATTGGCAAACCTGTGAAATGCACCTTGGAGACGGCTACACTGAGAGGATCTTAGTAGTGTAATAAATATGCAAAAATCCGAAAGGGGCTCAGTAAAACAATTCCTTACAGGTTAGAGCAGGACCACAAGAATGAGGAAAGGGAGGGTACATTAGGACGTCCAGCCCACGTACTGGAGCTCTTCGGCCTTGACGCCCTGTCGCCATAAAAACCTAAGTAATATCATGCTTATGTACCCACGACACAGCAGCAATGTGAGAATGCCTCGTCATATCGGGCCGTCGACCAGTGTATTCGGCTAGCTCATGTACTGTCGCTTTTCCACCGTTAAGAAATGCATGCTAACAGACCATCAGGTGAAGAGGTTCCCGCCTTTTTTTTCCGCTTCACGTGGCCATCTGGCGTCCTTTTTTACATTGAAAGCAAATGTGCGGAAGGTATTAGACAATAATACCTATTTCAAATACATGGTTGCTTAATGGTTACATATTACACCACATGCACCCGCGCATTAGAGGGATTGGTAAGTGCGTTTAAAAAAGCTGAAGCGAGGGGAGACATTTCCAATAATCCCCGCGTTTATTTTATTGTAAAATTTTGTTATTTAGAACACCAGGGAGGGGTCATTTAGAAACACAGGTCTAACATCAGTGATGACACTGGAGGGTTTTGTGTGAGGCTGTTAATTGAAAGGCCGGCCAGCATGCTGAGAAGAACGCTAGGATTTTCTTACGTTTGGTACAGTATAGTTCACGCAAGCCGTGCAGTACGTGAAGAACCAAGTACAGAAGCAAGTCTCATTACTCAAGGAAAAGAAAATTCTGCAGCAATTCAGTGAGTTGTGTACTCATGCATCGGATTCTTATGCTGCTTGTCTAGAGCATGAGTTCTTTACAGCCAAATATGGCTAATAGTAGAAAAAGTCGTTGGAATATTTTGTACTTTGCAAGTTCGTTTGATTTCTTTTCGCCAATCGTGCAGATGTATACCATTACAGCGATGAAGGGCCTTTACTTCGCATATTAAGTTTTCTTCCGAAGATGCAAGGCATACTACTCAGTTCATTTGCGCTATTTTTTACGCATTTCAGAAGTTCTTTCGCGGTCGTTTTTATTTATTCCTCGGTTTTCGGGGGACATGTATAAGATGCATATGTTTTTTTGTAGGTTATTTGTGCAAAAATTTTACTTTTTAACTTTCTCTTTTTCTTTTTTTATTCTCTTCGAACAATGATCTACATTTAGGCTATTGTAACTATCACAGGTGTTACTTTTGAAAAATCTGGATTTTTGTGGAAACACGGGGCTCTGCACCGCCCTAGGGGGATGGGCGGGTGGTGTACTCGTTGAACAAAGCTACGCAATAAGAATATATGAAGCGCAGAAGAAGCGGCCCATCATTTTAAATTTAGAGCCCATCTCACGTCAGTTCAAATGCCTGAACATTAGTTTTGCGCAAGGCAAAGTTTATGACAAGTTTCGAAGACTGCAGACACTGCGCCGCCACGCGTTCATAGAAATAGAGAGCAAGCGTACCCGTCACGAAGAGGGTGTTCTCAAGGTGTGCAACTGCGTGGTAGTTTCGAGGTTCCGGCATGGTGTTCACGAGCGTCCATCTGTCCTTAAACGGGTGGTATCTCAGGACTGCGGACCCTGAGGGGCCAAAAGGGGTCACTTGGCATCAGTCGTCACCTACCGGAGCGTATTCCGCTTACCCGAGCTAAGCGGGTTCTTAGGGTCCAGTCCACCCAGAGTCAAAATGACAGGACAGCCAGGGGTCGCAGGGCTGCCGTGACTGCTGGAGAGAGCGCAGACCCGCGGAGAGGACGTCCGGTGTCGCTCGCAATCCCAGAACACTTCTGCGGGTACCGAAACAGTCGCATATTTAGAAAGGCCCAGCATATAGATACCCGTACTGTCTGCCACTTCAACTCTTTTTTGTCATTTCGTAATACGTCTTTGCAGAAAGGCCTGTCTTGTATTTTAATAAACTGCTGTTTCCTTTTTGATCTAGCGTTGCAGGCTCTAACCGTGCCCGTGGGATTGTCTGAGCAATTCTTCATACCTCGCCGACACCCGCCCTCGCTTTTCCGATCCCTTTATACCCAACAAAATGCACGTAGTTCGCAAAAAATTGTCTAAATGAAACGCGCCATGCGAGGCATTTTAAAATATGCAGCGCGCTTTATAACAATAACCGTAATTCGCACCGAAAGAACAACAGGTATCCTGGGAGTCTTAGAAGGAAAATAACACAAAAATTCCGTATGCTTGTGCATCGTCAGGCTAATGCGGCCCGACTTCGTATGACACTCACTTTGTCTTCAAGAAAGAGTCGTCCATGTGCAGCACTATTCCAAGGTTCGGATCCATGTTTCGGGGCAAAGGTTCATGGTGCACGTATTTGCCCGCGTCAGGCGCGTCACCCTGGAATTCCACAGTGGTCGAAGACAGCTCCCTCGGGGGGCCACTTCTGCAGATAAGTGGCGCACAACAGCAGCCATTTTCTTCTATATAGAATTGCACGATATTACCTGTGGGAGAAAAGCACAATATATGTACTGCACCCGTCCTAAGCAAAGGAAAGAGCCTGTCCTGGATGAGTTCCCGTCTACGAAGTCGAAGCCCGTGACGACGTTTGCGCCAGGGCCAGGCCGTTCTGTAGGGTCAAAGCGGTACGTATCAGACGGGGCGTACATACACCTATACTTAAGCCCGGCCAATCACTTGTGTCTAAACGTCAGTGATGAGTGGGTGAATCGGCCGTGGACTGCTCCCGAGCAGCCATTAACCTCAACCGCTATGGGAAGCTGCCATCGTCCTATTTGTATCCCTAAGTGATATGTGCGGACTGTGGGGTGTTTCTCGATGACGGGTATCATACACTGGTATCACAAAAGACCCAAACAAACGCTACGCTAACATCTCCTTAGTAAAACATCAAAGCTAAAGAAATGAACACAGATTAACGAAGGTACGCAAAGACTGAGTGATGCGTATCGTTAAGGCATAAAAATACTAGGAACGTTCTTCTGCCGCAGCAAACAACAAATAGTTAAAAAGAAAAAGAAACGACGAAATAAAAATTACCCACGGATCTAATAAGGCTAACCTTCCGCATAAAGTTACCGCCGATGTCGCTACCACAGTCTGATTGGGAAAGCAGTCCCCAGCACCATTATAAAAGAACGAAATGCCGCCCGCGTGTGAATATCATTATTTGCATTGGTTGTGCTGGAAGTGGAGCGTGTGCTAGGTGCTCCAGTGCGAAAGGCATGCGATGGTTCAGTGCGGAGCCGACAAATTGGCGGTATCTGCGACAAAGTAAATATATGGGTATTAGCAGAGACAAGAAAGAAATCACTTAAAAACGAAGAAGCATCAGCAGTAGTATTATTAACATAATTATCAGTAATACCAGTAGTCAGGTAATATGTGTGTATACTATTTGTGCCAGTCTTCAGGCAGGGTAGGAACCCCTGCAATACAGACCCTCGAGTAGAGCGAAAAATCAACTGCGATTTAAAGCCCTCTCATAACTGCCGTTCAATCTGCTTCTGGGTATACAAAGTGCGAATAACCAAGGTTTTATGTCCCGTATGACCAAAAATAAAATTTTAGCGGCAAAATGTTTCAAATTCTGGACAGTGCCCTATGTGGCGCTTCTTGATTTGATTATGTTTAACGCGCCGACGCTACACAGGCGATCAGGTGCGCCGAATTGGAGGCCCCTGATTAATTTTGGCCAGCTGGGGATCCTTAACGTGGTCCGAAGTCTAGAACACACGGGATTTTTCGCTTTTCGGCTCCATCAGAAAAGTGGCCGCCACGGCCGGGAATCGCACCCGTGTCCTTGGGCTTAGCAGCACAACGCGTTTGCCACTGCGCCGCCGCGGCGGGTTGGCGCTTCTTCTCAGCCGCTCACCTCGATGTGCACAGGAGCGAGAACTGTTCTCTCGGGGAGCCGCCGCTCGCTCTCTCCTCCCAGCCTCGTCGTGCTTGTACCTTGGACGCACACCTCCTCTGAAAAAGTGAAAAACTAACGTTCTCAACAAGATTAGCGCTTGTTATAGGGCTACGAGACCCTTAAGGGACACTGAAGGGAATTTGTCAAGCTCCTGTGTTTGCTTGCACTGCGTAGACTGGCTCAAATTAACCACACTGTTCATCGTTTATACAATTGACAAGTTGGTAACTATTTTGTAAAGCTCGAAAGAAGAAAAACTACCATGCGCTGTCTGCGGCGGCCTCACCAACTAAACGCCGTGACGACTATAGAGGAGGTGCACCGTGACTGGGACGATGCCCACGATTAGCATCCAAACAAGTTTCGGTTTTCTTTCCGTAAAACAACATGTTTGACATCGGGCGTTATCTAATGGGGCATTCTCGATATCTCAGTAATCGTCATACCACGCTTCTGCCATGTTTTAGGCTGTAAAATGCCTAAGATAAACCTCCCAGGACGGCTTAGAATCGTAGCAATCACTAGCCGAGGCCTACGCAGTGAATGAACGCCCTCCCGCGTCACCGCAAGACGCTCAAATGTCATGCGCTTTTCCCCCATATTTGGAGCTTTTCTCACTCAGGCCTGTATTGAAAAGCGTGTTCCCACCAGGCCAAGGGTCTGCTGATTCTGGCCTGTGCCCACTGCCCGCAAGCAGTTGTGCTTATGGCAACACCACGCCAACGAGAACTTGCTAGCGCGTCAGTGTCCGTCTGCGCGCGTTCTGTGAACTCGCTCGTGGAGCAGTAACGTTAAAGCCCAAAATGGTGAACTCAGCATAGAAAACATCGGCCGAATACAAAAAAATCAGCTTACAAAAAAAAAGTACTCTCGTATTCGAACTGCGTATTGCAAAATTTCGTACCTAGCGCTCGAGACCACTCGTCCACGGGCCTGCGCTGCCGACGACGGCAAATATAAGGTATATAATGTATAACCACTTTACACTTCATTTAGTTTAGTGTTTTAAGCAGCTTAGGTTACTATTTGTTGTATAGCGATCGTGCAGTAAGCGTCGCCCAAATTTCCACAATATCTCACGTCTAGGCAATTGCATTTCTTAGACGGAAAAGCGTTCGCAGATGCGTAGTCGTGCTTCTGACCTGCTGTGCTTGTTCACCCAGCGCAAAAAAAAGTGCTTCCTGCTCCCTAGTTTACACTGTACGGTAAAAGTTTCAGTTGATTTTATTTCCTTACTACCATATTGCCTTCGCTGACTTCTCCCCCTTCAAGTGGCCTTAGATTTTCCTACTAGCGAATGAGTCAGCGAAGCGTCACATGTGCGCTTGTGCAGCGCTTGTGTGGAGCGACCTGGACTTGGAGCTTGATACAGTGTACAAACTAAGAAACTATAGAAACGCAGATGCTTCCATTCGCAAACGTGTCATGGCTTAGTTTCAACTGAGCGAACGAATTGCGACGACCCGCGGCGGCCGGCGGAATAAATGCTGTACCATAAACGCTGGACCGACTGGCTCTGTCGTAAGTTCGGCGAGCGGTGCAGTAACGCAGTCAAGCCAAGTCATCTGCTCCTGACGTCACACGGAAAACGCCGCACAAAATGGGCGAGGATGCAGAGAGGAGGACAGCATTTTCGAATTGATTTTTCTATTAAATAAATTCGCGTAAACGCACTCAGAGTGGTCGAAACATGGCCTGTGGACTCCGGATCACAATTTGCGATAGTATCCCGCAATGTTTACAAATCACTTCAGCGTCCCTTAAGGCGTAGCGTTAAGGGCCCCGTTTAGCCGAAAATCCGGTATTGCATTCGAGTTGACCGTAAGCGAAAAAACCCCGTGGCGCCACCTTGCGGCGCCCACTGCGGGCGAGCAGGAGCGGGAAGGTTACACCACTCGTAGGGCGCCGTAGAAATAAAGGAGTGTTCTGCCATGACAATTACGTATTTGTATGACAAGGCAATCACAATGCTATGCGAACCGAAACCGGCAACGCTATGGCGTTGAACGCTTAAAAGCGAAGCCTTAGCGCCCTCCAGTTTTCTGCCTTGTTCTTATACCGCTGAATATATTATTCCAGATTTTTTTTTTTTTTTGCGATAGAATGTCCGTTGGCATAAAAAACTTTCGAGTTTTCCCGGCAGCCTGAGTGCGCCAGATCTTTCGTTGCTTAGAGTGGGCAATACAAAGGCACAAAAGCGCAGGTCATTCAGCGACTTACGCGCTGAACTGAAGGACTGGAGGCGGCCCCCGGTGCGGTACAGGCGGTACGCCCTCTGGATGGCTGAAGCAGCTGCCCAACGATCTGCGGGAGTTGCGTTCTTGCGGGCTGTGAAGAAAGCAAAGGCGCGTGCAGTTGCCAGTTACTATTTGTTTGTACGGTTGTTTCGATTTAAACACAACAAAAAGGGATTCGTCATCATCTAGAGATCCACAAGCATACGGGGACTGCATGCGTCTTGTTGTATGTCTAGTTTTGGATTTTCATGGACTTCTAGGCCACCTTATTACTGAGTCCTCTTAGGGAAAGAGTTAACGACATTGGCTTTTAAAATCGACCCAATACCGCGGTAGAAATAGCAATACTGCGTTACTAAGCTTGCAACATGAGCACTCAAAAATATTCTCCATGTCACTGGTTGACTTTCAGCAATATAGCCACACAATGCTGTGAAAACGCTGATGAAGGCATCCCGTGGAAGGCTAAGATTAATCGTAAAGATTGAACCTTCGACTAGCTTGGGTTTCATTGTTGAGGAAAAATGTTCAAGGCCTTCTACAACACACAAAAGAGGTGCAACGGCCGAGCGCGGCACTTCATTATGTTTCCTTTTTGTATACTTCCTGTTAGGGCTGTTGCTACATGATTACACAAAGACCCCATAAAGGTGTGAGGGTCTTTGCAAACTAGATTTGCAAACTATACTGTGCAAACTATATTTCCAGGTGTCTGCTAAACGAACGATCTCCGCTGACCCCTGTTACAGAGCACTGCAATACTAGATCGTATTCGCTGGCAGCGAAAGGCAAGGGAACGACCACAGAGTAAAAAACTCTGTAAGGAATTAGTTGGGGCTGCCGAGTGGATAGGCGTACCCAGGGAGTCGGGCGCAGCGCCATGCGATCCTGCGCAGCAGCACCACGGGCGGCTCCGGCCACGGACTTGGGAATGGACGTGGCTTTCGTGAAAGTGCGCTGCCCGCGATCGAACACGACCACGTGCGAGAGCGGCTGGTTACGCTCGTCCTGGCCGCCCACCATGTACACCCAGGGCCCTGCAATCATTAGCGCAGGCATACATACATTTGCCCTCGGGATCGCCGGAGGCAACACAGGGTTGTAACGCTTATGGAGTGCTATTGAAGAGTGAAGGGTGTTTACAAGACGAGCACACTAGCATATGTATTCTGTTACGTTCTTTTTGTTAAATTGGGGGGAGCGTAAACGACTCAATTTAAGTCTAACTGCTCATATCCTGCTCGTTTAGAGCGAAATGACGACGATATTCCATCGAGGCAGTGTATGCAGCGGCGGACTGTGAACCACCCATACGTCAGCAGCAGCTCTGAAACATGGCGGCGTGGCACAATACCGGAGAATCCGTTCCACAGTTCAACACTAATGTTTCCACATTCTCCAGAGAGTAAGCGGAGCTTAAATGCACGTGTGGGCGCCATCTTTTTATTGAGTATGGAAGAAAACTTATTTAGGAAGTCACTAATCTTGTGCCTGTACTACGGCGAATAACTAGCCAAATTTGAAGCTAACCATTCGTACTGGACCAAGAACGTGAAAGCACAGCGAGCAAGGACTGGTGTTTGTTCATCGTCACCACGTCTGCTAATAGGGCGGTTTGCCTCGTCGCAAACACGCCGCTAGCGAGATCTTTGCCGCTTGTACGCGCCGCTAACGCTGCGCGCCGTGGCTAATTGGCGCCATCTGGGTAGTGTACGCATAAGTTACCGCGCACTGTTCCGTCTAACCAGCTGTGCCAGGCCGATACACTCAAAAAGTGGCAAAGTGGGTGCACAAAAACTAAGCACTTTAAAAGGGAAGGGACGCTCTGACCTGCTTTACATATTATCTAACCGAATGACTTGGCGATGGCAGCTCAGCGCGTCGTTTCCAACGCCCTGGGACACTCGGAAGAAGTCGATGCACGATGTGCACTTGGGTGGCGTCAACTGCGCGACGCCACCCACAATCCAGATGTCTCTGCTCGACGGATAAGGTCGCGCAGAAGGCCCGTGGCTGCAGCATGGGCGGCCGCGCTTCCCACCTGCGTGAGGCGAGAGACGGCTCGAGAGAGGTCTGGGGAAGAGCGTCGCCGATGTTGCTGCTACGCTCGGGCATATAACAGTGCGTCTGCTATCCGAGGATCCACAGAAATAGTGATGAAGGCTTTGGCGCCTGCTTGCATCAAAATATCACCATGTTGAGCGCCCAATTCACACCATAAAAATAAATTGCCTGTTTCTACGCTTTCCACGGGTGTTCCGTTGCTGCACTGCACGAGAACGTAGAATAAATATTCAACATCGTTCGCATGTTGAATGAGGTTTGGCGCCAATCAATGCCCCTTTCTTGAGAAAAAAAATCTTTAAAACGCGATGCTTTCTTCTATGCAGCGCGAATCCGAAGTCAAAGTCCAATATCCAAGCTGCTTCAACCATGTAGGAATGGCGCTATGGGATAGACTTGGCTTCATAAGGCAAGATACCTACGTCCGATTCCGACCACAATAAGTTTTTCTTCTTCAGGTGCTTGATTGTCCTTCTTTTATTTAGGTGCTTGACGTTTCAGAATGCTACAGCTCCCTACGAACAAGGCAGCTGTAGAGCTCCCCGAAAAGTCAATTTTTATTTTACACTTGGTCAGTGACCTGTGTTTTATCTTTTGTATCATGCACATGACCAGACGTATACCATCCACCCATCAACTTATGAACTGAAAGAGCCAGTAATTTATAAGGACTGAGCGTGCCGTCTACACATGGCTGGATTGATGGATTGATTGATTGATTAATCGATTGATCGATCGATCCATCGATCGATCAATCGATCTATCGATTGATTGATTGATTGATTGATTGATTGATTGATTGATTGATTGATTGATTGATTGATTGATTGATTGATTGATGGCGGGGTTTAAACGAACCGACGTTAATACGGGCGATGAGGCGCGCTGTAGTGGAGAGCTCCTAATCAAATTTTTATCACCTGGGGATCCTTAACGTGCGACCGAAATCTCGAACACACGGGCGCATTCGCTTTTCGCCTCCATCAGAAAAGCGGCCTCCTAGCGGCCGGGGAATGGAACCCGCGTCCTAGGGCTCAACAGCACAACGCCTTAGCCACTGAGCCACCGTGGCGGGTACACACGCCTGAGACGTGCACACATGTGAGGAGCCCTAATGCAACGGCTGTAACTTCACACTACTCGCGCAGTGATCGTTGTGGCTTCAAACCGTAGCGCAAGCCCAACAAGCTAGGCACTACATACTCTGGCAGTGTGTCAACGAGGTTAATGGAAGCACTATAAATGCTAGTACAGTTGTTTGAAAAGGAAAGGTCGGCCAGCAGTAAATGACGTGTTTCCTAATATGTAGGGACCTTGAAGAGTAGTTTTTCAGGCGAAGCACGACGGACGAATGAAGTGTCGCAGGGAGAATTTCGCAACAGATCGTGGTGCTGACAGTCTAATATACACGCGCTATATCAAGACGCGATCTAGTCTCAGCGATTTACTCAAAGAGACCATGAAGGCGAAACATAAGTTTGCTCTATTAAACGAGGTTGTTTCTCCTGATAACAGTGTTGGCAATTTTATCTCACTTCAAAAAATATCCGTGGTATGAAAGGAAACATATGAAGCCAGTGGCGGCCAGCCAGCCACTTTTGCTGCGATTGTTTCATATAACGTCACATGAATTGTGGCGATTTGGCGGTGTTTGACCAAAGACAGCCACCAAAATACGACAGCAGTTGAAGCCCCTAGTTTCCATTTCATCGTATCACTTGAATGCTAACCGCGCCAATGAGACACTGATAACTATGTTTTCAGTGCATGGCCATATTACGTTTCGAAGGTTTGTAATATTGTGTATGTTTTTTTTTTCTTGGAGGGGGGGGGGGGTTGTAAGAAACGTTTTTCGTGGCTGGGATGGAGCTGAGGTGAGTTCCAAATGCTGGCTCTTTCAAACAAAACAACGTTTTATTGATCATCATGTGTCCTTCAATAGAGAGCGAAATTTCGAAGCAGTAGCGGGGAAATAGCGGATGATTATATTCCCGACCATTGGAAGGCGCTGGACCGATGCCGGGCGATGGGTCCACTCACGTGTCGCTGCGCGGGTCGAAGACGTAAACGGAGTTCGGTGAGCGTGCCGCCACCTTCACGTCCTCCCTGGTCGCGGGACAGGCCGCCCAGGATCCACACCTGTCGTCCACAGGCACGGCGGCCACGCCCATCAGCGACTCGGGCATCGGGGTGGATAGGCTCCACTGGTCGGCCTTGGGCCTGGTACAGCTCCGCCGCTGCACATGGTCCTGCCGCCGCCGCCGCGGCCAAATTAGCGGATAAGTCCCAAAGAAGGTAAGGGGAAAAAACAGCGAAACAAAGAGACACCAGACAAGGGTAGACGAGACAACACACACGCGCTACCTAGAAACTGATTATAACTTCAAAATCATACAGCCTGTAAAGAACCAACCATCAAGGCATTGCCTTAATGATCTTGGCAAGTGTCCTCATTGTACCCACTTCACCTTCAATCTCAGCCTTGCAGGAAGGAGGATCTCTCAATCACATGGAGGATAGAAGGTACAGTGAGGCATTTCCTGCCTGTTGTTACGGTGCGGAACATAAATGGTTTATGGTGGTTAGCTAAATGATTGTTCCTTGCTTCTTTGGATGTTTCGATGCCTCGCTGATGTTGTGGCGAGAGGACAGAAAGCCTTCTTGATGATGATCTGCATTGGTGTCTGATGGTGCGGCACTGTTGACACGACGATGATAGTTGGGGGTGGGGAGGGGGTTACCTATATTACACAGAAGAGATATATACAGAATATTCTGCAGACTGAAATGAACAGAGTAAGAAATAAAGTGAGTCTTAACCAGCTAAGAATTCGTG
The DNA here is from genome assembly GCA_013339765.2 of Haemaphysalis longicornis. Taxonomy (NCBI): domain Eukaryota; kingdom Metazoa; phylum Arthropoda; class Arachnida; order Ixodida; family Ixodidae; genus Haemaphysalis; species Haemaphysalis longicornis. The sequence continues at coordinate 22,218,303 of CM023450.1, read as the reverse complement.
CACGCGACACCCCCGTCAGAGATGGACCCTGGCCTATGAGAACCCAGCTGGTGAGATCCTCCATAGCCAAACCTGGCTAGCCCGGCAGTACGCCGGCTTTGCATAGCACTTTAAACCCTGAGGATCCGACATGGAGACCTCGCGTTTCGTGGTTTTAATCAGTTACTTAGGTTCCGCCTAATATGCAGATGCCAATCAGCATCAAGTGGCGATCTCATTGGTTGCAATGTCCCAACCGTGCGTACACTGCGGCGGGCAACGCCCCCGTACTCCTGAAACGCTGTTCACTCACACCCACCATAAAAAAATGAAAATAGAAAGAGTGACAACTACAACAAAACACTGAGAACCCCGCGAAAACAAGTGCAGGAACGCGGCCAGATCTGCCCGTTCCAACACCCCCACTTCCGCGTAAACGCCTCGTCTTGAGTCGGACCGCCAACAGAAAACCGCGGTGACCCACTATCGTTCATCTCAACGAACGCGGCGCGCCTTCAAGGCTCCCAGTTATTGACAGGGGCCCTGCAGAAACCACACAGGACGCGCGGATCGCTCCGGGTTGCCAAACGGAACGTCTTCGGCACCCCCTTACTGGCGCGCGGGCGAACAAAGACTGACCCAGCACCCAATATCGGCCGACGTCAGGCACAGTTGAAGTTCCTGGCTCCCCCGTTTGCAGTAGCCCGTACGACTGCTTAGATTCACAACCGCTCCCTCCGGCTGAACCCGCACGCAGGCGGCCCCAGAAGCAACCGCCGCCGCGTCCGCGGAATGCACACCGAGCCTCCGACTCGCGCTTTTCTATATACGCTCGCACTGTGGTTGTAACACGCCGTTCAAAACAACAACACAAGCTAGTTGAGGCTCGAGACAATTCGCTTCCCCACAGGCACCATGACGAAGAGGCCGCTTGCTCTTGACAGGCTCGCGAAGTCATTCCTTTATTGCTTCCTCATTCGAGGAACCACCGCTTTCGACGCGTCCGACCTTGCAGCGTCGCTGGTGCCTGTGAACCTTGCAGTGTTCATTCCAGATTTTGACGCCAAACTGTAGTTCATTTACGCACTTTTTCACATAATTGTAAGGTGGCAATGTGTTCTAAAACAAACCTGCGAGCCCATGAATAACTTCCTTTCTCGAAAGAATTATAAAAAGGTGTCATCGTATTAGCAAATTTGCGAAATTGCTTACGGCATTGCTTTACAACAAGAAAAAAAGTATTAGTTGACGGCACTCCGCAAGGGAAATCGGCGGGAGATGTGACATATATGTGTTGGGATCTCAAAGCGATGATCGTGAGGTATAAACTGTTGTTCCTTCGATAGAGTATAAACAGTATTTTATCCATGACGGGTAATAGGGCGAAAACTGGAAGAAAACACGAAAAGGGAGAGACACAAACAAGTGCTTGTTTGTGTTTGTCCCTTTTCGTGTTTCCGTCCTGTTTTCGCGCTGTTACCCGTCATGGAACAGTCCCAACTAGCCCAGCTTACAACACTCCTGCAGTATTTTAGCAACGGGTGTAGCCTTGAGGTGCGCAGATGGTTGCACGGTAGAAGCCCCTTAACTATTCCCCAGCACCTCTCCTCTGTCTGACATGACGGAGAACACAGCCCGAGTAAAGTACTGGTTGCGCCAGTGCATTGCAGGCATAGACAGGAAGTAATTTGTGAATTTTCAGTGTGCATGTTTTCCAACAGAGAGACACGTAGCCACCATAACTTCGTAGACTTTCAAGGACAAAGCACCCTAAAAGCGCGGTTTCCGTGGTTGCGGGCGCGTAAGACGTGGTTACGAGCGAGGCAGCCCACCTTCCGGTGTGGTCGATGCCTCCAAAGACAATGGTGCGGTGGTCGGGCAGGCCGACCAGCGGCGTGAAAAGCTCGCTCGAGGCGCATGCTGGCCAGCCGGCGCCAGTTCAGCGAGCGGTGGTTGTACAGGAACACCTTGTTGGACGGCCGCATCTGGCCGGAGCCCGTCACGTGCAGAGGGTCCAGGCCACCTGCACGCAGTGAAATTATCTCACGATGGTAACCTCCTTGGTTCCAAAAAAATCGGCTTCTTTCCTCGGTTTATTGGCTTAACACAACTAGCCTCCGAAATTTACATCGAAGAAAAATAAACGTGGCCTTACGAAATTTACAATGTCATAATTCAAAATGATTTAAGGCGGTATCACTGGTAATTAACAGAAGCATAGTGGAAATTCAATACTATTGCATCGGTCAATCTGGCGATCTCTGCTCCACCACCCGGCGAACACCAATATACCTCAGAAATAGTTCTGCGCCCGACAGATATAGCCGTGAATGGTTTTCCACTACTATCATAGAAGCTCGTAAAATTCGACAGAATGTCGAAGCTCCCCCATTTCGGCAAAAAGCTCAACGCTGAAGTTTTCATTTCCCGAAACATTCCAAGCCATTTAAATAGGCAGCCGCTGGCCTGCCGGTCCCTCTAGCCCGTTGATGGCAAAACACCGAACGCGCGTTGCTTCATCCACCGAAGCTTATACCACATGAGTGAGTAGCGTGGCGGTGGTTGGAAGGTGACAACGATCTACTCCTGCAGGGTCTGTAAAGACTTGCCTGACACGATGAGCGAGTTGCCGACCAAGACGGCAGCGTGGTAACACCTGGGTTCTGGCATTGTGCCGAAGAAAAACCAGGTTTCATTTCGTGGCTGGTAGAAGAGCAACCGCCGAGCCTGCGAAAATATTTGTCCCATTTAGCAGGGGGGCGCATGGTACTGATTAGATGTGAACTTGCGAGTGACCCCTCACTCAGCAACTTACCCTCATGAGCATATGAAGAGCACCTTGGGTAGAACGTCGCAGCTCAAAGAACAAAGCCTGACGCTTACGGTACTCTTCAGCGGGATGTTTCCGAAGCCCAGTGTAGACACCTTTGTCGCAGGTCGCTTGGTGTGTATACTAAGTACGTACGATACGGTTAAAATGGGCTTTTAAAAGGTGATTCGCGAGAAATATTCAGGCAGCACCTAACTTGTGGAGGCATTTCTGCAAAAGCTGCCGACCCTCAGTACTCGCTAGAGTGATACGCAGGTCCTTGTCTACCTATTTCATCCAGCTGACATGGTGCTAAGGTGAGCGTGAGTTCTGCATACACAAGAAGACAAGGACGGGGGCATTTCTTCCCTCACCTCCCACTGGGCGTTACACAATTCCCCACTTTTGGTAATATTTCTATTTTTTCGTATTTTTTGGTTTTTCAAATTTTCGTCCGACCATTATCTCCACTTACGTTATTATAACGATTACATTTGGTTCTGCGAAATCTGCATTATTGTGGAAATGCAGGGTGTTGCAGGTTCGCCATTTTCTGTAATTATTTTATATATCCTTTATTTATTTCGTTTCTCAAAATTTCGTTCGACTATTATCTCCATTTACGCTATTACAACGATTACAGGTGGAACTTTCGCGAAATCAGCATTACTGTAGAAATTGAGGGCGTTACACGTTTCGCGATTTTCTGTAAATTTTCATATTTTCTTAGTTTTTAGTTTTTTAAAATTTCCTGCGACCAGTGATCTCCATTTACGCGATTGTAGCGATTACAGTTGTAAGTTCCGCGATATCTTCATTTTTGTGAAAATGCAGGGCGTTACACGGTCCTCGCGAAGTGGGGGGGGGCGGGGGGAGAGAGAGAGAGGAGAGGGGGGGGGGTACTCGGCAAAGAATGCTACGCATTAAAACAAGTGATAGCATATATAACTTGTATTTCATTCGTTATTGTCGCCACTTATTCATATAAGTTCAGAGGCGACTAAAAATCACTGTTGAATTGCAACTTGCAGCGTATTCCTCCTTCGCGGGGAGCTAATTCGCCAGCAATTCAGTTGCGTATTCCTCCTTCGCGGGAGCTACGTCGCCAGCAATTTAGTTTAGACACAGTTAAATTGTGCCCGGTCTGTCCCCTTCAAATCTGAATATTTCACTTTGGCCTGTACTATCTCTCATGAGAGGACATAGACTGCCTTATTCCCTCGTTGAGCCAATCCCGGGTTACGAATTCAAAACGGGTTCGTGCGCGTGAGTCGAGAAGACAATATTTCTTGCCGTCCAAGTAATCGGTAGGCCGATGAATTGAGGTGCCACCAATACCACCAGGTTGTGGCATGAGCCCGTTCTGGAGGCTTCGGCACTTTGGCCATGTCGTCCGTGTAGTGCCAAGCGTCACGATGGATCCCAAAATCTCGGATCTGGGGCGAGGGAAAAAGAGAGCGAGGCGCCTTAAAGATCGCACTCAACTTTTGTCTTTTCTTGCCATCGTTGTCAATACTCTGTCTTAGTACTACAGCAGACGCCCAATTATCTCAAATGCACCAGAACCGGGGAACAGTCCACCAGCTGTGAATAACTTCGTGGGAGTTGTAAAATTCGGCCGCTGGGAGCGGTTGGACTGGGACATCAATTCAGCATATTCGTTTACAATGCGTTGCCCCAATCTCTAGTCTCTCTCCCCTCCCCCCCCCCTCCCCGCAGCGCATATCCACTCCACTGCCAATCGTATCTGACCAAGTTGCACTCAGCACACGTGATTCACCGGCAATGGCCGTCACTGAAGAAAATCTCATTTTTTATACGCACACGAGGCAACACGATGCGGGCGATTTATAATGGATGGCTACGGATGAATTTAGACCTACTCGGAAAACCTTTAGCGTACGGTGAAATGTTGACGAACGTGGGCTTCTGGATGTCGCCTCTGCGTTAAAGGGACCCTGCAATACCTTTTCTTTGTCCATTCTTTTGTAATCTTAAATCTCGCAGAACATAGTACACGCAAACAACACCCAGTGACCTAGATTACGGGAGTCGCGAAAGTACCTCAGCCAAAAATTACTGCTCTATGCCCACCAGACTAACGTAGAAATCGCCGCTCAAAAGATTTTCTCGCTTACCGGTCTTGACTGTTCTTCGACGGCTCGAATTACGTCACTAAGGCCATAAAGTAGCTGTTGGCCGGTTTTCTTTCACCTCCAGCAATGAACGCTTCTCGATAGCAACTTAAAAAAATTAAGCCATAAAACAAAGCAGAAACGGAAGGCGTATCTGTGCGACGAGCAAATCACGCAGTGCCGCTCCATGCTCGCGATAACTATAGCTTTTGCAGCGGTTCCAGACGCGAAGGAAAGAGTGAAAGCGCTTATCGAAAGTGTTTCCAGGGTCCCTTATAAGGATCCAAAGATAAACAGCGAAAGCTATCCTTCGTGACAGGGCTAATATAAAGGGGCCTTGGTGGTTGGCTCGACACCGTTGTTGTCCTTGTTTATCGTCACACTGCCGCTATTTGGCAATAATTTGACTGGGAGTGGGTTACCCGTATATGAGACACACTCACAAGTGTGCAACAAGTGTGTTTCTATGTATCCACTAAAGGGTTCTTGTGGTCACCGTTCCTTGTCTTCAGGCACAAACAAGGTTGTAATACGCTAGCTATGGTGGATAAACAGCCGTATATTGGTAAGCCGGTTTTTCTGTGATAATTTTTAATTGTTTATGTATGTACTATGGGTGACTAAGCACGTTACAGAGACTGAGAGATAACTAAACTGCAACCAAGGCATGTTTTCTATGTACTAACATGCACCCCTACACGCAAGCTCCGCCTTTGGCACAACAGTTTAAAATGGAGAGTGACTATATCTAGTAATGTAAACTGTGTTAAGCGCGCATAGGAAAGTACGAAAGTACATAGTACTGTTGTGAGCCGTACCGATGTCAGTTTAGGACTAATTTTATTGGCCACCATATAGTTCATGCAGGAAAAGAGACTGACATGGGCTAAGGGCAAAATCTAGGTCCTTTGTGGTTAGGGTATGGATTCTCACCAGTTCGCTGCCGTGGATGCCTTAAAGCACATCTAGCAGCTTATAAGCCAGGATATTGTTAGGGCAGACTTACCGCTCTGCGGCGCTTTTGTGGGGCAGCGGAGGGAGCAGATTACTGATCGGGCTCCACCAGTCGTGACTTGGGTCGCTTCTCCAGCGTTTGGCTTCGGTCACTCACTTGTTTGGTGTCTCTGGGCAGGTATAAAACTGAGTGGTCGTGTCGCCACTCATGGCGTTCTCCGTGGAAGTACCCTCAAGCACAGCTGACCGATGTCGAGTTTTCGTAGATGGCAATATATTGCGGTAGCGGAGCCGGGGTCGCCCATATACAAACCTCGCCTCGAGTTTGCGATATATAAATTATTTTCCTTCCATTTCCAAGGTGTCGAGAATTGTCTGGACGTAGGAGACCAATTTCTCGCTGTCCTGTGAATGAACAAGACGTCATTTCCTTCCTGAATTGAACCTCCTTTTTTAGCGGTGGGCTCTGTGGGAGTGAATAACGGTTGGTACGTGTGTAGTCTCCAAAAACCTGCTGGCGAGGCTGGTAGAGCACGTTCCGGGGTTCTGCCTCAGCTTCATCTTCTTGTTCTTCTAGGTTCAGCGTCGCGTCAGATGTCCGCCTGCCGGTAATGGAATACTCATATGTGTCCTGGAATTCGACGGTCTTTTTCCAGTGGCCCCCTTGTTTGTAGGGAGCGTCCACCTGAGCAGGCTGGATGTCGCCTTCGGTAAAGTTTTCCGCTCCCTCGTAAGATTGAGGGCCCTCGCTTCCTCTTCCCTAATAATATCCCTATAGCTCCTACTAGCCGTGCGGTTCTTTGGGGACGTAGTAGACGGCGTGAAGCGGATGCGCCGCCTCTCCAACGGTGGCAAAGTGTCTTCCGAAGAGCTGTACTCGAAGGTTCCTGCAGCGTTTGTTATCTTTTGTTTCGAAATGGCGCAGCGTCACGCGTCGTATTCGTCTTGCTAGGCTGAGCACGGGTACCGGAAGTGTGGATGTCGTCCTCGTATGGTGAGACAGCGTTGTCAGAAACGGGCACGGTGTCGGCCGCTGTTTCTGCATGGAGAGGCTCTGGCTTGATGTTGTAATGGTGCTTCACCCACCTCTCGGTCCTTCCATAGTCATCAGGCAGGTTGATGGCACCTCGGTGCCTGAGGTATTCGAGGCGAAACTCGCACGCAGAATCGTCGCTGGGGAGCTTCTGCACTGTTCGGCGCGCCATTCGCCTTTCGCGGTAAACACGCTCTGCTTTCGTTGTACGCCTCCCGCTCTGTGTTCCCGCTTGGCGGCAGGCACTCATTCGAGATGTTCCGTTCCTCGAATGATGCGCCGTGGTTAGTGTACCTGTACTCATCGTGCACTGTTTCCGAAGACCGGATGTAGCTTCCAGCGTATTGTTCCTGGCAGGCGTGACTCAGGCGCTTTCCGCTGCTCCTTCGGCCGCCGTCTGGAGTTGTTTGAGCAAGATTAACAACCGGCGGCCGTTCTGGGTCACCCTCTATTTCTTCCCGATAGGCCTTTTGGTTACTTGCAGTACGGAGCTCGTAGCCCCTGGGCTTACTGGTGGAACCATGAGGAACTCCAGTAAACGCAGACCCTCTCGAGAGATGCCCTTTGGGCGGAGGCCACTGGTTGTCATTTTGATTCCCGAACCGTTGATGGTCGGTGCCAGCAGCGGCAGTTCCTTTGCTCCACTGGTTCCAACGTTCGGGACTGTTGGCATCTTCGAAGAAATCGATATTTTCATCTTCCTTCTGCGGCATCTCAGCATCTCCTGATTTGCGTGGGAGCGGAGTTTCTCCGTAGGGGATATTCGACGGAATGTTTGTCGGCGCGCTTTGAGAGCCGCGACGTTTGTCACCCGGGTGGCGGCGTTGATTAGACAGATCGTCCCCCCAGTTACCTTCGCTACTGCTGGAGCTTGTAGCTGGCCTAGCGGCGGGGTAGAGATTGTGCACTCTTCGCTTGCCGCCAGGCTGTGTCGGCCTGCCGGGGGCTGCGGAGCGCGACGGACGGGGCGGGCCTGGGTCACTTTCTCCATCACTGTGCCAGTCACTCGATGACGGATCGACTCTCGGGCGCACGCCTCTTGCCCTTGCTTGCTCGTGCCTCTGAAATATGAGAAGAGCGAAAAATTACGTAATAGCTCGTGTTTAAACATGTCTAATCACACTACCTTCAACCTCTCCAGCTCTTCCCTCGCCAGATGGCCACTGTAGGCAGCCTGTGTTTGGTGGCGGGCAGCATCCTGCAATTTCGAAACGACAATGTACACAACAACAAATATAACAACGACAAACCAGAGTATATATCACTCCTGGCGTCATAATCGCGGCTAATCATGCGCATTTATCCGGAGAAAGCAGACCCGTGACGCTGAATTTGCAAGACAATTGGGCAAGTGATGATTTCGATGCCCCTAAGCTCTACGGAACAGGTGATATAGTAACAACTCGATCATCATAACTTGTTATTGTATGGGTATAATTTCGCACCAACTGCAGATTGGAGAAATACCATTTAGCAAGGAAAGCAGCTCTTGCAATTTTCACCTGTCTACTGCAAATAAAATCTGTGCTAAGTGTACATGTTTAGAGGTTTACGCGGATTCAAAACTGGGATCGCTACGGCTAAGTTGCGATACAGCTCATCTAGAAAGGTGAAATTTATTGTAAGCATGTGCTTACGTGGAATATGCAAAATATTGGCCTAAGAGAGCGCGCAAATGACTCATGCAGCAATAAAAGTAAATATGAAGTAATAAACAAAGAAACGATAAGGAAAATCGCCCTTAAAGCACGAAATAAAGAGCGAAGACTGCAACGTCATTCGAGAATTTTCGCCACAATTCTTTCTGGGCTGTTAAGTGTAACAACATCAAGGAATAATCGGACGTCTAGCCATGCCTTATTGGTTAAGCTAATGAGTGTGGTCAAATGAGGACGAATCTAGCTTATACCGCGACGGCAAGCGCTAACCTACAAAAAGCGCGCTATAATCACCCTCACAATCTAAAATTATCGTGGTATTTTAACTAATCGCGCCCCATTATTACGCAATACTAACCAGCAATTCAGATCAGAGAGCCTCAATGTACACTCCAGTGAACCAGACTAAAATGTAATTGACGTGTCCAGCATAAGTACAGCAATGGCAGCATGAAAATGTTCAGCAATTGGAAAGCCCCCGCGTTTCCCCTCCACTCCGGCACGGATGACTTCTGTTCCACAAAAGCCCCGTTTCATCCTCTTTGAGTGTTCCACTCCTTATAGCAATCGGTTGCTTCTGTAGCATATTGTAGTGCTCGGGCACTCTGGCGGCCGCTACTGGGGCTTGGCGGCGGTGATGGCGTCGTAACCGAGCGAGCGAAGGCAGGAAGAAAACGGCGGAGGAAAATGTGGCGAGGGGGCGAGGGGACGGCAGTATGCTGAGCCCGCACGGAACGCTCGACGGAGCGTCTGGCGAGGGTGTGACGGGGAGGGTGTCACGCGCTGCAATGCAACACTTCCTGGACTTTTAAGCCCTGAAGGCTGCCGCCGTGACGTCACAATGCGTAGACGGAGGCCGTGCAGCGCCGGCACGTGTCGGAGAGAGGAAAAGCAAGCAAAAAAAGGGAAATTTCAGGCAGGGGGCGCGCGAGCACTGCGAAGGCGGGGAATTTAACTTTCATTGGGTGGTAGCAGTGAGCGGATAACAGTGCTACAGGCTATTATGGCGAATCACTGCTCTGCACTTCTGGCAGCTTTCACATTGAGCGGAGCGGCTTTAATTTTTTCCGTCTTATTTTTTATGACTAGGATTCGCGATTGCCACGTGACGCTACCTTCTCAAACTTTCTATCCTCCATGGTTCCCAAATCATTTGCAACAACTAGGTCGCCTGCGGCCGGTCGCGCTGCGAGATAACGGCAGAGGAGCGCGCGCCTCAGTGCGTTCGCTGATCCACGGCCCCTCGATCAAACGCGCCTTGCGTGCGCTTGATCGAGGGGCCGTGGCTGATCACACGATCACTTTCTGTGACCGAGAAGACTGCAGTTCGCGCTGCGCACAAATTTCGCATTAAAGAGTGTAGTAATCGTCAGTGCATTTTTTAGGAAGTGTCACAGCTCTCATTACATCAATAGATTGCGTGTAATTTGTGACTACCAAGTGCTCCACGAAGAAACCTGAACATATTTCGCAAAACATCTAAAAGCGCCCCTCGAATTTTCCTTGCATTGCACGACTGCGACACACGCACCAAGACACCTCGGTGCTGATGTTTTCGACCTCTCACTTCCTTTACGAATCTGGCAAGCTAAGACATGGTGTAAGTATCAAACACACGAATCGTCCTATTTCCCGGTGCCGGCGAGGTTAATAGGATCTGAACGCGCAAAACATCTTCTCACATGAAACCCTCCACTCTGTGCGACTTACCTGGTCTGGATACTTGTAGCGGACGGTCTTGTACAGAGACTCCTTGACTTGACGCCGCCTCATGAACTCGCGTTCAGCTCGAGAGCGTCAAGACCCAGACGTCTCGGCGAAAGTGAAAGCTGACACGGCTGCCCCACGGCAACGCGTAGTGACTGGCTAGCACTCAGGCCAGACCGCGTTCTTCCCTCTTCTTCTTCTTTCCTCGTTTCACCTCTTCTCGGCACGTGGGTTTGCCTTCCGATTTTCTAATAAAACCCTTGCGCATTTTACATCGTCGTCCCATTCGAACATCCAAAACAATGCTTTTTAGAAGTGTGGTTGAAGTCACTTCTAGAAGTTGAATGTGCCCTTATTCTGTTGCCCATGTCTATACTTTTTCCTCAAAAAAACACCTCAAATCGTGGTACTAGTCTGCGGCCTCATCTGTTCTTTTATGCTTTTACGTGGCCAATGCACACGCGAAATTCCTTTTCATCAAAGCAAGAGGGCTGGGGTTCGCAGGGGTGGCTGTTTCCGCTGCCGCTCTCCCTTACGCCATGCTTCGCACCCCGGCCCAGCACCGCTGCCTTCAACCGCTGACCCAGGGCAGTCAGCGTGGCGCTCAAGCGTGACCTCAGCGGCGTTTCGCTCGGACATTCACAACGCAATCAGAAGCGTTTAGGTGTCATCGGAGCAGTTTTTTTACAACAAAAGTTACCATTAACACACTGGCAGTTTTTAACGAGCATTAAGCAGAACTTCAAACTGCTGTGTATACCTGATCACTTTATCTGCTTGACTTCTATGTACTATTGGCTGCCTAATATAATACGAAAAAGCATTTTTAGTGGGAGTGAACATTTTAGTGCAATACTTTTACATACTTTTAGTGTGGATATTTTTATAGTTAATATCGCCTCCTGGCAAAAATTGATAGCTGCTGAGGGTGTCATCGACAGCGGCAGCTCAGGCGTAATATACAGGAAGAGAAGACCCAGAAGGTCATTCTAACCTCTTTTAGTGGTGCTCCACGACCTTAGACAAGCTGAAGGCTATGCTAAGAGGGGAAATTTGTGTTAATAGAAGTCGTTATCAAGATGCGAGGAAACTCCTCGAGGACGGGGCCTCCTGCTCCGCTCATAAAAAAATCTAGACAAAATACTAAATTAATCTGTTTTCCTAAGTCAGCGTACTGGCGGTAAGCCTCCGCCTAACTCGCCCCCATTTTGGCCGTCTTGGTGTACTCGAATCCCTCCGCGAAGCCGTTTTAGCGCGAGAGCGCTAAATGTGCCACTCCACCGAACCCCTTCTTCGGTGTCTGTGGGAAAAGTCAACCTCAGCGGAAGAACGGCGACCGGGCGAGAGAGAGTGAGAGGAGCGTGTGCCTCCCGCTGCTAGGCAACGCCTGGACATGTCGAATGAGTGCCTCGCCGCAGGGCAATAAAGATGTCCAGCCTGCAGGAAGGAGGAGGACGCGTCTTTGTTTCTCGAATAAACGTAACTGGCTCTCTGCTACGCCGCCCCTTTCGGCTGTCGCTTTTCCTCGATACCACCTTAGTTCAGTTGGTTCTGATCCGGTTAGGTTCTCTTGGAGGCTGAACCAGTTTCCGCACGAAACGGTAGAGTTGTCACTAACGAAGTGTTGGCGCTAAAAACGCCGGGAGGCGAGGATGGTGAAAGTGTAGACGGAAATACCAAGAGGTTAACCAGGCATATAACCGGGTTTGCTACCTCGCACTGGGGGAGGGGTTCAGGGATGAAAGAGAGGGAAAACGAAGAGGACGAAATAAAAGCGGTAAGACGCGCACTCTAGTCAGTTTTCAAGCACTACAGTCGTTTATAAAGTTCGTTTCGCTCAGGAAACTTCGAAGGGCTTTCGTCGCCTCGTGCGAAGTAGATGGTGAGGCTGATGACATAAGATAGCGTCTATTTTAATCATGGTCGATGGTCTAATCGGCTGAGCGCAGGTGGCAAGCCCGCTAATCTCCGACGAGTACTTGAAAACACCCGGAATTTCCGGCTACAGCAAAGTAGCGGCCCCGGAGAGCTCCTTGTGCGGATTTGCGAGGATGTGGAAACTTCGATTACGTGCTTAACCTAAAATGACAAAGCGAAGCAACCCTCGTTCGCGCTCTACCCCTCGCATTCAGTAAGCGAAATCACCCTATTTTTTAGATAATGATACGCGCGAAACTTCCTTCGCAGGACCATGGTCGGTCTCCTACAGTTGCAGATTTGTGTGCTTTCTTTTTATTGTTTTATTCCGGCTAGGGGCGTTTCGAATGTTGCATTAAATTTTGGTGCCTGCTTCTCTCTGTTTCTGTTCATTAGTTTCCTGTCTCAAGATCTTCCAGCGCAGTCGGTCGCAGGAATGGTCGCTTCGGGGTCGAGGGATGTTTCATTGGCTTTGCTCAGAGTCGGAAGAGCTCGGGACCCTGAGGAGCAAACGGCTCTCCAGGGGTGCTTTGCTGGCACGCCAGCCGCTCCGGTTGATTGTTCTGCAAGCACATGTTCGTTGTTGAAGCGCTCTACAGTGAGCTATTGCTCTGTTCATTGCGTCTTATCTTCCCAGCTGGGAGTACAATAAGCGGGGAGATGTCAGAAGTACGGCGCCGCTATTTCTCCGACCGTAGTCCACTTCGTTTTGCTGCCGCTGCTCTGGACCGTTTCTGTCTTGCTGTTTAGGCTCTCGGGACGTGAAATAATACACTGAAAACTGAGATTCTTTCATTTTTTCTAGGCGCCAGGCTTTGCCAGCAAGCCTTGCGTTTTTCCCCATAATTGTTTGGAAAGTTTCTAAGCACCCGTAAAAGTTTCGTAAAGTTGACGAAACGGTAGTTTCTAAAGAACGTATATTTTCACAAAAGACCACGAAACTTTCAAAACTATGGTTCGAAATCTTAAATAGGTGTGGACGCAAGGGACGAGACAACAACACAGTGCGCGGTGTTGTCGCACTTTAGCTGTCCTTCCACGTCCCACCCCTTAGTTCTGCCTGTTTTTTTTAATCCCTGTGCGAATTCGTCCGGGAATCTTTATCGCCAAAAATTAAAGTTGTAATGTATAGCTTCTCCCCTTAGTAAGTGGGGAATTTTAGGCGCGAACGCGTTTCATATTGGGCTTGTGGAAGCGAACGTGGCAATTAAGTCCTTTGGCAAAAAAAAAGGGCGTGAGAAAATGCCACATCGACAGGGGGTGATGTGAAACTCGCTAGCGAGAAGTTATTGCAAAGCGGACAAACCCCCTCACCTTCGTCCCGCACTAGGCATACAGATATCGAGCTGGCCATTCTGCCGAATTCATTTGCCTAGTTCAGCTGTTTCATGCATAAGCACCCCATGTATAGTGTGATGAGGCCCCAACGAGCAACGCCAGTTGCCCTGGTGGGCATTCAAGGCGGCCACTTCAAGCTCTCCGCTGTCAAAGTTATGCTTTTGCGTGAAGAAAATTCAAATTCCGTGACTCCGTCACCGCCAGCGACATTCCACAGACAAAAAGAAAGCATGCATGTAACCCGCCCGCTTTGGGGGAAGGGGGGGGGGGGGTAGTCGAGCTCATTCGCCTGTTGAGGAGGTGGAGGAATACATTTATTTGGAGAGGCGGGTGGTGGGGTGGGAGTGGTGTTCGGGGGGGGGGGGGGGGGGTTGAAGATGACAAACTGGATTTGTGCCTCCGATGATGCAGACATAGTCATTAAAGCTTCATTGTTAGCTGGACGCTAGAGTTCTTGCCATTAATAAATACTTCTGGAGAGAAGCTCCTGTGCCATCTGCGTGAAAGCGGCAAAAAATTCGCGTAGATTAGGCACATTTTTGGGGAAAAAATGGACCCCCAGTAAATGTGGTCAGCCAATGGACCTTTCCCGGGGTACGTCACGCGGCGGCCGTGACGTCACGGAAAGGGCACGTGCTGGGTGTGGCCGGGAGGTTGGTTGGCAAAACAGTCGGACCGGTGCGCGGGGCGTATGCAGTGAGGCTGCATTAGACGCGCGCAAAAGTGGAGTTTTCGTTTATGTGTTGGCTTTTCTGATGCCAGTGGGCTGCTGTGCTCTCGGCTACGCAAATCTTGCGAGCAAAATCAGCGGCATCAGACTTTTCGGAGTCCCCAAAGGGGTAAATTCGGCGTGTATTGTGGATGCAAGCAATGTGCCGAAGAGGCTGGCAGCCAAAGCAGCGACATGGTCTGCTCTTACTCATAGCAACATTTCCCATTCTCGAACTTCTTCTGTTCTCCAAAGCGCAGTCATATTGTCTACATTGGCAGTCCGCGCTGATACGTGCCATGAAATGACGCTATTTATCAACCATCTGCTATCATGCAGCACCAGCAGAAATTTGGTCAAGTGAAATAGCGCCGGGGGTAGGGGGCAGACGGAAATTTTCTTGCTGCGAAATATTGTCATGTTTTGAGGAGGTAGAGTACTGTATTAAAAACACAATGAATGCCTAACCTGCTTAGGCGACGCGAAATGAATGTTTCGACGAGGGATCCGCAATAGCCGCCTGCCGCCAGATCCACAACGACAAGTTTGGTCTTATGGGGGGATCTGTTCAAGATGAACGAAATTCATTGCTTGTAAGTGCAATAAAGTTTTACCTTCAATTATATTCTGCCTTGGGGATGCGGCAAAACAGAGATGCTTGCCGTGCTCACATGTAGCATCTTGCTTTCGGCGCGACATGGGCCGCTCACGCGACTCGAAAAATGGGTTTGCCCTAAGCGAACAGAGTCCGTGAATGTATTCTTTTGTTGCGGCCTCCCGACGCTGGCGTATGCAGCGGGCGTGCAAGGACACTAACTTCAAATATCATGAAATAATGACTACCGAAAATTATATCAGTGCACTGCCGCAAGCTATACGCAATAACCATATGTGGCTGCTATGTTACTCTCACAAAGACGATGAAGCGTTTCGCGATTTCACTGGGGGAAAAGGTAACAAAACAATCGGTAAATAACGTAGAGAACGACATCATCGCGATATTTTTATTGGTATAATTTTTGGCTGTTGCTCTTCATGTTTTTGTTTCGTTGCTGCTTATTTTACTTTTTAATCCTTTCATGCTTTACCTTTCCTTTTTCCCTCCGCATGAAATCGTGTGTACGCCACTGTCTCCGGGCGACGCAAAGCGAACAGGGAGCGTATACGCTGCCTGCGGCACCGCGCTTAGCTTAAGCGGACCTCGAAAGCAACAATGAATTAGCTTTCCTTGGTATGTGTCCGAACACAAAGAATCTTAAAAAACATTCTTGGAATGCGTCGCAACAGCACCAACCTTCAGAATGATTCGTTTAGGCTGTTCTGTCGCGCACTGATTATCCGAAAGCGTCGCCCTTCAGTTGACCGTACGGTAAACGAAAGTGTTGCGGAGGTTGTAGATGCGGAAAGCTACATGGAGTTGCGACAGCCACAGCTAGGATAGCTAGACCCCCACCTTGAAATGTAGGCGGCAGTGACGGCCCGAACCAACGGCACATCGTTCCTTTCGGGTTCGCGCGCCCGCGGCCAGGGCGGCCCGACGGCGCAGGCAGCGCAGGCGCGTTCTGCCAACCGCCACCGCACTTCGCGGCCGCCAGCAGGCGCCACCCGTCGCGCACGTGCGCTTCATGACGTCACGGTGTTTACTTACAGGGAGAGGTCCACTTTACCAACTCAAGACCACTTTACCAACTCAAGTGCGCGCATTTGTTTCATTTCACCAACTTCATTCTGAACTAGGAAAGCTAGGACGGGACTCAGCCAATAGGCAGCTGAGCAATGGCGACAGCACCGGTTAGTAAGGCCGAATGGTTCACCGTGAACGATGAACTTCTGGAGCACGCCTATAAATTTGCGTACTGCAAATAGATAAAAAGGCTGTCGCACAGAATGACAAATCGCCCTCTAGTCTTTTGACAGCACGCATCTGTTTGTCATCGTATAATATAACAGCAGCTCTCAAAGACTAAAATCAACGTAAAGCCTGCAGCCTGCCCACCC
Source organism: Haemaphysalis longicornis (assembly GCA_013339765.2). Lineage (NCBI taxonomy): Eukaryota > Metazoa > Arthropoda > Arachnida > Ixodida > Ixodidae > Haemaphysalis > Haemaphysalis longicornis. The sequence continues at coordinate 22,202,066 of CM023450.1, read as the reverse complement.
CGTCACGTTCGCTGTTCGAATAAAAGGAAGAACTCAAGATACTTTTTTTTTTTCGAAATGCGTTTCTTCAGCATTCATCCGGAGAAAGAAGATGCCGCGTCTCTGGAACCGCTTTTTGAGCACAAAACTGGGGAAACATGGAAACATAAATTCCCACGAACCCTTGCAATGCGCGCGAGCCAACTTTAGAAAACGCCGGCCCTAACCACGAGTTTTGCGAAGCGTGCCTTACATCCATGCCACGCAAAATAATTAACTACGTCGTACGGCAAGTATCCAGAAAATATTGTAGTGGATCCCGACCACTGGCTCTCCGTGACTCTTTCACTGCTTTCGAGAGCCTGCGAGAAGGCCCCCTTAATTACCCGCATGTGTTTCTAACCAGTTCACCGCTAGCTTCTGTTCGAGCCACGCCCACCAAGCTCCAGTGACTGCGTGGGTTCCGTCTCGATTCCATGGCGTTTCATTTAATCCGCGCTATAGCGCGATAAGCGACATCAGGCGGCGCTGCGAAGCGCGCCTCCTAGTCACCTAGGACGGCAATTGCTGTCGTGTTCAGCTCAGTCGCTCTCCCTGCTTCTCTTTGCGCTCGTCAGTCTTCACTAGCATGGTTCTGTCCGCACCAGAATCTGGGCTGTGGGTAACTTTGTGATCATAAATAGACTTAAATCGCATACACTACTGCATGGTGTCAATTAAAGTATAGTTTTGGATACCGCTACGGAGCGAAACACTGGCGCCACCGCTCACTTCCTTGCGACCTCCTTTGCGGAGCGCGAAGAGTCGAAGCTAGGCTCCAGCATCTCATGTAAGCATTCGAACAAAAGGAACAGTCAGCTGCTAATAACCGACAACAGCGAAATGAGAAACCAAGAACAGAATTCTGGCCTTCGGGCTGTCGGCTTTGGCAGGAAGCATCACGATTCCCGGTAATCATATGAGAGGTACAAACAGTTTTTGCAACTTGCCGAACGCTCGAACGCGTTTTGTTTCACATCACTTTACGTTGTCAAGGCATGAAAGTTTGCCGACATGCACTAAGACTATCAAAACTGTAGGTTTAGTTCCAATAACCCAGTGTTTATACGCGCGTCTGATTCTATTCCAGGCATCTAACCAGTTGCTGAGGTTTATTGAGCATAACACTGGCAGTTTCGTTAATTTATAGTAACACATATATTTGTTAAGACCTGGAGGATATTTCTGGAACAATTTTGCACAGCCAATTTCTCCGATATTCGGATATGAGTTATAGGAAAACTGCACTCAGAGGAGAGGAGGAGTAAGGGGAGGAGGGGAAAACTTTGTTTAACAATTAAATCGATCTGGTTGTGGCCGGGTCCTCAGTCCAGGACAAGAGAGTAAAAGTAATTTTCTTCAAATCATAGAACGCCATCCGAGTAGAATAGGATTTGTTCTTCGCGCCTGGAAGGGTTGAAAAGCAATAAAGAGCTACTTGGAATTCTTCTTCGGTTTCGAGTCTTGTAATATATGCAGGTATACTATTTATTACGTTAGTTAGCGTATATCATGCCTTCAACACCGTAATCATGTCATCATTGTTCGAGTTGAGAGTCAGTTCGTTATGATAACGATATAATTACGATAGAAATTCGGAGCACAAAAGCCGCCTTCGAGTACTGTGGACCACGTTGTTTAGGGCGCGATCGCGGTGGCGTAGCACAAACCTTCTCATTGTATTTGCATGTGAATAAACAAAGCACGCTGCGGATATGCACCTTCTTGAACTCAGCCGCAATGAAAGCCAATTTGTGAAGAAGGGAATGTATGCCATACAAAATGAAGGAAATATCCACGCGACGCTTATGTACGGCGCGCCCTCCGCGGAGTGCGGCTCCGCTTCGCACGGGGGTTTCAAACTTGACCTTAGAGTCAGTCTCTTTGCTCCTCGAGCTGTCAGTTTCGAAAGCGACGCTAGTCTGCCCAGCGAATTCGCAGTCTGGAGCTGGGTCTTCCTGCACAACGAGCGTGCAACTACCCGTGTCTTTCGGAAAGACAACGGTTTCCTCGGGCACTCTCCCCGCAATATTGGGTACCCCTTCGTCTAGAGGGTTCGGCCCCGACGTCGTGATGGCATCCACAACCGGGATGTTATCTCCATCCTCAAGCTGCGCATCACCTTTAGGATCATCGTCCTTCCAGGTCTGAAGTGGTGCGCTTTCCACATATCTGGAGGCGTTACCTCCTTGCGGATCGCGGATGAATCCCCTCTTTGCTTCTAGAGATATCCGGGCGTTCCTTTATCGTTTCAGGGTTAGCACTTAGGCCACTATACCCTTCTCTCGCATTTTCCTCATCTGATGAGGATTCCGCCTTCAACCGTTGTATCTCGAGTCGCCTTTTTAGAATCTCGAGTTCAGCTTTGCGTGCTTTCTCTTCGCGCTCCGCTTTAACTCGCTCCCTTTCGGCCTCTGCCTGGCGGGCTTTCTCTTCTAGCTCCGCTTTCGCTCGCTCCCTTTCTGCCTCTGCCTGGTGGGCTCTCTCTTCTAGCTTCGCTTTCTCTCGCTCCAACTGAAGTTGTCTCTGAAATTCTTTCTCTCTTTCTCTTTCAGCCCTCTCAGCCTCTTCTCGTGCTGCCTGTCTTGCTCTCTCATTTTTCCCTCGTTTTCCTCTTTTTCTTTCTGCGGGACCCAATTTTCGTAATTCGGCCCCTGACAGGCCCAGCTGACAGCCCAACGCTACAATTTTCTCTAAATCCATGATTGCAAATGTATCGCAATCTAGCCACAATACTCTAGCCTCTAGCTAGGTATTCTACGCAGAGAAAGTGAACAAGAGCAACAACTTATAAAGGATAGTAGCAACCTATGCCAAAAAAGTTCCAGGCTCTTTCTCCTCCCTACCGCTCACATCAGACGTCCTGTCGCGGACGCCAGAAATTGTCACCCGTTTCCTTAAATTAGGGTGCACTGTCAGAAGATATGGGGAGTCGACTCAAGAGAGCCAACAAACCCCACCGAATCCACAGGGCACAGGTGACAAAGGGGGTGGCCGTCTGATGTGCGGCTTTCGCCGACCAGAGCGGCAAGAATGAGCAAGAGCCTTGAAACGAAAAAAAAAGCACAAAGTCTTATATTTAGACAGGCAAGTTACAAACACAAGCACGAGGTAACGGATCGATAATTACAGACAACTTAGATGGAATTCAAATACAAGAAACAGTCCAATTCGACAAAATGATACAAACAGGAGCGTTAACAAATGAAGATTACGAATCGGAGCAGTTAACTAAAAGAAAATGAACAGTTCGATGCATATGAGAGACAGAGTCCCAGCATATTCACCGACCGGGCCGGACGATGCACCGCTGTCGGAGGCGAGTCGGCTACCTGGGAAGCGTGGCTTCGCTGTAGGCCAGGCCGTCCGAGACGATCACGGTCATTCGAGGCCCGGGAGCACGTTGGAGTCCTCCAGGGCGCGGGTCGCCGATGGTGTGATGTACAAACTGGCAGGTGCAGTTGTCAATCACGACGTCCAAACGTAGCTGGTTTGCTTAGGCGCGGCTTCTCTTTTTATAGGCGCGCCGGTGCGGAGAGGGAGAGCACAACACACAACGCGCCCGCCGCCGTGAGCGAATAACTTCCCTCTTCTCCATTCTAGAATGATCGACGCTCTTTAGAACTGGCAAGGCCACCCGTGCCTCCTCGAAAGTACTGGAAGCCTCGACGAAACCCGAGCGGCGGAGGTTTTATTTTTGTTGTTTTCTTGCCGGCGAGCCGGCGGGTGATCATGTTACCGTCTCTTCGTTCGAGAAACTTCCAGCCTTGTCTCGGGCGAATAGAACCGAATGGAATGAATCGGACGACTGTAAGAAGAATTAGGCGCTGTACAATAAAATGAAAAATTTATAAGGTACTTTTAGACGCGTACGCTCGAGTTTGTGACAGTGAATGTATTCTTTTGTTGCGGCCTCCCGACGCTGGCGTATGCAGCGGGCGTACAAGGACACTAACTTTAACTATCATGAAATAATGACTACCGAAAATTATTCAGTGCACTGCCGCAAGCTATACGCACTAACCATATGTGGCTGCTATGTTACTCTCACAAAGACGATGAACCGTTTCGCGATTCCACTGGGGAAAACGTAACAAAACAATCGGTAAATAACGTAGAGAACGACATCATCGGATATTTTTATTGGTATAATTTTTGGCTGTTGCTCTTCATGCTTTTGTTTCGTTGCTGCTTATTTTACTTTTTAATCCTTTCATGCTTTACCTTTCCTTTTTCCCCTCGACATGAAATCGTGTGTACGCCACTGTCTCCGGGCGACGCAAAGAGACCAAGAACAGGGAGCGTATACGCTGCTTGAGGCACCGCGCTTAGCTTAAGCGGACCTCGAAAACAACAATGAATTAGCTTTCCTTGGTATGTGTCCGAACACAAAGAATCTTAAAAAAACATTCTTGGAATGCGTCGCAACAGCACCAACCTTCAGAATGATTCGTTTAGGCTGTTCTGTCGCGCACTGATTATCCGAAAGCGTCGCCCTTCAGTTGACCGTACGGTAAACGAAAGTGTTGCGGAGGTTGTATATGCGGAAAGCTACATGGAGTTGCGACAGCCACAGCTAGGATAGCTAGACCCCCACCTGCATGAAATGTAGGCGGCTAGTGACGGCCCGAACCAACGGCACATCGTTCCTTTCGGGTTCGCGCGCCGCGCGGCCAGGGCGGCCCGACGGCGCAGGCAGCGCAGGCGCGTTCTGCCAACCGCCACCGCACTTCGCGGCCGCCAGCAGGCGCCACCCGTCGCGCACGTGCGCTTCGTGACGTCACGGTGTTTACTTACAGGGAGAGGTCCACTTTACCAACTCAAGACCACTTTACCAACTCAAGTGCGCGCATTTGTTTCATTTCACCAACTTCATTCTGAACTAGGAAAGCTAGGACGGGACTCAGCCAATAGGCAGCTGAGCAATGGCGACAGCACCGGTTAGTAAGGCCGAATGGTTCGCCGTGAACGATGAACTTCTGGAGCACGCCTATAAATTTGCGAACTGCAAATTGATAAAAAGGCTGTCGCACAGAATGACAAATCGCCCTCTAGTCTTTTGACAGCACGCATCTGTTTGTCATCGTGTAATATAACCAGCAGCTCTCAAAAGACTAAAATCAACGTAAGCCTGCAGCCTGCCCACCCCCGTCACGCTTCGCTGTTCGAATAAAAGGAAGAACTCAAGATACTTTTTTTTTTTTTTTTCAAAATGCGTTTCTTCAGCATTCATCCGGAGAAAGAAGATGCCGCGTCTCTGGAACCCGCTTTTTGAGCACAAAACTGGGGAAACATGGAAACATAAATTCCCACGAACCCTTGCAATGCGCGCGAGCCAACTTTAGAAAACGCCGGCCCTAACCACGAGTTTTGCGAAGCGTGCCTTACATCCACGCCACGCAAAATAATTAACTACGTCGTACCGCAAGTATCCAGAAAATATTGTAGTGGATCCCGACCACTGGCTCTCCGTGACTCCTTTCACTGCTTTCGAGAGCCTGCGAGAAGGCCCCCTTAATTACCCGCATGTGTTTCCAACCAGTTCACCGCTAGCTTCTGTTCGAGCCACGCCCACCAAGCTCCAGTGACTGCGTGGGTTCGTCTCGATTCCATGGCGTTTCATTTAATCCCGCGCTATAGCGCGCATAAGCATTGATTAGGCGCCTCGTCTCCCTCTTTCCTCTTCAACCTCACTGAAGCGGCGAAATTGCCTGTGTGTTTCTACTCCTGCTCACACTCCCCGTCTTCGCAGCTGTCACCAAGTGCTTCAGCGCCCTATGCACATGTGTCGCTGCCTTGCCCTCCTGAGCTCCGAAAGCACTGTTGTTCGTACTCGCAAAGCGTAACTGAACACTGCAACGCTACGGAAACGTAGGTGTATCGAACGTGAACGGCCACAGCAACGCGAAGTAACGCGATGCGGGGCGCAGCGAAGCACGAAGCGACGCGACGCTGTCTTCGGAACTATCACTGGGCGCCTCCTACATGGTTCCGCTAGGGAGCTTTAAATTTCGCTATACGCTATAGCCTTCTCTCGGCATCACATGAGAGGCATAATTACACTTTGTGGACAGCGAAAAGCACGTAGCACGCCTATAACTATGAAACTAAAGGTGTGCTAGAAAGCGAAGACCTGACAGGTCTGCTCTACTCGCCGACTTCACTTTCAGGACGAGAAAGCGACGTACCTCTTGTTCATCGTACATTTCCGTAGCAGTGACACACAGGAAGCGTTGGTTATTCATTTTACGAAGTTCAACAGGATAAACTTTCCTTACCGCCTTCGAAAGCGGGGTTTTCATCCCCGTGTCATCCCTCGTACCACCTCTTTTTTCTGCTGTGGCCACTCCCTCCTGCTCAGAGCCCCGACAGAAGGTGAATATTCGGCGCCTGTGGCTAGGGCTAATGCCAGTTCCTCCCCAAGCGGTCATATCTCTTTCCAGGCCATTTTTGTCTTTGTCATTTGTGCTGCTCTTGCTCCAATTTGTTTCTGCTATAGCCTTCCAATTACGTGTACTTTGCGGAAGACGTGGAAGACGCTTTTCTGTGTATAAATTGCTTTCAATGAGGCATCGTTTTCAAAACTTCCAGCCTAAAGACGAAGGTGCTAAAAAAATCAGACGTGGCTTAGCTCGGCTATGCCACGATATACGTAGCGTGAGCTAAGGTTCAGCAATCCAATCCAATCCAATCTAATCCAATCCAGTCCAGTCCAGTCCAGTCTGGTCCAGTCTGTCCAGTCTGGTCCAGTCCAGTCCAGTCACTGCTGCTCGCGCATGCGCAGCCCGGCTCTCCAGGAGCCACGCGAAACGGCTATCACGCGGCTCCGCCCCAGCGTCAGACTCGGCTACTGCGCAACGAAGGCGCATAGCTGGGCACGCGCCAGCGCCAGTGCGTCTGCCGCGGCTATGACGTTACTCATCTGACCAGCGAATGTGCAGCGAATGTGCAGACCCAATTTTCTACACATCCGTACTCCAATTGTATTGGATTTCCAATCGAATCTAATACAATGCAATTTAATCAATTCAATCCAATCCAATCAATCAGATCCAAAACCAATCTATTTAATTCAACCAATCTAATCCAATCCAAATCCAATCCAAAGCTCCTCGCGCTTGCGAAGCACGGCCCTTGAGGGTTCATGCGAAACTGCTCAACCGCGGCCAGTGTAGGTTACGCTACAAAATCAGGCATGCTGCCTGCTCGCAAGCGCGCGCTGAGGCTGGTAGGGGTTTTTGAAGCAAAATTCACGCATCCCCACCAAGTAAACCAAGACGAGCGGGCGAAGCACTGGGTATCGTTCTTACCGTAATTACCCGTGAGAGTGCGTACTGCTGCTAAAACGATTTCCAATCTAATTCAATGCAACACAATTCAATTTAATCCAATCCCATTCAATCCAGTTCATTCCAATCCAATCCAATCCAATGCTCCTCGTGCATGCGCAACACTTCTTTCCAGGAGCACAGTCTCTCTCTCTCTCTCTCTCTCTCTCTCTCTCTCTGGCTAATCTTTTGTGAACCTTTTATTTTGTTCGTGTTGACCTTTTGTGAACATTTTGTTCACGGATGTTTCGACGTCGGGTTTAAGGTGATTCGCCCCTAAAAGCTAAAAAAAGCAATCGCCGAGAAACGCTTGGCCGTTTTTAGTGGCAATCGGTGGCTTGGCGTTTGCTCCATACTATCAAATTGCCTGCCCCTGTAGCCTATAGCCGCTGGTACCGAGGGCTGTATAGCTGAATGCAAAATTTGTAGAGCAAGAGCGGACCTCCAGCACATGGTTTGGTCATGCCCTATCGACAGCAAACAGTCCAGCAGAAAGAACTCCCTTTCTTAGAAATTAGAACCGTGGAGCAGGAGGAGGGCGCGCTGCTCAGCTCTGATCCCGAAGGGCAAGTCCAACTCATCCGGATGTCTGAAGGCGCCGCTAGAGCCCAAGGACTCCTGGCTGGCGCCTAAAAGGGGGAAGAGAACTGAGGGGGATCTCCAACCTCTTCTTTTTTCCTCAACCTCATACCGGGCACACAATAAAGTTCTCTCTCTCTCCTCTCCTCTCTCTCTCTCTCTCTCTCTCTCTCTCTCTCTCTCTCTCTCTCTCTCTCTCTCTCTCTCTCTCTCTCTCATTTGAGCAGTTGAGTGGCCTCTCCGTGACACTACCGGGCTCGCTTGAGTACGCCCAAACTTATGAAATAGGGAGCGCTGCGTCCAGCGATTTCAAAAGGACGCCACACCATGTGGGTGAAGCTAAAATAAGTCCATAAAAAGAAATAACCGTGGTGCGGCCAGCACTTTTAAACCCACGGTATAAGGTACTGTACATAGCACATGCACTGCTAGATAGAGTGGCTTTGTGAGTGGTGTTTTAAGGCGAAAGCCTTAGATCTTCATGTCTCAGGGAAGGCGCGAGGTACCAAAATCGTTGTGAGGAACTCAGAATCGTGGGAAAAAATCGAAGCGTGAGGCGCGATACGGGAATCGCTCTCCAGGAATGGCAAACAGCCTAGCCGGACGAGGTTAGGCACCTGTCGTGCGTGCAATACGAGCTTCGTTGTGTTGGTGTTGTTTGTGGTGTGTGGGAATGGAAAGGAAAGGGATAGGGACACTGGGAATATTTTTGAGCTCTGCAGGCAGCTCACCTGCGTACGACCCAGTTCGGGGAAAGGGAAGCAGAGGGGGAGGGAAAGAATATAGTAGAGTGTTAGAGAGATAGACAAAGACATAAGAGAGGAGGTAGAATAAGAAATAGGGGCTGTCGGGCACATCAGTCAGTAATACGGCCGTCCGGGCTGAAGTCGGTACGTAAGGCAGGTCGTCTTCAGGAGATGGGCGAAGACTTCTCGTTGGGTTGCCGCAGGCCCTTCGGGAACAGAATGTCCTCCATGCAGGCGCAGGTAAGGCTTTCATGCTGGAGTGCTCGGTGGAACTGTGCTCTCGGCTCCACGTGGTGGGGGGCAGAAGTAGAGTAGGTGCTGAACAGTCCGCACATGTAGGGGAGTTCTTGCGCCTATGTCGGTGCAGACGCTCCGCCACGTTGCAGAAGTCGAGCCGCATTAAGAGGAGCAGGCAGCGGGCCTCCCTGATGATGCGTGCAGGCAGCAGCCGCGGCGCTAGGCCACTCACAACCCGAGGGTGGGATGCATCGTCTGCACCATGCGAGCCAGGACGGTGGCGTCCCGGGAAAGTGGGTGCCCTCCTGGTGGGCCTATCTGGCCCGGGCGTCGGCCTCCTAGTTGCCGCCTCTGATGTCCCTGTGGCCGGGCAGCAAGTGGAGCCGCAGCTCGCATCCTCGGGACGCCATCGTGTCCAGCCTGTCTGCAAGGGAGCAGTATCGCCTTCTCTGCACTACTTACGCGTCGTGCAGAAAAACGCGCTTGTTTCATAATAAGGGCACCACCAACATTCTCTGTACCTGCTGGCATTAAAAGGGCCATAAATAGATTTCAGAAGATCGCCATTTCAATCGCGCAATCATTACAGTACCCCTTCACGACAACGTATACCATATATTACACCTCTGCGTAAACCAGGGGCCGCAGAAACACGCAAAAGGGATCCTTTCTTTCTTTCCTTATTTACCTACCGCTTCCTCGCCGCCATACTGCTGCGCTTTGACGTGCGGCAGAATGCTCTGACGCACGAACCACTGAACAGTACGGAGCTGTTATTGGTGAGTCCTATAAAGGCTGTAGCCAGTCACCGTTCCCGGCACTGGGGCAAACGCGGGTGCAGTTCCGGCGTGGGGCGCTCCGGCACCGGCGGCACGGTGTATCTCAGCAGGGACGAATGTCGATCGTTCCTATCCGTCACACCAGCTTAGCTAAGTTGGTCGCTACAGTCGAACACGAATATATCCAACTCCGAGGGGATCGCGAAATAGTTCGATATATCGTTAATTCTAAATACAAAATGTGCCTCCCTGAAAAATCATCTGATCACTCGCACGTCACTGAGGGCTTTCCGAGATTGTGACAAGCGGTAGCGTACCGATTTGTTCCTTACAGCACGGACAATTCGAACCACAGCGCAAGGACCGTCTCACTTATTGAATGTAAAAATATCTGTGAGATTCGTTTGCTTCTTCTTGTGTGTCGTGAAGTTCACCACACCGTCTTCAGGCTTACGAAAGCCGTCCAAATAAGAAAACCCGTCTTAGTACACTGTGCCACAACAGTGGCAAATCTGAACACCGAAGCAAGCTCGTCTGCAGTAGGCGATCGGAAACGGTGTCACGGCCGCTAGTAAGGTCCACTTTTCCGGCGTCAGTGATTTCCGACACAGCCTGCACATAGTCGCTAGCACTTGCGCATTCGTGCAGCGTTTGTCATTCAGAATGGAACGTGGGATGGCCGACAGCTCTCTAAATTCATCTCTCACTGCTTCCCCCTCACTCTTGCTTAAATTGCGTCCCAGTTAAAGAGCGCCCTCCCACTCCCCAAACGCTGAATCCAAACCACCGTCTGCCTCTTTACTCTCCACGTGAGGCCGTAGCTTAGTCGGCAAGACGGCAGGCTCACTATTCTCTATGCGGGCCCAGGTTCAATCCCTGATAGTGCCAGTAGTTTGTTCGTGTATAATTACAAAGAAGGGAACAGCGCAACCAGACGACACACACGAAGAAAGTGATAACGACGAGCGCTGACTTACAACCTGATGTGTTTCGTCTGTGTTGCGCTGTTCCCCTCTTTGTAATTATGCACCAACTGGCCCAAGCCTTCACCATTGTTTGTGTAGCCAGGGGTGTAGCCAGTAGCCATTTGTAGCCTGGGATGTTTGCTTATGTAGCTAGTGTAGCCTGGGAGTTTTCTGCTGACGCGGACACGAAAATGTCCTTAGCTGGGTACAGGTATACTGCTTCGCTCTAAAATTACCATTTGAAACATCAAAACGCTGTTTCTAACAAGTTTTCTTATCGCGTGTGTAGGAATGTTTGTTATCGGGCATTCGTAGCGAGGATGATAAGCCTTCAAGAAGCAAACAAATCACACAGCGAGGACTGTGAAGCTGCAGGTTGCGTTTGTGCTAATGAGGACTCCTTGCAACTTTTTTTTCGAAAGGCCGGACTGTTTATCTACCATGGTTTCCGGGGAATGTCGACATTTTCAAAGAGATCCTGGACAAACTCTCCTGCTCGCAGCTTCTTTGTCTCTTTGTCTCTACAAATGGCAGCCGTCGCAGTTAGATTGTTTGCGAGCGAAACTTTCTTGATATGCGTTTTCCGTTTGGTCGGTTTCAGAGCGTGTCATGAGCGTCGATGTTCACACCGACAACTAATGTTTGTCTTATTGTAGTGGTGTCCTTTCCAAAATCTTGTGTGCCCCTTTCAGAGAACAGGTCGACGATTCTAATTTCGAAGCTTTTTCGAAGGTAATCTTGTTGATTTACGCTTCTAATACCCTCCGCGTTAAAGGAGTACTGACACGAAATTTCAAAGCTGAGATAACTATGTAAAACGCTTCCTTTTTATCAGGAGATATCTCCCAGCAAGTTTCAACAGCAACCGTTCAGCGAAACATATTTAAAATCCATTTTAATCTTCGCCCGCACGAGAAAGCCCAGAGCGGGCCGACGTGACATCATCTGCTACGTGCCCCAAACTGCCGACGTCGGGGCTCCCGTGACGAAGCCGACGCGCTGGCTGTGGTTGGCGCGCGCTGCTCGGGCGTGTGTACACGTCATGGTTTTGGGACTGACGTCATGCTGCCCGGGCCTGTGGGGACGGCGAAGACCTCGGCCGGTCTGGGCGCGCGCGTGCGCTCGCTCGCGCGCGCTTCCAGAGAGGCAGCGATACGGCAAGAATGGTGACGCCATGTGATACATGCTGTCATGGCGGCCGCTCGGCGTTTTTTTGTCGAAACCGAAACTGGCACGAATAAACGACGCCGTAAATGAATGTTTACGCTGCGCTCGACCGTCTAATCTGTCATTCTATGATAAGTGGGCTGGTAGGCACGCATAGCAGCGAAAAAAACGTAACATAAAAATTTCGTGTCAGTACTCCTTTTTAAGGGTCTCATTGAATTGCTGAAAATGGTGAAATCGATAGATCACTATCACAGCACGGCCTTGTAAACTCCCAACATAAGCAGGAGTCAGATTGATTATTACAGTGCTTTTTTAAGGGGCAAGCTTATGTGATGAAATTAAAGCTGGTGATTGATTAATACGAAGTGGCACAGCTATTCGCGGGTTCTACTGCAGTAAAGAAGAGTAGTACAGCTACACTACACTAAACCCAGTACTACGGGCACGGGGAAATATTTGAGGATAAAACCTCCATTTTTTCTAATCAAACCGTTTTGAAGACGGACACTGTTTACCTTTTTTTTCTTCTGCCTGAAAATTTATTGACAATTTTTTGAAGCTTCCCTCTACATGGACCATCTAGACCTACAAGTTTCAAGCTGTAGGGCCATCTTTAGTAAATTTTTGTCCATGCGTCTTTATGACAAAATAAAGCGGTATCCCTCCTAAACTAACTTTCTGAGACAAATATTGGCCATCACTTGTTTAATAAATATTTCAAGTACACGACTTTTGTGCCTTATTACATTTTATTGTTCTTATGTCATTACACTGCTGCAAGGAAAATGTTTTGGCGTATATTTTTCAAGCCAGCTTGAGAACGTTCCTTTGAGAAAAGGTCGCTCTATTAAAGGGACCTTTACGCTATCAGTCTTTGTCCACGTGCTTTGTTGCATTCGAGTTCAGCATGTCACAAGGGGTTGTTAGACGTGGTATTCTAACTTTAACTTTATGCTCTTGTTACTTCGACGCTTACAACGCCGCTATGTTCCTCACGCGCTACCTGAAATTTATATTCGGGTTCAGGTGATACCACCATGGCTCGAGTACACTAACCTTAAATCAAGTCAACTTTGGCAGGCCTAAATGAGGATACATTTCATTCGACCGAGGTCAAACAAAGTGCTGGTGCGCGCTTTGAAGCCAATGAACGGGACCGGGCTTTTTCGGGGTATTTGCATGTGAAAGAAGGTGCCCGTATTTTCGGTTGAAGCTGTACAGTCTAGCTCCGCCGTTGTTGCCAACGAAAACTTCTCGAAACTCGGGTTCTGAATATTTCACGAGGTTTGAAAGGAAAAGAAAACGAAGTGAGAGCTGCACCCTCACTTAGAAAGCGAAAAAGCGCTCGTCGGCTTTTTTTTTTTGTAGCATACTTGAGTGGCCACTACGTGAATATTGCACAATGAGGCAAGGAGAGTTAAATAAAAATAGTTTAAAGAGCACAACTAGAAACTACCCGTACAAAAACAGAGCCACGTTGAAAGGGGTGGCTTGTGCGCTGCTGGAAACGCGAGAGCAAGTCGACGCCTTTACAGCGAGCGACGCGTGCGAAACTTAATATTTTTAAAGACGATAGTCTTTCTTGGGCTACTTAAACCCAGAAATTTTGGTATGTCTGTGTGCCTGTGACTCGATTCAGCCACCCAGCCAAAGAAAAACAAGGCCTGTGCAATAGTCTTATATAGTCACAGCTAAATCTACCGTCTAAGTCCGGTGTAATGTTCATATTTGTCAACATTGTAAAAGAAGAACAAGACATTACGCAAATACAAGACAACAAATTAATGCAGAAGTGATATTCGCAGTGTTCCTATATAAAAAAATTATACATGCTTGATTTTTCTGAAATTAAATACTTCACCAACTGCAGAAAAAAATTCACTCCACCGTCGCCTGCTGTCGCCCGTGCCACTATAGCTTCTGGCGCCATTTTAAGAAATCAACCGGCAACAGTTACGAAAGGTTCCACTAGATAGGTTCCACGTTCTGTTTGGAACGCACGTGGGGTAGGGAAACGTGGTTCGATCAACGTTGTAGTAGGGCGCCTCGAGTTAGTTGAAGTTTTTATTTGAAAGGAAGGCCATAGCCAATGAGGGGGTGGTTGGGGTTGGGATGGGACGGGGGATATATAGAATATGATCTTAGTTCGCACTTCGCACTTCACAGTTCACTCTTAGTTCACACTCATTTCACATTGCACACTTAATTCACATTTCAAACTTATTCACACTTCACAGTTTTTGAGTCAGTGTGACGGATTAGGCGTCGCCCTGCTAGACGACTCGCGCCAGACCACTCTTAATTGCGATGCTAGCAAGCTCCGAAAGAAGCTCACCACGGTCTATGTTGTCTGATATATCAGGGAAGGTAAACGGAGTGTGACGTGATAAAAGCTGAGTTCGATGCTTTTGGAAGTATACGCATGACCAAATTAGATGGTGTAAATCAGATTTGACGCCCATATCGCAATAAGGGCAATGTTGCCGTCCTTCAGGTCTGCGGGTCCATTTCTGAATTTTATGTGGAGTATACGCAGCGTCAGCACAAAACTTATTTATGAACACTTCAGCCGCTCTTGGTTGCGTGCCGACATTGAACAAGTAACCTGTCGCGAAGGTCATCCGTTGTTCCTGTTGTCGTGCCTTCTTAAGTCGGAGCAGGAGAAGAGCCGGGGGCGTGGAAGAGGACAACGAGGAGAGGAGCGAGCGATGCTATGATGCGCTGCCTCGTGGGCAGCCCGATTTCCTATGTTCGTGTCCTCATGGCCCGGCGTCCAGTCAATTCGGCCTTGTACACCCTGTCCTCTGAGGAGTTCCATTTGCAGCAAAATAGAGTTCACTATTGGGTTGGACGAGAAAGGCTTCCGGAGTTCTTGTACAGCCTCAAACGAATCTGTGCGGATACGCACGTGTCCAGGGGGCCGGGTGTCGAGATCGTAGCATAGATGACTAAGTGCATTATTTATAGCGTACAATCCACCTTCCCGACTTGTGGCATTAATGTAGTTAAATGCAGAGCTGCCATTTAAAGATGTTTGTTCCGGGCATATCCATGCAGTGCCAACAGTACTCGGTGTAATGCTTGCATCTGTGAAAATGTCCACTTCCCCTTTGAGTTTGGTGTCCTGTAGGTGCCGAATTCGCCGTTTTCTTGCATGGCACTAGGTTGTGGTATCGCTCTGGACTTGTGTCCTAGGACACTGTCTGTGAAGGTCCAAGATGCCAACGCAGTCGGCAGAGGCACTTCCGGGATAGGCTTCTGGGCGTCCCATGCCATAATGCCCTGCCTTGTGAGGCTGCGTTTAGCCTCAGCCTGACATCGCGTTCCGTGCATAATAGTGTCTATTGGAGGGATGGGGACAGCACGCTCGAGGGCGTCTATTTGGGTGTGTTTTGGAAGGCCGGTAATTGCTCTCAGAGTAGCTCTATGTAGAGCACGAAGAGTTTTAAGGTTTGTCTTGTTAAGTTCATAAATGGGAGCGCCATATGTCATTGGGCCAACCGCTACAGCTCGCATGCACGTTGATTTGCTCCGCCGTACTTATTGGACAAACGAACAATTAGTGCGAGCATCTGTTTCCATTTTTTTCTTAATTGTGACAACCAGGCCTTGGGACTGCCACTGCTACAGAGGGGAAGGCCAAGGAGCCGAACTGATCCTCTCGCTGCCTCTATGACCCTTCCGCCGATATGCAGAATGGCATCCTCCGTGTGCGCGTTTGCTTTGGAGTTTGTCACAACCAGAAGCTCGATTTTCTCGGGGCTAGTTCAAGGCCTAGATCGGGTAAAACATCCTCGAGTGTGTTCACCGCAGCTTGTAGTTCTGTAATCATGTCCTGCTTAGTGTGATAGTCACTGCCTTCGGTCCAAATAGTAATATCGTCGGCGTATATTGCGAACCGAGTTGACGTTTCTTTCTCCAATTCCTTTGCGAGCTGGGCCATAACTATGTTAAAAAGTGCGGGGCCTCGATTCACGCGCGTCTCCGCCGTACGGCAGCGTTGGCATCGAGACCCCCGGCCTGGAGCAGTGGAACGCGGTAAATTTAAAATGATTTAAGCAAACCTTTGACGTCTTTACCTTGGGAGGAGCGCGACGCAAGAGGAACAACATGAGCGGTGAGCGGGAAAGCGGAGGGAGGCATTTACTTGACAAAAGTCGATATAGACTATCGTCTTTTGTCGACATTTTATTCCTTGTGGTTCCCATCAATAGTTTTGTGTGTTCATATTGGTAGTTGGTGGTTTACTTTTGCTGCATAACCCAAGTGATAATGGTTTACGGCAGCCACGTCCAGCGCTTCCATGTCTGACGTAAAGGCAGAATAAACAAAACTTTATTAAAGTTCCTCGAAAGCTTCTCTGTTCCAAAGGAAAATAGTTTCCTGCCAGCGGACATAACTTAACCCCTCCTCCTACTGACCTCCCCTGGGTGCAGAACCAGTTTCTCAGCCGCCGTCAGCTGCGCAGAATGAGGCCCCCGGGAATGTGCGGGCATAAATCTACCACCTGTGTCATGGGAGAAAATTACTGAGAATAGCAAGTGATAAGCAGCAAAAACTTCATGGGAGTTTGCTTCATGGCTTAAACACAGGGCTATCAGGTGCAAATAACTACCCCAAGCCCAATAAGGACAGCAATGAATCAACATCAGTAAAGACAATACGCTTTCACACCTTTAAGAAACTGCGGAGTTCTATTGTAACCAATTTTTACCTACCTAAGGCGATTCTAAATATTCTGTCTCGGAAGTGTGTTGTATATTAGCCTGTAAAACATTCGCCCAGCCGTGCAATATACAGTATCTAATTATTTCTTTGTTTATTTCAATACCTTGAATGCCCGGAGGGCGTTACAGAAGGGAGTGGTTAGGTTGGAAATACAAACTATAAATACTATGTTACTATTGCCTCCCGAAGTGGTGCTGTCAAAGCTCCCGAGGTGGTTGTTCGGTTCTAAACCTGGGTGTTTTACTAAGGAAATCATCGTACTAGCGAACACCAAACAAATACAAAGGTAAAAGAGGCGGCGAAACACACGCTGGAACTTCAACTTAGGTTATGCAACAGAAACACGAAAAAAGGCTATATGTACATTAAACGTGGAAAGGGTGAAAAAGCAGCGAACACAAACAAAATAAAACAAAATAGTATCGCACTCATCACACTTGCTCATACCACAAAGCCCCCTCACAGTGCCCGCCAATATCACTCGGCGTAAATTAAACCTACACGGGTGTGTGGCTATCACTCCTCACCCGTGCACTACCTGCTCCCCCTCTCCGAAAAACCGATTTCCTTTGCGGACAGTGCCAAGGATGGTGAACTTACGCATCTTTCCCCTTCTCTGCCTATCATGAAGGCCTCAAAAATTTCTCGTTCTGTCTGAGAGGAAGATCTGTTGCAGGATGCGCGTTTCATGCATACAGGACCGCGCAGAAGTAAACGGAGCACGGGAGTGGTGGCCGAACTGCATCGCTGCGCCGCGTACGGCGCCGACGGGAACAAATGAGCGCTGTCTAAGAGTGTGTTCGCACTGCCCCCGCCGCCTATCTGATAGTTTAATCGCCGCTCTGCTGCGTGTCATGCTCGCGATACGGTCCCTTATAAAGGATGCGCTGGGCTTAGAGGGGCGCGGGTTGCATGCCGCTACCAGGCATCAGCGGTAACCGAATCCGCTGCGGTTGAGCTGGACGAAGCTGCGCGCGCTCGGAAACGTGCCTTTTGCGCTCTGTAAAGGGTGGCATTAAACTGTAGGACGCTGGGGTTTGGCAATAGATGTCTTGCGATATAATTCATTGTAGCCGGCAACAAAATTCCCCTGAACAATATGAAAGCACATTCACAGACATTTTCGTTCTTCTGAAAAAATTTAGCTTCCAACCTTTCTTTTAAATTTTTGGTTTGTTCCAAGTTATTGGTTCCACTCAGCCCAGGGGTGTTCTTAAGAAAGGAAATAAAAAAAAAATGTCCATGCGGTGGAAATTCTGTATTAGAGAACGCCTTAATGAGTAGATACAATCGTTGTCTTCTATACAGCGGGCTTCCCATGGCGCATATTTTGTTGTCTCATTAAAGGCCAACTGCACTCAAATTTCACCCTGGCTAATTGCCTTCGAAATGTGTAGTAGGTACCATGAGACCTACTGCGACGTGACCGGTAGCTCTGTGCAATGCGTGGTTATTCAGTTTCAGGCACTCAAAATAACGCCCTTGCAGGCGACAAAGCACCTGCCGGCGTGTCTCGCAAACAGCCGTTTAGCGGAGGTGACATGCAGCCGTCCAGGCCGATCGGCCTGCCTCGCAGCGGGAGAATCCAGGAATCCAGGTTGTCGGTGGCATTGTCCTTACAGTCGGTGTATTGGTACCGGTAGGTCGTATGGGACGCTGGCAGTTCGTTGGAGGGCGGGCTTTCGTGGGGATTCGGAATGAGTGACAAAGTATGCGTCTCCTGGGTGTAATGCGGCTGCTGCAGTGGAGTTGGAGGGTACACGTCAGCCCCATCACAGATGGTCAAACGCCGTGCCGAATCATCGCCTTGGACTGGCTTCTCCAAATGTGTGAATGAAGACGGCGTGGTGGCTGTCGAAATCGCGCCTGGATCCACAGGAGCCGCTTGCACGAAAGGTGGCAAACGGGGTTTCATCAGGGGCAAGCCCGGGGCTCGAGTGCTGCGGGGAGGCAGCGCAGATACATTGGGCGACGGACTGCTAGGGCGAGAGGTGCAGTCCTTCATTGTCGATGCCTCTAGGCTGCCATTCACGGGGTAGAGAGTGGTCACAGTGGCCGTGGTGTCGTCGCAGGGTGGTACCGCCGACGCCAGCACGCTGGTACTAGGAACAAGGTCCTCGACCGGGGTGGTGCAAGGCCGGGCGGCTGGCGTGGGTGGTTTGAGGTACCGACCGTAGCGCCTCAGGAGGATGGTTGTGAGCTCGTCGTAGGGCTGGGCTCCAGGCTCCGGCAAGCTGGAGGCTAAGCTTGATGGTAGGAGCTCGTACATCAGTGAGTAACGGTCCTCCTGGGCTGTGACGTGGTACAGGTTGAAAAAGCACTCCGTCTGCATAAGCCACACCTCGCGGTTCTTAGGGTAGAACGGTGGGCGAGGTGGCAAGGCCATTGTATTGAGTGGCTTGGCGGGATCACCAGGAGCTGAGTGCGTGGGCGCAGCCAGACTGGAGTTGCCGAAAGTAAATCGACGTTCAGAGAAGCCGGGTGATGGTAGAACGTCTCTTCGCTCTTGGGTCGGAGAAACGTCTTCAGGGCGCGAGGGAGCCTGCAAGCAGGTCAGCACGGTTCCCATTACATCGTGCGGTACGTCATGCGAGGTAACCGCGGAAGGGGGCGATGCAGCGTCCTTGTGGCGGGAAAGACTCGAGCAGAGGCGCGCCATCACGTAGGTCTGTAGCGTGTCGTAGGGCCGCTCACCGTGTTTCAGCGGCTCACAGCGTAGGTCGGCCGGAAGCAGGGCGGTGGTGATGCGGGAGCGCTCGGTCTGTGAGGCGATGCGGCGGATGAAGAAGTGCGCTTCCATTTTTAAGAACCAGGCTCGGGATAGGGTCGCTCGAAGGCCGGGTAGGGCGTCAGCGGGCAAGCGACGTGGGGCTCCATACTGCCGACGTCCGGGTCGCCAATTAATGTGGTCGCCGATGTGGTCGTGCGACTGACCCTACATTTATTTACAGAGGAGGATTCGGTGGCAGAAGAAAACTGCGCGAGCCGGGAACGCCCGTAGAATGCGGCGGAGCAGCGTTGAAGCCTTGGTGTTCTTTGGCGCGTAGCTCGTCCTGCGTGTCGAGGCCACGCGCTGATGACGATGGCACAGCGGCCCATGGTGATGGTAGTGGGCGCATGCTTTGACGACGAAGAGGCCGCTACATAGACATCTAGCCGCTAGAGAAACGCTACCGGAGAGAGCACTGTAGAGCTCGGACCCTGACGACCAGCTTTGGCTGGTGCAGCGAGCCCAAGAAGCCGGACGGACTCAAGGGGTCCTGGAATGAGGAATCTTCCCCAGGGCTCACAGCTTCAGATACACGGTTATTCCTTCTCCTCCTCTATTTGCGCACTGCTTGCCACGAATGTGACGGCGTTTACTAAATTGGGGAAGACGAATTCGGTTGTGTTTTGGGAGGTATTAAAAAAGGCGAAAGGAGCAACTGGTTCCGATAAAACGTGATTATAAAAGTTCCCCAAGCTTTCCCGCCATTCTGAAAGTTACTAAACTAGTATAAACCAGCATAAATGAGAGTCACTAAGCAAACATGTCGATTTTTTCGTTGCCTGCGCTTGAGTCGCGCAGCACTGTAGCCCCGAGCTAGCACATCAGGGAAACAGGGAAGAGGCAAGGGAAAAAATTGTTTTTTTGTGTTTTGTGTGTTTATTGTTTTTGGCGTTTCGCGAGTGTGTTTTTTCTTTTCGGTATTTTGTGTGTTTAAGGTTTTTGGCATTTTATGTGTTTGTTTTGTTTTTGGTATCTTGTGTGTTTAGTGTTTTGATATTTCATGTGTTTGTTTTCTTCGGTATTTTGCGTTTTTAGTGTTTTTGGTATTTTATGTGTGTTCGCCTTGTTTTTGGTATTTTGTGTTTTTGGTATTCTGTTTTTCTGGTATTTCGCGGGCTTGTTGTTTTGATTTTCTGTGTGTTTTCGTGTTATTGTGTTTGGAATTTCGTGTGTTCTGTTTGTTTTTGGTGTTTTCTTTGTTGCTTTTGATATTTCGTGTGTTAGTTTTGTTTTTGGTATTTTGTGTTTTTGGTATTCCGTGTCATTTTTTTATTTTGTGTGTTTAGTGTTTTTGATATTTGATGTGTTTGTTTTGTTTAGGTATTTTGCGTGTTTGTTATTTTTGGTGTTTATGTGTGTTTGTTGTTTATGGTATTTTATGTGTGTTCGTTTTGTTTCTGGTATTTTGTGTTTCTGGTATTCCGTGTCATTTTTTTTTATTTTGTGTGTTTAGTGTTTCCGATATTTCATGTGTTTGTTTTGTTTTGGTATTTTGCGTGTTTGTTATTTTTAGTATTTATGTGTGTTTATTGTTTATGGTATTTTGTGTGCGTTCGTTTTGTTTTCGGTATTTTGTGTTTTTGGTATTCTGTTTTTCTGGTATTTCGCGGGCTTGTTGTTTTGGCTTTTTGTGTTTTTCTGTTATTGTGTTTGTTGTTTTTGGTACTTTGTGAGCTTTGTTTTTGGTATTTCGTGTCTTGTTGTTTTTGGTATTTTGTGTTTTTGTGTGTACTTATTTGTGGTATTTTCGCGTTCATTATTTTCGGGTGTTTGTTGGTTTGCGATGGTGTATATGTGCATGCACCCATTGCAGGCACAAACTTAGTGCGTATACATTCGGGTACATCTACATATATAGTGCCTGCACATACCGACGGAAATGTATTGTGCACATATCGTGCTCATATAACATCGTGTGCATGTGCTTGCAAGGTGCTTGACGCCGGGGATAGGGAACCACCCTCTTCGAAATAAGCATCTTACTGTATATACATCTGAGGTTCTATATATACTTCGAATACATTTGTGGCTGAGTGACATAAGATGAAAATTCAGTGTTTATTGCTGTTTGCAAAGAAGGCGCCGTTTCGGAAACGCAGAGAGGTCTTAAATCTTAAAGAAAAATGGTATATGCTGAGGAGCCAGTGTCGCTGGTATATGGAGGAGCGCCATGGTGCCCCTCACCGCACTGCTATAGCTAGAGACTGGAACTTTATGGAGGAAAAAACAAGGTTTTAGGCGCCTATAATAATTATTGAAAAGTACCATTTTGGAAAATATAGCCACCAAATACACTCGTTTAGGCACATATAAGCTAAATTCTTATTTACTTAAGTAGCGCAATTTACGAAAAAAATTTTGACTTGCAGTAAAAACAGCGGACAAGTTTTGTACTGTGGGAAGCTGATTTCATTTCCGTCGCGCAAATAAGCCAAACAAGAGTTGCTATTTTAACAGATTTACGTGAAATACACGGTGATTCGCCAACAAAAGACAGGCGCAGTAGCCATGACAACCCAAACCCATCTCAATGATTTTCTGCCTGAAGTTGTGTCCTTTAAGTTGATAATTGTGTGCGAAATAAAAAAACAACTTCGCTCCAATCCACGCTATGAAGGTGGTTGGAAAGAAAATCTGTAAACTACACCGACAACAATTGCCCATGCGAGGTCACTTGAATTCACACACCTGTCTCTACAAAGAGTGAAACCAGAGCTTCTGCAAGCTGTTACCTGGAATTTGCGGGGGCGGCGCCCCGAACGCAGCAGCGTCGACAGACAGACAGACAGACATGGAACTTAATTAGGTCTGGAAGGTCTAACCTAGCGGCCCAGAGGACCGTCCAGAGTAGACGCGGGCCGCACCAGCGTCGGCCACGGCCGGGCTAGAGCGGCGGATGCCGCCGCTGTAGCCCGGCTGTGCGTCGGCAGTAAGAAAACAGAAAGGAGCGTCTTTCGAAGGGTGAGACAGCGGAACCTAGCCATCCTGATGTGCTAGCTCGAGGCTACACCACCGCGCGACACAAGCGCTGACACCGAAACAATTTGGCATGTGAGCTTAAAGGTTCCCATTTATACCAATATAAACGAGTTAATTTAGTATACTTGAGAATGGCGAGAAGGCTGAGTGAGATTTTATAATCGCTATTTATCAGAACCAGCTTCTCCTTTCGCGGAAAGCAAAAGGCGGAAATCATCCTTTTTTTTTACTGTGAAATAAGCCCTTGAAGGATGAGTTAGCCATCAGTAGTTGCCCAGCATTTTGGTTTAGTTTCTGCTTCATTCGCGCGAGCGTAAATTCAGAACCTGCATGTAACAGAAAATTGCGAAGTTTAGTCAACTTCGTTATGTTCAAGTTCGCCTGTACTCTCACTTGAATATATAAATTCACGCATGATGTTTTTGATGCACTGCACAGAACAACAGCTTTCAGGAAGGGGACAACAAGAAACAAAAGAATAGGGTTAACATATGGATGGGGGAGCGATGGAAAAATAAAAACAACACAGGTTCGTTTTCATTCATAGAACTACGGAAGGAAAAATTGAAAATTTGGCATCTGGTTGTCAGCAGACCTTTCCGACATGCAGGCAACGCATATCGCGATTTGGAAAACAGAAGTTGGCGCTAAATGACGAAGCACTGAGTGCGAGAGTTGGTTAGTCAAGTTCGCGAAAATTGTGCGTAGCCAGAATATCGTTTCTCGCATTTTTGAAAAGTTGGAAGATTTGACCAATTTTCCTCAAACGAGCGCAAAAAGCTGTTGATAAGAACACTAAACATTGCTATTATACATTCAAGCCAATCATCTGAAAACTTCCCCTGCTAAGACCTTGTTTTGTACCAACACTGTTTATTTTCATAACATCACCAACTTGCCAACTTTGGCTGACAAATTAAAATCTCTAAACATCCACCAGGCGCATATCCGATATACAATCTGTGCAAATTCGGGATTCAAATCCGTTGAAATGAAAGCTATCACACGGTCATTCAACGTGTCTTATTCGCTTTTGTGTAAAGGCTTGAGTGTCGGTGGTGCACAGGTCACCTAATCGCTACAATCGGAACGTTGAAAATGTTACAGGGGCACACATCGGCAGAGGTACAAGTACGATCAATATGAAAAGTTTTGCACAAAAAGGGGACTTCGGGGAGGTCTGTGCGTCAAGCAACACCTTGTCGGATCGTGGGAATCAGTTTAACGCCGAGAATGGCGAGGATTTCAGTTTTCTAGTTTATGATATCGCTTGCAGCCCTCTCGGGATGCTTCTGAATACATCTACGGCATGAAAATTTCTTGCGCAAAATATAGTAACTTTTATATCGGCGGTGATGGCGGGGGAAAAGAGCTCGTTCACCTCTTTGAACGGCGAGGCATGGCCCAAAGCCGCTGGAGAGGGGCTACTGAAGGCTAGGACTGTTAGCCGCGTGGTTTGTAAGCTATCGCGCAGGCTGGTCGGCCCTATTGTTTCCCTCCAGCTCCTCGTGTCCTGCAGTCCAGACAATGCGGTGGAACTAATTCGGTATTTTTGGCTCTAGTTTTGAAGATGTTTGTGAATTCTTCCATTTATGATATTCTGCATAGCCGTTTTGGAATTTGTGACTATCTCCAGGCTCACGTTCGTGTGCTGCCCATAGCTTATTGCCAGGAGGTGGGCACCAGTTTCGACTTCACCGGCAGTGGCGTGTTAAATTAGCGTGAAGCAATCTATGATGGCTCCTTCGGGATCGAGTTTTACGAAGGAGGCATTGTTCCCGTTTTAGAAAGCAACGTCGGTGTAGATGACTTTTTTTTCTTCAAGTTGTTTCCGTAGGAAGGCTAATCGTTCTCTTCCCTCATTGTGCAGGTTGGTGCACGTGTTTCGAGGTAGGGGTAGCTCTTTTGGACTTGTTCGAACTTCTGTGCTCATGTCCATTTCGTCAATAATCGAGTGTACGTCTTTGGGGGACCCACTCTTTGAGAGATAGCCCTGCCGGCTTTTTTTTTTTGCAGGCGTTGTTTTTGCAAGATGAGGAGTGCCTTTCTGATTTCTTCGAAGGTGTTTGGTATACTCAAGCTGATAAGTTTTCATTTGCTATATAATTTGGGAGACCGAGGGCCGCTCTGTAAGCCGTGCGGAATATGCCGTTGGCTTGATCTGTCTCCTGTCTGTTAAGGCAGTGAAAAGGCCAGCTATATGCAAGGCGGCTGATTGCGAAGGCCTCACATAATGAGCAGTTTCTTCCTCTGTTTTCAGTTATTCTTCTCACTATTCTTGCAATTCGCTTAGTTCACTTCTTTATCTTTTCCAAGGTGAAGTTTGCCTTGCCATTCCTTTCTATAAACATCCCTACGACCCTTATTTTATCATTTTCGGTTATTGTGTGTTCTCCAAGATTAATGTTTATTTGTCCTGGGCTTACATAGCAGGTGCCGTGGATTCGGAAAACTTCGGATTTTCCAGGTGCCCATTGCAATCCGTTTGGTCGAGCCAGTTTTTACACCAAGTTTGTAGCCTCTTGAAGTGCCTCTTTTTCAGTCACCGGTCATTTGCTAGCTCAGATTGTTACATTCTCGGTGTAAAGAGTAAACCCTATGTCGGGAATGCTTTGCAACTTTTTGAGATTTTGATAATGGTAATGATAAAGAGCAGGGGGGAGATTACTGAACCCTGTGGCGTCATTTTGTTGGGCATGTGAAAGAGATTGGATCGAGTGTCTCCTATTCCTATGGACGCGGTGCGATTCTCTAGGAAGGCTTTTACGCAATTGTGTGCTCGCTTCCCACAGTGCAGTTTATTCAGTGCCTTTCAGATGTAAGCCTAGAACAAGGTGTTCGCCTCCCTTGAGGATGTTTTGCAGCACATCCTCTCGGAGTATTAGGAAGGCGTCTTGTGTAGAAAGCCCGGTTCTAAAGCCCAGCCTGGCAGGTGGTATCATATCGTTATCCTCTAGATAGTTGGCTAGTCCGTACGAGGCGATCCTTTAAAACACCTTCCCCAAGCGTGACGTAAGGGATATGGGTCTGAGAGCATCAATTCCTGGAGGTTTTCCTTGTTTCGGAATTGTGACTACGTCGAAATGTTTCCATTCCGGTGGGACTTCACCCTTCGTCCATAATTGCTCGTTGACGTGCTCAGTGAGCTCCTCCACCTGGCGATCTTCAAGATGTCGGGTCATTGAGTTTGTTAGGCCGTCAAAACCTGGTACCGTGATCTTCTTCGCTGTTAACATCGCACTGTAGACCTCTTCCCTTGAGATTCCCTTATCTAGGAGCTTATTTAGTCTACCTTTAAACCCTCTGTTGAAGGGCATTGGGATCTGTGTTCCAGTTAGTTTATTTTTATGTGCTTCAATAAGGGCACCAATAAGGGCATCAACATAGAAGCGGAGAGGAGTACTTTGTAGGCTTGCAACCGCATAACTGTGGCCTGTTCGACAGGCGTTTGCTTCGCCTAACCTACGATGAACGCACCATGGCATAAACTTATACTTGACTCTGATTCCTCCGAAAACCACCTCCTTCATAAACATATTAGCGCTGTAGTTTAGCCGCGCTATAGAAAAATGCCCACGGTACGTAAAGGCATGCCCACATGGTAAGTCAGACAGCCGGCAATAAGCACGCCCGTTCCGAAAATAAACAGATACCAAAAATGCGTATTGTCAATTCAGCTGTTCGCGCACAGTTGACCAAATGGACGTAAGGTGAGGGGGTAAGGGCCGCCATCGCACGCTGCCAAGCCTCTTTGGGATGTTCTCATTAGCAGAACTTAGGAAATAAATGTTGAACGCATAACCTCACTTCGTTTGTTTAAGTTTGGAGAGCTCAAAATATCGCCTGCCCAATAAACCAGCCCTTGATTATATGAAGAAAAAAAGTACGCCTTACATTGGAATGCTCTGCGTTAGCACAACGGGCTCCCAGACGCCTATCGGGAAATGAATGGCCTGCTGGCGGGTGGAGGACAGTAGGAATTCGACAAATATACAAGCAAACTGCACAACAAAGCTACCGGAAAGGAAGAGGATAATGTCAAAAAGAACACGTACGAAGCTGATACTAGAGCTGGAGGTGCGAGAAAGGGATTTTATCATTAAAAAATAAAACGGGCAAAGCGCGAAAGAACTATTGAACAATGAGTGCTGAAGACGTGAAGAAGAAAAGGGTCCTAAGCTTAAGACTGGTGGGAGAAAGAAAATAAGAAGTGCCAGAACGGCAAATGGTTAACAGGCGCTTGAGCTCAGAGCGCGATCACAGAAGGCTGGAAAGCGAGCACGGGCAGACGTCAGCATGCTTTGGGGTCCACTTAAGGCTCTGTCGGCGCAGACGTGCGCTCGTACATCCATTACCTGGATCCCAGCAAACGTGTGTGTTTTTGTGGCTACGTTCGTGGGTTCTGCGGCTCCGGTGCTTTCAACCATCATTGGTCGGTACCGCGCTCACAAATTTTGCCTGTTAATGTTTGCGTTTTGCAAACCCACTCTAAATAAATCACGTGGAAAGATGAAAACACAAAATTAGAAAGAAGGAAAAAAAAATCTTGCCCCCCGCCGTCTATTGACGACGATGGTTTGATGTGGAGCTTTGTCGTGATAGATTCTTCGGTTTTTGTTTGAGTTTGGAGTGCGTTTAGACCATGTCGAAATGGAGAAATGGTATAGGCACCGGCTTCATTACGCGAAGGGCCCAAGTTCGATTTGGGACACTGAAGCGCTTTTTTTTCACCTATACCATTATAACTACAGCCATTATTTATGATAAAAGGGCACCGAGGAACGAGTTTAGTGTAACCCTGAGAAATTAATGAGCCTGCAAGTAAAGCCCTCTTACCATAGTTCCAAAAGGCATGGGAAAAGAATACTTGCCGAGTAACCTTACGGAGATTACTATGAAGAGAGAAGGCGAAAGCATTTCCTCTTTTGTAGCGAGGTTCGTAGACGAGTATTTGCTGATGCCGAAGCTAAGCCTACAAGATCACAATCTACTTGTTAATTGACAAGCGAAGCTGGCCAATTTGCAGCATTATCTGTTAATTGACTGCCCTAGATAAACTGTGGTCCCGGGTTAAAAACCTGGGCCAGGAGGAAGTTTTTTTCAACAACAAAGTTTCCAGGAAAGCTGGCTAGCTTTCCTTTGTAGCCTTAAAGGTGCATTTCGGGTCTATGTCTAACTTTAATTCGGAATCTGTACAGTTTAGATAATGTCTGTACAGAATACGAAGGTCTTTCTTATGGCGTGCTCTAAGGAACGCGTAGCAGCCAATGGGCGCTATTCTTTTTTATGCGGTTTGTTGCAGCCAACGGGAATTCTGGGAACGGCGTTTTGAGGCGTGTTTTGCGGACTCCACAAAGGTGCGTCTTCCCACCAACGAGCCCAAGAAACGGTAGCGCGCTAAGAACTGAAACAGCAGTAGGCAAAGCTGTGGTGCGTACAGACGCCGCGCTCTGGAAAAGTTGAGGAGCGACGAAAGATTTCACCATCAGGTACATTTCCTGTTGTCTTTTGCTACCACCAATGAAACTGCTTGAGTTTAAGAGATCTTTTTCCTTCTAGGAAAGGAAAATGTATCAGAAAATGCTGACTTTTTAAGTGGCAATTTTATTCAAGAAGTTCCTGCTGAAAAGATTTGTTACGTAATTCTTAAGGGGCCTGCTAGCCTCCCAGTAAGATAAGAGGTGTGCTTCACTTTAAAATGCCCCAGTAGCATCAAAAATAGTGCGAAACGAGTGAGCGATGAGGTCTTCAATAATTACCGCCACTCTAGTGTTAATTTAGGGAAATGCAAGGCAAGGCAATGACTCTTTAAACGACTGTTATTAGCCTCGCTGGAGCGCAATTCTTGCTCTCTATCGCCCTATTTAACAATCCCCGAGTGCGCTATTGCCCCGCCATATATTCCTTTTATTGCAAAGGCATCCATCTTTTCTTCAAATAAACGGTGATCGCGGAAAATTTGGCCAGACTAACTCCGGATTTTGCAACGGCACTGTCGCTATGTTTTCCCCACTTTCTTTAAATAACGTTGCGTGTGGGCCCTTAATATGCAATTAAGCGAGCTCTACTCGTCGGTAATGTAATGCTAAAAGAGATCATTTCTTTTTTGTTCAGTCGTGGCGATGAACTGGATAGTGTGCGGCGTTTACTTTTTTTCGGTTTGCAAATGATTGCAAACGTTTCTACCTGAGTCTATAAAAATGAAGTGGCCCTTTCGTTTCCTGCCGTGTGGAGAAACAAGAGTTTATTGCTTCCACTCCAAGCGACGTACAGCGACTGGCAGTCTACGTGGCGGAATGCTCGCGCCGCTCCCGCGGTGAGAGATTCGCTTTGGAAAAGAAAAAGAAATGGACTGGGGATATTACTGAGCCCATCTGGGGGTTCACCTGCTTTCAACCCCGTCTAGGAGGATGGGAATATAGGAGGGGAGAAGGGTAGAGAAAAGTATAGATAGGTAAACAGAGGACATAAGAAAAGTTCCGCCGCGGCGGAAGAAGAAGAGTGTACTGTGATTGGGACCACGGCGCACAAACCACATTACAAACACTGTATCCTGGCGTCATGCTGCGTCCGCGAGAAGATCTCGACAGGAACGGTGGAACGTAGAGGCGAGGCTTTGCTGTGATGAGCTGTCCACGGCAGTCCAAAGTCGGGAAAGCCTGCTCGGTGAAAGTCCAAGCAGACGAGCAGGTACTGGCGAGCGGGAGCTTGCGCGCTCGACGGCCCCACGCAGCAGAGTGGCCGCCGCCCGAAACAAACCTCCATGGCCCGCGACGTGTGGCCGGCAAAATCGCGAACCGTCCCGGCCGCACAGCAGCGAACGCAAAACACGTCCGCACCCCACGACGACGGGAAGCCAACCCCACCCGCGAAGCTTACTTGTGCCGCTCAAAGTTGGCTCGGTTTGCTTTCCCACTCTCGCCGCCGGTGCCGCTGCGCCGAGTGTTCGGTTACTCCAGGCGGTGGTGCCGTATTGTTTTCGCCAGCGTTGCTATGCGAACGCCACAGCACATACGTATGTACGGCTCTGCGTTTTCGGAGTTTATTTTTAAGAGCGAATGCTCTTTATAAGCGACCCCAACCATCCACCGCCGGCGTCGGCGGCGCGTCCGCAGTGCTCTTGAAAAAACAGCATCCGGCGCCAGGTTCGATCCGAGGACTTTGCGGCCGCACGCGACGCGCTACCGACCAAGCCACGACGCGACGGTGATATCAGTGTTAACGCCCTTATATCTTTAACGCATCAAACTACGTCGTCAGCGGCGTGCGTTGGCGACTCAGCGGCGTTATAGCGGCTTGATACTGCCGGTGTACACGTGATACTAAAAACCCGTGAGAGATGGAAGAGAGCGGCGAGTGGGTGGGCTGCGGGGCCGAGCGCAAGCGCCGCAAGCGGCCGACAACCGTGCATTCGCACTTTCACATTCTCCCTCGGGTATGCGGGGTAATTTTTTTGCAAATTCGGAAGGCGTTTTTCGGTGTTATTGATTTTTTTTCAAATTCGGAGTTTTTCGGATCGTGCTTTTCAGAGTACACAAAATTCGGAGTTTTTGGATTATTAGGTTCGTAGATTATTGATCTTTAAGAAATACCGTGTTAAAAAAAATAAAAGAAATCAAACAGCACAGACATTTTTTATCGCTGAGTCAATATTTGCAACATTAGCGGTGACATCCATTTACAACTTGTTGTAGTATATGAAGGCATATATTTTCCAATGTTAGTGTCTGTCACCGCAGCACGCTCCTTCCGACTGACAACGCGATACATTGAGAATGCTGTTGCGACATTCGCACTAGATATGGGAAGACCCAGCAAATCCAGTGCTCAGCGTGAAAGGGTAAGCCAATCTCATGTATGCATCCGCCAAAACTGTAGCGGCTCTACAATTTCCTTCACAACGTAAGCCTGATACCTTGGTTCAACGATTGGTGCGGGTAGAGATCTTGTTTTTTATGATAAGGGTCGAAAGGGACTCCCTTTGTGAAGCTTGGGAACGTGAGTGGAATGAACAAAAGTGGAAACATGAAAATAGAGTAGGAAAAGTTGTTTCGAGGATGCCAGGGAAAGATAAAGGGTAGTCTGGTTTTCACAGGTGGCGGTCCCTGAATTCAGAGTTTTTCGGATAAATCCGAATTCGCACAATTTTTACCCGCGAGTGTTTTTTGGATTTGATCGGATTTATCCGAAAACGCAGAATTCTACACATATGATACCCGGTTACCATTGTTTTTCGTGGCTTGGAAATTTGTGACTTTTTAAAATGGTTCTGTCCCCTTGTAGCTCCTACCATAACTTTTTTTTACCATTTACAACTTTTTCCGCCTGTTCAAATTACTAATTTATTTCCATGCTCTTCTAAATCATCGCTAAAACGTGTAGTACTTAACAGAAACCCTACTCTGGAAGTGCGTGGAGTATGAAACCAGAAAAAACTGACTGCCTACCGAAATCATAAAGTGATGGCGTTACAGATGGCAGGGATTTCTAAGGCTTTTTCAAAAACATTTCTTGGTATCGCAGGCCGTTTACTATTCCACAATTCCTGTAACTGAAGTGTGAAAACCGCATACGATGCGAAAAAATACCAGCAGCTTATGCGCCGATAATGCGATGGTGAGCGTTAGCTGTAATGATTACTACAGAACACAGCTTACCACACGACTTCCTTTGTCGTGTTCGAGTAGTTGAAGCAGTTATCGCATAATTTCATTTCACTTCATATCATTTATGAACTCTCAATGCACTGCGTAGTACAAGGACCAGAAGCCCCCCCCTCAAAAAAAAAAAAAACAGGAAGTAACAAAATCACATTATTCCAACAAATTGCACCGACTTTGCGGAAAAGAACCAATTTTACTGAGTTGAAATCATCCAAAATTTTCAGCTTACTTTAAATTTTGCCCAATACCCGTGTGCTCTTCACAAAAAGAATTTTGTTTCCTCTTAATGTAGGGGATGACCACCAAACCTCGTAAGGCACAAGCACCTCGACCAAAGAACTGCATGAGAAAAACCGACCCCAGCACCTGGGTAAGAAAAGCGTTTTTGGTTCACTATCCATGTGGCTTCATACTGTAACGACGAAATTTGTCCAAATAACTGCCGCTACGGAAGCATGATGATCTCAGTGAAGAAGTCGAGACGTCGAAGAGGTTTTAAGGTTAACTGATTTACTTTACTAGCTACATTGATGACATTTACCACATACGAACTTGAATCAATACATGTTTTACATAAATGAGAAAGACAGTCAAAAGATTAAGAGTACTTAACGGGACATGGCTGTCTGGATCGCGCACTCCCGGCGAAAAGGCACGACGACGGGCGGCAGAGTTTCTGAAGTGAGTCCTGGTGCAGGCCGCCCGCCGCCCCCGTGAACCCGGCAGAGAGGGTTTATATTCGCTTCATGCGGACTCGTGGGAACAAAAAGCGCATTCTGGCCTCACTTTCTGCAGCCAATCGGGGAGACGCTTGTAAACACCAATCAGCCATGTTCCCGCCAAAGTGAAATGGACGAATAAATCACGGACACAAGGTTTGAACCCGAAAACACGCGCGTGGAGAATTATTGACGAAGAGAAAGTAATTCAGACAAAACACACTAACGTAAACATTGCAAAAGACAGAAGGGTCGCTCGAACTACACCGAGGACCTGGAGTCCGAAAGCGACCAGCGCACACGCCACGGGGGGTATGGAACGCCGTGGCCACGCCGAAACCCATGCTGGGCCGATGGTCCCCCTCAACAGCGGGGTCTTCCGGTCGGCCAGAGCGCACGCCGCATGCCTTGCTTACAAAAAACAGGGCTTGGCGACCGAGGAAAGATGCTACAAAATAGAAAAAAAGCAGACTGAACGGGGGCGTCGCGACAATACGTTCAGCAACAATTTCATATTCACTGAGCAGGAGCGACGTGGCTATTGAACAAGAAGTTTTTTTTTTTTACACTTGTCGAGGAAAGGCTCGTAGTTCCGATAACAACAGCGGAGTTTTTGTATCAGCAGTATGAAGTACATTGTTACCACTTACTGCACCTTTGATCCAAGTACAAAAGACAGAAAAAGAAAGTCGCCAGAAAAATTTTTGTTACCTCCAGGGCCAGCCGAAGCGGCGTTATTCATGAGGAGTAGAAGCTCAGCATGAAGGCGTCTGAGCCAGTTACTTGCGCCTTCACCAGCACCCAGGCGGAAAATGCGACACGCCTTTTGTGGACTAAACAAATTTAATTCCTTAAGAACTTACAGGTCATTGAAAGTACGAAAGAAAAAAAGGGCAGTGCAGCTGCTCACAGTTCCCAGAAGAAAAAACAAAATAAAAAGTGTCAACCCACCTGACATACTGAGAACATACTTAAAAAGAAGGAATGTGAGATGAAAAGAGAATAAACATTTTAAAACAACGCACAGAACTAACCGTGAAATACATTGGGCGCACAAGAAATCCTATAGCACGCAGAAAGGGCCCCAGCACGACGATTCTAGCAACAAAGCGGAGCCAGCAGTCGAGAAAACGAGCGTCCAGCGATGTCAGCGCTTTGCAGGTCAGTCTTGGGTGGGGCGCCCGTGGCCGTTCGTCGTCTTCCCGGCCCGGTGGTTCCGACGTTGTGTGCGGATGTTTTTCGCAATACCTTTTTTACACCATTGCAGTTGTCGAGCGAGAATTTTCAAGAGACTCAAGTGTACTTGGCCGCTTATTTTTGTGAATTACATCCAAAGTGGTCGTAAAAATCATTAAAGTAATGAAGGTCATTAAGACACGACAGAAAGCTAAGCGGAGCGCGAAAATATTTGCCGACTCTGTGGACCCATCGGGGACGTAAACACAACTGACCTAGGGGGAGGCAAGGGCGACAACAGTGAGCGCCAATGAGAACACGTATGTGGGGCAACTGCGGAACAAAAACAGCGACTTGAGTCAAAGCTTTGGTCGCTTTGTTTTGTTCTTCCATGTGATCAATGACCAATTACTGGTAGTGAAACCGCATGCTACTCTTTCGCGAAGCCCCCATGAAGTTCTATATTGAGGGTATTTGTTTTAGAAGAACTCTCGCCAGATGCTTCTGTTTCCAAGGCTGCGGTGTTTTTGCTCTTTGCTCGGCACGAGTTCTCTTTTGTTTGACTCTTTTCTGTAGGCGCTGCTTTAAGTATTCTTCTAGGTGAATCGACAGAATCGCCTTGTTTTACCGTTTTTGAAAACCATATCGGTAGCACAAAAAGAGGAAAAATATTTACGACAGCTGTTTTCTCACCCCAGCTATTGTCTTCATTAGTTTTTGCTGCCCTGTTATGATCCTGGGGTTTCATTAGTACAGCTATTTGTGAACGCCTAATTTCAGTCTAGTGCATTCCTCTCACACAGGATTTGAGACCACAGTCAGCGGTCTCAGTTTAACTGCGACCCTGTCCTTCGTGGCTGACAAACTTTGACAGGTGTTCGGTCCGGATCCCACGAGACAATCCTTGCAATGTTCAGTTCTCTCTCTCTCTTGACAAGTTGGTGTTTTCCAAAAACCAGAAGCACTTTCCGTGGCGAGGGCTGTCGGCCGCTAACAACGGCTGTAGCTAAAATGATCCTTCAGGATGATACATAATCATGAGGTCACGATCGCAGGCAAAAAATGTAGGGAGGTAAGCGCGCCAAGGTGATGGTTGCAAGAATAATTTCTACTACGCATGGCACGGAGCAGCAGCAGTGACGTCTACGCAATCTGCCGTGGATATAGGCGCGACACCCCCACTTCTCTTCTTCAGTGGGTCCGGCTGCGGCAAGGCGTCCGATCGCTACAAGCTAGCCTGCTTGATTTTACCAGTACGCTACCATTTCAACTGTTAGAGAAGCTATGATCATTTCTTATTGCTGCTGCCGGACCCTTGCCTTGCACACGTTCTCTGAATTCATTGTTGTGTTGGCTAAATATGTTACTGCTGCTTTCTGGAGACTCCGAGTGTAATGTCCAGGACCGCCGTTTAAAGATATGCTGAGGGAGTTGCTTGCATCATGCCGGACAGCAAAAACTGAGACAGGATATTGCCGGCTACACTACCACAGTAGCGTATCTGGATAGTAGGTTAAAAACAGTCGAAGCGCTGAAAGCTACTGCCACTGACCTGGTTCCACGAATAAGCGAGCTCGAAAACACTGTCAGGGGCCTCAAAAACATGGTTGAAATACTAGACCACCGTAACGACGGCTTAGAAAATCGCCTTCGACGGAACAACCTGATCCTTTTCGGCCTAATTGAAACAGCGAAAGAGACTCCGGAGCAGCTATTGGGAACTCTGCACGAACTCATAAATGTTAAACTAGGCTTCAAGTATGAAAACATTGACCGGTGGCACAGGCTGGGAACACGAAAAAATGATCGACCACGGCCTGGTATTACTAAGTTCATTGATTTCCGAATGAAGACACAAATTTTAAGCAATGCAAGAAAGCTTAAAAGGATCAGAAATATATATAAACTAAGGCTTCTGGGTACGTGTCCGACAAGCACGCAAATCGTTATGGCAGCAGTCGGCTGACGTCAGGAAAAATGCAGATAAAGTTCTACTCCAGCGTGATATTCTTTTCTTGAAAGCGTCCGTTATGGTAGGGGCGAAACCAGCTGCACTTTTTTAAACATTCTGAACCCACGCCTGAGCGTCCACCCGAACATGCGCGTTTTACCTTCATCTCAACAACGTCCTACAAAAGGACTTCGTGCTGGTCAAAATATTCTCATTTTTAATATTAATCCTCGCCGCCTACTGAATAATATTGATAGCAATTATTGGCTTACTGAATGTCACCGATCCTCAAATATTTGCGTCACTGACAGCTGCATGATTCGGTCTTATATGGGGAAACCCTTCCCCTAGGCTGTGTAGTTTTACTCAAGAACCGACCAAGGCGTCGTGAAGGGGGTGTAGTACACTTTGTCGAAAATCAAAATGATTTTTCTTTGCTTCCTGATCTTTCAAACACCGAATCTATCCGGTGCAAGTAAAAAAATTGTGGCTTGGCTATTGCTGTAGGAGCTATTTATCGCCCTCTAGACGAAACTATGAACGTTTTCTCTGATATTACCAACTACATAGTAAATCGCCTGCTTCCCTTGGTAAATTATTTCGAATGGCGATTTCAAAGCCCCGTCCATTGACTGGAATAATTTTGAATCCTACAATCGTGATAGAAAGCTTTGTGACTCTCTTGTTAGTATGGCTCGAACATTTGACTTCACTTACATTGTCACTTCTGCTAACCGTGAAAATTCAATACTTGGCTTTGTCTTCATAAGCGACGAATTTTGCAAAAAGGGTTGTCATAGTGAGGTTGTCACAGGCCTGTCTCACCACAATGATGTAATCGCGTGGTTATATATAGCCTCGAAAAACAAACTGCGTGAAAATTAACGGGGTTAAGAACACATGAAGACGGCACAAGCGCAGAACAAATGTCCCACTGTACTAGAAAGTAACTGTGAAAGGGCTGAGAGTTGGGCGAGTTGGTAATGATGCATCTTGAAAAACAAAATGAGCGCAAATTAATGGGGACAAGAACACAAGAAGACGGCACAAGCGCAGTTTTAAACGAATTGCCCACTGTACTAGAAAGTAACTGTAAAAAGGTTGAGAGTTGGGTGAGTTGGTAATGATGCATCTCGAAATGATGCATCTCTCGAGACGGCTGCGCTTGTGCCGTCTTCATGTGTTCTTGTCCCCGTTAATTTGCGCGCAGTTTGTTTTTCGGATGCATCATTACCAACTCGCCCAACTCTCAACTCTTTTCAATATAGCCTGCCCACCTAGCCGACCAGAACTGAAGCATGGGCTTGTTTTTAGTCGTGCTGATGCCAACTCTATTATAAGATACTCTGGCGTCTTGTTTAGGTAATTTTTTCCCGAGCAGGGAACACATCTTTATGGTATTGTCCAGGAGTGCTTATCAATGTTTGTGCCTAAAAAAAGGCATTAACCGCAATCTAAAGCATTACTCGCACACAAATGAAATCACTAAACTAAGTCGCCTTATAAAGCGACTTCGCAAAGGCCGTCCTCTTTTGCCCACCTGTGCAGACATCGCTGCTTAGTTCTATGAAAGTGTACTTTGAAGGCGAAAATGCAGGAAGCGACATTTATTTCAAAATACATTGGCCACGGTATATGGAAGAAAATTCGACCAAATTCTGGAAGTCTATCAACCCGAAGTCATATATATATAAATGACCAACCGTGTTCCGATTCTGAAAACTATTTCAGTAAGCTTCAACGGTTATTATAGTCCGTTTTCTTGCATGATAACGCCACTATCCCAAAACTATGCCTGTGGCTTTGGTTCAG
This sequence comes from Haemaphysalis longicornis, assembly GCA_013339765.2. NCBI lineage: Eukaryota > Metazoa > Arthropoda > Arachnida > Ixodida > Ixodidae > Haemaphysalis > Haemaphysalis longicornis. The sequence continues at coordinate 22,165,446 of CM023450.1, read as the reverse complement.
TCTATAATTCCAAAAATCATAATCTTTTGTCAGGTGTTAAGAAGTTGATAATAAAATAGACGTGACAAAAAAGTTCTGATCCGGATGGCATTACTAATACCCTCTTGTAACTGTACTCCGAATGCTGCGCTCGTTACTTGACAGTCGTTTTAAACAAATCTCTTGCGCTGGCCACTGTTCCCATATCCGGAAAACAGCTAATATTGTCCCGTTATTTAAATCTGGCAATAAGCAGCTCATTTCATATTATAGGCCCATTTCTCTAATTCAACAAGCTACAAACTGCCGGAACATATCATTCGCAAACATAATGTTGCAGTATTTGCCCGCGCGAAAACTTTCTGTACCAGTGCCTCATGGTCCCCAAGCTAGAGCAATGCAGCTTGTAGAATTAACCCATGACGTGTGCCACATCAATGAACAAGAGGGGTCCAGTAGACGCAATATCAGAGACTACTCCAAAGCACTTGACAACGTCTGCCATAAAAATCTTCTTCTCAGACATAGTTCCTTTCTCAAAGGCTCCAAATTACTCGGTTGTATGTGATACTTCGTTCTCGACGAAAAATTTGTTACTTTCAACAAAGTGCACCTCATCCCGTGCCGAGATTACGTCCGGTGTACCCGCAAGGCTCTGTTCTCGGGCTTCTCTTTTTATTACAGTTTATTACTGATGTTCTTAATGTCATTCTCTAGAACCCCTGTAAATATACGTCTCTATGCCGATGATTATGTGCTGTACAACTGTATTTCTACTCTCCCAAGACCATTCAACTCTCAACAATGTATTCTTGTTGTTTCTACGATTGGAATGTCACGTGGCACATGCCCAAAAATTATAAGAAAACTGTAGCTATGACTTCCTCAAATAAAAAACAGCCTCTCAGCTTCAGTTATAACTATAATGGGTGCACTGTAGCTCACGTAAGCGAATTCAATGATCTCGGTTGTCACCGTTTCACCTGATCCTTAATGTGCAAAACATGTAGAACATATAAGTTACCAAGCTCTAAGAAAACTTGGTTACTTAAAACGTAGATTGAAAAATTGGACTAAAGAAAGCAAGTTGACTGCCTAGAAGACTTTAGTAAGAATCGTTTCTCGAGTACCGCCGCGGGGGGTTTCGTCGCCTCATCTCGAGCAAGATAAAACAGGTTGGAATATTTTTTGTTTGTTTGGTTTACTTTATTGTTTATTGACAACCCAATGTTCAAAAGCGGCCTGTCTTTGGTGCCAAGGCGAGAGGCGGCACTGAAAGCCACCTGACGGGTCCTTTGACACCAAACAGTACACGCAGCAGCAACATGAGGGCACATACTTCCAAACCACATTGCAAAATCTCAAACGCTCAAACACACTATATCTAATATTACATCGAATAAAAATATCAAATTGTTAAACACATTTCGAGTTATCAAGCACATACAATAAAAAACACATAGAGTATCAAACACGCTACGGCAATATAGTGAAAATGAGACAAAACTTGTGGTCAACATATGCATCACACACACTGACGCATAACCATTAAAGCCAAAGGAAAAACATGTTCTTTAGAAAAAACACAACGTACGCAAAAATTACGATTGTTGGAGGAGAATAGATTTTACTTAGTTTCTGAAGGCAAGCAAGAGGTGAGAACTCTCTATTGTATCCAGAAAATGATGGATAACAATTCAGAAGGTTCGGAATTTGCCATTTTAATTATTGCATACCATAATTAGTTCTCGTTTTAATCTTTACAAAGCTTTTATTTCTGAAATTATATGGTGCCTCCGTATTTGTATATGTATCAAAGAACAGCTCACGAGTTGCTTTTAATTAAAGAAAAATCATTTCCAACAAACGCTGTTTATACAACATTTCTATATGAAGGATCCGGTTCCGGGGCAAGCATGGGAATGTATGATCACGACTGGATATATTTTGAATAAATCGTATAACTTTTTGTGTCGTTATATATAGTCGTTCCAAATTTATACTTCGATGTAACCCCCCAGACTAATAAACGATGTTGTATACGAGAATGTACAGTACTAAAATAAAGTTACCGTTTTATTTGTATTTGCAAGAAAGTCCGAAATCTATTTAGCATTCCAAGTGATTTAGCAATGATACCTTCTTATAAAGTTCATGTGACTTGTCCACTGAAGACTTTCATGAATACTGCCCTAAAAACTTGTATTCTTAAGTCTGTTCTAGCGGGGCATGATTAATGTTATAGAGTTATTAAGGTGAACTGGTTTATTAACGGAGGAGCAGGCAATGTATTGGTTTCTCGTAACATTCAATAACAACATTTTGAAGCCATCGAATAACAGTAGGAATAAGAAAGGAAAGGTAATTGGACGTGAAAAAAACATGCGTATTATCGGCGTAAAGGACAATGTCTGAGGTCAGAGGGATGTTGACAATATTGGTTATATACAGTACAAATATTGTTGATCGGAATATAGATCCTCGCGGAGCTCCATAATTTATTAGTTCAGTATCCACGGCTAATTATTAATTACAACGAAATGTGTACGACTAGTCAGGCAGCTACGCAGTAACTTAAGTTGAAGTCCTCTTATTCCATAGCACGGTAACTTTGCAAACAATATTGTATGTTTAATAGAATCGAAAGCTTTGTTAAAATATAAAAGATACCTATTGTGTACAGTTGATTTTCCATAGTAGTTGCAATTTTTTCTCTGGTGTTTAATAATGCCGATTCAGTAGATTTACATTGCCGAAACCCATACTGATATTCGGTTATTAGGCTCTGCTTACAAAGATGCTAATTCTAACATTTATAACTCTCTCTAGCTATGTCGGAAAAAAATGAAAGTACTGATATTGGTCTGTAGTTAAAAATACAGTCGAGAACACCACCTATATTAAAAACCGGAACCCTAGCAATTTTTATGTTATGCGGAAATATATCTGTCAACAAAAAAGTATTCATTAGGTTGCAAACTACTTCGCATAGCAAATCTGAGACCGCTTTAATTGGAGCCAATTTAATGCCACCGAAACCACACGAAACAACACGACACACGAAACACGACACATGAGCCATCGAAACCATACGGAAACATGTACAAAAGGTATACGGTTCATTCCTAATCCTCATGATGGATACTTTTCCCCGTCTTCACATGCTGAGTCGTTGTCACTTCATTCAGTGGAATACCCGCATACCCGTGGTACTGGTATCTTGCTGCCCAAGATTGTGCACAAAACAACCCGCATTCTAGCGCCCTTATCTCTCGCCGACGTACCAGTACGCACAAGGCGTAGTACAGATGCTGCGTACATTGTACCCTACAGTTCTCGCCTGTCTTTTTTTCAAATACGCTTTCTTTTCACATGCGGTGGAACTGTAGAATAAGCTTGATGCTGCTTTGCGCAGATGAGACGCAGTAGAGATCGGGAAGAATTTTATGTGTTAGTCACAAAATTTCATGCACTCTTCTTTGCTTCTCTGTTTGTTCTTGTTGGATTATTCTGTATTTTCTCCTGTGATGTTCCAGTCCTGGAACAGCAGCATTTGTAAATGATACTAAACTGGTTAGCCACCATGACTTGGCCCGCAATCCACCAGTGTCTTATTATGCACTGCTAAAAAATGGAGTTAAAAGGCAAGAATGACGGGAAGCGAGAAGAATACAAAAAGAAATCACTAAGGGCGAGTAGAAGGAGGTCGGTTAAATAACGCAAAAACAAATGGAAGTGGGAGATAAAGAGCAAACTTATCTAATAAACGTTAACTAAAAGAAACAACATAACATCAGAGAAAAATAAGGTTGCTTTCCATTTTGGTAAAAAATTATAATAACTATATATATATATATATATATATATATATATAGATATTCTTTAACATCGAGGCTTTAGTTTTACATCTTGTTTTTCGATAATGTGATTGTATCTACCGTTGAACTCCATATCTCTCCTTTCATTTATCCTTCATTTTTCCGCTAACTGTGTTCCTTTCCAGATTAATTAGCAAGATCTTCAGTTAATGGGGCTGACCAGTACAATTTTCATTAACGTTTTCTTCCTCCCTAGATGCCACATAGTTTGCATGCGCCATGGCTTTCGTTTGGTAGAGCTTTCATGCTATGCTCTGTTATTTGCCGCTTACTTTTCCAGCGCGTGGTTTGTTGAAGTCTCTAACACGCATTAAAGGAGGAGTCTGTGAATGCTCTATTTCCTCCGATAAACTTCCACCCACTTCTTTGTCTTTTCCTTAACTCTGCATTGGGCGTTTCTTTATGACATTAATTATGAAAATGAGTAGACTTAGGCATGTAGGGACAACGACATCTTTTTATGTCGCTATGAGAGACCCATTTGCTTAGAAAGCACCGAGTTATAATTATTGAAAAATTTTAGGATACACAAGAAATATAATCCTCCCGCAACGTGAACAGTAGCCAAAACAAAGAAAGGCTGTCATTCTAATTACTGGTATATTTTAAACTATCTTGTCAATACAATTTGCCTCGCACACTTGTGCCTCCACCTGTCAGCAACGCTGAAGTCTAGAAAAACACGAAAAAAAACAAACCATTCAAAGCTTATATCCCACAACGTTATGCCATTCTGGCCACTTGCGTCGTCGACCTGGGTTACTCCGACAGCGTAGCGTACGTGCGGAGCCTGGCTCCTCCGGGAACGCCTCCCTCGAGCCGCCGCAACGGCGCCCGCGGGACTTGAACGGCGCGCCACACGCGTTATCGACCTGTGTTACGGCGTGACCGCTCGCCGACTCTTCGTGCCATCGACAGGTCGCGCGTGTCACCTGCCTCATGGACCCGCCGACCGACGGCAGGTCCCCGGGGTCACGTCACCAGCCGCGAAACGAGAGCCGATAGCGGAAGACGGAAGCGGCGAAAGTGGGTGCTTCGGATGGCACAGCTTGTAGAAAGAGTGCGCCTTCAGTATATAGCTGCCAGTGCGGAAGGTAAGTTGTCTGTCGTCAATGCGGAGGCACGCATGCGGCTAGTTCGTACCAACATGCGCACACCGCTACCCGCGCACGGGCAAGCAAGTATCTACTTCGGCGAAAGGATGTTGGAAACAAATGAGGATTATCTCCGGGGCTAAAAGCTTCGCTATTTGTTGGTCCATGTTCGCCCGATCGCAATCTGCCACGTCGAAAAGAAATGTGATACCAATACGTGAGCATCAGTCATGTATTACTTGGCTCAGCTGGCGAACTGAAGCGGCCTCCTTAGATCCCCGTGGCCACAACCTACATGTCTAAAAATACTATGGCTGAGGTTAGCCAGAAACCACTCATGGGAATTCCTATTGGGGGTGAACGCGAGTATGTGCGCTCCTGATGTTCATTTCGGCTGCGACGCGTCATGGGATGTGGTGCACTGACTTCCCCATTGGCTGTGGGGCCCGGCGTTAGCTCTAACGGTACCTGTTGAGGTATAACTTTATCAACCTGTACTCGCAGCGTAACGTACATAAATATAGTGAGGTGAAGGAGAGGAAACAAATATAACGTGCCTCTGCCTGTGCCGCTAATATAACAGGCTTAAACCTATTGCAAAATACATGAATTGGCCTTACGGCAAATAAACTTTAGATAACCAAAGGCAAAAATGAAATAAAGAAGGCAGGGGGGGGGGGGGGGCGTAGCTTCTTAGCGAGTGCACACCCAGGAGAAGAGGCCCGGGAAGACTCCCCGCCCTTATCTCCCCTGGGAGGTATGTGGAGGGGCTCCATTAAAATGGAATGGGTAACGTGAAAATGGGAAGGGGATATGTGAGGTTGGAGGGGAATGGGGACAGCGATTATTTGACTTGATTTTTCGATGCCAGACACCTTCTGCAGGCCTGAACACCTAGGATTGGCATTATACTATGCCAATTAGAATTTTGCGACATCTGCAAGCAGGTTCCCTCTAACAGCTGGGCTCTGACCATTGGAGAAGAGAAAACCGAACAAAGGGTTGCGACACTAGCCCCTCTTAACACTCGGTACAATCCTACGCGCCTCAAGCGATCCCCAGTGAGAGAGATTACGCCAGCTACTAACCCTCCGTGCTTTTCTCGGTGTTTGAGTTTAGCTACTAACCTTCCAAGCCTTTATCAGTTTTCGGGTTGAGCATACTAACCATCCCTGTGTTTTCTGTTTTCGGTTGTTGTTGTTGAGAAACCCTAATAGCCGGTAGTCATCCCAGAGGATGTTCACTATGCCCTACTAGCCAGTACTCAGCACAGATGACTTTCATTTTGCCCCGCTAGCCGGTATTCAGCCTAGTAGACTTTCGCCTTTCCGTACTAGCCCGTACTCAGACGAGAAGATTTTCACCATCCGGCGTAATCTGTAGTTCTTTCATCGTTCTTCCCAATAGGTTTGGGGGCCAAGGGCTTGCTTGCAGCGCCGGCTGTCCCTCCGAATGGTGTGGAGACATGCATTTGCCACCATAAGCCCCTCACATACTACCTGATTCTCTGTATCAGGAACCTCCGCGTCGGCAGCTAGCTTGTATGTCCCGTGCGGAGGGGACTGCGGGGTCCTCTAAGGGAAGAGAACATTTTTGCCGCTTTTTGCTACAATTCCTTGAGCCAACCTTGTTTGCTACGGAGGCTGTCCGGGCCTGCCTCCGCATCAGACATCGGTCTCTTGGGTAGGAACTGGTCCATACAGTTCCAGGAAGTCGCTGCCGCTCTCTTAGGGGTTTTGCCACCCCGGCAGTGGGCCCTGGCGTTCCCACCAACCGCTGCTATTGCATCCGACCAAAGCTAGGCAGCCGAAACCGCCATCGCTCAGCCAGCTGGCAGGGGGACCACAAGAATGTTGACAGGCAGTCGTTGATTCTCTCTCTCTCTTCTCCCCCCCCCCCCCCTTCGGCATGACGTACAATGAGTTTGGCGTTGCATGATACCTAACGGTCACTCAGTGTTCAGACTAAAAATAGTCGTTGCAACAGACGCCCTCTGCTGCATTGGCCAGAAACAATGACTGAAGCAGTCAGAATGTCATTTAGCTGCGAAGTCAACGTGCCCACTACGTACCCACGTACCAGGCGAAAAACGAAAATTCCCGTTTGTCAAGATTTCCTTACGCACACGCTAAAGATCTTGAGGTGGTTTAAATTAATCCGTAGCAGGCCCAATACAACGGGCCTGAATTATAGCCAAGGTACAGATGTGGAAGTTTAAACTGGCAACGTTTGAAAAGAAAAAAACTGGAGGGCGCCTAGGCTCCCTTTTCAAGGGTGGAGCGTGTTAGCTTATAAGCCCGTTCGGATTCGATGAAAACTCTCCTAGCGGTGGAAGCTCCGGCTGCTCTTCGCACGCCATTTGTTTGGAACAGAGCTTTACGCACAGATCGGGGGTTTCAATTGGTGGCTCAAAGTGGCACAACGGAAATTTTTTGCTCACGCCCTAATTTCCACTCTTTGTTAACTCCGCCGCCGACGTAACGTTTTTTCTCATACTGATTTCATTGTGCAACACGTTAAAATTAAAATGTTGACCTGGGCTATCTGCCTCCCTCGCTGAGAACGTCAATGTCGCCACGAGCAACAGGTGCACTTGCTCAAGTTGATAGTAAGTGCGCAATGATCCAGCGCGCTAAATTAGCCATCCGACGCTCCGCACTTCGACGCGGAGGTAGCCTACAATGTAAACAGACATCAGAATGAGTAATATATACAAGTAAATACACTCTCTTACCTTGCGCTTGTTCGATTTCGTTCTTCCTAGCACACGGCTTGAAGCGATCGACGCTATCCATCAGTATTTTGCGGTGTATGCCTGGCACTTCCAACCGACAGGACAGTCACTCGCCCGAAATAACCGAAGGGCTGTATACTAAATCTGTTTTCCAGTTGTTGGGCTTTCTTTTCTTTTTTTTTTTGCTTTTATGCTTGGCCTTGATATAGCAACATGAACCATAACCCAGTTTTATTAACACCACCGTTGCAATAGCTTACCCAGTCCGTCTTCCTTCGTTCTGCTGTAGATTTATGGCCCCGATAATTTTTATTCCTGCATTTACAGCTACGTTTCTATCCCCACGTATATTTCTCATCTCTCTCTTCTCCACAGGTTCGCGTTCGGTTCCCGGGGAATAGGGCGCCGGGGAGCGCTACCGGCGTTTTCCCCGTTCGTGGAGCGTTTCCCAAGAGACCGGAACGCGAGTGGGTGAGGCTGGCTGCACGGGAAAGAAAAAGCACCCGAACGGCGAAAACAAAACACCGCCCGAAGTCTTCCATGTGCGTCCTTTATCCCAGTGCATTTGTCCCTAAGGGGAGTTACTTAGTTGCCTTCTCCGAGCCACTTCTAGGGTTCCTCACGCTGTAGCTAAGCCCTTCGGCTGCTGGCGTCAGCAGAGGGTACACCGTCGAGATGTCCCAAAAAGGCTGACGTCTATCTAGGGGGGGGGGGGGGGGGCGTGAAAGACATTTTCCGAATGAAGCATGCAACAAGAAACAGCAATAATAAAGATCGCGCACCCCTCCATCGAGCGACGACGATGGTTGAACGTGAAGCTTATAGTGATGAGTTCTTTGCTAGGCGAATCGTAGACTCTGGACACCACTTTTATAGAATACTCACTACCACTCTTTAGTCTGCGCTCCGTAAGCCTATCGTTTGGGTTTCGGGTGTACGGTGTATATCGGTACCTGCTGCTTGGTGTTCAGTGAGCAATTTTTTGAGTGGGTGCCGGTTTGAGGTCTTGAACCCGACGATCTGGCGTTAGGCGCAACATCCTCAACTTTAAAATGGGAAATTACACTTAATATCTTGTATCTAACAGCCTTACGGCATGTAAAGCAACGCCGTTCTTTTTGTCATGGATTGTTTGGCTGTCGTCTGCGGTTTGGCTGTCTGCGATTTGGCTGTCATGCCAGGGGTCACTGAGGGGTGCATAATGAGGAAAACTTAGGAGAGCGCGGTTGGTTTTTCGCGTCTTTCACAGCGATCTCCGCGTTCACCGCTTCACGCGCACGTGTAATATTTGGATCAGGTATTCTTGACACCGTAATCTAAACGGCGCGCAGGTGTACTATAGCCCTGCTCAAAGAGTGTTGCAGGGTCCCTGTAAAGCGAATGTACACAAGCAAATGACTGCGGAGTGCAAAATGCACTTGTGCCAGCCACTAAGGTAGGGCTCTCATTTATATATAGTTTTTCGTCTAGCCCCGTGCGTTGCGGGAAAGCTCTGCTGGACTTTATTTTACCGGAAAATTAAATATTACTGAAAACCGCGTTGTATTTAAACGTCAGTAAGCATGAAAGATGCTGGAAGTTCTCTTTGGTGATCGGAGACACAAGAGAACAAAATTCAATTTAGTCACTATACGTTTAACTCTAATTCAAGCGCACGCACCAATTCGTCTAATCGTGTACACGCACGGAGTTAACAATTGATCAGTTCAGAAATTCTTTACCGTACACTACTTGCACATGACTTAACTTACCTTTGCTGCGTTGCAATAGGGCGTTGTGACGTACTTTTCCCAGCAGGGAGCTTTGATACATTCCAAGAGGATTCTAAAGGGATAGAGTTCGATTTGCAAGACGCACCATTTTTGCTTGGCGTAGAACAGCAGCCGTGCTGTGAGGAAAGAAAGACATAAAATTGTTATCGCCCAGTGAATACCACCATTCCTGCTTGTGAATAGAGCAGCCAAAGACTGCTCGAGGGAGCATAAGTTGTTCACGACAACTCGCCCTTTTCAGCTTTGACGTTGTAAGATACTTTTGTCGGGAAGGAGACGTTCATGGTAGCGAGAGCGCTCCAGCTCTCTCGGACAGTCTTCGCTGTTGAGATATCCAATCCATTGGGTCCCGCCCTTTCTTATTTCTTTCAAGTATCTCCGTATGATGTCCTCCTCTACTCGAAGATCATCAGCGGATACTGCAGTCGCTCCGGCCCCTTGGGTGTCATCCGTTGTAGACAGGCCACCCGATCTCTCGAGCAGTTGAATATAAAAGCTTAATGTGCTAGCTTGATAACATGGGAAGTACTGACTAATCTAACAGCTTAATAGAATATCTCTCCGAGAATTGCTGAAGTCCGTCACAGACGCGCGAGCAAACGTATGTACATCGAATTAACATGGTCGTTCTGCGCTTCGAAAGGGAAGGACTCGAAAGGACCACGCAGGAGTGAAAAAAAATGTTCGTCTTCATTTTATTGTGAGTGTTCCCTTTCAGAACGCAGACATCACGGCATGCGAGAACGTCCATATGCGCGCGCGCACTTCAAGCACCGAGCCGAAAGCTTAACTAGGAACAGGAAGGGAGAAAGAGCATCAACCTTCAAGCGCGGAAGAGCCCGAAGAGAGAACAGGTAGGTAAACTATTACTAGGTGGGATGGAGCGTCAGTTTAACAGCGCACAACCCAGCCGCGCGGACCGTTTGCGCGTACTACTATACTAGCGAGGACGGAGCGATACGATCGACCGCTGCCCACTAACACAATGCCCGAAACCATTCCTCTCAGTCCGAAACGACGAAAAAGCGGAAAAAAATCCCTGCATAGTCACTTCATTGTTTTATTCTCTCACGCACACTTTACGCAAAAAAAACTCCACGGCGCGCTTGACGTCATTAACCTGATCACGTGATGTCGTTTTTTTTCTCTCGCACTTCTTTGGCTTACGTGTGCGCGCAAATTGCTCCCGCGTTGCGCAACGGGGGTGGAGGGCGCGGTTCACTAGTGAGTTACGGACTTCCTGTGCCCTCTGTTGGGAGGGCGTCGAGACTCTGGAGCACGTGATCTTCGGGCTGCCCCAACATATCACCCCTTGCCCACGCGATGTCGCTGCCCACCGCCCTGGATTTTCCATGGGCAGCGGCAGAGAGGCGGAGGTCATTGATGGGACGAAGAGGCGGCTGGAGTTTGGTGGCAAAACCGGCGAAACTGTGCACTAGGGCGAATGCTTGGGAAAGACTACAGGGGCCCTGCTCTATGGAACTACGCAATGATTGACTTTTTTCCTTTTGTATGTTTTTCTTTACTTTGTGGCGCGTTGAGCAGCGACAGACCGCTTCAAAGCGCACAGCAACCATCACCATCCTCATCATCACGTGCGTTTGTCTCGTCGATGCTGGCGCGTTTTCTTCAGATTTATACGTTTTCTAAATCGATTTCAAGTTGAAATGATATTTATAGAAGTTTTATAGAGTGTGATGTCTGTCCTTCCGGCCTAAGCGTGTGTTGAACACACCAGCATAGGGAAGAAAAAATCATCGACGGCCGTTTATTCCAAGACCGCATCAAAAATCGTGTCTGACATTGCGTCCGAAGTGTATTGTGTTCGCAAGCTGAAAACGGCAGTGAACAAGGATTTACGTCGGAAAAGTTGTTTCTACTTGGGAAGGTACGCGTTCTTTATAATACGTACTTGTTTAGAGCAATATTCAGTGCTTATGGGTCAGTAATTTTCTTGATCCCCACTCATCTGTATAGCTACTGGGCGTCCTGGGTTTTACAAGTGGGGCGAACTGGGCAAGTCAGGTTGCATGTTCATGGTGAAACCAGCGCAAAAAGTACAAAGACTCAGGGTAAACACAAACAGCGTCGTGCTTGTGGTAATGTACCCCTTCTCGGTCTTTGTCCTTTTTGCGCTGATTTCACCATGAATAGTTTTTAGAAGTTAACGGTTTCCGCGGTAGTCAACGTGAAATTACGCTTGAAGCCTTGGCTACGTTGCTCAGGCTGTAGAGTAGGACTACTTATAATTTTACATCACGCAAGCTTCTTTACACACGGCGGCGTTGTATTTTCCGCCTCTCAAAACCTTCCTTTGCCACCTTGGATAGAAGCAAAAATTTTGCGTGTGCGGCATAACAGTACACCCTAAAGGATATCCCCGCTATGCCAAGAAATAACTTGCACAGGAGCTGCCCTAGAAATACGGGGCTAAAAAGCGTTGCACTTCATTCTGTCATTGAATTCCTGGCTGGAGGTTTGGGGTTCGTTATCAGAAGCATCTGTATTGTTGTAAATTCGCGCAGAAAGTTAAGCTAGTTTGCAAGGTCCCATCGACCAAAACCGCAGGCCACACAGAGACTAACTGCTAGTAGGCGTTTACTACACTGAGAAGGTGCACGTTTGTTGTAAAGCTAATGCGGTTCACATTTGTGTACTTCCACACTTCTGTGCATGCCCTTTTTTTCTTTTTCTGCGAACAAGCTTGGAATAGCCTGGACTACTGCAATTGTGCCTCATCACCCTGTCTGGCTCGTAGCCAGGAGCGTACAATGGGGGATTATGGCGTGCATTATAAAAGTAGGATTGCATTTTTGTGAAGTCGCGATGACAGATTGGGCAAACTTCTTTGGCATCCGTGGTTTCAAACGTGTGCCTAAATTCGAGATATTGGAATTCAACCATAAAAAAGTAGCACTGTAGGTATTGATGTGCCATGTCAAGGTCTGGAGAAACCAGCTGGTTTACTTACAAACACACACAGGTTTAGTGAAAAGTGTAAACAGATCTCCCACGCGAACCATTTTCTCTGTCCCATGTTGCTTGACTTGAATGAGAAATTGCCTGTCAAAATTGTACATCTTGAGAGCACCAAAAAATGGCGTAGCTTGCACTAATGGTGTAAGGCTGGGGAAACAAATCGACCCAGCTTCTTCCCGTCTGGAGTACGTTGCCAGTGGGAATGGGGGAGAGGGGGGGGGGGCGACAACCCACGGTCACTCGGGATCGTCCGCTCATTCACTGCTGTTTAGGCATGGCGGGCTTCACTACAATACTCGGGGTCGGATTGCAGCCATCTCATATGCTCTCGAGCTGCGACACAGCAGCGTTTCACGTGCGCTTCTTTCTCGGGGTTGCCACACTTCTGTGGCCGACCCATGTTGCCGGGGGTCTAAACGATTGACTCAGCAGCAGAGTCGCGAGGCGGTGGTGTCGCCGAAGCGGCGTCAGGAACGAGAAGCGTGGTTTCGCCCACACACCACATATCTTCTTTTTGCGTCTGTGGACCTTCTTTTCTACCCCTGTTCCTTGGGTAGAGATAGCCCGGCTGCGATGCTAGCTCTGAGACCGCTGCTGAACTTGAGGTCCTGCTGGGAGGATAACGCATTGCCCTCCGTTCTTTGCGGGCTCGTGCTGCTCTCACCTCTCTCCCTCGTCAGGAAGCACCGCGGTGCGTCCTTTTTTCGAGGTTATTTTTATACGCCACCGGACCTAGCTCAAGCTTCAACAGATCCGCTGTTATATCTGCTTAGAAATATTAAAGATCGCGGTGTTAGCAGTGCTGTACATTACATGGGAGATATAAAGTGCTTTACCGCAGAAGAGAATGTCAGTAATGATGACCTTTTTCTTTGTTCTCCCCAGGTTCATATGGATGAGTGACACAAACCCGTGGCTGCACCTTCGAAACATCCTATGATGGTCAGTATGCTTGCTTGTTGGTGGAGTTGATTGATTGATTATGGGGTTTAACACGCTAAAAACTACACTGGTTATGAGGCACGCCGGTTGTCGAGGGCTCCGGGTTAATTTCACCATCTGGGGATCTTTAACGTGCGCCGACATCTCCAGACACCGGCGTTTTCTTTTTGCTTCCATGACAAAAGTGGCCGCCGCGGCCGGGAGCCGAACTCACATTCTTGGGCTCAGCAGCACAACGCCTTTGTCTCTGAGCCAAACAGTGGGGCAGGTTTATTGGTGAAATGCGGAAGCATTTCGGATACCCAGAAGGTAGGAATAAATGCAAGGATAGATAAAGATGTTTTTGCAGGAATGGGGAGTGAGGGATTACATGGTAGTTTCAAAAGAATAGATAGATTGTAAAAATACAACACTTTCGTGAATGTTTTGCATGCTTACCACAAACCTTCTTTATTCCATATGTTTAACACGCCGAGGTAACTCAGTGGCTAAGGTGTTGTGCTACAGAGGGCAATGTTGCAGCTTCAGTACCGGCTGTGTATTGTATGGAATCAGATTGTATTGTCTGGAATTTCGCACATTTAATTAAGGTACCAATTGAGGAAACCATAATTTTGTATGAGGTCTTTGTTGTGATTTTTTGTGAAAAGAATCAGCCTTAAGGTCTCTTCGATTTGGCACTTGCTCCCTGAAACAGTTGATGATAGCGCAGCGCAGCTCTGCCACGTTGCAGAAGCTGTGCCACTGTGCAGACTACAGAACCTTTTTTTTTTTCATCTAGTGCCCCTCTTGGTAGTGCAGTAAAGGCCATGAACTCATTATTCATTCTGCATGTTGGGAAACCGAAAAGAAAGTGTGGATGCCGTACGCTGTATTTTCTGGCCAAGTCAAGGTTGGTCAAGTGGAGTTGCTAGTGGTGTGGAACGTAACTGCTCGCTGCATAAAATCTGTCATGTTAGGGTGTTCTGAAGTAATTGCACTCCATTCTTTGTAAGGTTGCCGCCTGCCCGGTTTTTGACCGGCCCGACCAGTTATTTTTAGACAGCTGCCTGGTTGCCGGTCGTACCTAAAACTGGCCGTCATTCGCCAGTTTTTTGGCCATCGTGCCACGATTATTTTTTTTTTGCGTTTTGTAAGCGTTGATTCAGCTACTACAATGAGAAATATGTGTTGATAAGGTGCACAAAGACGCTTGAGCAGAGAAAATACGCCGGTGAGCGCGCTCCCTGAGATGAACGGGGACCAAAGGGAGGAACAACACAACTGAATGCCGCCGCCGCGGTCAGCAGATGCGGTTACTTTTCAGTGCAGCAGATTCAGAGAAATAACCTAAACCTCAGCCACATTCAGTACAAACGTTATGTGACTCGCATCTAGGAAAACACTACAATAAATGGCATTGCATATGGAAAAACATGGCGTCTTTTTTCAACACAAATATAACCTTCTATAGACTGCTCCCCCCCCCCCCCCCCCCCGCCCTTTCTAAGGGCTGTTGTTTTTTTCAGGGAGAGGTGGCTACCCTATTCTTTGGAGAGGAAGAAATTTGGGTAATGCTTTGTTCCAGTGTTTGGAGCGAAACACATTCTAGTATTTGGGGCGTTTGCTTTTAACCAGGGGGCTTGCAAGCACTTCGTGCCGATACATGCGTATCCCTTGGGATGTTCTTTATATCGCACTATTTCATGCTTTCTCATTAATACGAAGGTTCATATCAAATACGAATTCGGATATGAAAGTTCATGTAAACTTCTAATTTTTCAGGTCTACGCTGGAAGCGTAGACCCGGGGCAAGCCTCCTGTGGTCATACACCGACTCTATGTTCTGCCGCTTCGCAGCGTCGACCTATTGGACCCCTGAGCAACTCAGCGACCGAAGTATCACGGTTAGGCTCTCAAACAAGTGCCCATCCCTGGGACGCATGTTGCCTTAACCTAAGTTAACACCACAAAAGTTGTCTTCTCTGAAGAGTGTAGCAAGGTTTTGCTCTGTTAGGGCTGTATAGCATTCCAAGCTTCTTACCGGGTTCTCCGGCTTATGTGTAGTGCCTAAATTTGATGCCTTCATTTATGTGTGATTTTCCTGCAATGCCATGTTTTCTATTGTCACGGGAAATTTGTTTTATTGTCTCTTGTTATTATTTTTGCTTCTTCTTTTCGCAAGGAATGGCGAGGGTTTTTTACCAGTGGGTTCATTTCATTTGTGAGGGCCACTTACGTGCTCTGTACTGATGTGAAACTGTGATGCTGCGCCGAACTAAATAAATCAGGGCTGTGGGCTGGTCAAGCTGCCTGTGAGCAGCTTCTTCTCCCGCCGTCCTCCCATCTACATGTATGATGGCAAATAAACATGATTTCGATTTAATTTGCTTGCATGCTGACGGCTACGTCCTGACCTTTTGCGAAGATTTGTATGAGATAATTTATTCTATATACTTAGCTTATTGCAAATGACATGCAGTGCATGCAAGCTAGAAACCTGTTCGCAAATTAAAAAACTATCACTTAGGACTACCAGGAGTGCAGTCCTAAAATTTTATGGCAGAGAGAAAATTTGGGTAAATATGGTTTTTACCAGGTGTCGCCCTAATGTCAAGCACGATTTGTGCCTTGCGTGTTGAATGTGGTGCGTACTTCATTTTATATCTGGGTGAAGAGTATCTTACCCTACTGGATTGCTGCCTTACGCTCCCACATGTGAACGAAATGAGATCATCAAAACCGTGGCAAATTCAAAGCTGTTCCTATATAAAATGGGTAAAGGGACCCTGAAGTTAGCCTATGTTGGTGAATTGGACTGTCGTGCATGAACTAGCAGCTCAGCTGGTTTCTTATTAACACAGCAAAGTGCCAGGGAGGACGAGAGAAAAATACATGGCATAACGGGTTTGGTGAGGCTTTTTGAAGCGTTTTTCTGAAACAAACGCCACGGCAGAGACATGCAAACATAAAAAACTGGCGAAGCTTGCACTATGTTGCGCAAGGCTTGAACCGTAGCAAAGCTGTATGATGTCTTTCTACGGGAGTACTGAAGGACATATCACCATGCATTTTTACTTTGGAAATTGTTTATTTACATGTTCTGTCTTGCTTTGCGTGTGCCAGTAGTAATAATCGTGATATGCGCCGATATCGTCGTGTTTCCTCACGCAAAGCATTACATGTGCGGTAATGCTTGAAGACAGCAGCGGGGCAGTGGTGGCGCATACGCGCACGACGCATGCGTGCGTTACTGACGCGTCGAGATTACGTGGAGCAGGTGTTGCGCCAGCTGTGTCCGTGTTGGTTGTTAGGCAAGCGCGAGGCGTTCCTCGGAGTGTTTTAGCCACTTTTTTTTGTTTTTGCTAAGCCACTGCGCGTGCGGGGGAATGGTCTGTGGTCGCAGCGACGGCACGCCTCGGCAATTTTCTTGGTATTTGTTTACACCCGTTACGCGGACACACGTTTACGGCCAGCAACAACAGCTCCGCCGTGAAAATAAATGTATCCAGAAACTTCTGCAGAAGCACGTGCTTCTAACATAACTCGAATATCAGGTAGCCCAGGTTATAAATTATGGTGGCTCACCACAGCAGAAGGTTTTGTTTCAGCTTTATTTCAATTTCAATGTTTCGCATTGTAGTACCAGAGTCCTTCAATGCTTTTCTGGTCACGAAACTCCGGCTCCCGTTTCATACAGGGACAAAAGTCGCCGCTAGGGTCGTCGCTGTCAGCGCGGGGGCATTTTATGCCCGCGCCACCGCGCGCAGCATTCCGCCGAAGCTGGTACCCGTTCGAGGCAAGTTGTTGATAGCTCATAAAATATTCTGCTATCATTCATATTTAGCTTGACGTGCAATGTGGTTGCTACACTCGCGTGTGAAAAGGTTTTCTTCGCTTACCTTTGCATGATATCAACGCTTTGATGGAGCCAGTCGTGCGCAGCAGTTATGAATGTACCTGTTGTTGCGACAGTTCTTTCATCTCGTGCAGGGCAGCGTAAAATTGTGCTTTGTTTAAGCGAAGGTTATCTCGTTGGTTTTTCGACTCTGGCGAAGCCTCAGAATTAGAAATTTGCAAATATTATACGCGCAGTGAGCACCCGCGGCGACGCTGATCGCGCGAGTTATATGCAATCCGACCGTCTACGCCGCCGGTGTTCGCCGCGGCTGCGGTTACCGAAACTAAAGCTCAAGCAGAATCATTCAGTTGATGATAGCGCATAGAATATTCTGCTGTTACTCATATTTAGCCTGACGTACAATGTGACTGCTGCACTCACGTGTGAAAGTTTTCTTCGCTTACCTTTGCACGATATCAACGCTTCGAGAGAGAGAGAGAGAAATAACTTTATTATGTTTGTTGGGTAGTTGGACGTGGTGGGTGCCCGTAGTCCAGGGCTCCAGTCTCCAGGGCGCCGGTGGCTGCTCTGGCGATCGTTCGGCACTGCTCGTCGTAGTCGGCGCTAGACAGTGCCTCACTCCACTGCTCCTCTGTTAGAGGGTGTTTGTGAATTTTGTGGCACCCTGCTGCCGTATGGTAGAGGGTGGCTACTTGGTTGCACTTGGGGCACAGCTTCGGGTATTGGGTTGGGTACAGTTTGTGTAGACGGGAGAGGTGAGGGAAGGTGTTCGTTTGGATTGAGCGAAGTGCTGTTTGATCCTGTCTTTGCAACTTGGGATGAGGATGTGGGAATTTAATTCGGGTTGCTTTGTAGTAGCTTAGAATTTCGGAATATATGGGCATAACAGGAACAGGAACTCTGCTTGGGGGCTGTCAGCTCGGGGAAGGGAGGCGCGAGCCCAGGCGTGAGCCTGTTGATTGCCCTCTAGAGTTTCATGGCCAGGGGCCCATATGATTTTGATTGGATTATTTGATTTGTAGCCGATTGCTAATCTGTGGGCTGTTTTGCCCGATGCGCCCTCTCGCCCCCTGCCTGCAGGCGTTTTGGGAGTCAGAAACATGTTCATTCGTGAATCCTGCTGACTGATATGATAGCTAGAGCGATTGCCGCTTCTTCTGCTTCAATAGGTGATGATGTCCGCACGCTAGCAGTTATGGTGCGTTGCTGAATGGGTTGTGCGCACAGATGGCGGCTATGCCACCGTACTCGTAATGGCAGCATCTGTGTACCACGTGTACGATGAATTGCCGTATATTCTTTCGATATTACGGCATCTGTCCAACCTTCTGCCGTAGTGGAGTGTAGGGTTCATGTTTTAGGTATGGGTGCTACTTTCAGGGCCCTGGATATGCAATCAGGAATCTCGTGGGTGGTTTGCGTGCATGGTGTCATCTACACGATAGCCCAGTCGCTTTAGGGTTTCCTGCCAGTGTGGCTGGTTTTTAACTCTCAAACTGGCCTATTCTATGTGCCTCGAGTATTTCTTCAACTGTATTGCTAATTCCCGAGTTCATTTAATTTCTGTGTCGACGTCCATTGGGGTAATCCTAGCGCCATTTTGATTGCCTTTCTAAGGCTTGTGTTGAGTGTTTTGATGTTAGTGGCTGTTAAACATAAGAATGGAGCTGAGTATGCGACTCGTGAGATTTATGAGAGCGTTGAAACTTTTAGAATGTCCCCTTCTTTCATCCCGTGTCTTCTGTTGGTTACTCGGTTGATCATTCGTAGTGTTTGTTCTATTTGTTTCATTAAATGGTTTAGGGCTGTTCCGCAGCCATTGTCCTGCTGTAGTCTTAGCCCCAGCACTTTTAGTGTCTTTACTGTTGGGATAGGTTTCCCATCTATGTTGATTGTCATCGGAGTGGGTGGTACGAATGTTTTTCCCGGTGTTCTTTTGGGGATTTGGAGCAACTCTGATTTTTCCACCGAGCATTGTAGTCCGCACTGGGAGGCATACTTTTGCACGGCCGGTGCTGCTGTTTGTAGGGCTTCTTGCTTTTCTCCGTCTGACCCCGTGGTTGTCCATATGGTTATATCGTCGGCGTATATTGCATGACGGATATTGGGGATTTTGTTTAGGGTTCCTGGAAGCTTGTGCATTGCTACGTTAAAAAGCATTGGAGATATCACCGAGCCCTGTGGTGTGCCTTTATTCGGTGCTTTGTGCGTGTCTGTGCGTATATCCCCAATTCCTATCGTGGCCGTCCGGTCCTCTAAGAAAGAACGCACATAGTTAAATATTCTAACTCCGCAGTTTAGGTCGTTAAGGTTGGATAAAACTGTTTGGTGGGTGATTTTGTCGAATGCGCCTTTTAAATCAAGGGCCATGATGACCGCTTGATTTACGCAAGAAGCTGCATCTAAAACTTGTTCCTTTATTTGGAGTAAAATATCCTGGGTTGACAACTTTGGCCTGAAACCGTATGTTGTGGAGCCAGTCGTGCCGCAGCAGTTATGAATTTACGTGTTGTTGCAGCAGTTCTTTCATCTCGTGCAAGGCAGCGTAAAATTGTGCTTTGTTTAAGCGAAGGTTATCTAGTTGGGCTTGCGACTCTGGCGAAGCCTCAGATTTAAAAATTCGCAAATATGATACGCGCAGTGAGCCCCCGCGGCGACGCCGATCGCGCTATGCAATCCGACCGTCTACACCGCCGATGATCGCCGCGGCTGCGGTACCGAAGCTAAAGCTATAAATTTCGTGTTTAGTTTGTTACAGTTGACCTCATTGCTGTGCGCTCATTACAAAGAGCTTCAGCAAAGCTTCAAAGTGCGAGCGATGAAGCTTTCGTCGCATTAATACATGCCCATCTCTAGGATTCTAAGTTTAAGTTCGAGTTCGCAGCTACCTTGTGTTCAGTTTTCATGGAACTTCAACAGGGTAATAAACTGCTGTTGGGCTAGTTGGTTCATTCAACAGAGTAACGTTACATAGGCACAGAACGAGGAAAACTGAGTCTCGCGAAATATTGTGCAGCCACTCAAGGTCATTCGGGAAGCTCCAATTTCCGAATGAGTTGCTTTCCCAGAAATGTCCCACCCTCCGAGCCAATCCAACTACCACTTCGATGTTGCATGCTTCGTTTAACAGGGCGTTTGCTATGATAGACTATACTCGCAAGGCATAGCTATGAAGATACTTGACCGGGGATGCTTGACCTACTGAAATGAAGCCGTGTTTCAAAGTCTCTAAAAAGCACACCTGTTTATGAGCATGATGCTGCTGCTCCACCACTGATTTATTCAGCTGACTACTTCACATTGGTCAAAATACACTACATGTTGTCAAGCTAAGAGTCAATAATGCCACGAAGGGAATATTTCAATACATATCGTCATGTCCATCAATGATGATGGAGTGTTCTTAAAACAATACGGTTTATAGCAGAAAACATTTTCACACAATAAGCTATAAAAGCATAAACAACAGACAGCGCAGCGATGTCACGTACTCAAGGGCAACTTAAAGTTCTGAAGGAAGGAGCGAACTTGTGTTCCGCGATAAGCTAGAAGCATAAGCGTCGAAGAAACAGTCAGCAAAGTGACTTGCACAGACGAGTGTTAGCGAATTGAATGCCTCAAAGTTTGCTATGCATTGTTTTGTGTGGAAATGCTTTTCTTTCGAGAAACATCTGTACAGACCGAGAACATTGCTAATGAGGTAGTAAGTCTGGGTTAGTAACGACAAGGTTACATCTTTTACTTATTAAACAAACTACCGAGCGTTGCTTACGACAGAGAAAGTAAATTAGCGCTCAGCTCGTAACACAAGATCAGACAGCAGGGTGCATTCATGCACTAGTAACAAAACAAACAAATCCAAGGCACGCATCGCGGCAAATGTTCGCGAACATGGCACTATTGCAAAACAAACCTAATGTAAACGAAGTAAGAATGCAAAGTATATACAGGCATTGAAAAACTATGTACAAGGCCGACACATAAAGGTAACAAAACTACTAAAAACCACGCAAACGTTTGAAGCAAAATTAAAAAGTACGAAGGGAAATTGGCGTCTTTGACACATCAGTGAATAAACACAGGGAAAGATTTTTTTGCGAAAGCAAACAAGGTGACAAAATAAGGTGCATGAATACGCTGGAACACTAAAAACAGTAAACTACAAAGACAATTTACAAAGAGGGAAAAATAAACTGTACAAGGCCCGCACAAGGAAGCAGACACCTACAGGAAAATAATGTGAGTTGTTATGAAGTGGAACTAAAAATAATATGGTTGAGGTACTAGAGAACAAAAATTAAAAAAAATGCATTTATAAAATTATGTATCACAGAAAAAACACACTAAAAAGCTGCACATTTGCATGCCTGAATCCATTCAGGAAGCAATTCAGCTAATCACTTCCTTGCCCCCACCAGCTGGGCATGTTGCACGCTTACTTGTCCGTGCAAGCTTATTCTTTTCCCTCGTAAAGAAGTGCAGACGACACCCGAGAAAAAAGTGCACAACTTCTGCCGTGGTGCCTACATAGTGGGACCCACAACCCACAGCAGCTGCTGAAGTACGCTCATCCAGCAACACTCTCTCCACAATGTTCATGTAAGCATACATGGCCAAGCATGTATGGCCAAGCATACATATAACACGCAAACGTTGCCCGATATGTTTAAAAACAAACCACGTCAATTCTGGAAACTTGTGAACGGTCATAAGGATGACTCTATCACCATTCATTCAAGTGATGACGTCGTGCTATCGGATGAACAGTGTGCTTTAGTGTTTAATGATTTCTTTGCAACTTCTTTTTCGAAATGCCAGCACGCACCTCATCCATCAGTTAATAGCCGTGAATTTTCTAACATGCCTCCAGTATTTATTGATCCCTGCGGCGTCGCTAAAATTATTGATAATCTTAATCTTTCCTCAGCCTCTGGCGTTGATAATATAAATTCCAAGTTTTTGAAAAACACTAAAGAGTACTCCTCAATTATTCTGTCTAAAATTTTTGAGCAGTCTTTGCTCACAGGCACCCTGCCGCGTGACTGGAAGGTAGGGAAGGTGGTTCCCGTCCATAAAAGTGCTGATAAACATACTGCCAATAACTACCGCCCCATTTCATTGACTTGCATTCCGTGCAAAATTTTGGAACATATTTTATCATCGGAAATCGCCCGCCACTTGGATTCTAACTCCTTTTTCCGCAATTCACAACATGGGTTTCGTAAAAACTTTTTGTGTGAGACTCAACTAGCATGCTTTACAAACTCCCTTCATAGCAAAATTGACCATGGTTCCACAGTCGACTGCATATTTCTTGATTTCGCCAAAGCTTTCGACAAGGTGTCACATGAACTATTAATATTAAAACTAAGTAAGCTCAACCTTGATCCTAACGCTCTGGCCTGGTTACGTAACTTCCTCTTAAATCGCTCTCAGTTTGTCACTGTTAACCAAACCACGTCGTCTTTTTCTCTGGTATATTCAGGTGTTCCCCAAGGCTCTGTCCTCGGACCCCTGCTCTTCTTAATTTATATTAATGACCTGCCTAGTAAAGTTCAGTCTTCCATTAACCTATTCGCTGATGATTGTGTTCTTTACCGTGAGATTACCTCTGATATTGACTCCGCTATACTTCAGTCCGATATTAACATGATCTCTGCATGGTGTAACGACTGGTTGATGACACTTAATACAAATAAATGTAAAGTAATGCAAGTAACGCGAAAAACACCTGGCAGCCCTAATTATACCCTTCATGGGAATATTCTTGAGACCGTAGCTTCTTATAAATACTTGGGCGTCTACATATCATCCAATCTGTCCTGGGAACAACATATAAACTATATAACAAACAATGCGAACCGCACATTGGGCTATTTAAAACGTAATTTTTCTGGTCTAACATCTTCGCTGAAACTACAACTGTACAAAACACTTATACGCCCTAAATTAGAATACGCCGCTTCTATATGGGACCCTGGCCTCGCATATTTAGTTTCATCTGTCGAGTCCATCCAAAACCGCTCCGCCCGCTTCATCCTTTCCGAATATCATCGCACAGCTAGTGTAACGGCCATGAAATCACAGTTGCTACTACCTGATCTGTCTTTACGCCGCCAGATACAACGTTTGTGTTTATTTCACAAAATTTTTTATCACGAGACGCTCCATGACTTGCTCCTATCAAGTCCCTGTTTCATATCTCGTCGCTTAGATCATCGCCTTAAAATTGAACCCATTCATTGCCATGCAAACCTGTTCTTTTACTCTTTTCTACCCCAAGCAATCAACCATTGGAACCGCCTTCCCGAACCCCTTGTATTAATCCGTAACAATAAGTTGTTTAGATCAGCTTTGACTACCCACGTTTGTAATAATACTTGATCCTAAAATTTCTTCAGCGCTGTTGTGCCTTGTTGTACTCATTTTGTCGTTGGACTGTTCACCGACATGACTATATAAGCCACTGCATATACGTAATATGTGTCGCATCATAAACAGCTTTGTAGCGCCTTTTTTTTCCCCACTTCATGTCCCTTTGGTATCGGTTTTCAAATGCTTATCTGTCGCTATTGTACACAGGCTACATTATTGTGCTTTTCTTGTGACTTTTCTCTTGATTTTGCTGTTTTGTCATTCCTTCTTTATTTGGACTTGTACTCTTGTTTATCCTGTATGCTTATTATTTTCTTGTATATCTGTACCTTTTATGCCCACTCCCCTCTGTAACGCCCTACCCGGGCCTTGAGGGTAACCTTAAATAAATAAATAAATAAATAAACGTCCACACAAGCCACTGTACTAACAGTGAGTTCTTCGACGTAGCTTTCCACAATCTGCAGGAGACTGAGCAGTCGGCTTGACGGCACCTGCAGGAAACCTCTTGACTTTGCAAGTATTAAGTCGCTTACTTGCCGAGATGAGCCCTTCGGAGTGTCCACACAGCTAAGGCAGCTCATGGTGAGGAACTTCTTTGTCACATAGCCCGCGAGGTAGTCGAGTATGCACTCTTTGGGCGACAGCACTTGGTTCGAAGCAGATGCAGCTTGTATGCTCCCTGGTGGCTCCAACAAGACATCGTCGAAGAGGACTGCCAGGGCATCAACCTGAAATGCATATTTCATGTTGCCATGTTTCAGCATTGTTTTCTAAAGCATGTATATACTATAAATCTGGGCTGATTGGTCATTCATAACAAAGATTTCGCAAAGTAACTACTGAAAAAAGAACACATAAACCAACAACTGATTTCCACCTTTGTTCTCTTTTGTCCCTAAATAGAAAAATAATTGGTGTTCTAACTGACTGTTGGCAGGCGGTTCCTTTTCAAAGAGGCCCTGGAGCTTTAGCAGGAGTTGTGGCCCATCACTATCAACAGAAGCACGCTTAGGTGGTCGCACCAGGTTGTTCACCGAAAGCATACGGTAAATGAACAAGAAGTGTTGAACAGTAGGCTGCCCTCCATCGCCAGCTACGTGCCTCACTATGCCAAATAAGCGCTGAAAGAAGAAAGCAATTTGTAGCAAACGCAGAAGTTGAGATGTAAACATGGTTACCTCCAAGGGATCTTCTCCGAAGTTACCCACGAGCACGTAGCGGAAACCAGAGCCAAGGAGCATCTCAACTAGTGCAACTGTGCTGTGGAGCGTTATTCTAAGCGCTGCACAGGTTGGCTTGCTCAAGAAACACGCTCGCCTCGCCACAGGCAACGACTCGATGTACTTCTGCCACTCGTCCAGCCAAGTTATATTCTCCTTCAACGTCTGAAATTCAGTAACAATATCAGCATAGGTAAAAATAGTGCCATTATAGAATACTAATATCAGTCACTTACAACAATATGGTCAGCTTCATTGTACATCACATACTCTGGTCTGCGAGAATTGAGGCTGTCGAATAGCTTGTTCATGCGTCTTGTAAGCGTGAAGTTGCTGCCGAGTGACGAAGCTTCTCGCACGCCTCTTGTGTACTGTAAAACTCCATGGCTGAAGCAGTGCTTTCGCTAAACAACTGTAAAACACATAGAATAATTTTAAGGCCACCATGCTTCCCTTTTTTCAGTGACAAAAATAATTGTACAGACATGTTCAAGGTGTAAATTAGTTGAGTTTCTTGCCTGGACAGCAAGTCGGACACTCATTTTCTGGAATGCATTTGGAGCAACGTGCGCTTTCGTCAGCTTGGGCACCGCACGCAGCCCAGCTTGCTCCATTTCATACTCCAGTAGCGCAGCGTAGTGGCAGTGAAAAACTTCTTGGCTTTCGGGCAGCTGTAACAATAACAAATGTCACGAAAAGAGACAATGTAGAGCACAATTAGTGCAGATGCAAACACTTCTTACCAGAAAACTTGCCAACCTTCTACAGATTGTTCCGTACGCATTTGAATACGTGAGGAGGATCTATCACCACATGGACAGATCTCGTTGGATCACATGGGTGTTGGAAGTGGTCTTTACAGCGTTCATGTCACCGCTGATACCTGGAGAGAAATTAGGCTTGCAGCCCCATTACACGGAAATAAGTAAATAAAAAAATACAACTCAGAACTGCAAGCACATTACTTAGATATTTACCCAGGGACCTCAGAGCAGACTGATTTGTTGTGGAATTGTCACATGTGATGGCATCCACCACAACGCAAGCATTGGCAAAGTGCACAATGCACTGAAGCAGCAGTTTGCGCCACTATTGAGGCTGGTGCTAGCACCAGACGCACAAAAGCTTCCCACCGTCTGCGACCAGCCACCAAGAAAAGGCCAGAACAAGAAACACGAGCACATGGTCCCCATCTTTCTCACGTCCTGCTGGTCTCGTGTGCTCAGCAAGCAAGTCCACTTTCCCCAAAAGGGACATGTCGGACTCTCTGACTGTGCAGGACTTTTCCGCACACTCATTTCATCAAACATTAGTACACCTGCGAAAATATTTTGGTTAGTTATGCGGCTTGTTGAAAACAGAACCAGGGTAAGTTAATTCCCAAAGGAGTCTAACCTCGGCGTTCTCTTTCTGGGACTCCTTGAAGTTTTTCACGCCAGACTGCAAATAAACTTGCATCAAAGCCGAAATCGGCCTTGAGGCTTCTCAGGTAGCCATGCAGCGTGCGAGGGTTGGGAAGGGGAAGGAAGCCGTTTTCTTGTAGGAAAGTGTAGACAGCAGTCGACTTCACCTTAAGAAGCAAACAGTCATATATCCACTCCTTCTTGTACCTAGGGGAGAAGTAGAGCATGGTGTTGTGCATTCACATGCTGGTAAACGAGCAAGTGCAGTTCTAACGGCTAGCTCGACCACGAAATATATATGTGGGTGCGGAAAAGCATGCGGCATCACTCATGCACAATTTAAGCTTTAAAACGCAAAGCAACCAAAAATAAACAAAAAATGAACTTCTGCCAGCCTAAAAAATGCTGCCCACGCAACTATTATTATTTTCCACTCTCCATCACAGTACATGTCATGCACGCATAGTGCAGGTATACGATGACATCACTGACGACATGCAAATGGTTAGCTGCATGCGCTTGCCACAGGATATGGAAGAGGCCTACCAACCGAAACATTACATACAAAGCAGTGAAAATACAGAAGCATTAATTAAAGGGTTTGTTTCTTCTGTAACCACATAGTACCGGGCCTTCTCACATGATAGAAAACATTTTCCTTTACGTCTTTCCAGAATGCTGAAATGAGTGCAAACACAATACACGCCTAATTAAATGCACTTTTCTTGTTAATGAAGCATGCACATTCCCCAGAAAAAGCTGAGACAGCAAAGTACGCCAAGAGGACGTAGAATATTGCATATGCCCCTTTAGTATCCTGAGCTGACTGGCCAATGCACTGGACCAGTTTTTTTATCTTTCGCCATATCCGTGTTCTCCAAAATCATTAATGGACACATACACGAGAGGAGGCCATTATGAGCAATACAACACTTGAGCACATGTCAGTACCATTACCTTACAGCAGTCGGAGACTTCGCGTTGGCTTTCATCAGGCACTGATCAAAGATCAACTTTTCGCGAGCAGACAGCTTCTGGGTGTCAGTAAGCTGCCTTTATAATGCCTGCTCGCTAACGCGGGGTCATTTTCGCGAGCTTCATTTGGCTCCGGCGGAGTCGCTGCGTCGTGCTCCGAAGCTGGCCCTTCACTGCCAGCACCTCAGAAATGGGGCAGACGACCTCTTCTGTTTGGCAGGCTGTCTCTGCGTATGCACCAATACCCACTGCCGCATCTACAGGAGGATGAAACGTAATTATATAGCGCTTGAGGCTTCTGGAGCTTCAAAACTCGGTCCAAACAGCAGAAATCGCCACGAAAAACTGTTTAGCTTACCTCAGCGCTCGTCACTGCTGTTTGGGATGCTTCCGTGCGTGAACACGGCAGAATTTCTTCTGCGATGGCATCAGGCGACGACAAACGACGTGTCTTGTTGCTGGCTGGACCCTCGTTGAACGGATCGCGGCTTCGGCTTGCTCAAATACGCCGGCAGCCCGTCGAAGCGCCTTGGGAACGGCGTCGGGTCCGCAGCTTGGGTTTCTCACGTCGCAAAGAGACGACGTCTCCTTTCACCAAAAAAGTGTCGTTCCAAACAATGTCCGCAGTGTCAAAATGCTTTTCGCAGACACGGATATGCTGCGAGTCAAAATAAAAGCCGCCGGCTTCATGCGCGGTATTGCACGTTTCCACTGTTCGCGCTTATCGGCGTCACTCGGCAAGCAAAACAACGAGACCTTTTCGCTCGTACCTCTGTAGCCGGAGCGGCATCCCGGTACGCAACAAGTCTGGGGCATTTCCGCCCAGTGTCCTCGCACAATATCACCAAAGGCGTCACATCAACGTGTAGCTTAAAACTCGGAAAACAACGCGCCGATGCTACCGGATTCCGTGGTTGTTGTGCAGCCTCGCCGACGCAGCGCGCAGGTTTCGTCTGTCCCCCACTATGCGATCAGCGTCGCCCCGAGGTGGCTTCGGCGACATAGCAAACTGCTCCCATAGCGTTACGGCGGAGTTTCGTGACCAGAAAAGCATTGAAGGACTCTGGTAGTACGAAGGCACTAAAAGGGTGCATGCGGGTGAATGCTAGAGCCTACCTTAAGGCTAGTGCGTAAATGTGTGCCTGTACAACAGTTAGGAGCACAAGTGAGAGCCTTAGCGTGGTCAGCTGTGCCACTGTGATGCCATGACACCAAAATTTATTGCTGACCCATCCATCGCACACGTGTTTTATACACCTGCTGTCCCCTGATTAGTGTTGGTGGTTAATGATTATCTTTTAAACATTAAAAATGACTAGGAAATGGCAGAGGGAAATGCCAGTTTTAATTTTTTTTATTTCTTTGAAACCAAGGCACTGTTGGCTGTTGAGTAAACGCCAAATGAGCTACTCGTGATCGCTTGCTTAAAGAAAAAGTTCTTCAGTTAAGGATTTAGTGCATTATTATGCAAAGGGCGCTGTTTTATGTTGCATTTATTATACATCGCAACTGCTTGGCATTAGTCCTTTTAACTGCTGGTCTCATATATAGGTTACAGTATCATTGCTTACTTGCATAGTTGCGGCGCTATGGGCTTCGTGCGCTGGTATGGTGGAGCCACTGATGTGCTGTGTTCAGCGCCATCTTGCGGACAACGAAGGCATAACTTCTGAAGTCCGTGAGCAGACGGCGTCCGGAGCATAGTATTCCGCGCAGTACGATTGTTAGCGAGAGAAAAAGAAATGACTGCTATTCTGTTGCCATGCGATACGAACAGCAAACGGTACTTTATTAAACAGAATATGGTTTGCAAAGGTGACAGGAAAGCGATTCATAACACAAAAACCAGTTTTATACAAGCGCCGGATTGCCTCCGCACAGCGCGCGGTCACACGGTCATTTCGCAACGGCTTCTACTGAACAAGAGCAGCGCCGCCCAAAAAAGAGATACAAATAAAAAGACGAAAACCCGCGTTCTTACGAAGAGAATGAGAGGAGTGCGGAGTGTGCGTCTGTGTGTGCGTCGCCTCCCGGAAGCGATAATGTATGTGTGAGGGAAGGCGCGATCGCTCCACCAATGAAAAAATTTTTGTGGAGCCGCCGGCCCCAGAGGAGCATGAAATGTCCCATGAAATGTCCCAACGCCGCCGGCAACACATTAGTTGCTTTGGTCGCTTTGGTGGATTTGATTTATTCAGTTTTAGACCAGAACTGCTGGGTTAGAACTGCTGGCATAACCAGGCAGTTGACGAACAGCTTATTGTGAGAAGACCGACGACGCGACTTCATGGTGCTTGCAGAAGCGATTTTTTCCCTTGCATACACTCCACTGTGCCTTGTACGTACGTGTCAGGAAGTGATTTGATGTGTTGTGCGTATGCAATTGCGGCGAAAGGTTCATGTGTATATTGCTACACCAAGGATATGCGGCTTCGAGACCCCGAAGATTCAGGTTTGTAGAGGCAGGTATTTGAAAATGCAGCTGCTTGGGTAAACTCTACCTCAAACTGCTGAAACAGCGATGAGTTCGTTGATGGGCTCAGAAAAATATCGCAATGCTTTTTAAAGTGCTTTCATAGGTTTATAAACGCGTACTTAATATGCGAATACTTTTGGACGTATATGCGCGAGACGAAGCTTTTGTGAAAACCTCTGAACGTTTACTTGCCTTGTTGTTTATCGCTCGACATAGACACGGGAACAGATATGGTAGATCGCGCAACAGGAACTTTCATTGTGCACAAATGGTTCCTCTGCCGATGAAAATATAAGATCATTTGAAATAATGGAGATTGTTTCAAGCTGACAGAGTTGTACGTGATGTTTGTGTAACATATCAGCGTGAATAGTTGTGCTGGTGCAAGTTATCTTTCTCAGCAAAAATATGTTGCGCAACAAGCCCCACTTGAACTCGTTTTTCACCTACTGCCGCAGAAACGCAAACTACAAGTTGTACAGGAACATATGTTTGAGATATTTGAGAGAGATTTCAATAAAAGTGTAGATGCGAGTCTCCGAATTGTGGCTGGTGTGTCCATCTGTTTACTGTTGTGTCGCTGTGTAGCGTAAACATTTACTTTTCTGTTTTCATTTTAAAGCTTTATATTTGGTGGTATGACTACTAACAATAGAAGCATACATTCCGTCAGATGTTCCATGTATTTGCTGATGCGTGCACAGATTATACTAACACCAAAGGCTATTTGAGGTGGTACAGAAATAAGCACTCGTTCCGTTTTGTTGGATACACGGCATTTTTTTCGGAGCAGTCTTACGCCAAGTAGCGTGCACATACGCAAATGCACCTATGGCGTCGCAGGCAGCTGATCCGTCTACTGTCGTCTGCTTTTATTGGAGAAGGGGCGCTTTATAAATTACTTCAGCTTGTATTCAAGAAAAACTCGCCAGCGGAGTATTTCTATATATAACAATTGTGAATTGAATAAAACGTGGTAATTGTTGTATGCTAATTTTCAGGTTGTTGTTCAAATTGAGCCCCGTAGCGAACTGCTCTTTATGTTTATTTTGTTCTTCGGAAAAAATTCCGCCACCGATCCAAGGTGGCGCCACATGTTTACTTGAAACTGCAGTGCACGAGGCCCATAGTAATCGTCGTCATAAACATCAAAGAGGTCGTCGTCTTCTTCGCGGTGATTGCTGGATGCAAAGTCATCCTCCGCATTGTAGACTTCAATCATCTATTCGGCATCGACTCGAGGCAGCGATGGCGGAATCTGCAAGTTGTCTTTGAAAGGAGTGGCACACTCGTAGAAATGCCTCCAATTATTTCTAATGGCTTCTAGGGAATGTGGCGGCCGTGGTGACCTCTCCGAGGCACGGTGTCTTTTAACCTTTAGCGATAGCGCTATGGTTAATTGTTTTGTTTCATCTAATGTCGCTGCGCGAGAGGGGGACTGGGCAGTCCCGGCAAGGTACACGCTCCCGAGCGCTGGGCATTTTCTCGCTCGTAGGGGTTTTGTCAGTTTTTTTGTTTTTTGCTGAAGCCACTGCGCGTGCCGAGGACGCTGGGAGCAAGCCGTGAGCCACACACACACGAGCGCTCGGCATTTTTTTTGTGCAACGACGAACTCTTGTCCAACCTCGGTATGTATGCAGCCACCTCCACTTTTTCTTGGAATTTTTTACAGATGGCCAAGCTACATGCTATAGTCTGGAATATTGCTAGAAGAGGTACTTGCCTATGATGAAAAGATGCGCTTGGATTGTTTACTAGCTTGGTGCCTAACCTCAAGTTAGCAAAATTGTTTACTAATAGCTGGGAGCGGTAAAATATCCGTTGCTGTTTTGGGCCCCCACTCGGGTGCCCGATTGTACCTTGGCTCTAGGTGCGAGCCCGCGAGGCAGAAGCTCCTGAAGCTGCGCGACGCCGCCGCCAAGATCATGACGTACGAGAGGGAGCCGAACGTTTTCTTCCTTCGCGGCGACGCCCCAATACCGTGCGTTCAGAACGAGAGGGCAAGAGAGGAAGGCGCGAGAACCCTGCCGTCGCGAAGTGACACGGCTGCCCGAAAGGATCTCAAAACGTCAGAGAACGGAAGGTCAGAAAGCCGCTCGGGCAGCCCCGATGCAGTGAGACTGGAAGGCACGCAAAACGCATCAGGCGAGCTCAGCCCCGGGGCCGAACGCGGTTTAAAAAGACTTTTGCGTTACTTGGACACAGATGTGTGACAAAATTTCACTGAAAGTCTCGGTTTTACAGATATTTCCCCAAGCTTACTATCAGCATTACCCGTGGATATGCTGTGAAGGTATTCAACGACAACTATTTCCAATCCCAAAAATCCCTATAGAATAAGAACTCCCATTTTTATTGACAATGCCAACAGTACAGCCAAGCAAACTATGGCGGGACATCTATTGCGGAAAAAAAATCTATGCCCCTTTCTTAAAAGAAAGATGATTATAACGCGAAGCTTTGTGCCATGCAACAAAAGTCAAAGCAAAA
Organism: Haemaphysalis longicornis; assembly: GCA_013339765.2. Lineage (NCBI taxonomy): Eukaryota > Metazoa > Arthropoda > Arachnida > Ixodida > Ixodidae > Haemaphysalis > Haemaphysalis longicornis. The sequence goes on along the minus strand of CM023450.1, from coordinate 22,133,285 downwards.
TTTGTCATTGCTAATAATCTGTGATGCCAAACTATATTTGTCTTTTAGTTGCCCACACTTGTGTCTGATTCTACCCTTTTAGTTCTCTAGGGGGTACGTCCGTGATCTAAGTTTTGAAACACCCCCGATACGTAGCTCATGCATACATGAAGGTAGTCGATGAGGAACATGACTTGTCTTTGTCCACGTTCAGCAGCGCGACGCCCTGTGATACGGTGAGGATGCATGCGCGAAAAAAACCGAGTGCAAAAGTCGTAGTCATAACGGGAAATGGAACGCCGGGTGCTCTCCCGGCGAGACAACCGCCCCCAATTTTTGGACGTGTTTGTGAAAGTAGGTTGGGGAGCTCAGGGGAAAGGGGAAACAGAACCCCAAACTCCCGGGGAAAATGGTTCGGGGGCCGGGGTTGGGGGTATTTTTCGGTTGACCGGGAAAGTGCAGTGGTTCGGGCGTTGGTAGCGGCCGTTGGGGGGCGGTCGCTGCCACCTCGCCGACGACGCGGTAAAAGAAGGAGTGCACGCTCGTGCCAGGGACTGTCACCGCCGCCATCTGCCAATCCGGCGGCCGGGAAAGAAGAAGAGAGCCGCAGCGCCGACCACAAGCGTCAACGTCGCGCCAGTAACGTGCGAGGAGAGAAAAAGAGCGATCAAAACCTCGAGCAAAAGGTGCCGCCTCTCCGAAGGAAGGAAAACGGAAAGGTGTTTGAAGAAGACACTGGGGAGGGGGCGTAGGCGAAGACATACTAGTTAGGTTTATCTCGATCAGCACGGCTAGAGTACTCGGAAGTGCTCTGTCAAGGCTTAGCATTTCTGTACACAGATGCACTGTGCTGACAACCATTTGCAGTGTGAGAAGGCAGAGTTAAAAAAAAAACTATTATTTGGGCACAAAGTAGTTAAGCTTAATTGTTTTTAGCGCCGTGAATGAACGTTCGCCACATGTTTCAAGTGGCGATCGAAATACGATAAGCAAAGAAGGGTTTCTTTGAATCCCAGTGTAACAGAAGGCTCTTGATCATTAGTCCCCGCCTGACATGGAAGCGGTGACCCGTCTGTCCCGTGGCTATGACTGCGCGGAAATTTGGCACCCGTTCCTGACTCAGGGTTCAAAGCCGCACGTATTGGAAGAGTATAAAGAACACCTAAGAAAGTTGAGGCGAGGCGCTTGTGTCTTACCTTCATATAATGACGCGCATTGGAATGTAGCGAATCAAGCAGGTGGTGAAGGAAGAAAGACCATTAGGAAATGAAGAGAAAGTGCTGAAGGACGCTGTAGACAAAAAAATAAATCTAATCCAAAAATAGACCTTTCCGGAAAGTTGCGCGCGCCCCCAAACGGCGGCCGCAAAGCAGCCTGGGAACTGTGAACGCCGCAGCAGCCGCCGCGCTGCCGCATGCACGGGCCGCTCTTCATTTAGCTGTGCCGTGCCAAACCGTGCCGTCCGCGACAGCGCCTGTGGAAGGAGCATTTTTGGACGGTGCAGCTTCAGCGTTTAACATTGTGTGATGCATGCAGAACATCTGGTATCCTGGACAGCTGTTTTATTAACTGGCTTCTTTTCAAACTTCAGCATTCTTACCACAGCCGCATTTCTTCAACAAACTGCTGCATTTTGGGAGTTGCAGTGTGTACCCCATCGATTCATGCTACACTATGTCTGTATTTGTTTCAAGTACTGTTGCCTAAGAGGTGGCAAGTCTTTCGTGCAATCCTGAGCTCTTCTGCTGTTTTCGGCTGTGTGTAAATATTAAAATAGAAATGTTTATTTCAGTCGAAAAAAAGACGAGGCAGCTGGTATGGTATCATGCAATAAAAGACACGTACACTTTTATTCCGTTAGCAAAACTAACCAATACAGACTAAAAGGTAAAACTGTTCAGAGGGCGCTAATACAACACACGCATAGTTGACATTTTTCTTACTTACGATTGAGAAGTGGTTCATGTAAGAAGTTGTTCAGGTAGCAACAAATTTTCCATATCTGGTTTGGCTTGTCAGCCATCGCATTTGCTAAACATACCACATGTAGTATTCTCGAGTTCTTCACTTCTCGAATAATTCGCTCAACGTGTCTCTCAGGTTGGCGATCTGCCGTGTCCGTGTTTGCTTCGCTACTATCAGTTGACGCCGACCATTTACATGAGGGGTCTGTTCAATTTAACACCAGGTTCACGGAGCTCATCTTCGATCAAGAATCCTGGGTCAGCTATGACGAGCTGTCTCCTTTGTTTTCACACAGGAAGTACACCACACCTTAAAAGTGGGAAATAATTCCACAATGAGCGACCGAAAAGAAATAGTCGAAATGCTGAACTCACAACAGCAGAAACCCCGTTCCTCCAATGCCGCAGGAAATGGGCTGCAGGCAGTCGCTGTCGTTGGAGAAACCTCATCGTTGTCTGCTGGAGCGAAAGCATTGCTTTATCGCCTTGTTACGCCCTTTGTGCTAAAATTCATTACAAAGCGGGCGTTGATTACTCTGAGCTGACAGGAGTATCTCGACAGTGCGGCATATCACTAGTTCGTCTTGGATGCCTCGAAGCGGGACGGGCGCTTAGTAGGGCGGCGTTTCGTTCACTTCGCGGCAGCTAGGAAACAAAAAAACATAAAAAGCATAATTTACGTTATAATGCTGGGCTTAGCTGTCTTTACCGGAGGACACCTCTCGGTGAAGACCCGGTGTGGAAAAATGGTCGCATACGGTCCATGTAACATTTGCGTCTGCTCGCGTTGAAATGGGCTCCACATATCCTGTGATGCTCGGACGGCTCCCACAAAGCGAATCGGCCATCACGACCCTGGCGATTTATCTGGCGAACACATTAATCCTTTTTAATTTTCTTGTCCTTCGGAAACTTGTGCAATGAAACATGCCGGTCTCGTAGCGTATTGTTGTCCCGTCCGCGACAGCGCCTGTGGAAGCAGCATTTTAAGTGCGAATGCACTTTTTAAGCGACCCTGAATCACGCGTCCACCGCCGTCCGTGTGTCCGCACCACATACCCACTTAGGGCGATTGGCCAAGAAGAGTTCCTAATTTCTTTAGCACATACCCACTTAGGGCGATTGGCCAAGAAGAATTTTTCGCATCACCCGTGCATTCCCACTTCCCCATCGACGACTGCTGCTTCGCCAGGAGCGGAAGTCGGGGCGAGTACTGCGGCGTCTACCTCGTCGGTCACGTCTACGCGAACCTCGTGTCGCACGCCGTGTCCACCTCGCCGGTCAGGGACGAGTCGCCGTACAGTGCCGTCTACACCGACGCGTACTCGGGCGACGGAATCGTGGTCGTCACCCTCTACCTCGCGCCAAACATCTCGCGCGACGACGTCGTCGAATACGTGGACGCGGCGATGGAGAGTGTGGCCAGGCGCGTAAAGCCCTCGGACCCGGTCGTGGTTGTTGGGGACTTTAACGTGGACGTGCGAAAGGGCGGCGAGTGGTTGATGGAATACATGCTCGCCAACCACTCCATGACGTGCCTACCGCTAGAGGCTCCCGCCACCATCAACGGCAGCTACATCGACCTGGCCTTTGCGAGGAACTGTCTGATACGCGCGGTCTTGCAACAACTCTTGACCGTACATTTCAGTGACCACAAGGCGGTCATAATGACCGTCAACTACAACGACAACACCAACAAGTGCTGAATAAAGAATACTGTCGTTTCACTTTACTTGCGTGTGTGTGTGATCTCCTCGAACATACACTTTAATTCACCAAGATTTCCAGAGAACGACTAACGGTGTGTGTGAATCCCCACTTGATCACGCGGGGGTGTTAAATGCAACTAACGGGAGAATGCCAACACAGTTCAACATAACTCCCCCTCATAGCACCACCCGTGCATTCGCACTTCCCCATGCTCCCCTTCGGGGAAATGCGGGTGAATTTTTTAAATGGTCTGTACAATGCAGTTCGTACCTTGTGATACTCTGGTAGAAAAAAGTGTATTGAAAGGCTGTTTCAGTGTTATGTACGTTCAAAACCGATTAAAAAGTGCGCTCAGCCCCCCTCTCCGAGTAGCCAAAAGTTTTATTTTTTAGGCTCCTAAGGTGACATAATAAATGTAGCTAATAAATGTAGCTAGACCGCGCGTATCAGACAGTTCCTCGCAAAGGCCAGGTCGATGTAGCTGCCGTTGATGGTGGTGGGAGCCTCTAGCGGTAGGCACGTCATGGAGTGGTTGGCGAGCATGTATTCCATCAACCACTCGCCGCCCTTTCGCACGTCCACGTTAAAGTCCCCAACAACCACGACCGGGTCCGAGGGCTTTACGCGCCTGGCCACACTCTCCATCGCCGCGTCCACGTATTCGACGACATCGTCGCGCGGGATTTGTTTTGTAGTTCCTCGTGTTGAGGAATTTCTCTTTTCCCGCGGGCCGCCAGAAGCGCCAAGACGCTTTTCAACTGGCAGCAGCTGGTTCCACTCTCCAAGCTAGCAGACGACGTTGCTAGCAGACGACAAAAGGTTCTCATGCGATGTTTCAGAAGGATGCGGAGTTTATTTCTTATTTTGGGTTCTATGGTTTAAAGATGTTTTCATTGATGCGGAACATAACTTTGAAAGCACAGCATTTCACTCTACTTAAACTTTGTCCTTTGACGGGCTCGCTCCGCGCACGCGGCGTGACCACACCTTTGCCGCTCGCACCGCGCGCGCACGCAGTTCCCATGGCGCCTTGCGCGGGCCCGCCAGGGGAAGGAGCGGCGCTGCAGTTTCAGGAAAGGTCTATTAGGCACCACTTTTTTTTTAACGACGACGATGGTTCAGCGCGAAGCTTTCTCGTGACGTACTCTTTGGGTGTCGTCTAAGTTTTCCAAACCGCTTCGGCAATGTTGAAATGGAGCAATCTGATAGGCTTAGGCTTCATAATGCGAAGGAGCCTGGTTCGATTCCGGCAACTGCAGCATTTTTTTTTTCACTTCACCCGAGATCATTCATCATTATCATCAAGGTTGGCTTTCCTGCAGACCGTTTTCGCGTTACAGATCCCATCATTGAGAACAATAAAGCTTCGCTTTAAAACGACAGAAATCCAAGCGACCAAAAATCAAATATCCGAAACATAAAAAATAGAAAGACGACATTGTGCCAAATGCAGAAGGAAGAGACTCAGATAATAAAGTAAAAAAATATTCTTAGAGAATCAGTCCTCTTCGTTTGCTAGCTACTCTATCAATCGCCATCTACACTTTACCTGTATGTGTACACATGGTCACATTCATCAGATAAAAATGATCTGAACAAGTTTTTCAAACATCATTGTTACTATTCAGACTTGATGTATTTGTAACTAGAAGTTTATGGAAGCGTGAAACACATTGGCATAGTTATGCAGTTGACGCACACACTCACTTATAAATACGGCCCAGAAAATATTCTGATTCATAATTTAAATATGTTGCAGGTTCCGTTTCATTTCTTTCACTCCCAACGAGGCTGAAAAAAAAGATACAATATACCTGGTGTGTGTGGTGAGATAACCCTATATTACGCGACTGAAAATCCCGAATAATGCAGCATTTATGAGTGTGATTTCAGTGCGTCATTGTTGAAGCCTATATTGTGAATACGATGGTATTCACTGCTTCTTTGTGTTCAACTGCACCCGAGTACACGTTGCCACATTTGACCAAGCTTACACAAGAAGGAGAAACGCATGGGAATCGGCCATACGTTGGACCCCCCATTACGAAAATATTGTGCAGACACCCACACCTTCGTTTAGACATTTACCGGGATTAATGCAAATGAACGTTATATTATTCCCCCATGACGGTACCCATGACGGTACCGGCTGCCGAGCGCGCACATACTCCCATTGTTCGGCGTCTCCCAACCTAGTGCCTGCACGCACAAGGTCGATGTCAGCGTAAAGGTCTTTGTTTCTTTCTTTTTTTCCTTTAAATGTTAAAACGTACTCGTGCACCCCTGTACGGTCTCATTCACTCCAGCAACTTCGGCGCACGCACTGGCAGGCCACACTGCAAATATAAATAACGGTTGTCGCGCCCTCTTTGTTTGCGTAAGCGGGCAGCGGGGTTTGAGACAAAGGGACATACCCGATTTACACTCGAACACTTTGGAGACAGCATCAGCAGCTTTCGCCTTGAAGAGCTCCTGCGAAGGTACGGCAAACCCACCCACGTTGTCTGCTGGCAAGATGCACAGCAATTAAGTTAATGCTAAGGAAGGAGAGAATCCGTTTAACGGGCATCTTATGAGGGTGTGGCTTCAATGCAATGTGGCATACAACGTGTGGCTGTACTCCCCTCTTTGAGAAGAAGCGTGTTGTGGTGGCCAAGCACCGACACCCCCTTACACGCAAAATTTTGGAAGCGAAAACCATCGCTGATTTGGGGGATTGCTGCGTTTCCAAACCGTCGGTAGCCCTCGTGGCCAAACAGATTTTTTAAGGACAAACCCGTGAATTGTTGTCCGGAGCGTGTGTATTTTGCGCATGCGTTTTCTGCTTGCCCTTGCGTGCATTTGGCAACTCCCTATTTGTAAAGGTTTTTTATCGGTGTTTGTATTGTGATACTTTTATCTTTTTTTGCAATGTTAAACTTCTACACAGTTTTATTTGTGTTGTTGTGATATTGACTACACCCTGGTTGGTTCAAATGCGACATGTTGGCTGATAAGAGCACTCTATATATGTGCTGGTTGGGTTTTTTGTGTCGTTAAAGTTAGAAGTTAGCGCTCTGTGTGGCGTCTTCTGTGTTTCTGTTCCTCGTCTTGCTGCGCTAAGCGAGAGACAGACGTCTGCGCTAGATGTCTGCTGCGCTATGTACTTTTGTGCCAGAGCGCCCAGCCCAAATTCCCTTCATTTGGCGACGCATCACGTTGGGCCGATTCGCGCATCTGTCAAACGGTCCCCGGCAGACGTGCCCCAACTTGCCGGCGCAGGAGAGTCGCCTCTCCTTTTCCCGTCGTGGCGGCTCGGCCGAATCATGCCGCGGATGAAACGCTCGCGGCTGACACGCAGCGACATGTCTGGAGAGGCTGCCGCTGCGTCGCCCTCCCTTTCCCCGTCGGGGCTGCTTGGCTGACGAAATCGCTTCGTCTCCATTCATCGGACTCCAACTTCGGCCAGCGAGAGTCCCGATTGGAGTGATTCAACCTGCTCGCGGCCGCAACGGACTCCCGGGAGTATTAAATCTGCCCGGAAGCACAGCGAGCGCGTCACTTCTCGGCGGCACTTTGCGGCAGCACTTTTCGGAGGCACCGAGTTGAGACGTGCTGTCGCCTTTGTGCGAGCCATGTAACGAACTTGTTACTCTTGTACATAGTGTATATAAATGCTGCTTCAACTTACAGTCGGCTCGAGAACTTCATCGCTCTGCTGTGCACCGCGTCGATAGCGGACGGGGCAAGGCAACGTCGTCACACCAGTGACTGCGCTCGGATAGCCAGTCGCAACAGCGGTGACTACGGTGAGATGGCCCAGTCCCAACAGTGGTGACAGCATCGGGATGGATGATTCTCAACAGTGGATGGCAGCTGCGGGATCGACCGGCAACAACTAGCACATAGTGTGGTGAGTGCTCAATGTTCGCTCTCAGTTCACCAGACTTCTCGAGCACAGGTTATCGTAGTTTATTGAAGGGCTGTGTGCAGCATTGTGTATAGCTTTGAGTTTTTCAAGCCTAGAACGAGTGTATTTAAACCAAAGCTAGTGCCGAGAGTGTAAACATAGCGCTGTGGGGAATTGCTTGCGCGTGCCTTACTATTAGCTCGATAGTATAAAAATGGCAAGGGAATTCTAACGTGACCAAGCACTAAGAGGCTAGTGCAAACGATGGAGGACCTTAAAGTGGAGAATATCATCGAAATTAGCGTGGAGCTAGGCCTTGACTAGGCCATGCGAAACGGAAGTGTGCGATCCTTGACAGTTCTGGCAACGGTGGGATGGCCCAGTCCAAACACCCAACAGTATAAACTCGCCCACAGCAATACTCTATCTCTACCCTCTAGAAAAAAACTTCCAATGAGCAGCGGTACTAGGTTTATTGAAGCAATTTAAAAGATCGGGGGTGCGTAGAATTTTCTGAGGTCTTGAACGCGAAAACCTAGTCGGACCTTCTGTTGACCTGCACTTCGGGGAGAGAGAGAACGAGAGAGAGAGAGAGAGAGAGAGAGAGAGAGATGACATCATTATTTGCTCTTCTATAAAGGCTTCTGCATCGCTGGTGTTGGGCTCCTGTTAGCAGTCATCCCCAAGCACTGCCTCAACGTGCTCGAGGAGGTCCTCCAGTAGTATTACTCAGCAAATTTTGATGAGGAGGGCAAAGGTATTGTTCTTTGTGGGCTCACCCGCCACCACTTGACGAGCCACTTGTACGGCGCCCTCCCAATCTTGTTCCGTCCGTTCGCCATACCCTGGCCCTGTCGGTACCTTACCTTCTCAAGGACGCTCGTATTGCACGTGTGGCAGCGGGCTCCTTGCTTCGCTTTTCCAGCGGCGCTACGTCGCCTTTTCTTAGATTCTTCTTCCGACACTCTTTCAGCACTACTCTATCCCCGCCGCGGCGCGCGATGAGAGGCTGTCGCTCGCTCCGACCACAACTTTAACAACGTTTTTGATTACTGATTTTATGTATGTAAAAATGCGCGTGATTGAAACATCGACATCTATGCTATGGCATTTAAAAAAGAAGCTCCAGCAACTAAACGCAGCCGAATGCCTGAATCGTTCATAAACATTTCGCGCGAGCTGTTAAGCAAAATAGGATACATTTTTTGAGCCTCCCACTCTATCAATCTTTAGGGGCATACACTTGTATGCACTTAAAGCCAGCAAGGCAATGTCATCACAAATAGGGATAAAATAGTCACAGTGGCCGAGGAGTTCTATAGGGATCTGTAAAGTAGCCGGGACATCCAGGATTATGCCGAACGAGACAGTAGTTCAAAGGAGATAGACATCCCACCAGTAACGACCGAAGAAGTAAGGAAGGCTTTGAAAGAAATGAAAGGGGGCAAAGCACCTCGTGAGGATCAGATAACAGCAGACCTCTTGAAGGATGGCGGAGAAATTGTACTTGAACAATTGGCAAACCTGTATAGGCAGTGCCTAATGACCGCAAGTGTACCGGAATCTTGGAAGAACGCGAACATCATCCTAATCCATATGAAACGTGACATGAAGTACTTGAAAATTACAGGCCGATCAGTTTACTGTCAGTCCTCTACAAGGTATTTACCAGGGTAATCGCTAACAAAATTTCTGCAACCTTAGATTTCAGTCAACCTAAAGAACAAGCAGGGTTCCGTAAAGGCTATTCAACAATGGACCTTATTCACACGATCAATCGGGTGACAGAGAAGTGCGCTGAGTATACTGAACCTTTATATATAGCCTTCATAGATTATGAGAAGGCATTTGACTCGGTCGAAACCTCAGAAGTCATTCAGGCATTACGTATATGAGCATTATGTAAGAATACTAGAGGATAGCTACAATGGGTCCATAGCTACCACCATCCTCCATAAGGAGAGCAGTGAAATACCTATAAGGAAGAGCGTCAGACAAGGAGGCACAATCTCTCCAATGTTATTCGCAGCATGTTTACAAGAAGTTTTCAGAACGTTGGATTGGGAACAGGTGGGAGAAAGGGTTAATGGAGAATACCTCAGTAAATTGCTTTCCGCACTGGGCAAATATGTAGACCCGTGGGCCTTAAAGTTAATATGCAGAAAACCAAAGTAATGGTAAATAACCTCGGGACAGCACAGCGGTTTGAGATAGGTGGCCAGGCAGTGGAAGTGGTAAGCGGATATATCTACTTAGGCCAAGTTGTGACTCCGGATCCCAACCATGAGGAAGACATAATTAGAAGGATAAGAATGGGGTGGAGTGCATACGGCAGACATTCTCAGATAATGAATGGCAGCCTACCATTGTCCCTGAAGAAGAAAGTGTATGACAGCTGCATCTTACCAGTACGCACCTACGGGGCAGAAACTTGGAGGCTCACTAAGAGGGTTCAACTTAAACTGAGAACGACTCAGCGAGCAATGAAGCGGAAGATGATAGGTGTAACATTAAGGGACAAGAAGAGAGCAGAGTGGGTCAGGGAACAAACGCGTGTTTAAGACATATTAGCAGAAAATAAGACGAAGAAATGGACGTGGGCAAGGCATGTAATGCGAAGACAAGATAACCGTTAGTCATTAAGGGTAACAGATTGGATCCCTAGAGAAGGCAAGCGTTGCAGGGGGCGGCAGAAAGTTATATGGGCAGATGAGATCAAGAAGTTTGCGGAGATAAAATTGGTCACAGTTAGCACAGGACTGGTTTAATTGGAGATTAATGGGAGAGATCTTTGCCCTGCAGTCGTCGCAGATAGGCTGATGATGATGATGATGACTCTATCAATCACTGCGTGCACGCTATTAGATATAATTAGTTATAAATTTTCTGTTGCGTTTGTTGGTAATAATGACTAGAAAATCGATCATACTAGTCGTGATATCATTGTCGAAGTTCGCGAGATTGTCTCCACTGGTAGCGTCGTTAAATCCTCGTTCGCTGCGCTGATGCTGTTGTAATGGCTCAGGAACGTTCGATGGTCCAAGGCCCCGCTTTCTGCTTTTAAGCTCCGACCGGCCAAAAAAAAAAATAACGTGAACTCTGACGCCGCATGCGGAAACAGTGGCCCGGTGACAGTGAACAATGACTGAAGTAAAGTTCAAAGTACCCGTTAAGAAAAGGTCGTCTTTATTCTTTACGGTCTTTTCAAGCGTTAATAACGAAAACGGACAGCCACTTCCGTTATCGTTTTTCCTTTTTCATGCCCCGTACAACCTGCCGGTGTGCGTGCTTGCGCGTGTGTGCGTGCGTGAGCATATTTTGTTTCTGATGCGAGCGGTAACTATTACGACGTTGTCAACCGTGCAGTTGCATAGTCTATAACAGGTATTATTAACGTAGGAAAGAGACCGTAAACTCACTGCGGCATTTGAAACTTTAATTAGTAGCCAACCGATGATTCACATTAAAAAAACCGCTGCCTTGCTCATGCCGACTAAATAACGAATCACTGCGTGTATTGATCAATGTTGGTCACTGCGGACAGCGCTAAGCTCCACGACCCCTGGCGGGCGGCCGGAGGGTGACCCCGTCAGGAAGCGCCGCACCCGGCTACGGCGCCTCATCGCTTTGTTGGTCTTTTGTATTGTTGTCCAGTTTATTTCCGACGCCGTTTTTTATAAGCATTGTATAGTTTAAAAAAAACTATACAATACCCACTTTCAATTAAAAAATTAGTAGTGGCTTAGCTCTGCTATGCCAGGATATACGTTGCGTGAGCTGAGGTTCAGCAGTGCAGTCCAGTCCAGTATAATTCAGTCTAATCCAGTCCAGTCCAGTCCAGTCCAGTCACTGCTCCTCGCGCATGCTCAGCACGGCTCTTCACGATCCACGCGAAACGGCTTTCAAGGGGCTCCGGTGCAGCATCAGACTTGGATACTGCGCAATTGAGGCGCACACCTGGGCAGGCGCCGGCGCTAGTGCGTCTGCCGCGGCTATGACGCAACACAATCCACTTTAATCCAATCCAATCCAAATCCAAACCCAATCCAAGCCAAGCCAAGCTAATCCAATGTCCCTCGCGTTTGCGCAGAACGGCCCTTCACGGCACACGCGAAACTGCTCAACTTCGGCCAGTGTAGCTTACAGCTAAAAAAATTACACCATCTTCCCGTGGGGAACCATGAGGAGGATGCGAAGCATCATGGGGGTTCCGTGTAGGTTCCACTGTGTTGCCGCTATGTTGTTTCTTAAAAAGGGTAGCGTCGTGGGCATGTTGGTACTCCATGGCTAAATAAATTAATTGCGCTAAAAAGGGGGACACGGACGAAGTGAGTGCGCCGTGTGTGTCTGTCCTCACTTCGTCCGTGTCCCCCTTTTTAGCGCAATTAAATTATTTAGTTATGTTGTTTTATTTATCGGAGCACGAATGGGAACGTTGTGTAACGGCAGAACTTGGTCCAACACCGCTACTGTTGAAGGATGAGTCCGGTGATGAAACACTAAAAGGTTTTAGAGGTTGAAAAGGTTATCTTGTTTAATTATTGATACTGAGATTTGAAACATAGAGGCAAAATGTTACAACTGATACATAAAAATAGGAGAAAACAGGCAATCAAGAGTACTCAACGAAACATAGTTGGCGGGCGAATGGCTCCCGGCGTCTGGCCCCGACGACCGGCAGCAAGTGTCTCCCCTGGTGCAGCTGCCCGCTCCCTCGCCCGTCCGCCTCAATAGCCAGCGGAGCCGCGTTATATTCGCTTCAAGCAGTCTGGTGGGGGACGTATTGGGGGAAAAAGTGTATCCTGGAGCGTGCGGACCTAATGGAACAAGGCTTTCTGCAGCCAATCGGCGAGACGCTTCTTAGCTCCAATCAGCCACATTTTCGAAAGGAAAAAGGAACCAATCACGGAAGACACCAAGTTTAAACTCGAAGGCGCCCGTTTCTGGCAAAAGAATTACTGTTGAGAATAAGGTAAAGGTATACAAACTCGAAAGAGAAAAAGACAGGCGGTTGTTTGAACGAGACCGGGGGTTCGGAGAACAGAGCGGCCCGTGTAGACAGAACGGGGGGTCGGAGACGCCACTGCGGCGCGGTAACTTAACCCTCGCAAGAGCCATGTCTCCTGGTCGGCCGACGGGCAAACACACGCGCCGGAGCCGTTTCTCAGAAAAAAGGGGGCCAGGGCCTAGCCGCGTCCGAACCGTTCTCACACAAAGCACTTGGAAGCAAGAGCCCTGGCTGTGGGCACAGAACTCAAAACAACCAGAAAATATCAACAGACCTCCGCTTCGCGACAGTAGTGTGAACACCCATGTAGAGAAAGAGAAATGTAGAGAAATGTGGAGACAGCGAAGAGACCGACACCCGCGTAAACCTGATCGAACACCTCCTGGTTCTCGTCTTTCTTTATTGCGTGCTCACGCTCCTACCCCGCTGCCCGCCCTCTTCGTCCTCTTCTCTGGTTGAGGTGCAAGGCGCGGAGAGAACGTGCGACAGAAAGAAGAAGACGAAGACAATGGAAACAGCGCTCGTCCAGTGTCTGTGCAACTGTCTCTTTTTTCCACAAAACTGGCTCCTCGCCATCCTCACCGATCTTTGTGAGTGTGTAACCATCTACCTACTCACCTGGATTATCATAGCGCCCTGTTCAACGCCCGGCAAGCCGTACTATCCGAGGCTTTGGCCGTTAGGCCTAACGCCTCCGTTCCGGCGGCATGTCGTCGTCGGCCCCGCCGCCGTTGCTTCGCCCGCCGCTGCTGTCTTACTCGAACCAACGGGTGCTGCCAGCATCTCAAGAAGCGTCGACCGCTCCTCCAGTGTCCGAACCCATACCTCCTGCAACGCCTAGCCACCCCTCCACGTCAGTCACCATGAGCATCCGGAGCCGACCCTCAAGCCCTCAGGATATAAATATGCAAGACACCACAGCAGATACCGCCGAAGTCAACCATGGAACCCCAGCCATTAGGGAACCTCAAGACCAAGATCCCCGCCGCACGTCCATAACGTGGCAGCGCAGCTCTGCCGCACAACGCCCGATCAACCAAACAGACCGAGTGAGTAGACCACGCTTCTTGCTCGTACTAAGGCCGCTCTCCAAATTTAGTGTCAACAACATCCCCAAACACGCCCTCGCTCACCTGATCGGCAACACTGCCCCCCAGTCATATCTAGCTGAGCTCGCCTCCCACAGATATGATACCCTCGTAAACTGCCTTCACATCACCACGTACGATGAAATACACATGCAGCGACTGCTCACGTCACACAAATACAATTTCCCCAGGCCGGAGCAACCTTTACGCTGCCCGTCGAGATCAGACCTTCTCTCTACCGCCCCTACTCTTCACGCCGAGTCATCGATGTAGAACCTGGCGATTCCAACGATGAAATCAAAAAGTGGCTTCGTTCTGAACAAGCACATATCCTCAACTGCTACCGACTAGGCCGCACAAATAAGGCCGTCATTACTTTCGACTCACCTACTCCTCAAAAAGTGATCAAATACTACATGGCCATAGTAAAAGTGTACCCCTACTAACCCCGCCGTATGGTATGTTACAACTGCCACAATATAGGCCACCTGTCCAAATATTGCCCTTCCCAAACCGTCTGCCGCTCCTGCGGCAAAACGCATCCTGATGAAGACGACTGCGGACCATCCATATACTGTGTCGTTTGTGAGGAATTTGGCCTCATCTCGCTGAACCCCACATGCCCTGGCCGCGTCCCCACAACAAGCTCGAACTCTCCCAACAAAGACAAAGCTCAAGGCATCTCATGGGCTGACCGTTTCAAACAAAATATTCCTGAAAACGCTCCCAAAATTTCTTCCAAAACAGCGGACAAAAGTTACCAATTCACCGAAATACTACACCAGTTAAATGCTCTCCGCGCTGAAAATCTGAAACTCAAAGCAGAAATTGCAGACCTCAAGCGAGCCCAGTCAACTAAAACGAACACATCGTTTACCTCTCAACAAAACCGATCTGGTACTCCAGCCCCCCGCCGCAACCGCAGCCCCAGTTACAAGAAAACTACTAATTCTCAATCAAAAAACGATCCCCAACTCACTCAAACGCTTCAAACTATTCGAACCGAAATACTTCAGGAACGCACCGCCCGCTTGGAGGATGGTAGTCGTATGCATGAGTATTTCGATGGACAGCTCTGGCAAATCCGAGACCTCCTCCATCAAGTCATCACCAACGTCCGACCTTCGGAACCCATACCTGAACCCCCTCGCAAGGTCCCACCACGACCCACACCATGACCTATAACCCTCCAACCATTCGTCAATGGAACTGCAGAAGCGTTTCGACCGCCAAGACCATAATCGCAGCCAAAGTAAAATACATCAAACCAATCGCCCTCCTACTTCAAAAAACCCTCACCACCCCTGAGCTGCCAGGATACAACGTCTTAATCAATCCTTCTATTCCACGCAACTCCCAAGTTCCTGGCCATGCAGCTATCCTTCTTGACTCCTCTGTCCCAGCTACTCAGTTGCCTTTGCCGCTTTCTTCCTCCCCCTCTACGAAGTTGTCGCAATCATCGCCTATCCTCCCAGGGCCAAGAAGCTTATCCTGGTCTCCGCGTACTACCGACCCAGATATTAAACATGCTCAGATGCTCTTTTTCATGGCTCCAACATATCAGAAATGAATACCTTCCACGCCCATTCTCAGCGGAGGTGATTTTAACGCCCCCACACTACCTGGGGCTATCGCACCAACTCCGGTAGAGCAAAATACCTCCTCGACTCTACCGAAGTGGCCAACGTTCATCTTATCAATGATACCACCTATTTTACTCGGATCGCCCTCCATCCCAATCATACCGACACCACCCCTGACTTAACATGGGCTTCCCCGGGCCTTGTGAAGACCTGGGCCCCCTACTCCACTATTTGGGGTAGTGATCACCTTCCTATACTCATAACTCTTCGAGGAAAACGCATACCATACCGTCAGACTACTCGCTTTCATTTGAACTGGGCTACTTTCCGAGAGAAGCTTCTACAATACGATCCCCCGTCCTCATTGGAGGAAATGACTGGTATAATTAGGAACTCGTACTTTGCCTCAGCAGAGACCAGAACTTGCGACGAAACTTCCCCTCCTTTTGACAACCGCTTGGCCAACTTATGGAAGCGCATGGAGTACCTCACGCAACTCTATCGTACTTCCGGCAGAAGACATTACCTTCTATGTCGCATACGTGACCAATACAGAACGATCACGGCTTACCAAAAACAACTGGCCGCCGAAAACTGGGCGGCATTATGCAACGACCTCGGCAGACTCCCTGGACTCAGTTCTTTGTAGAAACTTCATCGCAGCCTTGGTGACAAAAAACGCAACCGCACACCAATATTGGCAACTCTAATGCTCACCACCAAGAACTACTCCCTAACTGAAGAAACTCTTCTTCGCAGCTTCTTTCCTCGCGCTTCACGTACTCCTTCGCAACCATGACCAAATATTACTATGCACGACCCAGTGCCTGAACTTGAAAGCCAATTCTCGTTTGCTGAACTCACTACAGTGCTCCGTCAAGGAAGGGCCAAATGCGCTCCTGGCCTCGATGGAATTCAAAGGATTCACCTACGCAATCTACCTGAACCAGCCCAGCTACACCTCCTCGAACAGCTGAATCACTCGTGGGAAACCGGACTCGCCCCCAACCACCTGAAACTGTCGCTCATAGTTCCAATACCGAAACCAAACAAGAAGCAACAAACCCCCGACGACTTCTCGCATCACCGACAGATATCCCTTACTCGCGTTATCTGCAAACTAATAGAACGGCTCATCCATAACCGAATCGCCCACTATCTTGAATTCGTAAGGCCCTGTTTTCACCCCTCACAAACAGATTTTCGCCCTAATCTCAGCAGAGCTGACAGCCTCTGGCTCCTCAGATGGGTGATTAACCGGAAATACTCCCGACAACCCCCAGACTACCTTCTCGCACTAGACTTACAGAAAGCCTTCGATTGCGTTAGCCAACAAGCAATCCTTGAAAAACTTGCTGAGGCATTTTCCAGCCAGAAAGCTCAAACCTGGATTCGAAACTTCCTTGAAGCTCGCCCCATTCAATTACACGGAACCTACCCCGGCTGGTCTCCCCGAGTCTTTTACCTTGACAGGGGTGTACCACAAGGCTCCATACTTGGCCCAACTCTTTTTAACTTAGCCATGACCAGAATAGCAAGACGGATCACCACTGAGTCCACAGCCCGCTTTACTATCTACGCCGACGAAATTACTATTTGGACCGAATCAGCCCAATACCCAAATCAAGACGCCATGATTACCGACCTCCAGTGCGCAGTGACGGGACTCGAAAAGGTCCTCCCCGACTTTGGCCTGTCCCTCGCACCTCACAAAACAGAATTCCTCGCCATCTTCGGCCGTCAACCCCCCACCGATTACGTGCCACCTCAATTCAGTGTCGCCTCCATTTCTGTGTCAGCCAGACTGGAACCAATTAAACTCCTCGGAGTCTACATTGGAACCAGAAACAGCCCCACAATATGGCTTAATCACCTTAAGCAGAAATGGAACTTCGTGCAGAACGCCCTCCGACGGCTCTCAAACAAACATGGGGGAGCTAAACAACAGGCTATCACCACCCTCGGCAGAGCAGTAGCGGTGGGCATTCTTTCTTACGGAGGGACACATTATGACCTCAACTGCACCCAACGACACACGCTACAAGTTCTTCACAATTCCACCCTACGCACCATCACTGGCCTCCCACGCCATACAAAAATTGCAAACCTCCAACAAGCAGCGACCCTCAGACCAATTGACCGCATCATTCAGGAACAAACGAATCAATACAATTTTAAACGACAACTCACCCACCAAGGCGTTCTCCTCACTGCGTTATCAACGAAGCAATATTCCCCTACCTAATTTTCCGGCCCCAATACGCCCCTGACAGCGGCCCCACTTCACTCAATCCGTCACCTCTCAACCCGTCGCACACAGGAAGCCCAAGCTTCGACAGCAACGCTGCCGGCGCCTTGCCTCAACTAAACGACCGCGTTAAATTGACGTCTACACCAACGCTAGCCACATAAACCCACACGTCGGCACAGCATGGATCAGCCCGGACAATTTATCCATCATGGGAGCCCAATATCACCGTATTCCCAATATTACTTCAACGGACGCGGAGCTCATCGCTATCCACGATTCTCTCGACTACTTCATGTACGATTACCATCCCCCCATTCCCCCCAACCTTCGCATCCTAACAGACTCATATGAAGCTCTCCAAAAAAACTTTGTCATCCCATGTCCACCCACCCTTCTGTCCACCACATTATTAATCAAATCACTGCGCTCCAAACATCAGGCTGCCAAGTCCGAATCGACTGGACCCCCGGTCACGAACCAGCCGCTCCTGGGAACCAAGCAACTCACGTGGTTGCACAGGAGGCCCTTCTCACAATAGCCTCCGATGGACCCCCGGCGCCGCCCTTCTCGGACCACGCCTGGCCCAACTGCCCTGGTCATGACCCCCCTCTGGCTCCCGCAATCAGGCTCCGTAGATTCAAGCAGCTGAAACAACAACGCCTCAAGGCACTCACCCCTTCAGGCCACCTCACCTCATTCCCCACCTTGCCCGAGCACAAGAAATCTTCTTGAACAAGTTCCTGACCAACACCTCTACGGCACCAGAGACCATTCGACAATGGTATTATCCCCTGCACGCCCCCCGATGTCCCTACTGCCACCACTCCATCGCAGCCGATCTCCACCACTTCATCTGGCACTGCCCCAAGTTTTCTCGATTTCGTACATTGACTCCCCCTCACCACGACACCTCAACCTACATCGACCCAACATCCCTCTCACACGACACACTCTTCGAAATCGCCTTTTATGCCACAAAAAGCGGCCTAGTACGGGCATGAAGAGAAGCCTTGAAGCCGGCATCATAAGAACAGTGCTCCGTCCTCCGCATTCCCTCCCCCCCTGGCCTTTGACCTTCCTTTCTAATAAAGTTTACAACAACAACAAGCAAGGCGCGTGGCACTTCCCGCCACAGCTTCGCAGGAAATTCAACATCCTCCTCTAAAGTTTTCAGTTCGTCGTTTCCGTTGACGTTCAGCTTCGCGTGCCTTCGTTGTATCAGTAGCTTCTTGACGTAGTTTGAATGAGTGAAATACATAAGACGCGTCCGTAGCACATGCTCCCGTCTGGGTTTGTAGCGCAGTGGGAAGGGCGCCACGTACCTCCCGTTGTGGCAAGATAATCGTGTGATCGAAACCGGGCGCCGCCTATTTCTTTTGTCAGCCCAAACGCTGACGGGGCTGAAGAGACGCGCACGGGCAGTAGAATGCGGACGGCAGACAAAAAGGGAGGCAGGGACACAGCCCCGATCATGAGATGTTTCGCATCTAAAAAAACGCAATTAGAGCGGTTATGCGCTTGTGCTTTGCACCAGTGTATATTGGAACACCGCTGTATCAACAGGAATATGTGCTGCTTTTTCACGGCATTCTGTGGTTTTCGCTGCAGAACTATCTGGAATTTTTTTTCATTTATTGATATTTACTAAATTACCTACGAAGGGCATTTACAACCATATCATGTGTTTCTCCTCACACCCAAATTTCGAAAAGTAGGATGTGCATCCTGATCCAATTTACACTTGGCGGTATTCTATTCTTTATTCGTTATTGGGGTCATAGTATTAGCTTTGCATTTACATACACATATTTCTTTTCTGTAAAAAAATGGTGGAGCTGGCACTAAGTCGCGCAAGGCTTGAACCATAGCGAAGCTTGATAATTGCTTTCTATGTAAGCACTTAAAGGCACACGTCCGCCCGTAACATTAGGTTTGAAATTGTTTATTTACATGTTCTGTCGCCGCTTTTCACTGTGGTAGTATGTAGCAGTCATCGTCATATCCATCTATATCAGCGTCTTTCTCATGCGTGACTGGTGGGCCCGAATCGTTTTATGCGCAGGCTTTCACATCTCTCCTAAAGTAGCAAACGTCACTACGTGGTAGAACCGCCGCCAACCGGCTTCCCGAACTGGGTGTCTGTAGCACGAGCTGTTCTGCGCTTTCCACTTGAGACGCAGACGAACGTGAACTGCTTTCTAGGTATTTTTTGCGAGGGCCACGCGCAAGCCTAGATGACGCCGGGCACTCCTCGGGAAATAAATTGCTAACATGCGCGATAAATGGGGGGAGTAACAATGCCCCGGGGTTTTTGATGACACTGCACCTTTATGGGCAGCAACAACAGCTTCCCTTTTAAAGAAAGCTGGGCGCCGCGCTAAAGTTACTCTCCCGTGCCACAAATGATCCAGACAAGGCAAACGACTGGAAATACGAAGGTTTTTGAAGAGTAGCAAGCGATCAAGCGAACTTCATATCCGACGCCTTTAATAATACAATCCGTCATTTATTTTTGTATTTACTTAGGAAGATGTCACGGTAGGAAAAGCGAAGAGCTGTCAGAACTCAGAACAACGTACGGCTTGCAGCCAGGCTGCCATAACCATAGCTGCAAGAGCAGGTTCGAGAAGAGGCTTGTCAACGAGAGCTCTGTGTAGTCACGTCACTTCAAGAGAGGGTGCAATCAGCTGCAGGTAGCAGCTTTTCTGTACGACTGCTTGAAGAAACGCCATTCCCCTGAAACGTGCGCCACTCGAGGGCGGGGTAAAAGTTTGCGCGCAGCACTGGAGTTTTAAGGGAAGCTAGAGTACTTCTCGCCACTTCGAGGTTCCTTCGAATTCTGGCACTTTCACTTTCGTTTTCTTTTATACCATTTTTCCGAAAGCGGGACTTTCGCTGAGAAATTCCACCACCAGCCCTCTGTGAACAACGCGGTTCCGATGCCCCAAACGAAGGGCACGAGGTGATACTTTGGCTGATGTGTCCGGTCCTTTCGCTTTTGAAATGCCTCAGCTCTAGGCAGCTTCGCTTCCTGCTTTTATACCTCTTCTACCGCCTTCGCAAAAGTGAGGGCCGCGAAAAAAAATGGGGCAGCACTGTTGCATCGATCACTGCGAATTAAAGCAAGTGGTCTGTTCTGAAACGAACCACGACCGCGAGAATGCGGCCTGCCGTGAACCATCATGGCGCAATTCCAACGCCGCCCAGTCGCCCACATTGCCGCCTAGATGCCGAAAGGCACTTTATACAGGCTTCCTCATAGAAATGTTTCAATTCTCGCACCCTCAGCCGCTGCCAGTTATAGCAAAACGGGTTAGATTACCGCCTTCGAAAGAGGCTGATTGCGGTGCTCCTGACTCATCATCCTTTCCGTCCAGCTATACAGGGTGTCCCAGCTATCATGCAACAAGATTAAAAAAAAAAAGAGTAATGGTGTTACTCGAAGAAAACCTTGTGCGTAATGTTTGCAGTACTGTGGAGAAGCGGACAGTGAGTTTTCGTTAGTGAGAGTTAATTAATTATTGTAAATAATTATCTCAATCGAGAAGTACCGTCCTAATCACTAAAGTGTCAATGAGGTGCTTGTACGTACCCACGAGGGGAATACAAGTGCGGTATTTTCAGCAACGAACTAATTGCGTACTCATTTATTCTGACTGATAAAGGAAACCAGTGAAATACGAAAAATATCACGTGACGGCGCTCCTACGCGCCTTGGTGCTCTATTAAGTGCGGAGCACTTTAGGCACTCGCCTTGTCGTCCTAGCTCGCTCGCTCGACCCAAGTATATAGAGCAGCGAGGCCGTGTCCCGGGGTAACGCTGTTGTTCGCGGCGTACCCCAGAGGCTTCGAAAGGCAAGCGGTTTATATAGTCATAAGCGATCGAAACTCGTGAAACGCTGGCGCTTGTCATACATCTTCCCGTTGCTTAGCGCAAAGAAAACTATAGGTACAGTTGAGAAAAAAATATACGTAATTAACCGGCAGACCCCGCATTCCTTTAGTTAAGGACGCCCGTTGGGCTGGCTCTTACGATAGTAAACGCAAAATGACGCAGTGCAACGCCGGCACGTGCGGGAAGAAAAGCACAAATAGAACAGAACTACCGCTGGCGCAGTTTCAGGCAGGGGGCGCGAGAGCACTGCGAAGGCGGCAAATTGGAATTGCATTTGGTGATAACAGTGAACGGAGAACGGCGCTACAGCCCGTTAAGGCGAATCACTGCTCTGCACTTCCGACAGCTTTCACATTTATACTTGGGTCGAGCGAGCGAGCTAGGACGACAAGGCGAGCGCCTGAAGTTCTCTGCACTTAAAAGCAACCAACCTTTCGGTAGGAGATACAGGAGTTTAAGACGACTATGAGAACAGTGCGAAGCACAATTTCAGAAATATCTATTTCTTGACGGTGCCAATCACCGTCAAGTTGCCAACCACGAGGTCTGTCTGTCTGTCTGTCTGTCTGTCTGTCTGTCTGTCTGTCTGTCTGTCTGTCTGTGTCTGTCTGTCTGTCTGTTAAACTATTGAAATTAGCCAACACATTTTAAACGTTGTCCACAAATCACTCACAGGGCGCACTAAATCATCTGATAATTTAAGCTTTATGTCACTTTTCATTCTGTCAGGGAGGGATGCAAGCGTTCCCGCAGCGATAAAGGGCTCTTCAGGGGGGCGGAAGCTATCATTCAGTAATTTTTTTAAAGCTTTAGTTTTGCGTGGACTTTTAAACCTTGCCTGGTTATCAACAATAAGTTTTTCTCAGTTTGTTCCGGATTTAACATGTTTCGCGTTTAGTTCTCCAAGGACAGTAGAAAATACTCCTATACGCTTTCTCTTCTAGTCCGACTAACAGCTTCCCTGGAATGGCAGTAATTATCTTCCTACGTTCACCGCAAGGTTCGGCTACAGCCGATGTTTAGGAGGCTTCCATGCCAGACAGGGATTCAATGAACGAGATAAAGCTTCCACAGACGAAGTTAAGTGGGGTTCAGCAGGCAAGACGGGGTAAAATGCTTGAAGTAGTTGCCAGAACCCCTCAAATATTCTTTCCTGTCTGGAACCACACCGTTTCTAGCAGCTGGCAGGACTCGCACCGTACCGCAATGTTTGTATCGTTTTTCTTACCGGACGTCAACGCCAGCTCGGTGACGCCCGGGGTAAACGTTAGGCACAAACAAGGAAAGCTGACGGCATCGTGACCTTTGTTTGTCTGCGCAAGGTTGGCAGCCGCACTTTCGCACCGTTGAAGCTTATAAAGAAAAGGTACAAGTGCATCATCCCTGGTGTTTACGTCATGCTTCATGGACTCACAGTCAACGCCGCGAAGTTTACACTTCGAACGTCCGGTCACCCCGGCTGAGATACACTGCGGTCACGTTTCCAGTGAACTTGCCGCGGTGCCTTGAAAGCTCCGCAACCTGCGCCTCTGGCCTTCGCACCGCTCATCTGCACTCCGCGACAAAAAAGCAACGACGAATATAAGGCTCCCTCCGCGGCGCTGCTAAGCGCTTCAAACCCGCTTCACAAGCGTCTAAATGTTGGTCATGGCTTCACAGGTGAACGACGTTGCGTAGCTGAACTGCAAGCATACACAAGTGCACATAAGTTAGGCGGGGCTTCCTGTTCGAAGCGTGCCATCGCTAGCGGTTCCAATAACACCGCCGCAAGACAGGTGCAGTTGTAAGTTGTGGGTCCTCGGTTTTTATTTTTTTGCAAAGAATGCGTGAAGTGTTCTTCTTGCTTCTGTGCTTGGCACCACCTCCACTTCGGACCAATAATGGTACGCCTTCTAGCTCGGCAGCGTCCGGGATCTCTCCTTTTCTGGCCCATGCTCAACCGGAGGAATACGCGAAATGCTGTGAGTAAAAATCTGCACACTGCACATTTTTGTTTTCATTGCTGCTCTGTGATTAGACTTTTGTCCTCGTAAAACATCCCTTATCAACAATTACCAGCACGTTTGTCCTCTTCCTGCTGCCACGGGGGCGAATAGAACATTTCCAGCGTAAAAAATTGATGGGGACAATATTCATGGGCTCTTCAGGGAACGTTGTCTAATGCTGGTACTTATATGATTTAGCACTTGAAATATGAAGACAAAAGGGCTCAAAAAGAATCCGTTCTACCTGTAGTTACGCTTTCTTTGTATAATCAGGCGTTATGTTTATTCCACGTTGTAACAATATTTTTTTAAATTGTAAAGGGTACATTTTAGATATAGAAAGGGCTACACATTGATAAATGAAACACTTCCAAACGTTTTCCTAAAGAAACAGCTGTTCGAATCGTGCTCACTCTTTAAAAAAAATCGCATTTTGTGGTCTCTGTTTGTTGGACTCCGGGAGCAACAACGGTACTCACCTGTTTATTATGAAAATAATTTAAAAACCATTTTCGATTACGGGAAAATGACACCCAACGGACGTGCAACTGATCCTAGAACGACGGCGCCACCTGCGATATGCAAAACAACAAGCAAGATGGGTATTCATGGTAGAAAGGGGCCAAATGAGGGAGCAGATGTTTATGAAGGTCACAAATAGTCACACAAGAGCTCATAGGAATCGAAAAGTACTATTCCCGCGGTTCATCGTTGTTAATACCAGTCATCTGATTTCAGGTCGTTTGTCGTCTGCCCGTGTTAGGTTACGGCGCTTTCCGAAATAAGGCTCCCAATTCTTTGTTCGCGTCTGTTATCCGTTCTCATTTTACTTCTACTATAATGCTCGTGTATGCCTGCGCTTGTTAAACGGCATCTTGAGATCATTAACTACAGACTGTTTTGCCGTCTGCAGTGAATAATATATCAAGTGTCACAATCGCCGGTATGCACGCACCGAATAATAATCGTGAAACAAGAACAGAGCAACTGTATATATACATACATACACAGCCGGCTCGCAATAATTCAAACTCGAAGGGACCCCGGGATTTTGTTTGAATTATGAGATGTCCTAATATATATGACTCTGGGCAAGGTGACAGAACACACTGGGCTTCCTCGATTATCGGTCCCGGACCGTCCGCGGACTGCCCAAAACGCGATCCGGCGCTCGATTTTCCCATGTATTCCTATGGGGCTTTCGGTCCGAACGCAGTCCTCGGACTGCTCGCGGGTCGTCCAGGACTAGCAAATCGAGGATGCCATTAGTATTAGGCATTAATTTTAATCCCATTTTCTAAATTTCTAAGCGTTTTTAAACCCTAACTGCACAAAATCAACAAAGCAGAGGCGTAAGGCCCACAAGCCGAATGCTGTGCGTGTCACTTTCGGAACCGCCGTGTTGTTTTTCTTTTTCTTTTTTTGGCTGACACGCGACACTCGAATGCGTGATTGTGCGTTTTTGTTTTTTTTGTGACAGTGACCCGCGGGGTTTTTACCGCTTCGACAAGTGTAGGCAGTCAATCATGTTTAGTCTGTTTTTGAGGCCTGTTTATTGTTTTGGTTTCTAATTCACCTCGTTAAAACGGTAAATAAGGCTAGGAAGAAGAAACGTCATGGTATACCTTACTTGTGGTTCGCTTCAAACGTTTCTGTACTAGTAACGCCTCTTCCTTGAAGGTTTGAGGCGCTGATTTTTATTTTTCGACTGTTGCGATTATACAAGCACGCAAATGTTTTATAGGCCTTGTATAAGCCTTTTTATATAAGCCTTATATATAAGCCTTTTCGCATGATCACTACGCTGCACTTCGTGTCACGCAAAACTGAAACGCCTTGATCGGCCAACTTTCCCTGAGCAACAGGCATACGCTCCCCTCGGAACTCCGATCCAGACATGACGACTGCGTTCACGACGGGGATCTTCTTGCCATTCTTGAGTTCTACAAAGCCTTCGCTGATATCATCGGGCTTTGGCTGCTTCGGTGGTGCGTAGACGCACGAAACTTGAGGCACTTTGTTACTGCTCCTGCAAACGTCTTCCTTGTGTCCGTAGCGCCCTCAATTGAAGCATTTTGGAGCGTTGTTTCCCGTGAAATTGATCCGGCAGTTGTTTGCGTGGTGCCCCAATTTGTTACACAAGTAACACTTGGGCGGGGGCTTCTGACCGGCTGTTTTCTTGTCCGGATCAATGCGACCAGAGTTTTCTCATTTCTCCTTTTTAGCCTTTCCTAGATTGGTGCTTCTCTGCGCCTCAAGGTACTGGTCGGCCAGTTCCAGCATTTCGGCAAGAGACGTCGCGCTTCTTTCTTTCTAGTACAGATATAGACTTTGCTGAGACCCATTTTGGCTAGACAGGATACTGGTAAA
The DNA here is from genome assembly GCA_013339765.2 of Haemaphysalis longicornis. Lineage (NCBI taxonomy): Eukaryota > Metazoa > Arthropoda > Arachnida > Ixodida > Ixodidae > Haemaphysalis > Haemaphysalis longicornis. The sequence continues at coordinate 22,107,563 of CM023450.1, read as the reverse complement.
CTTTCCCAGGAGACGAAAGATCTAATTAGGAAACGGCAAACCATGACAATCTCCACCCCAGCTGACAGAATAGAACTAACGGAGCTTTTTAAGTTAATCAATAAGTGTAAGACACCTGACACACCGAAGTATATTATGGAGATGATCGAATACGCTGAAAGCAGTAAAGAGGCGTCTTGACGTGGGGAAAAATCAGATGTATGCACTTAAAGACAAGCAAGGCAATGTCATCACAAATAGGGATAACATAGTCACAGTGGCCGAGGAGTTCTATAGGGATCTGTACAGTAGCCAGGACATCCAGGATAATGCCGAACGAGAAAGTAGTTCAGAGGAGATAGACATCCCACCAGTAACGCCCGAAGAAGTAAGGAAGGCTTTGAAAAAATGAAAGGGGGCAAAGCACCTTGTGAGGATCAGATAACAGCAGACCTCTTGAAGGATGGAGGAGAAATTGTACTTGAAAAACTGGCAAACTTGTATACGCAATGCCTAATTACCGCAAGCGTACCGGAATCTTGGAAGAACGCGAACATCATCCTAATCCATAAGAAAGGTGACATGAAGGACCTGAAAATTACAGGCCGATCAGCTTACTGTCAGTCGTCTACAAGGTACTTACCAAGGTAATCGCTAACAGAATTTCTGCAACCTTAGATTTCAGTCAACCTAAAGATCAAGCAGGGTTCCGTAAAGATTATTCAACAATAAACCATATTCACACGATCAATCAGGTGATAGAGAAGTGCGCTGGGTATTCTGAACCCCTATATATAGCCTTCATAGATTATGAGAAAGCGTTCCACTCGGTCGAAACCCTAGCAGTCATTCAGGCATTACGGAACCAGGGAGTAGATGAGCATTATGTAAAAATACTAGAGAATATCTACAATGGGTCCACAGCTACCATCATCCTCCATAAGGAGAGCAGTAAAATACCTATAAGGAAGGGTGTCAGGCAAGGAGACACAATCTCTCCAATGTTATTCACAGTATGTTTACAAGAAGTATTCAGAACGTTGGATTGGGAACAGGTGGGAGTAAGGGTTAATGGAGAATACCTCAGTAACCTCAGATTTGCTGATGACGTTGCCTTGCTATGTAACTCGGGGGACGAATTGCAACTTTCCGCACTAGACGAACGGAGTAGAACCGTGGGCCTGAAAATTAATATGCAGAAAACTAAAGTAATGATCAATAACCTCGGGACAGCACAACAGTTTGGGATAGGGGGCGAAGTAGTGGAAGTGGTAAAAGAATATATCTACTTAGGCCAACTTCTGACTCCGGATCCCAACCATGAGGCAGAGATAATTAGAAGGATCAGAATAGGGTGGAGTGCATACGGAAGACATTCTCAGATAATGAATAGCAGCCTACCATTGTCCCTGAAAAAGAAAGTGTATAACAGCTGCATCTTACCGGTACTCCACCTACGGGGCAGAAACTTGGAGGCTCACTAAGAGGGTTCAACTTAAATTGAGAACGACTCAGAGGGCAATGGAGCGGAAAATGATAGGTGTAACATTAAGGGACAGGAGAGCGGAGTGGGTCAGGGAACAAACGCGTGTAAGGACATACTGGTGGAAATTAAGAAGAAGAAATGGACGTGGGCAGGCATGTAATGCGAGGCAAGATAACCGTTGGTCATTAAGGGTAACAGAGTGGATCCCTAGAGAAGGCAAGCGTAGCAGGGGGTAGCAGAAAGTTAGATGGGCGATGAGATCAAGAAGTTTGCAGGGACAAATTGGTCACAGTTGGCACAGGACCGGGGTAATTGGAGAATAATGGGAGAGGTCTTTGCCCTGCAGTGGGCGTAGATAGGCTGGTGATGATGATGATGATGATTCAGAAATTGCTCTTTTATCAGCAGCTCCCGCAGTGAGGCAAACTCCTTTTGTATTTCGGCTAGCTCTGTCCAGCGGTCTAAATAGTGGCTCAGGCGAGGCGCAATTTGTGTGGCGGTTTCGCCATCTGCAGGCGTTTCACTTCTGAACTTCTCTCGGAAGCCATCCACTGTGAAGCGAAACCTTTTTAACAGCGCGGCCTTGACCTTGCTGTAATCAGCGGCGTCCTCTGGTGTCAATCTCCCAAACACGCTCAGTGCTTCGCCGCTTAAACGGGTGCTTAGAACCGTAGACCATTAGTCTTCCGGCCAATTTCGGCTCCGGGCTATTCCTTCGAACCGACGAATGTAAGCGTCGAGATCATCCTTTTCGTCAAATGCCACAAGGCGCTTGCTCGGGTTCAGGCGCAGGCCGCTATTTTCTTCTCTTATGCTCCAATCAGCCGACGTAGAGACTTTCGCCAAACGTAGTGCTTCGATTTCTGTTTTTAATTTCTCAATCTCATCATAGCGTGCTTTCTCCTCTCGCTCCCCTTTCGCTCGCTCCCTTTCGGCCTCTGCCTGGCGGGCTTTCTCTTCTCGCTCCGCTTTCTTTCGCTCCAACTGAGGGTGTCTCTCAAATTCTTTCTCTCTTTCTCTTTGAGCCCTCTCAGCCTCTTCTCGTGCTCCCTGTCTCGCTTTCTCAGCTTTCTCATTTTCGTCTTTTTCTTTCTGGGGCCGAACCCACTTTCGTGGTTCAGCCCCTGGTAGGTACAGCGGGCAGCCCAACGCTACAATTTTCTCTAGATCCATGATTGCAAATTCCCCGCACTCTAGACACAATACTCTAGCCTACAGCTAGGTATATAAACTCAGAGAAAGTTAACAAGATCACCAACTCATGAAGACATTAGCAACTATGCCGTAAAAGTTCCAGGCTCTTTCTTTTCCTTAACCTCACATCAGACGTCCTGCCGCGGACACCAGAAATTGTCACCGTTTCCTTAATTGGGTGCGCTGTTAGAAGATATGGGGAATCGACTCAAGCGAGCAAACAACCCCACCGAATCTACAGGGCACAGGTGACGAAGGGGGTGGCCGTCTGATGTGCGACTTTCGCCGACCAGAGCGGTAAGAGCGATTCAGAGCCTTGAACGAATCAACAACAGAAAAAGTTATATTTGAAAAGGCAAAACACTGTACAAGCACGAGGACATGTAACGTTAACGAGAGGTAACTTAAAACGAATACAAATGAGGGAAACAGTTCAAATACAAAATGTACAAGAAGGAACTCTAACAATGAATATTACGAGATAGAAAAGTTAACTAAAAGAAAATAGTTCGATGTATAGAGAGACAGAGTCCCACAATATTCACCGACAGGGCCGGACGATGCACCGCGGTCGGAGGCGATTCGGCTACCTGAGAAGCGTGGCTTCGTCGTGGGCCCAAAGGTCGTCCGAGACGATCACGGTGATTCGAGGCCCGGGAGTACGTTGGATTCCTCCAGGGCGTGGGTCCCCGATGGTATGGTGCACAAACTGGCAGAAGCCGTTTTTACATATCCCGACGTCCAAACGTAACTAATTTGCTTCGGCGTGGATTCTCTTTTATTATAACTGCGCCGGAGCGGAGAGAGAGGGCCCAACACACAACGCGCCCGCCGCCGTCGAGCGCACAACTTCCCTCTTTCTCCCTTCTGGAATCATCGGCGCGCCCTAGCACTGACAAAGCTACGCTCGCCCCCTCGAAAGCGCTCGAAGCTTCGGCGAAATCTGAGTGGCGGAGGTTTTATTTTTTTTATTTTCTTGCCGGCGAGCCGGTGAGTGGGCGGAGTTACCGCCGCCTCGTTCGAAAGAGTTCCAGGGTTTTCTAGGGGTGAATAGAACCGAAACTGATTGAATCGGACGACTGTAACAAGAATTGGGCGCTGTACAATAATATGATACTTTTAGACGTCGTACGCTCGACTTTGTGACACCCGTCCACTTTTGATCGAGGCAGCGGAGACAAAACTTTTCTCGCTTCTTGTTACATTCCCTACTAACGTGCACAGTTTTCATATATGTCTTTATATCAAAATCTTCATACTGGTACTAACGCCAGTTCATGCGAGGGTACTAAGCTTTTAGGGCGGCGAAGATGCGTTGTGGTGAACATTCCTGCGGAAATCTTCAGGTGCTCGCTAGGCATCCATAATATATTGTGGTAACATACTTTAAACCCTTTACTACATTTTTCGAGCCCGGGCAGTAGACGCGAAGCTAGAGCCCCAGCCCAGGGCTTACTGAAGTGGTACGCGTATACGAGGATTCGTTTTGATTTTTTGTAGCGCATTTTTTTTCAATGGGACCTCACACACTTTAGTTGCTTTGCACACAGATGAATTCAAGAGCCCGCCACTTCGGACCTACTGCGCCTTGCCAGGTTTGCATAAATTTAGTGCCGACGACGTGGAGGCAAAGTGCACGCAACACTTCCTCGCGAATATCCCGAGCTCCAGGACAACTGACCTGACCCGTTCCTGCACCTTGATGAAAATCTTCTCGCTCAAAGCGCTCTTTCTCGACGACCGGTAAGTCCTGGGGTATTTTACTCGGCTAGGACAGACGAGAACACAAACCCGGGGAGAGGGTGGAGGAGAAAAGGGGGGTGCTAAAGAGCGAGCAACAGAGTAATAGTAAAAATAATTTCAATTATCTCAAGAAACAGGTTACAGGTGCGACCCAGCCTAAGCTAAGAACGCTTGTGAGGCCATGCCCGGCTGTTTGTTATAAGGCGAGGACGCAGCAATGCAGAGAGAGAGAAAGAGAGAGAGAGAGAGTGAGAGAGAAAAATAACTTTATTTTCCAAGCAAATTGGCTAGGAACGCGTGGTGGCCGCCGGCGGAAGGCTGGCGGCGACTGTGGCGGCTCGGTCAACGAGGAGTAGTTGCACCCCCGGTTGCGAGCGCCCAACGCGTCCTCCCAGTGCTCGACGGTGGAGATGGGAAGGGGGGGGGGGGGGGAGTGGGTTAAGAGGACAGGCCCACATGGCGTAGGTTAGTGTGTCCACGGAGTCACAGAGGGGACAGTTGGGTGACGGGAACTCCGAGGGATTGATCTTCTGGAGGAGGGAACGACTGGCGCGGGAATTGGTCTGAAGGAGTCGCCATAGGCGCTCCTGAGAGTTGGTGAGGGATGTGTGGGCAGGGGGATACCGGCGGCGGGAGAGGCGGTAATGCTCCCTGATTTCTCGGTAGGGGAGCAGTCGATCGCGAGCCGATCGAGCACCGTGGTAATGAGCAGGAGCGAGCCCAGCACGGCTGGTGAGTTCTCATGCTGCTTTGTGGGCCACCTCGTTGCCTCCCACCCCAGTGTGGGCCGGGGTCCAGACGATGTCGACGGGTTGGGTAGGGGGATTTTGGAGGAGGATTTTGAGTGCGGTAGCCGAAATGCTACCGCGAATGAAGTTTTGAACGGCCATCTTCGAATCAGTGATTATAATGTGTGGTTGCGGTCTGGTGATAAGAGCCAGGGCTATCGCCGCCTCCTCCGCCGTTGCGATGTAAGAGGTGCGTACGGTGAGGGAGGTGACTGGGAAGAGCTGGGGTGGGTAACTACTGCCAGAGCGAAGCTGTCCGCGTGTCCGTACTCCGCGGCGTCAACATACATGGTGGTGGGGGAGATGGGGTATTCATCTGTGAGGGCACGGGCGCGCTCGCTGGCACGTGCGCTCCGCGTAATATACTGGGTGCATGTTACGCGGCAGGGGGGACGTATGTGGAGGCAGCCTCGGCGAAATGTAGTTTATAAAACTAAAGAAAACCGAAGGATGGATGGGTTTCAATAATTCCATACACTGTATCTGTTTCAAGAAAAATATAATAAAATAAATAAAGAATAAATAAACGCGGGTTGACCACTTCGACATATCGTAAACGCTATAAACACGGCCCGGGGGTTAAAAAGAAGGTTCTGTCACCTCAAGTAGTCGGAGTGGCGCTGCCTACCCTTAAGCCCAGGAAAGAATTACATAGACATAAATACCCAAGAAAGTGGAGTGGAGTAGAGCCTTGCAGCTTTAGTCGTTGGTGTCGCACCAAACCGGCATTCTGGAGGTCGTGGGTTGGGGTCCCGTCCACCTGGCACGTTTCGCTCCACTTTGTTTCTATCTGTCAAAATTTCAAAAACTCTAACAGTTTCAAGAAGGAGAAATGACCTACCACATTTTATAATTTGTCTTGCTTGGCGTTCTTGACTGCTTGCCGCTATTGTTATTTCTCCCTCTCTCTGCCTCGATATATATTCGTATTTACTCGCGTAATCCTCGGGCATTTTCCCGGAAAAATCAGTGTGAAGTTTACGGGGTGGATAATTATGCGTGGAAACATTTTGAGGGGTAGAGACGAGCTTAAATGAGATCTGAATAGATATTATGCATTACCAAGCCATTACTAAGCAGGACTTACTGCCATAATAAAACTACAGGGTCGACATAGGCACGAAGCGCAAACCTTTATTCGTTGTGGCCAGCCGCTGCCTACCTCCACCATCTTGCGCTTGGTAGTCGGATGACCAAATGGGAACTCTCCTAGTCCGAGTCAGTACTGCCGACATCGCTGGTGGTCGCCTCGTCATCAACTTTGGATTCCACGTTAGCTTCAGAGGCCTTGTCTCCATCCCACACGGAGACGTCTTCAGTCGCATCCAGGGCATTCGATGTGCCCGTCTTTTGAAGCTCTTGACGACGACGTCTGCGGCGATCATTCCCCATGATTCGGTTATCCAGCTACACAGAATGTCCACTGACAGTCTCCTCATATTATCGGGCGGCGTCAGAGCGTGCTGGCAATCCACTCTACGCGCAGCCTTCGAACGTTATCTTTGAACGGCTTGTTCAAAGATGCGTTCAAAGGCTGGAACATGGAAGTTAAGCCACCTAGAATTACAGCCACCTCAGTGCACAGATCCTTAGCTTTTCGCTTCTTTTTGGTCGCCTTCAGTTCCTCGTGCGGCCGTTTCCAGTAGAGCACGCCGAACTCGTAGACGCCGGATGGCCTGTTTGCGGCGTGGTTGCCGCGCTGTATAGCGTATTCGATTAGCTTGAAAGCGGCTGTATAACTGGCGTACTGCTCAACGGCGAAGCGGCACCGAAACCGCCACTGAACAAAGCGACGTGAAGCTTCTCAAAATGGCGACTTCTCGACTTCTCCTCCTTTCAATATTGCGAAAAACTTCTCTAAATGAAAGGACGACCGGAGTCTGCGCGACCGCCACGTACTAGACCGCAGGTGAAACCGGCCCAACGACAGTCTGAATGGCATTTGAGAGATGGCGCTAGGCTGTCAGGAGCCTTAAAAGGCCCCTCCTGGCGGCGTGAATGACAATACTGGCCGCCTAGACGCACACCACGTGACCTTCTCAACGTCATGTCCGGTGTGTTTATTATAACTAGTGCTTAAATAAACAACGTGTGTTTAAATCAAGCTCATATTGAAATATATTTGGCTTAAAATTTTGTTAGAGCCTATCAAGGTCTTTGTAAAGTTGTCGCCTCGGTTGTTATGGTAGCTGTATAAGCAAATGGCGGCGCCCTGCGTCTACGCTACGAGCACGAGCCGGTCGTGGCTACGAGTGATCGTCAGGCGCGCTTGGTCAGCATCAACAGATGTGTATCTGCAAACGCATGACACTATCTTAAAGCTCTGACATTAATGCTTTAATAAAATGAAGAAGGCGTATCAGACCGACGCGCGAAACAGCGCGCTTTTTGGTAACTCCCGTCGGTTCTCTTGAAACGTCGTGATCGAGCTGTTCAGACTCCTGCCGCGTCCGTCCTGTCGCTGGAACAAATAGGCGATTTTTCTTGGCTCGTCAGCCTGCAAAATGACACCGAGGAGTCCAGTTCAGGCATGCGTAATCTGCTGCGTAAGCTTGTCCGAAGCGGCTGCTACGGAGTGGTGCGTCTAGTGGTTTGGCCGACACAAACACGTCTCGGGATCGCCAGTCCGGACGAAGCGCACGAGGTACCACTTGTAACTTGTTCAAATGACTTCATTAGTAACCAGTGCCTATATTTCGGCTGCACAGTTAGGAGCGCGGGTAAATAATTCGGACGTTTTGCATGTGGCGTGCTGAAAGGTCAGTACATTTGGTGGCTTTACGTCTTGCACCAATTTCCTATATGCCTTCGTCATGCTCTGATCATTTTCGCATCTTTTTCTATTATTGCAAGTAGCATGAAGCTCAGTAAAAGCGCGAGTGAAAATCTCAATTCATGCTAAAAATCTGTTTGCACTATTCCTCTTGAATCCACTACCGCACTACATCGATAGGCAGTGAGCCCCTAATCATGTACAGCATGCTGTTGATGAACTTGTTGATCTCAAAGACTAACGTATGTTGTCTCACTTGTACACTAAATACGGCGTCCCCATTTAACTTAGTGGTCAAAAACTTGTGCAGTATCTTGACTATCAGTATTAGGCCTTTGGCATCCTTGTGCTTGGAGGACAAACCGTCGCATGGGCTGCCTATGCTGCCTTGCTGGATGGTGTCAAGGCAAGTGTCTTCAGCACTGTTTCCGGATAAGGTTGAAACCATTAGGACAGCTGACAAAACAAGTGCAAAATAAAATCACGGTGTCCAGGCAACAAGCTTGGTGAGGCGTCGACCAGGCCTTTGGAGGATCAACCAGCTTACAATCAGGAAAGGAGCAACCAAGCGTAGCCATTCACTCAGCCTGGGCATTCACAGGAACACAGCTGGTGTCAAAACCGATCAGGGTAGAATGACTTGCTTGGTTGCAATGATGGCACTGTTGTAAATAAATGAGATGGGCGCAGGCAGAGGGCGATAGCTGGGGTAAAGAAGAAGACGAAGCTGCGCCCACTGCCTCGCTCACAGTATGTTCCATCGCCTTACGAGAACGGGTGCTGGGTCGGGCTTCTCTCTTGGATCCTCCACACGCTGGTGCCGAAACCTGGGAGAAGGGACCTCCAGAGGTGAGCTACAGCGAGCGTATTTTGCTTCTGTTCGACCGCCTTCTTACCTCTGGAGATTGGGAATGAAGCCGCACAGGAAGCCTCCAACTCGGAGAACAGCGGGGCAGCCTTAGAAGAAGAAGGTTGAACGAACCCAGCCACAAGAGATATCTGCCCGACACAGCACGAGATGTCCGTGAGAGAAGACAAGACCGACGAGGAGACGACGCTGACTTCTGCCTTCTGAGCCCGGTCGCCAGCTCTAACAATAGACGCGACGCTGGACCGGACCATGGAGGCCCATCTCGAAAGGCGGCGCATCGTCCGACTAGAAATCACGACAATCATCGGCCAAGTTGAAGACCTCCTCCCAGTGACAAGACCATCAATTAGTGAGTTGAGTGAGCTTGCTACTAAGTTAACAGTACATCACGATGAACTGCGCCAGATTAACCGAGAAGTAGAATATTGTGTAGACATTGATAATCTGGAGGCCGAGTATGAAGACGCATTCAACTTTGACTACCTAGTTTTTATGGCAAAATCCAAGATTGAACTTGAAATAGTTGAAACAAAGAAAGCTCGTGAAAACCTAATTCCTTCTCTCAAAGAACGAGTTCGCGCTGAACGCAGGGATAATCAGACCAGATATTTGGAAAGTAGCAAAACGTCATACGCAAATCAAACTCATGGAGCGGAAAATGATGACGGACGACAAGAACTGAACAGGAATTTCCAATATATTACCCCAATGGAAGCCAACGGTCCTTGTGAATTCTCCCGAAGAAACTGGAAGCGAGGGAAGAGACAACCACCACTACGTTCATGAAGCGAAAGGCAATGATTTCTGCCAGGACCAGACTTGCGCATACTATGGAAACCACCAGCGACTTTGACATCGATTACCGGACACCGAAGATGCCCCAGGAGAAGCCTTGTGAAGGAGAAACGGTGCTCCAAGAAACCAATGATACAGAGTGCAAAAGTATGAATCCCACGATGTTTGACAGTGATTTTCCTGGCGAAAAGAAAAGGATATCTTCGTTACAACCTCGCGTACTTGGCCCTCCATTGCTCAAACGTAAGGCACTGAGAAAGCAGCACGTGACAAAGAAAGGCGACACTGCTAGAATTAATCGTTCAAGGACAAAGGACCTCAACGGCGGTGCTCTCAATTTGCCACTGCTGGATATTAATCACCAGAGCCAGCTAATGTTGAGGGTACGAAGGAAGAATCTTCTCCTTCTTGCAAGACGACGCACAGTGAAACACAACTCAAAGCGCAGAACTGCAACAGCAGCTAACACTAGAAAATGAACCATGCGCTCTGAAAAGAGCTGCAACGAGAGTACAACTCACGTGAACCCGGCTGCTACAAGGAAAAATAACTTGTGCAAACAGAAAGAAATACCTGCAATCCGGACAAACAAAAGACTGCATCAAGGGGCTGCAGTAGCTTGGCTCACAGGTCAACGAAAGCGAAGGCATTGTTTCCATCGATGGAGGTGGAAGCCGACATGTGTTGAACTTTTTTGGCCCACTCGGACATGAAATTAGCTCTCCATGGACTGAACAATTTCTCGGACACGAACCATACTCATTGTCGCGCGGGGGAGGATGTTGTGAAATAAGTGGATATCCTTCTCTCGTGCCCCACTATCATCATCAGAATTATGTTGGATTAAAGGCACCATCGGGAGGGGTCTGCGCGGCTCGTCCCTTTCTCCACAGGCACCAATGTGATGTGGGTAAAGTTTCAAGATTTTAGAGGTTTAAATTTGGGTTTTACACCCCTAGGTTGCCTAGTACGGGTGTGCCGCGGTGAAGGCTCACAAATTATGTGAACGCGTTCCCCGGATGCTAAATTTGGACAGGGAGGGGAAGAAATGCGTGCACAGTTGTAGTTGAATGCATTTATTTCACATTTTTCTGCCATTAGGCTGCTATGAAGATAACAAAATCCTGGAAAAAGAAACTAGAAACAAGTTCTCATATTTCATCACTGTCTTTGACCGTGACATACTCTACTTTTGGCTTCTGTGTCCCGTGTCGTCCCGAGCCTTGAATGTGCTGGCAGGAGCTTGTGGACCTCCCAATAAACTTGTGCAACAATTGCCAAAACACCATTGGCAACAGCTGTGGTAGCATGCAAATCTGGTGCCACCCAGTTCAGGAGGGAAGTTGCCCCCCCCCCCCCCCCCTCCCGAGGGCGAAGCCACCGCCAGAGCTCTGGCAGCTGAATGCAGCAGGTAGATCCACAGCCAGTGCTCAGGCCGACCTGGGTGCCGCTGGGTGCCAGGGAACGGCGGCTTTCTTTGCTGCAAAAACACTGAAAACAGAAGAGGAGGGAGTGTGAGCAGGGTTCAGTTTGTAGCCACCAGAATGTCACTTGCAGCCACCTGGCAAGCAGTCTGCAGGGAAGTAGACGGAATACTATGAAAAATGGAGGCGGCTGCGGAGATAGTCCTTGTCGAGAAGCTACGATTACTGTAGGATCGAGCCACTGATTGCGGCCTGTTTGAAGTTAGCAGATTGGAGAATCGCTAGGGTGGTTTTGAGTACCTGCATAGAAGTACTTTGCATGCTAGTCGATGGGCCCAATCGTTTCCTCATATAGCAGAAGCACGGCCACTCTATACCCCCCCTACCCCCCCTCACCCTTTTGGAGTGACAGGTAGATTGGTCTTGCAAACAAAATAACATAACATTGTGAAAGTAGAAGTTGACACACTAATCCTGCGAAGAAAGTGCTTTGCACATGCCTTGCACCGCCACGTGTGAAGGGAACAACCTTTCTACTCTTGACTCTTTTACCCTGCCATCGTCTGTTCAGCATGAGAGCTAATTGGGTGGCACAACTGACCAGCTCCGACCTCTCCTCCAGCGTAGCATGGTAGAGAGGGCCCGGATGGCCAGTGTAGGCCAGGGTATCCCGGACTAGAGGAAACCCCCCACCAGGCGGGTGCCCAGACAGCTGCACCTAAGGCTCGCACAAATAAAGTTTATTCCTCCTCCTCCTCCTCCTTTTTTTTTTCGGAAATGGTGTTACGTTTACCAGTCTGTGGATGCCTAAAAATTGTTGCACGCCACTTTGCAAGTGGGATGCCTCACAAAATGCGGAACTGTGCTACCATGAACTGCTATCAAAAGAAAACTTTCAATATGACCGGCTTGCAAAACATTTTCTTGACAAGGAAGTGGGGTGATTGGGGACCTGGAAACGTAAAAAAGACAAGAGGTTGAGATTAGGAGAAAGCATTTTAAGCTGAGTAATACTATTATTTAAAACGTTACATTTCGCACTAAAATTCACGCAGGCAGAAGCAACGAAGCACCCCAAATGGGACATTCAAATGAATTAGGGGAATTCATTTGAATGTCCCGTTTGGGGTGCTTCGTTGCTTCGCTGGCGGTTTAATTTGTTCCTAGCTCCAGGACCGTTGCGCACGTCTTTGTTTTACTTCACCGCAGACAATTACAAGGTAGAAAGCATATGCAAGTTGCTGCTTCCAGCTGCTGTGCCGACTCAGTTTCCGCCCTACCCAGCCTACACGTTGCCGCCCTCGTGCCAAGGAGAGCAAAACTCTGTTTAGTGCTCTCTCACTTCATCAGTTCACGTAAGCCAGAATATCAGGGGAACCAGTGTTAGTAGCATAAGAGAAAAAGAGAAATGCCTTCGTATAGAACAACGCAACACTGAACGTGCAGCCAGTGGCTACCACTAAGAAACATAGCTTCGGGCAAGCCTTCAGACTGTCAGAAACACTTGGAAAGTGGATTGAAAGCTGAACAATGCCAGACAACATTTGACCTGGTTAGATGAACTGCAGAGACTAACCAAGCGCTTGGAATAACAGTTCAGCAATATGGGGACAACTGAGCTGTGCAAGCTCTAAAGACCCTTCAGAATCTGCACAAGGAGGAAATAGGAATGCGAAATTTGTCGAACAGATTATCAACATCGATAAGGTGCGGCCAATTGGTGAGAATGTGCGTGTCGAAGGAGACATCCTTAAAGGAGCCATGAAGAGAAAATGCAAGTTGGTTTTATTTCGAAAGATTTCGTGTTTTATAGTGCCCCCAGCGCTTGTCCGGATACAAACGGTGCGTTATTCACTGAGAAATTAAACAATTTAGGTTAAAAATTTTGATTTTCCCCGCTCAATCGTGCGTTTTCGTGGTCCCAAATGACATCACAGAACCGAACCGCTCTGCAGCCTAGAGTACCTTCATTCAACGCATTCCGCCGTACAGGGTAGAGACACGTAGACGCTGGCGCCTGCCATTTCGGTTGCTCGCTCGCCGCCGAAGCAAGTCATTGTGTCAAAACCGCGCTAAAATTATCGCCGCAACGCGGTTTACTGAGAAGTTTGAATCATATTGTCTGTTTGGTAGCATTTCGGCTGGCGTACCCGCAAATTTTCCCGCCATTTTTTCGCGGGGGCTACCATGGTTGCCAGACCAGGACTGCTCTCTGCTTGATTAGCTCGCATCATCCGTAAAGGCCGCGGATCTGTCAGCCCGCTCTGGTAACAAACCCCTGCGCGCTCGCCCCGCGGGCTCGGGCTCGAGCCCGCGTTTTTTTTTCGCTTCGTACCCACGGGAGGTACTACAAACATATGGGGCCCGTAAAGGCCGCCGATATGTCAGCCTGCTCTGGTTACAAACCCCTGCTCGCTCGCGCCGTGGGCTCGGGCTCGAGCCTGTTTTTTTTTTTTTTCGCTTCGTCCCCATGGTTGCCAGACCAGGACTGCCCTCCCCTTTACGGACTGCCTTTACGGGCCCCATACGATTGTAGTACCTCCCGTGGGGACGAAGTGAAAAAAAAACGCGGGCCCGAGCCCGCGCGGCGAGTGCGCAGGGGTTTGTTACCAGAGCGGGCTGACAGATCCGCGGCCTTTACGGATGATGCGAGCTAATCAACAGAGGGCAGTCCTGGTCTGACAACCATGGTAGCCCCGCGAAAAAATGGCGGGAAAATTTGCGGGTACGCCAGCCGAAATGCTTGCTAGGTCTCGTGGGAAACGAAAAGAATAACGCGTTGAGCCCGTTGGCCCAATTGCGGCGCACGGGACCGTTCAAAGGTTGTCTCAACCCTGTACAGCGTGTTGGCTTGTTCACGCGTTTCTTGACGTTCCGTAACCTGGATGGCGCCACCATACCGTGGCAAGCGTTTGGTTTGTTTTTGCCCGCATTTAAACCTGGGTTGTTTTTGTTCTGGGAGAAAATATTCGTTGGTTTGGCAGAGCTTAGCTCATGTGACATCATAGGTTCTGTTGCGGGAAATGAGCTGGTGGGTCGCATGACCATTCCCGTTTTTCCTAATTATGTAGCTTATTTGAGCGAAGTTTACGTTAAACGTGGTGTCAGTATGATTTCTAACGAGACAATCTTTTGAATGAACCAACTTGTGTATTCTCTCATGGCTCCATTAAAGGGGCCATGAAGACAAAACAAAAGTGGTTAATTTGGTTCATTCAAAAGACGGCCTCGTTAGAATCATACTGACACCACTTCTAACGCCCACTTCGCTCAAACAAGCTATATAATTAGGAAAAAACGGAATGGCCATGCGACCCACCAGCTCATTTCCCGCAACAGAACCTATGATGTCATACCAGCCAGCCCTGCAATTGGCGGCAAAAGCAAACCCAAATTAGGCAGAGCTTAAAAGCTTGCCCAACGAGCAATTCATGCTTATACTTATGGCACATTCTTTAGACAGCAGTAAGCATGGTGGGACAAACAGTGGAAGTTACGAAAGCACACATGAACATAGAAGTACCTATGAATACTGCTGTTGGTACTTGGTTTAGCTGCACAGGACTGCGGGGCTTTGGGGTTGTCTCAGACGACACTGGCCGATTGACGCACGCAACGGTTTCTTACGTGACATATTTGTCGAGTGAGCACTATGTTTTTCGAAACAATTATTTTCTCCCAGAACAAAAACAAGCCAGGTTTAAATACGGCCAAAAACAAACCAAAAGCAGAAAACGGCTTGCTGCGGTATGGTGGCCTATCTGGATTCACTAAAGGTAAACAAGGCTTCGCAATCGGCTGTAGAGCGGTCGGTTCCTGTGATGTCATTGCAGACCATAAAAACGTACGATTTAGCGGGAAAATCAAAATTTTAACTTAAGCTGATTAATTTCTCAGTGAAGAAAACATCGTTTGCATCCGGGCAAGTGGTGGGGGCACTATAAAACACGAAATCTTCAAATAAAACAAACGTCTATTTTGTCTACATGGCCCCTGTAAGGGTTACGGTCAGGTGTTGGGAAGAAAACTGCTGAGGCTGCCATGTCGAAGCATGCTACAAAAGTTCGTAAAATCTTCTGCAGGAGAGACTGGCGTAACAAGCCTAATAAGGGAACAGCTTTCAAGGGAGAGACAATGCTTGCAGTCAGAAAAAGAGCCATGCTGCAGCCTCATTACTGATGAATGGACAACTGTGCAATATTGAAACAAGAATTAGCCTGATGCGTGCTGCATGAGAGGTGGGCCTTTATGCACGAGAGAAGTTAATGGAATATGCAAGGACTAGCCCACTTTCTGTGCGAGGCAAAAGCTTCACCGTTTTCACCGACTCATTGGAGCCTCTAAAATATCTGATGAGGAGCCTAGAGCTGGCAATTCGGCATATAACGTGGAAGTCACCTTGGTCATGGTCCCAGGACACGTGGGCGGCATCGGTAATCGCACCGCACAGGAGGCAGCGAGCTGGTACGTTTCTGCTCGTCCCCCCTTGCTGTAGCCCTCCCAGCTGGTCCTTGACCCAAACGAGTAACGCAAGTGGCTAAAAGAGCCAGCAAAAGGGGAACTGGGGGCGAAGGTGACGTACAATCCCCTTCCACTTCCAAAAAATTTCCCCGCATTTCCCCGAGGGGAAGAATGTGAAAGTGCGAATGCAGGAGTTGAATTTGCGCGGTTCGGTAATGTTCGCGAAAGAGAGATCACACACACACACACAACTACAAAGAAAGAAAGATGCATTTATTCACAGACACCTATTTGTGTTGTCGTTGTACTTGATTGCTAGAGCGGATCTCAGCTTTGAAATTTCGTGTCAGTACTCCTTTAAGCGGGTGCATTAGCCCTTCTCACGCCCGATTCCTGGCCAATCCCCCACGTGGGTATGTGCCATGTCAGCGGCCAGGCAGCGCGCGCCCATCTCCCCCCGTTGCCAAGGAAGACGAGGAGATTCCTGGCCAATCCCCCACGTGGGTATGTGCCATGTCGCCCATCTCCCCCCGTTGCCAAGGAAGACGAGGAGCGCGCGCACCCGCAGCTGTTGCTATGTGGACGGACGGCTGGTCAACGGAATTCAGGGTCGCTTATAAAGTGCATTCGCACTTAAAAGGGCTTCCACGTGGTATGGAAGAGTTAATCTATAAGGCGAGGACAGCTGCTGCCCTGACTAAAGATGTTCCAGCTAAGCGGTGAGCACACGCCGCTTCAATAAGAGCTGGTGGCACTGAGCCTACAGCAGATGCTAATGACACCGATAAAGACGAGGAGGGCGACCACACAGCCTCTGTGACACCCGTGCCTGTCCAACGGTCCAGTGCCTACTGTATGACTTTCCCAGTCTTTTACCACTGAGGAACATGCACACGGGTGCCGGCGTTACCTCATTGGAGGAATGAACATCCCCACCCCCTCAGCTGGATGCAGCAAGCGCGGTCCTTCCTTTTGTGCGAGTTTTTGCGCGAGGCAGACCTGACCGAACGGCCCTTCCTGCTTTCCCTCTTCCCCAACTGGGCTACGAAGGCCCCTAAATCACCCGGAAAGTTTCACACTCATTCATGCAGCAGTGTTGATGATTACTTTCATAATAGCTGGCGAAAGCCTTCAAATCGCTATGAGTCTGAAGCGCCCAGTAAATTTTCTCATTAAAACTGAAAATAATGTAACTGCTGCACGCTGAATCGCAAAAAGCCTAGCAGAGGTTCCGCTCTCCAAGTCAGTGCACAATTTCACATCAAGGCATTGATTCAAATAGCGATTCCGTCCCTGCAGGTTAGTCTCGGGAAGGCTCACCTGCTTCCGTGGCCTTTCTGTGAAAGAAGGGGTCATGGGTGGCTCTGGGGAGGGATGGAGCGGAAAGTATCCATTGCGCATGGATTCCGTGGCTGATATTTTTAAAGGTGTGCCTGACTGCTGCTTTTTGTTAAACATGGCCCCTTACACTACCGCCTCCTTAGCAAGCACTTACGCGACATAGATAGGAGAGATAAGAAAAAGCAGGTAATGAAAACGGTACTCTCACAAGTTGAAAAAAAACTTTCAAGCACGTCAAAAGGAGTCGCATCACAACAGAATTCCTCAAAGAAGCTCTGTTGGTTTCTGTTTTTTTTTTTTTTCAAAAAAATTTTCTCTTTGACTCATTGCCTCCTCGGGATGTCGACAAAGAAGCCATTGCGAGGAGAATTCGCCATAAAATTAGGCAATGAACACTGAAGGAAAGTACGCCACGACCCAACCAACCCATTCCTTTGGACATTCCGCGGGGGCTACAAGTCCGACTCTGCAAAGCGCGGACTGGCTATGCCAGCACGCCAGACATAAGAGAGATGTGGGAATGGATGCGACGAATTGGCAAAAAAAGACCGGACCGCACCATACCCACACCACCACCTTTCCATCCATGAATGCTATGTCACAACAGCAGACCCAGCGTTAAGCACCTTATATGGGAATGCGACAAGCTGGATGAAGAAAGGTGGAGACACAAACCACACTATGTTCGGAAATACATAGAGTGGATTAAGCCACAGCAAAACCAAAAGGAAACGTACATGTCCCTCTGGTCTTTCACAAAAGGTGCCAACCTTCCTCAGTGGACTTGAGATGGTCCGTGTGCAGGGCGGACATAAAGACACCACCAAATAAGCCACCAGTCGATTACCTTGGAAAATTACTTTCCCCCAAATGACCTTCACTGAGTGGTTCATGTGCGGGGCAGATGTGTGAAATGAACCCATGCCACCTGCAAACTTTTTCCTCTCTTCTCCTCTTCCCCACCATGAAGCGTTTGACCTCTCCTGTATGAATAAATTATTTCATTCATTCATTCAATTTTTTTTTCAACTGCTAGAATTTCAACATGTGGCGTGTAAACATAACTATATGCCGCCACTAAAAAAACACATCTCGCCACATATACCTCTAAACTATGCTACAGCGTGAGCAGTAGACAGGGCAGGCTGACAAAAATTTCTGCAATTGATTCATGCCCAGAGCGACAGAACAGAGCGGTGGCACTGCCTTCAGTCCACTGCCAGCATTGCTAAGGGGACATCAAGTTGAAGCACATGCCTCTGCTGATCTGCCCGTCACACATTGGCTCAACGGGTCTTATGACTCACAGTGCCGCTTGTATACATTGTCACATGGAGTGTGCAGCCAGTGCACGGCATCAAAAGAGGAAGGAATGAGACTGGCGTCGACGAAACTCCGACACTGGCGGACAACACAAGGAGCGAGAGGCAGTCTACGCCGCAGATAAAGCGAGTAAAAACATGACCACTAAGGCGGTTAGAGAACTAAGCATGATGTACGAAGGGCACGTGAGAAACACATGCTGCGGACTTGCGAAGCCAGAGCAAGGCGTGTGCATCAGGCCGAGCCTCAGGTTCACGAGGGAGAAAGACAAGGTGCATTATTAACATTCCACACACGAATGCTCAACTATTTCCTCAAATTATACAACACACCCTCAGCAAAAAAAGCTTTGTCTTTTCAGAGACATTCAAATCATGCACACAACGACCTTGAGCACAATTTCTGAGGTTGATCATGAATGGTGGTATAAGTTATATTTCCAAGCCCTCCACCACTGCATGCCCCACAGCCCAGGAGAAGCTTTGTCACATAAGGCATTGCTAGTAGGGACCCTAAGCATACAGTAAAGCCCGCTTATATCGAACAGCGCGAGGACTGTAAAATAGTTCGATATAGCAAAAATTCGATATAGAAAGTGAAGCAAAAAACTTATATGAGGGCAATCTTGCCGACGGAGTCAAGAGCTAACGCTGAGCTCTTACCACCCTGCAGTTCACTATTGATATGACAATTTCTCGGAAAGAAAACAATCATTTATTGGGGCGGAAGAACTGCGTGAGTGCAGCCTGCTTCTTGGAGCGCAACGCGCTGCTGGTGACTGCTTGCTCCACGGTATCTAAACAGTCGACAAGCACAAGACTGCTGCCCTCAATGGCACTGCAGCATCGCCATAGCAGGGCCACGGCAGCGATGGCTTCGCTCGCGCTCAGAAGCGGTACGGAGTCCTCAGTGTCTTCGACAGAGCGGAGACAAGCATGGATACAAGCAAACAATGGCGAACCCAGCGAACCGAGCAAGAAGTGCACGCAGCGAGTTGCGCGGTCTTGAAGTTCGGTGACACCGCAGCCCGCAGCGCCCAATGTATCGCTTTCGGCTCCAACGGCATGCATGCGTGGACCTGGTCCACTCTGCCACGGCCTGGCCACAGCCGGTTTGGATGCGCCCGAGCTCGTGCGGAACTCGCAAGCGACACTTGCGCCACCGCTGCGCGCCGATATATTGCGAGACAGCCTGACACATGCCTAAGGCGAGCAAGAAATCCCATGCGGAAGAGTTCGATATATCCATTGTGAGCAAAATCGCGTTCGATATAAAAAGATTTAAATGCATGTAATTTTTACCGGAATTATACAAGGGTTTTATATAGGCAATAATTCAATATATCCATTTTCAATATAAGCTGGCTTTACTGTAATAACCATTGCTTTTTCTCTGTTCTCTCTCAGTGCTTGTTCCTTTGTACTGTGCCTGTTCCTGCTTCACGAACTTGCACTTGTGTATTGGGATTTTGGTGAGCCACACCCTAAGTAATCAGGGAGTGAGAATAACAAGCTGGCTTAGTTTTCAATTACAGATCATAGGACTGCAAATTATAGATGCTGTTGCGAAAGAAGACCAGCGTCTGGATTCCGATGTGGTGCTCGAGTCGATTAGCGAGGCAGTGCCCACCTCCGATCCTCCTCTTCCTCTTCTCCGACTCCCCCTACTATCGCCCCCTGCCTGCGCATCTTTATTTCTCAACATACTCCCGCCGCCGCCAAGTTGGTCAGGAGATAGCTGGCAGCGGCACGTTCAGTGGCGAAGTCCGGGCCCCACTACGACCAGTTTTTCGACTTCCATAGTGGCGCATGATTTGACAGCAGCGATGCTTGCAGGCTGGCTAGGGGATCCAGTGCAGCATTGGCTGGGCATATCGGTGCCGTCGATTTCTGTAAACAGCTTTGTCAAGGCGGCCACCGGGATCGAATGGGAACAGCTGCGGCGGTCGGTCAAATTTGCAGAGATCATGCGGCGAGCGTAGTGGCACTGTCGTTGCGCCCACGTGCTGATAGGCGTTCCGTGAAGTAATCGGTGGGTTCCAGAAGCACACCCGGTTTCTCTGCAAACCATGGGACTTCGCTCTCTTCGGACCCTATAAACACTGTAGAAACGCGCTTTCAGCATCGACTTTCTCTTGTTGGAGAAGGGGTAGTCACCATCGAAGCATCTGTTCTGCTTCGCCACGAGGATACCTCCCCACCGGGCCTTGACGAGCGTGGCCGAAGCTCGCCTCCGGCGTCGAAACTCGCTTAAGGAGCGTCGGAGGAGCAGGCGCTTCGTTATACCCAGACGCGAGTCAATCTTCTTCACGAACGGTGTTTTTGTTGCTGAACACAATGAAAACTTGTTTGACTCGTAACCGGGTTGCTGAACTGCTGGCGAAAAGAGAGATGCGTCGCCGACGTAAGGGTCGCAACGGGAAAGCTCGGTGGTCTCCAAAACAAGAGTCGTATCATCGACGCTAGGGCCGTGGCAGAACGGGTCAGACGTCTCCGGAGCGGAAGTCAAGTCGTCGAAGCGAGGGTTGCGAAAGGTCTGTAGTGACGTCTCCGAATTGGAATCGCGTGTGTGATGTCAGCATCCGTCTGGGGCCACTTAGAAATCTTTGAAGCAGAAGTCTCGTTTTCTAGGCTAGATTCACGGCAGGACCGTTGGGCTCTCTCAAAAACGATAGCCGCGTCAGCGATGCCGAGGTCCCGGGAGTGTCCTTGAGACTTCTCCGAGATAGCAGTCACGGAAGCAGCAGGACTGCGCAGTTGCTGGAGCCTCTCTCTCTGGCTGAGCACCTCGGTGCCCTGCTTGGCGTCCTGAAAGACCGCAGCGCCTCCGTCCTCGTTGTCCTGTTCTACTATCCGCGAAGCTGTCATTTCCCGGACGGGCGGCACGTCCCCCGGGACCAATGTCCGCCGGGCCTCCTCGGGAAGCGAGCAAATAGTCGAGGTTGCGATGCGGGTGGTGAACAGGGCCACCTGAGGTTGAAGGACGGGGCTTGCGGAAGAGTCTTGGCTCGCGGAGAAGCGTACGCGCGTTCGCAGGGCGCAGATACGCTCGTCGTAATCGATCGCTTCCAAAACGACGGCATCAAAGTCTTCATCCTTCAGGTTCTCCTGAACTTGAGCGTCGAGTTTGTGCAGGCTCACCTGGTCACGCAAAATAAGGTCGAGGACATTTTGTCTGTCAAGGGCCGTTGCTGCCTGGCTCCGCAGCAAGGCGTCAAGGACTGTCATGGTCCCGGAGATGGTCGCTCGCAGGACATCTCGGCGAATACGAAGAGCGTCCATGGCACCAGTCGATGAAGCAAGACGCTGGGGTTGCGAATACCAAAGGGACAAGGGCGGGCTTAGGCACGAGCCGAAAGGGGCGGCGGCCGAGGGCAAGGCTTCCAGGATAAAGCAGTACGAAGGTATCCAAGCCTCGCGTGCCTCGGAGCCGCTGCGCCGTCGAACGTAGATTCGCTCGTGCGCCGGTTCCCGGGTTTCACGGCACCAGAAAATGTGTAACGAAAGAAGACCAGCGTCTGGATTCCGATGTGGTGCTCGAGTCGATTAGCGAGGCAGTGCCCACCTCCGATCCTCTTCTCCGACTCCCCTACTATCGCCCCCTGCCTGCGCATCTTTATTTCTCAACAGATGCAACAAGCAGTAAGCCAGCATATGTTAGGGCTTTCTTAGACCGTGGTTAGGGCACAAAACCCTGCGGTATTGTTTTGCTTTCACCAATGGCGTTTTGTCGCACTGTTCCATTACCACAACTTGTATCCAAGGCATTTTGCATTATACAATTAGGTGCAATGAAACTGCAGCGAAAGAACATGCAAGAAAACACACCGGACACCTACTGTAAAAGTAAGACTGTCGAGTGAAAGTGAAAGAGGGACATCTGGAAGCTTTAACTATAGATAAACTTTCCTAACTTCTCGGGATACTTTACGTTAACATGTTTAGATCTATTAAAAACACAAACAACACTTACTTTTCTCAAAGCAGCGTTTGGTTTTCCACATGGGACCGTTCTCGCATCACAGCTGGAACCCTTGAGTGTTGAGGTGCTGATTCCCCCTGTAATACACCAAGACAGATTTGAGGCACAAAAAGACTTTTGCATCAGCGTCCATGTAAAGAAGCTGTTGCACACTTAAATTTAGTGTGGTTGAATAATTTACTGCTTTTCTAAGCAAAAGGGTAATCAAATTTAAAGTTACTCAAAGGCTGTGCCAAACTCTAAAGCTCCCTTACCAAGTGATAGCCACTTCTATGCATTTCTTTAATCATGGATTTGTTTTTTTAATGGCGACAAAACATTGCCAACATTTAATAATGGCATCTGCATTGGCTGTATAGTTGATGTGCTTATTGCTTTACTATACTATACACTATACTTTAGTCGCCACTGCTTCCCTGCACAGTTGATTTTAATTAAACAAAAATTTGTTTTTCAAGACGGGTATGTCAGCCTTGCAAAGGTTGAGTACCCCAGCTGTTTCTTTTCTGTGCACAACGTGAGAAGGCGCCATCCTAACTACTCAGGTTTCGGACTGGTATTGCTTAAAGCTCAACAAACCAAATGTTTCATCAAAACTGCAGCCCACAGGCAAGGCTTCCCAAAGTAGCGACAAAATATTGCACTGGCTTTCAACTGTCACATTTCCCGACGTCAGACACACAGCTGGCAGCGATCCTGTTCACCCTGTCATCTAAGCACTGCCTCCAGGTTTTCTGCGGCCCAAGAAGAAAGAGTGTCCCCACGTAGCTGTAGAACCCTGTTGTGGTGCTATCAGAACCAACTGCGCGGTTGCATGGGTGGCTGTGGTTGGCAGGAGAGGAAAAGGAAAGTAAAAGCACTGGGGACATTTTGAGCTCGGCAGGGAGCTTACCCGCAAGGGATATCCTGTGGTACATGTATAGGCATCATGGAGGTATCGGCAATACTTAGTGTTAAGCGTCTGCGTATGGGATGCACATATAATGAATTTGAAAAAAAAAACACGATGTGTTTAGTATATAAGTGCAATTGTAAAGAAATCCAGGTGTTAAACTCATTGTAATGCTACGGCCGAAGGGAAAGATCAAAGCCGTATGCTGGACGTGCACACAAATGCATTCGAAGTGTATCTTTTTTTTTCTATGAGGTGCATTTGACAGCACAAAAAAATAAAAGGACGCCGCCAATGACACGACAAAGAAAATAATGGTGAATGGGAGAACATTCGCAAAACAGGGCCCACTACTGTGGTTTATGGTGCTGGCTAGTGCTGGACACATGAACCACTCACGGTGTACCACAGTGGTGCAGTCAGTCACACCATTCACCGCAGGTGAAGGTTCTCAGGCTTGGCAGCGTCTTGCATGGCAGGATCAGCCACTAGCTGACACGAGACACTCAGGAACACCTCGAGCGCCAGAAAGGACTGAGCCAGAATGTCAAGGACAAGTGTTAGCAGCGAAGCAGTTTGAGCCTGAGCAAAAACAAGCAAGGCACCACGAACTCAGGTCCCACCACAACAGGAAGCCAGAGTGGGATGAAACAGCAGGGCCCTGAAGTCACTTGACCCATCCAGGAGGCCAGGCCCAGGCGGCCAATGGCAAGGGTCTTGGAATCCCGTGGCTCATCGATCAGGCACAGAGATCCGCCATTCCAACCATGCCCTGTCCTGGTTGTGCTTGTTCTCCCCAGGCTGCAAGATCTTTTGTGTAGAACCTGCGAGACATTGAATGATGAAAGTAGCCGGAAAAATGCTGCATCACTAATATCCTGCTACAATGAGCATGTAACACTGCTAGATTTCGACAGTTGCTTATGGCAGAGAACTCAGTCTTTTTGCACCCCCCCCCGTTAGCACTTATGAATGCTCATGTTGCGTGACTGCACTGTGCAAGTGGTAGCATACTGCATTCGTGTCTGCGCCCTTTCAGTACTGTGAACGTGAACACACTGAAAACAGCTCAAAGACAGAGTGGAAGGAAAAGACATACACGGAGCACTGCCCGTACCTCATTTGCACTGTTTTCGGTGTGTTCAGTTCATACTAACTAGCTCAACGTAGCACTCTAGTAATAAGAATTGAACATGTTTGAATTTTGAGGTTGAGCTTTTCTGACCATTCAGGATTGAGAAAGTATTCACATGTATTTAACGTGCAATTTTTCCAACTAGTGACATGTTCTGCAAAGTCTGCATAGCGCACATAAAAGCTTCTTTTCCAACCACTGGCCTGGTTTATTCACAACAAACAAAATCGTTCCTTTTCCCAAACTCTATGTTTGGAGAAAAACAGGGCAAGGGTGGCACATACATTGAAAGAAAAAGTGCAAAATACTGCTTCGAAAAAGAAAAACAAAAGACAGAGAAGCTTGTTGTGGTGGAAAAACCGCTGAAATAGCAGGGACGAAGAAAGAAGCAGTCAACGCTCGAGCGCTTTCCCCACCAAGATGAATTCCAACTAGCCAACTTTCCGTGCTGCGGCAGAGAAGTTCAGGAACCACATGACACACTGCTACGTCGCATCAGCCTGACAAGAAACTTCAAGGTGCTTTTCTGAATTCTGCCTGTGTGCACATTACTAAAGCCTCACTCACATCGTTCGGTCACATCAATGTGACTTCTGACAGTGAAAATTTGTTCGTACGCGCGTTTGTACGTCACCTAGTCCCTCCACTGCAATTTCATCCCGCTCAATATGCCTAACGCGCAGCAGCTAAGGCCAAAAAGCACCAAACGTTACGAGAAGTATAGTTTTCTCTTTCGCTCGCCCAATATATCATATGGCATCCAAGTCGTTTGATACCAACCTGTTCGTATGTCTGGGCTTCGGCATTCGCACAGATGAACACGGTAGACTGCGTAGCGTATTGAGTGCTGTCTCGGCTGGCGTGCACGCCTTGGAGCTGCAAACAAAAGCTACTTGCGTAGCGTGGGTCTTAACACCGAAAACACGGCAAGGAAGACTCCGAAGCCTTTAGAGGGGGCTGGTGGACGCTTCGGTGTAGCGATTTGCGTGGGGTATTTAGCACCAAAAACACAAAGTACCACCATAACAACACGACGAAGATGTAAGGACACTTGAGAGAGCAGTGGTGCGCCGCAAAGTGCTTCTTTTTCACGCTGTATTTTTCTAAATCTAGCCGCGTAGCAACGATGATGAGCACGCCGAGTTAGTGGGCGCCGCCATTTGCATTAACCAAGGCTGACTGTAGCCATGACAACAAATAAACAATCAAAAACTTTCCGGATGGGACGTTAGAGGGTCACGTGGTGTGCGTCTAGGCGGCCAGCTTTGTCATTCACGCCTCCTGGCGCGCATGGATGCACCGCGCGCTCGCTCCGCCAAATGGAGTGGTGCGAGCACGTGCATGCGGGTTTCGCGAGCAGACGACTTTCGCCGTTTAAATTTTGGAGGTGCGAGGATTAAGCGAGTAACAATGTGCAGATATATATATATATATATATATATATATATATATATATATATATATATATATATATATATATATATATATATATATAGATATATATATAAGACAGAAAATAAGGGTTGGCAGTCAAGAAAACCTCAGAAAGCAAAGGGGAGGTTGTGGTGGGTCATAAAAAGAGATGAAGAATTTTTTGAGTCGAAAGAAAGTGGTGAAAAAATGCCCGCCGGGTAGGAATGGTATTCTGGGTGGAGGTCGTGGGTTCGGATCCCACCCGGCGGGCATTTTTTCACCACTTTCTTTTCGACTCAAAAAATTCTTCCCCTCTTTCTATGACCCACCACAACCTCCCCTTTGCTTTCTGAGGTCTTCTTGACTGCCAACCCTTATTTTCTGTCTTATTTTCCCGGAGCCCCTCATTTCCCATTTTCTGATTCGCTACATGCTTAGCGAGGGCCTCCGTTCTGGCAGTCTTGGTGCCAACGGGAGCTTAAGAGGGTTCAACGCTGGTCAACCACTCTCGACATGTCGTAGACACTCGAGTCACGGCCCGGGGGTTAAAATGAAGGTCCCCTTCACCCCGAGTAGTCCGAGTGGCGCTGGCTACCACCCCCAAGTGCAGGAAACAAAAATACCTCAACATAAATACCCGAGAAAGTGCTGGGGAAACAGCCCCGCCGGTAGCGTAGTGTTATCGCACCAGACCGGTATTCTGGAGGTCGTGGGTTCGGATCCCACCCGGCGGGCATTTTTTCACCACTTTCTTTTCGACTCAAAAAATTCTTCATTTCTTTCTATGACCCACCACAACCTCCCCTTTGCTTTCTGAGGTTTTCTTGACTGCCAACCCTTATTTTCTGTCGTATTTTCACGGAGCCCCTCATTTCCTATTTTCTGATTCGCTATATATATATATATATATATATATATATATATATATATATATATATCAAGGTTACAGTCGTCATTGCCAGTGCTATTCGGCTTTTTTCGAAATATTTAATAGGGCCGAATGACGTGTGCTTGTCACGTTTCTTTGATTCATTGATAAATAAGCGAAAATATAAGTCGAGAAAAAATCCGCCGTTTTTCCGGGAGCGGGACTCGAACCCACATCTCCGCATAACCGGTGCGGTGCGCTCGCCATTACGCTATCCCACAGCGGCTTCTCTCTCGACTTTAAAGCGGGGGTTTATATTTACAAGAGCTCTGAGGCCGGTCAACTAGCGCCGCCCCTCGACTACCGCGGGAGACGTAGACCGTCTTCTTTCCCAGCGGCCGAGCGGCCTTCTTTACCGAGTCCCTCGTCCCGTATCTCTCTGTTCTGCTATATATATATATATATATATAATATATATATATATATATATATATATATATATATATATATATATATATATATATATATATATATATATATATATATGAATAGCTAGAGAAACACGCGAGGGTCTTACACCAGTTGCCAGGCTGTAGACGCGCAAGACACGGGCCGCAAGTTAATGGAAGGTCCCTTTCCCGTGTTGTCAGAGTGGCGGTCTCTACCACCCTCAAGCGTCAGAGATATTTGTCGTCGTCATCATCATCATCGTCATCGTCGTTGTCGTCGCCACCATCATCGTCATCATCATAAGGCTGTTTGTGCCCACTGCAGCACGAAAGCATCTCCCAAAGATCTCCAGTCACGCCTATGGACTGCTAGCTGAATCCATGTTTTTGTTGCTTGAGCTACACTGGTCCAGGTTGAGCAGTTTCGCGTGGCTCCCGGAGAGCCGTGCTCCGCATGCGTCAGGACCAGTGACGTCTCACGGCGCCCCGCTGGCGCGCCGGAGCCACCGCCACCACGACTGGATTGGATTTGATTGGATTGAATTGGATTGGATTGGATTGGACTGGATTGAAAATCGTTTTAGCAGCAGTAAGCATGATAATAAGTTAATCCTAGACAACCAGGACACCTATGAATATTTAGCTGAACCTTAGCTCACGCTACGTATATCATAGCATAGCCGAGCAAAGCCACTGCTAATTTCCCCCCATATTTTTGCAGGTCAGCTCTCCAGCGAGTTTTCGGCCGACCACTATTACGTTTGCGGTCTATTGGCAGCTACTCTGTCAAATGAATGGTCTATCTGTGGTCCTTCATTCGCCTTACCTGACCAGACCTTTCCTATTTCCTTCGGCTAATTTGCCCTAGAATGTGCTCCACCTTAGTCTGTTCCCTAATCCATGAGGTTTCTTTTCTATCCCTCAGCGTGACCCCTAGCGTTCGGAGTTCCATGGGACGTTGTGCCGATCTATGAGAAAGTAGTACTGTAAATAAATATCCCAAAATGTGACGAAGAACTCACTCGCCCCGATAGCCCCATTGATATGGCATAAGAGATCTAATCGGGAGGCGTGGCTTCAGCCCCAACTGCACGCGTGTTTTTTTTATTTCTGTCCCTTCTTAACCAGTCCAGTTCTTAACCAGTTCTAACCATGTATGTATGTGTATACATATATACAGTGACACCCAGTTATAGCGAACAGTAATATGCGCCGCAATTAGATATAACCAATAGTTCGATATAGTGAAACCCGCCGATAACCACTTTGTTGTTACGAGTTCGCAATATGCGGGACACCCCCCCCCCCCCCCCCCCATCCCGCATACGCAAACAACACAATATGGAGTATGTCGTAACCATACATAAAACAATTCATTTATTGCAAGCAATAAAGCTACTTTCCACCTCAACTGCCTACTTCACACAAAAGAAATGATTCCAGTTTTCCCTGTCATTTTGGCGGCGTCAACTAGCACAGCATTCGAGTCCGGGTCCTTCAATATCGAAGCAATGATGTCAGCATATCAACTGCCAAAAGCGCTTCATTAAGCATTGGACGGCTTTCACTCGCGACATCCTCTGCCTCTTGGCAGCTTTCAACAGCACGAGCTGCCACCACATCGACGACGGTGTCTGCATCAGAGGGCCTCACAGTGACGGCAACCTGGTCGTTGACGACACTCAGGAAATCCCCGAAGGAATTCTATGGGCCCGTTTTGTTGTGGCAGTTGCAGTCATGGACCATTTTCAACTAGCCCGGCTTTCCACTTTGCTTCAGTTACGGAAGGTGTCGGGCGTCGCGTCGCTCCATGCCAGGCTCAACGTCTCAACTGCGGCCTATCAACATCTCAGTTACCGCTGTGAGACCATGCATTTCGGCGGATGTGAATTTTGTGAACTTTGTTATCAGAAATATGGTTCGCATGTATTTTTATAGCTGCTTTGTTTTTGTTCGATATATAGCATAATTCGCTATATCCGGGTTCTTTAAAACCGGTTTTGACTGTATTCACGGTGAAAGTGGGTTCGGATCCCACCCTACCGGCAATGTTTTCCTCCGCTTTCTTTAAAAAGAAAAATATCTGCATCTGTTTCCATGATAATAAATTACCACATTTTTCTCCCTTGCTTTCCTTGGCTTTCTTCACTGCGGAACAATATTCCTGTTTTAATTTACCGAGCCCCTCATATCCCATTCTGATTTGGTACATGCATAGCGAGGATCTCTTCTCTGGCAGTCTTGGTGCCATAGGTAGCTTAAGGGGGTTCCACGCTGGTAAACCATTTTCGACATATCGTATACGCTCGAGTTTTAACCCGGAGGCCCAAAAAAAGGTCCCCTTCTCCCCGAGTAGTCAGAGTGGCCCTGGTTACCATCCCTAAGGGCAGGAAACAATTACCTTAACATAAATACCGGAGAAAGTAGAGAGGAGGACGGCCCCGCCGGTAGCGTAGTTGTCATCACCGAACATAGGTCGGCAAACTCACTCATGAGTGCACTCACCCACCCCCACTCACAACTCACGAGTGAGTGGTGAGTGAGTCTCATTGTCGTTTTGGCCTGGTGAGTGCGAGTGCGAGTGAGTGCGAGCGCCACTCACGGTGAGCCCCGTTCACCACTCGCGAGTGCGCGGCGAGCCACGCTCAGCACTCGCGAGTGCGAGCGCCACTAGCGGCGAGTGGAACTCACCACTCGTGAGTGCGAGTTCCATTCGCGGCGAGCGCCACTCAGCACTGGCGAGTGGAAAAGCCACTCGCGGTGAACCCCACTCTCCACCCACTCGCGGTGAGCCCCACTCACCACTCCCGAGTGCGAGTTGCACTCGCGGTGAGACCCACTCGCCACTCGTGAGTGCGAGTTCCACTCGCGGGGAGCCCCGCTCAGCACTCGCGAGTGCGAAAGCCACTCGCGGTGAACCCCACTGACCACTCGCGAGTGCGAGTTCCACTCGCGGCGAGTCGCGCTCAACAATCATGAGTGCCGTGTGAACGCGCGCTTCTTGCGCGATGTGCGGGGCTGACCACGGTGAGCATCACTCGCAGTTGGCATTTGTCGGTCGCAGGAGCCGCTTGCTGTGGTAATTGCTGCTGGCGATATCCACTCGTACGCACAGCCACTAGTTAATGGAACGACTGCCTTTAGCTTCGGGAATATGTGGCTACTCCCCTTTATAATTAAGGCATCGTGGAATCAACTCTCCAGTGACCTGTTGATTTAGGAATACGATTTGGATGGACGTCTGACGCCATAATGCACTGATACTCTCACTGTCATACTCATTGAGGGGCTGTTGCGCGCACTCTCGCCGAATGATGTTTCTGGCTCGCAGCGTTTTGTGTTGGAATTAGTGTCGGTAACGTCGTCGCAACAAAGCGATTGCACTTTACTAGCTACGACTGAGCGCTGCGATGGAGGCATTAGGAAGCACCGTGGTCTAGTGCCGTAGTACTTAGTGTACATAATTGGCCGGCTTGCTGCAGCTGTCAATAGGCCGGCTGTTCTGAAGCACAAATTGTGAGTGCCCGTAATCGTTTGAAAAGGTATCGCAGATTTTCACGGATTCGCGTATCAGGATGGCGAAACGGTTCGGATGGGCGAGTTGCGTGCTGTGGAAGGAGTAGCTCATTTTCGAGGCCTTGGCGTATTAAACGTATTAGTGTTTGCCATTACTTGCTACGGCAGCGCTCTGTTATGATGCTCGCTTCCACGCGGAATTGGCGCCGCACATCCTTCTACGGCAGTTACGGTGCGTGCCTTGAGGCATGTGGATTGGCTGCTGTCGAGGTGTTTGACACACTTGAAAACTTCCCCGCTGCTGTTTTATTGCAAACTTCACCAAAACGTTTACGTTATGATATGTTGCGTGAATGTTGCATTGACTCATATATGCCGATGTGCGTACCTTTCGCAAGAAAACGAGGTAAGCTCGCCTTAGCATCACCTGACATATTATTTGTTATGATGACTCGCCCACTTACCCCTTCGTTTAGCTCTCTGTCTCCCTCTGAAGTTTGTGTATCCGTTCGTGCAGATTCACAAGATTCGTACGTTATGTCTGACTCCTCGTTCGCCTTACCGAATCGCGGAGTTCGAATCGTAACTGTTGCGTGCATTTTGTGAAATGTATATTTCACGTTTTCAGATCGCGGAAGGTAAGATACTCGCTGTTTGCGCTGCTGTGTTGTCATCGACCGTCATCTGCCATTACGCTTGTGAATTTCTCTGCCCAAGTTGAAATTGGGACCTGGGATCCCGCATTTTTTTCTTTTTTCATTCCGTCCGTTCACGGTCGCCAGCCAGCTAGTTATGAAGGCGAAATTGCTTCTGCTGCTTTACTTTTGTATTATGGTTTTGGTCAGCCCAAATGCTGTAGTTCCCGTCAGGCTTGCTGCGCTGATTCGCTGAAAAGGGCTTCGCAGTCTAGTGTTCCTCATATTTTGTGCCCCGTATGTAGATCGTCATCCGCATGCCGATGGCGTGCAGACTATCGGAGGGGTATTGTGACCCCTGTGGGGTGTGACGAATAGTACGCGTTCTCGGCAGTCGGATAGCGTAATTTGTGAGTGGGTGAGTGAGTGAATGAGTGCGTTCGTGCGTGTGCACGTGAGTGCGTCTGGGTGCGTGCGTGTGCACGTGAGTGCGTCTGGGTGCGTGCGTGCGATTTCGTGTGTGTGCGTGCGTGCGCGTGTTCAAGTGCGTTGGTGTGTTCGTGCGTGCATGTGCGTTTGTGTGCGTGCGCGCGTGTTTGTGTGTTGCGTGCGGGTTAGGCTTGTGTGCGTGCGTGCGTGTGCGTACGTGGTGTGCGTACGTGTGTGTGTGTGTGTGTGTGTGTGTGTGTGTGTGTGTGTGTGTGTGTGTGTGTGTGTGTGTGTGTGTGTGTGTGTGTGTGTGTGTGTGTGTGTGTGTTGTGTGTGGTGTGTGTGTGTGTCCGATCACTTATTCTCCCGGATTTCGTATAAACTTTCGACGTGAACTTGTCTCGGTGCCCGGTGCGGGCGCATGACGGTGTAGTTTAGGATCAAGCTGCGGTTTTGCACTGTGGCAGGTTGGCGCTGTTTAGAAAGGGGGACGAGGAGGGAGGCGGGCGCCAGGGGACTCGTGTCCATGAGGACGCCGGCGCTAAAGTCAGGCGGCACCGATTCGCCCGACCACCCGGCGCCGATTCGGCCCGACCACCCGGCGCCGCCTGTTTCCCTCGCCTTCTCTCTGCCAAGCGCTCAAGGAGAAGCGCTCCAGTAGCCTTCCCCCACCTTGCTTGCCGTTTTCAATCGTTCGTGGCGGTGTTTTGCTGGACACTCTCGCTCTGCGCCCTTTTCACTTGGGATTACTCTTGAAATGAACCGTTTGGAGGGTTGGCCAGAGCGTATTGACTGCGCAATTTTAGTGGCTCGCATAGCGCTCTTCGAGATAGGAATATTTGCGCGCACTAGCCAGTATTTTGACGGATGGCAACAGCTTTTCTACGCTTGTCTTCCGAGCTGGACTATTTCTTTTATGTTTGCCACCGCTGTCAAAATTTTCAGTGTTTCTTTTGTTTTGTAGAATCTGAGCGAAATAGCGTAGACAATAATAAAAAGTTATGATGAATGGCTTCAGGCAAATTTGCGAGAATTTGTTCATTTCGTAAAAGAACCCAGCGACGATGACCGCTTTGAAAGTGACATATCAAGACATGTTCTTATAATAACCGAATACATACTCAGGAAAAAGTGAGACCCCATTTCTGAGCAAGGTAAATTTTAGCTCAAATCAGTATGTCATGCCCCAAAATATTGGTACTGCCGACAGCGAAAACGACGAATGCCGCTCATAACAAAATCGACGCATTAGTATTGCAAAAATGGGCACACTGGAAACATTTATTTGAAATTACTTGCGAAGGAAAGCAAACTGCACACTAATGATGGTCAGCGAAAAGGGAAACAGGACATGAAGAGTAGGAAAGACACAGGCGCTGTCTATAGTTGAAGGTTTATTATTAAAACACGTAAGTTAAGCAAAACTGGGGATCAACAACAAACAAACAAACAAACAAAAAAACAGACGGCCCCCAAACGTTATATCACACATACACTCACACACATGAATTATCTAGAAAGGGAACATCACGTTGTGTCGGCGCATTCTGTGTCGTTCCTACTTAGGGCCAAATTTTCGTGTAAAGGCTTCACCGGCCCTGAGCTCGGACGTTTTTGAGGGCTTGAAGACTTCCAGGTAGAATTCATAAATTAGCAACAAATGAACAACGGCCCGTCACGTCTGAGATTAGGGTCAAGGCACTTGAAATTTAACGTTATGTGAATGTTTACGGCTCCAGTTTTAATTCCAGCAGGACCTGTATAAGGAAGGTTATGAAGCACAAGGAATATTGATGGTACAGCTGCGCGCGTCAAGTAAAGTGTCTTCTACAAGGTACGTGGTGTCATGTCTTTTACATCTGTGGATAGAATCCGCGTTATATTTATTTTTCGTATATTCTTACATAAACGTACCTCCGCGTTAAAATGGGGGGCGTGTTAGAATCGTGCAATTACGGTAGTACAAAAATGCGGCCCCATCGTTGCGTCCATCCGCAAGAGCCCCGCCGACCGCCAACAAAGATGCAATGTTGGATGGCCGGTCGCCATCTGGGAGCTCAAAACTCGACGAGGTGAATCTCGCAGCTGCAAATGATGAGGAAGCTTGTTGTTGCCTCTTGTTCTAGTCATCCAGGCCTGACAGGAACTCTGCGGGCATACAAGAATGCTAAATATTCACATAACATAAAATAGCCGCATACCACTCGTGGGGCCCAAACATTTACATACGATCGTCACTGACTCTGTTGGTTATCTTCTCCGCAACCTGTTCGTCGGCGATCTGCAGGCCATGGGGAAGTATTATGCGGTCCCCAGCACGCCGTAGAACCCCCCCCCCCCCCGCCCCCCCTTTGTCACCTCCTGTTTGAAGGCCAACGCCCCTCTATTGACCTCAAAGAGGGTTAGACGGGAGACAAGAACAGAGGATTGGTCGCTTACAGTTAGCATTGCCCCCATCTTCACACTTAGGCAGATTACTGTCAACTATTGTCAAATATTGTTTGCAATTCGCTGATTTTTCGTTCTCTTTGCCTGCAAGGGCCCCAGTCCCTGCCCACCGATTTTCCGTCCGGCCCTCCGCCTTTTCGGCTTCATACAACTCGACCCTCCACCTTAAAAGGGTACCGAACCTGGTTTCTGTTAAATGCGAACTGAGAATAGATGAAGCAAGAGCGTAATTAACAAAGTAAGAGCCAACAAGGAAACAAAAAGGCCTTTAAGCTTGCCCGAACGCTTTGTTCTACGGTTCCTGCTTTTGGAATTACAAAACAAATTTCACGCTGCTGACGTTCCCGGAATGTTATGACTGGACCACGATACAAAAAAAAAAAAAATTAGTGCCCTTGCACTCTGTGAAGAAGGATGAGCAGTACACGAAATTCACGAGACAAGAGGCGTTGGTTTGTAATTGGCGATCGAGCAATTAGCATTTAGCACATCAACACTTTGAAGGGCTCGAAATTCATTCTAATTGAATAATATGGAGCTCTCTGTTTCCCTACCGCGTCGTAGGCCTCTTAGTGTCTGCGTAACACCAGCCCAATCCGATGGACCACGGAGGACACCGGAAAGTTCGCATTGCAATGGGGCGGTGGATGGACACTCTAAACCTTTCGCCAGCACAACAGACATGTCATCAGTGAGGGCATGAAACTGATATCTGTGCGTGCACCCCCCCTTCTCTCTACTCCCAGTTCGTGCATGAAAACCGGCAACCAGTTATGTGCGTGTGCTTAGAAGTGAAAGGCACCGCCAAAATTGTCGCTCTGGAAGCCCTTTAAGCTGAACAAGAAATATTAACTCACGTCGAAGCTGCTGTTCATCCGGGAGAGATTCCAAGCTACTCGGCGAGCTGGAACGTGTGGTAGAAACGGCAGCGGATACGGTTTTCTGCTGTTTTCGCGCCCATTCGCGTTTTTGTCCCGACAGACGCTCGTTCGATTCCCGCTATTTTTCCTCCGACTGAACGACACGCGTCTGTCTGTAGGGAGTTAAAACCTGGGGCCGAATTCTCTAAGAAAACGGCCCGCGCCGCTTGCCCCTCGTTTTGAAACGGCGACCTTGAGGGCGCACGTGATTGGCCGTGTGCAAAATGTCGTCACGCCTTGCGTCATCCGGAAAAGTACCGCGGAGCAGTCGCTCATAGCCCGTGACCTACTTATTACGCCGTTTTATATGGTTTGAAAGACAAAAGGCCGTAATTGATTACGTCACCTGTCAATCAACCGCACGCCGAAAGGCGGCCAGAAACGATGCGGGGGGAAGTGCGTCGTTTCAAACGGCGCTCCCTTCACGGCGAAAGCGTGCGAGGCTCCTGCGCGGTGCAGAGGCGGTTGCGTTCGTGCCTTGTTGTCTGCTAATTGTTTTACCCCTGTTTTAAATGCGAATGCATTTATTAGTCGGGGGTTGTCTTGCGTCCATCGAGCGGCGTGCGCCTGCATTCCTCCTGCGCGAGCGCACGTGAGCGCGCGCCTCGTAGTTCTGCCTTCGTCGTCGTCGTCGTCGTAAATGCGAATGCATTTCTTAGTCGGGGGTTGTCGTGCTCCGTCGGCATGCGCCCGCAGGTGTTATCTCTCCGCGCTCAATGCCGAACGCATGCGCTTGAAGCGAGCTGTACTAGTTTGCTCGAAGCGGCAAGGACGGCGAGTACTGCGGTGTTAGTCTCGTGTCTAACGTGTATGGGAACTTGATATCGCACGCCGTTGCCACGTCTCCCGTTCGAGGCACGTCTCCGTACAAGGACTTGTACACCCTTGCCTACACCGGAGACGGAGTCTTTGTGGTGACCGTGTACCTCGCGCCCAATCTCGCTCGAGACGCCGTTGCCGCGCAGCTGAACGCGGCTATGGAAAGTGTGCGCGTGCGCTCCAAACCCTCTGACCCCATAGTCTTGGTTGGCGACTTCAACGTTGACGTGCGCAAGAAGAGTGGCGAGTGGCTGGTCGAGTATATGCAGACCAGGCACTCTATGCATTGTCTCTCTGCCGGCTTCGACACGTGCCCCACTACCATTCACGGGAGTTGCATTGATCTGGTCTTTACGCGAAACTGTGACGCGCGTATGCTTCTCAAAGACCCTTTGACCGTGCACTTTAGCGATCACAAGGCAGTGATTGTGGCCGTCAGGTACAACGATAACACAAACAGGTGCTGATGAATAAATTATTACGTTCACACTCTCGTCATTAATTGCGCCATTACTCGCAACACACTCATCGGTGCACCCAATGCGTTCGCATTTCTGCACGATTCCCTTCGGGGAGGTGCGGGGGAATTTTTTTTTGTAAAACTCGAAGCTCGTTCGCGCCAAATCGTTCGGCGACGTAGCTTAGCGTGATTTCAACGAACATTTTCGCGCTGTCGCCGATGGATGTACCCGTCTGTCAACTCCAACGCCCCAATAACAGCGCGGGCGCACGGAACAAACATATGCCGCACATTTTTCCTCCAGGTGCACTTGGGCTACACCAGCGCCCGTACGCGGCTGCAACAGTACGGACAGTACGCGGTAAATAGAACACTGCCGTAAACCGCGCCTAAAATGGTGTATCTCGACATGGCGGGGCATTTGCTCGTTAGCGGCACAGCAATCTCCGCAAGCTCCGAGACGACAAATGCGATGGCCAAGGCGACAACACAGGCCGCGCGACGCGTTCGCCCTGAGCGACGAGGAGTTTCGCCTTTCCAAGGTCGCGGCGCGCAACCTCTGTGGCGAGTTGCGGCTCCGTCTCGAACCTCAACGGGCAACGTTCCCTAGAAGTCTCAAAAGGGACAACGCTAGGGAACGTAGCTTGCTCTTTGATTGGCTAGTTCCTCTCCTCCGTTCTCCCCGACACCTTGGAAGGCCGGGGTCTTGCTCCAATTTTACGTCAAAATGACGTCCCACGCGAAACGACGGCGCCGTTTTGGAGAATTGGGCCCTGTCGTGCTTTATTCTAGCTAGTGGACAATAAGGTTGCTGTCCGTTTCCGTACCGCGTCGTAAGCATCCCACTGTCTAACACGCCAACCCAAACCGCATTCAGTACAGCTGACGGGTCGAATTGAGCCGCGAGAATTTCACGTTTAAATTTCCCGCCAGCACAATGCGCATGTCATCGGTAGCGGCATGAAGACTAGCTAGAGTTCCTGTATATAGCTCCCCTAGGGGATATACAGGAACTCTAAGACTAGCTATGCATGCGCCCCCCCCCCCTTTTTTTTTCACACCAACCAGTGCACACATAACCCGGAAACCGGTGATGGCCGCGTGCTCAGGCGTAAAATACACGGGCGAAAATATCGCTCGGAAAGCCGCTCATGCTGAAAAATTATCGGCTCACGTTGGCGTTCAAAGCCGGCAAGTTGCTCTGGTACGCCTGATAAGGGCGGGCGCTACCGCCGTTATCAGCCGATTGCGAAGCTTGTGAACAAGAAATCGGTGGTGGCGAGGGGAATAACAGTCGTGGAAGCAGTGCAAGCATTGGCGAGGAGAAGTCTAGTTGGGTTCGCATTATTGTGGGCTGCGTTTTAGGCTTCGTGGTGCACAAAATTAGCGAGATCACACGAACCAAGGGGACAGCACAAACGCAGCTATCAACTTATTTATTACAAGTACAGTATTTGCATGGACATCATGAGGGACAGCAAGATGCCTCAATAAGAAGCTTTAAGAACACCGCTACACATGCCAGCAAACAGCCCCCTCAGGCAATCTGTCGCTGCACTGGATTATTGAGAGTGCAGCCCAATGTTTGAAATTGTTGTTTTGGAAAAATAACAGATCAACCACACGCGAAACTTCGGAAGTCTATCCCATATGAAGCGAGCAGATTACATACGTGAACTCATGCTCAGTTATTCTGACTGCGCCTGAAATAGACCAAACCAAACGCAGCTTACAGAGAGTCGACACATGGAAAGAAAAGGCGCCACGTACGCGGGCTCGATTCCCGGCCCCGAAGGCCTTTTTTCTGGTGAAGGCGAAAAGCAACAACACCTGTTTTAGATGCAGAGCATCTGATTCACTCGCCTTGTCCCTCCGGCGTCGTCGTCGTTGTTGTCGGCGTTGTCCACCCCTCTGCCATTCTCCTCGCCGCGCGAGCTGCGCTCTCCGCCGCTCTCCGCCGCTCACCCCCTCTCCTCTCCGATAACGAACACTCTCTCGCGAGGGGCATTGGATTGGATTTGATTTGATTGGATTTGATTGGATTGGATTGGATTGGATTGGATTGGCTTGGCTTGGATTCGGTTAGATTGGACTTGGATTGGATTGGATTAAAGTGGATTGTGTTGGATTGCGTTGCGTCATAGCCGCGGCACGTTGCGTCATAGCCGCGGCAGACGCGCTGGGGCCGGCGCATGTGCAGTACTCTCTCTTCCGCGGTTTCCTCTCC
The DNA here is from genome assembly GCA_013339765.2 of Haemaphysalis longicornis. Taxonomy (NCBI): domain Eukaryota; kingdom Metazoa; phylum Arthropoda; class Arachnida; order Ixodida; family Ixodidae; genus Haemaphysalis; species Haemaphysalis longicornis. The sequence continues at coordinate 22,069,193 of CM023450.1, read as the reverse complement.
TTCGGGCGCGCTGCGCATATAACCCATGGAGGAAAAAAAAAGTTAGGAGACGGCATGACGTCACGCAGCTAGCCTTCGCAAGCCCAGGTCCGTTGAAGCCGCTCCCTCCGCCGTTTCCCTTTCTCAAGCCGCCGCAGTCGGCCCTCCAAGGTCGGGTGGGCCGGCGGCGGCGGTCTCCGACTCCGGGGCATCTCTCGTGTTTCGTTGGCGGTAGCTGTTCCCCGTCCTTCCTGCATTTGTCTGCTCGGCGATCTCATGCCGTGTGCGGCAGGAGTGCCGCGTACGTGCGGAAGACAAAAGCCGTGGGAAAAAAAATCAACATATAGCAGGCTTCGCGACAACGGGCCGCAGAGCAGTTTCGAGCAGACGAAATTGAAGAGCTCACGGCAGCGGCGCGATAGGGTCACGTGGTGCAGTGACGCCTGGGCCGACTTCGATTTTACTTTTTATGTATAGGCTTCACGTTTCTCCGGTAGCGCCGTCTCCTAACTTTTTCTTCCTCCATGATATAACCGGTGTGCCGTTCTCCGGCGAAGCAACATCCACGCTTGGCTCAAACACCTAGAGTCCACGCCGCTTTGCAAGTACGCCAACGTCGTCATCGACTGGGACCAGCTTACGCAGTCCCCTCAACGTTATGAGCGCTATAAAACGCGTTCCCTTCGCCGCTCCGCCTATGCGTCGCATCTACGCGAGGGGAGGTGGGAGTTTTAATTTTGTTCGATATTTAGGCGCACGTTAAAGATCCCCAAGTGGTAAAAATGAATTCGGAGCCCTCCGCTACGGCGCGCCTCATAACCTGCGTAATTTCGGTGTGTTAAACCAGATAATAAATCAAAAGCGTCATGCAGAGAATACACTGCTACTTAAAAATTAAACAAAGGAAAAGTGCCTTTTACCAGCTTATGATGCTTTGCCGCCTGTCAAATGTGAGTTATATAGTGAAAAGTTTTCCCACACTTGCCCCTCCCCCCTCTATTTGTATCTTGTAACACTTCCGACGTGTTTGGTCTCCAAGGAAATAATGTACTTGTAATAAATCAATTTACAGTAGCGCTCACACTGTCCACTTCGTGTGCCTTAATTTTTTTCACCATGTAACATAAAGCGGAGTCTACAAAACGGAGGTTAAATTCATTTTTGCGTATTGAGGGCGCAATAATCGGCCCAGAAAAGTAGCAGACGCCACTGCCTGGAGTCTGCTGTTAAAGCTGAAAGACTGTCGCCGTTGAGACATATTTTAAATGGAGAGCATTTCACTAACTCACGATGTCACCCGCGTCGACGTCCGTAGTCGTAGTCCGCACCACTCCCCCTACACTATATAAAAAAATGACCCTTACCGGCGCCAGGTTTCGATCCCACGACTCTGCGGGCGGAACGCAAGGCACATGGTCCTCTACCCACTGCGCCACAAAGCCGACACAGAATGAAAGGTTATATCCTTGACTCATTCAACCGTCAGCCACAGGTGCGCCCTCTCCCCCGCGTCCTCCTCGCCTTCTCTCCGCTCGCAACACCCTCTCTCGCAGCGTTCGGTTCGGGCGCACAACAGGTGGGGACGTGCGCAACACCCTCTCTCGCCGCGTTGGGTTCGCGCTGAGCAACAGCCGGTTCGCGCGCAAGAACAGGTGGGGGCGCTCGCATCGCGCTCTCTCGCCGCGGTCGGTTCGCGCACCACATATATCGTTCGCGCGCGCTCCGGTCGCTAACATCTGTGGCGTGATCGTGACGTCAACGTCACGCGTTCGTGTGGTGGCGCGATTTCGGCGCTATAACACTCTCTCGCGAGGGGCATTGGATTGGATTCGATTGGATTGGCTTGGATTGGCTTGGCTTGGCTTGGATTGGATTTGTTTGGATTTGGATTGGATTGGATTAAAGTGGATTGTGTTGGATTGTGTTGCGTCATAGCCGCGCCACGTTGCGTCATAGCCGCTCCATGTTGCGTCATAGCCGCGTCAGGGGGTTCACGGCCCGTTTCACGTTTCACCATCGACTTCATCGACAATGTCTACGCTGGAAGACAACAATTACAACAACAACAACCAATACGTAATCCATACGACTTCCAGGCGCACCCCCCGCGGAAATGCTCTGCATTTGATCGTGCCCCTCGCGAGGGGGATGTTTGATTTTTTTAGCTGTTGCGCTTAGCTGCTGCATTGCCGTTTTGGGAGTTTACGTGTTACTCCTTTTTCAGCGTGTGCTTTTAACAGTGAGGCTGTTGTTGCTGGCCGTAATGTGTGCGGTGTGCGGCGTCATCAAGAAAACGTCGTCATAGTTACTCTGGCTGTTTACCGAGCGCGCGAGCAAGCATTTCACAAGGAGCGCCCGGCGTCGTCTGGCTTGCGCGTGGCGCTCGCGAAAAAAAAATACCAGGACAACAGTTAATGTATGTCTGCGCCTCAAGGGGGGAGCACAAGGCAGCTCGCGCTACAGGCGCCCAGTTGGCGAAGTCGGTTTCACCTGCGTGCAAAACGACAAGAACCCGCCTGTCATGCATAAACAACGGTAAAGATGGATATGACAATGACTACTACTACCGCAGTGAAAAGCGACTACGCAACATGTAACTAAACAATTTCAAACCTGATGCAATGCGTCGTAGTGCTTACATCGAAAGAGAGTGCCTATAGACAGAAATCATCCAGCTTCGTTGTGGTGTAAGCCTTGGGCAACTTAGTGCAAACTGCGCCATTTTTTTATGTGAAGCTTTTATTCCTCGCTGATGGGGCGGGAGCCTGAGTAAAAGCCCTGTAGCAAAGCGAACTTTATACAGTGGGTTCAGAAAACGATGATGATGTTAAGCGAAGGCACATCCAGCGCCTCAAGAAGAACCTTTCCCTTGGTGAGGATTGAACCTGGGTTTCCCGCAATATGAAGCCGACGTCTATCTAAATGCGCCATCCTAACACTGTTGAATCAGTTTCGATTTTAAACTCTGACTTTGACTCAGGTTGCATGGGAGAAAGTTTCGCGCTTTAGTTCTCGTAAAGGCCGGAATATGCATGGAGCGAATATGCGACGAAAAGTCGACGAACAACGCCCGGCGGCGTCCGCCCGACGCGCGGCGGCGGAAAAAACGTCGTCTGCCACCGATCTGCCCAGGACAGATAAGTTCGCCCGGCGTCGACGGCACCAGAAGCGGCAAACAAACAGCGTACCAAAACTAGCCAATCAGGAGGTCTCGCCGCTCGCCCCCATTTCCGCCTGCTCCGCTTGTCTGCGTCGTCTGCTGGGGCCCTATTCTCGACTGCACAAATTGCCGGCATTTCGCCCATGTTTTTTTGCGTAAGCACGACGTAATCAATCAGTGACGTGTTGCACCTATAGCTATGACGACATGCAGTGTAATTTGACGAGTCACTCATAAAGATCGCTACCAAGGTATCAAATATTGGGCAAGAAAGATATAAAAACACTTGGCATGTACTATGGAAATTAAGACGGTAGCTGAGGCTGACAATAAAAACACATTTCTGGAGGTCAAACTTGCCGCCAACACCACAAGGCGATCGAGTAACGTTGATCCAAAAGCGAGCGAAAGGCGGAAGTCGAGCTAAAGAACATCACACAATTTTTTTACCGTATTTCTTTCAATCGGTTTTAGTAACATAGCTGTTCTATCTGCTTCAATGCAAGCTTTGTTGCGTTATCACTTTCCCTGCCGCCACCGCCGCCACGCCATCGTTTGCTGCTATGTTACAAGTTTATGGCGTGATCACAGAAAAAGACGGCCGCGACCTTCGCTTCTATGACACATAAGAGCAGCGAAGCGCTACGCCTGATAACCGCGGAGCGCACCGATGTCGCCGATTCACTCATTCGTCAAGCTCGACTGCAATTAGCGCCGTAATGAACTAAATGGCCACTTTTCATTGTTATTTTTCTCTTGAGTTCGATCATGTGACCCAACAGCTTACTAAGACAAGTATGGACAAATGCCATGCGTTGGGTTCTCTTTGTCATGGAGAGGCTTGTACTGCCCTCTTATGTTGCGGTTAGGCCAAACAAATAATTTTTATTTCATTGCCAAACATAAAAGCAAAATACTGCATGTTATTTGTATTTTCCATGACAGCTGACTTGGAAGCAGTTGAAACTATAATTTGTTTCGGTAGGAAACATGCTTTAAACAGCGAACATGCGAAACTGCGCCTGCTGCAAATTGCCGCACATTTCGCGGCGCCGTAAGCCGGGGCAATATTTTGCCCTATTTTGCTTGTATTTTGCGACAAAAACAGCCGCCATTTTCAAGCTGTTACGTAATATTACGTCACTTTTACGCAGGCTGAAGTTGCCAATGCTTGACGTAATCGTTCCCTCCAACGGTATGTTGAGAAGGCGTGACGTATCACGCCTTCTCAGCCTATCACAGAGGGGGTGTGTATTACAGACAGTATTGTTGTTGAATAGCAAAGACAGACTTACGTACTAATGTGCGCTGCATTTAGTCCGGTTTTTCATTGCCGGCCAAGAATTGTGCGCTTTTAGTAGCGAGAAATAAGGCAAACTTTAGAACTGGGGTCCGTAAACGACATGAAACGTCAAAATGACGACAGCCCACACAACCGCTTTGTCAACCGGAAGCACGTGACCAAAATTGAAAGCCAATCAGAAAAGACTTCCGGAAAATTGCCTGAATTGCCGGCAATTTGTGCAGTCGAGAATAGGGCCCCTGGGCGTGATATTCACCGTACACGCCGGTCGCGCACTGTCTTCGTCGAAAGCAGCCGGGATAGAATTCAATGACCTTAACCATTCAGCGGAGGTAGTGACAAAAGCTTTCCGCGTAGCTGGAGCAGGCGATGAAGTGCACACGATTTTCGCCCAGTGTAGCCAGACCACATTCAGATCGCCGCTTTCTTTCAACTGCGGTGGCACATGCATATCGGCAACACAACAAGATTAGAAACTATTTTTAAACAATAATTTTACGCTTTCTTGGAGTGCTCCATAATTTTATAAAAAGTTGTAGTGGTATCGAGAGTTTTTGCTGGTGATGCGCTTCATTTCGCTGCATTTGCCTCACTGACAGCGACCCAGCGGCGAGGCAGCGGCGGACGCCGTGTCTTCGCTATGGTGTACTTGAAATTCGCCCCGTGTAGCGCAGCCCGACGAACACTCGGCGCTGCGCCGCGGCGGATTTACGGCCGGGCGAACTTCGTCGTGAAAGTTCGCTCCGTGTATTCAGGCCTTAATACAGGCTTTTTTTGTCAGTTTGGATCAAGTTGGTAGGAGCTAATGATTGTTTTGGGGCATGCCTCATAGCCAATGTGAAGCTTATCTCTTAAAACTCCTAATTTTTTTTCTCGCTTCACGTAACATGGTGGTGTCGATGCAAATAGGGCCGCATTGAAGTTCTCCGCAAAATGGAGCGATTCATGTGGTTTACAATGAAGGCGAAGTTAAACTACGGTGATGTAAAAAACAAAGTCAGCTGGAATGTGAATTAGAGCTGGTTGTGAGTGAGCGGGAGTGGGTGCTGGGAGTGGAGAGTGCGTGTGAATGGAGTAAGCGAGTGGTGATTGCGAGTGAGTGTCAGTGGTCATTTCAAGTGGTGAGTGCGAGTGCGAGGGTGTGTAAGCGGCGATTGCGAGTGGTGAGCGTGAGCGCGGATGAGTGCGAGTGGTAGTGAGCGTGAGCGCGAGTGAGTGTGAGTGGTGGGGATGAGTGGTGAGTGTGAGCCTGAGTGAGTGCGAGTTGTGACGACGAGTGGTGAGCGTAGGCGCGGGTGAGTGCGAGTGGTGAGAAAGAGTGGCGAGCGTGAGCGGGAGTGAGTGCGAGTGGTGAGGACGGAGTGGCGAGCGTGAGTGCCAGTGACTGCGAACGGTGACGACGAGTGGTGAGCGTGAACGGGAGTGAGTGCGACTAGTGAGGCCCGAAAGGCGAGCGTGAGTGCGAGTTAGTGCGAGTGGTGGGGTGGAGGGGTGAACGTGAGCGCGAGTAAGAGCGAGTGGTGGGGACGAGTGAAGAGCGTGAGCGGGTGTCAGTGCGAGTGGTGAGGGTGGAGGGGTGAGCGTGAGCGCGAGTGCGCGCGAGTTGTGAGAGCGGAGTGGTGAGCGTGAACGTGAGTGAGTGCGAGTGGTGGGGACGAGTGGCCAGCGTGAGCGCGAGTGAGTGTGAGTAGTAAGGGCGGCGTGGTGAGTGCGAGTGCGAGTGAGTGCGTTAGGATAAATATATTTTTTGAGTGAGTGTGAGTGAGTGGCATACAGTTTTGCCGAGCTATGTCACCGAAGGCGCGTATTCTGGAGTTCGTGGTTTCGGATCCCACCCGGTGGGTGTTTTTCTCCCCTTTCTTTAAAAAGGAAAAAAAATCTGCATCTGTTTCAATGGTGATAAATAACTTACCACACTTTCCCCTTTGCTTTCATTGGCTTCCTTTACTGCCTACCAATATTCTAGTCTTAATTAACGTAGACCCTAATTTCCCGTTTTGATTAGCTACATGCATAGCGACGGTTTCTGCTCTGGCAGTCTTCGTGCCATAGGTAGCTTAAGAGGGTTCAACGCTGGTCAACCACTTTCGACATGTGGTAGATGTTGCACGACCCAGGCTCACAAGAAGGTTCCCTTTACCCCGAGTAGTCAGATGTCCCTGATTGCCATCCCAAGGGCAGGAAACAATTTCCTTAGCATAGACACCAGAGAAAGTAGGGGGCCGCCCCGACGGTAGCGTAGTAGTCATCGCACCAGACGCGTATTGTTGAGTACGTGGGTTCGGATCCCACCCGGCGGGCATTTTTTCTCCACTTTCTTTCTGTCTTTCCAAATTCTTTATCTTTTCAATTAACTACCACACTCTCCCCTTTGTTTTCCGAGGCTTTCTTGACTGCCAACCCTTATTTCTATATACAGGGTGATAAAAATTAAGTCTAGAAGTTGTTTTTAAATTAGACGCTTAGCTTTACGTGAAGACGCCCTCTACAGTGAGGTCATGCACCCAGGGGGACACAAAATTAGGTGGTAATTATTGATTTCGGTGGCTAATTAACTAAAATTGTATAATTAACTCTTTAGTGCCTGCAGTAAGCCTAACTAAGATTGTATAATTAACTCTTTAGTGCCTGCAGTAAGCAGGCATGTTTTTATAGAAAAGTTGAACGCAATCTTGTTTCTAAGCAGTTTCATTTGGCAGAATTCTTCTAGCGCGTCCGTAGTCCGAGATATCGAACTTCAAAGTTTAATTGCCGTTGGCATGATTACGCATGCTAGACAGCAACGACCGCCGCAAAGCTCCACTTTTGTTCTGTGTTCCGATATCGGTTCCGCCTAGTGCATATTGCGGTAAGGCCAGCCAAGACTGAAATGGTGCCAGTTATAACTTTTGCCTATGCCTCCAGCCATTTGACAAAGTAAAGACCGTGCACAGCAGGCACGTCACAAAAGGGAAGAGCTTGGGGCAAAGGGCAAAGGAAAAAGAACAAGGTAAATATTCGTTATATGTCATGGACGATAAGGTTCGAACCGGGCGAGGGCACGCTTTTATAGACAGCAACATCCAGACGCGGGAAATGAAGATTAGAGGCTCAGGCGGGTCGCTTAAACACGTTGTTCCTTTTGCCGCTTCCTGGCAGGGTTATTGCCTGCGGCAAAAGAGTCGTTCACCGCCACAAATTACTGACTGTATCATTTGCGCACCATTGTGAAGTGCGGCTTCTCCAACACGAAACTGAAAACATGATGGCTCACTCAAAATCATGAGGGAAGCAGCATGTCTCGCTATGCATCAAACTTGTAGTCAGTGTTTTTAAAATAAGATGAGCTCACGCAAAACTCTGACTCACATTTGATTCACGTACTCAGCACCTAAGAACTGTCATAACACGTGAATATTTATAGAGGCTTCTCAAATAAGCTTTCGCCGTTCACAAATTTTGTGACATCAAAACCATACGCGCGCGGACACTTGTTTCTCACGTTTCTGGAGTTTTATGCGTAATTAAACAACTGATAGTCACGAAAATTGTGTATTTTGGTTCTCAAGCCCATAATCTATCGGAAAAGGTCAAATTGTTTTTACCTTTTAGTGTTCCTTTAGGCGCTTCGGGAGAGGTTTAGGAATAAAGACATTAATTTCCTACCTCTGTGCTCTTACCCAAAGAAATATTTCTTTTAGCTGAGCAAGTGTGAGCCTACGGGTATGTTGCAGATGACAGGAAAATCAAGGATTACTTACATGTTTTACGCGCTTTCTCTAATTAAACATCGAAATAAATGTTCAACTTTCAAATTACTTACTGCTTTTAGTACACAGGCCATTACTTTTGAATAATTCGTTTTCGTGATTGCAAGAAGAACATGTGCCTGTTGTGATTTTGTTGTTACGTTCTATCTGTTTCATGCTACAACTTTTTTAAGAGAGAAAGGAGCGAAGCTTCTACAATCGGATCACTGCAGTCAGAAAGTCGTCCATGAAGACGCAACAAGGGTCCCCAAGAATTTTACTATTTCAGAAAGAGTGGCCGTTTGTGAAGGTAAGCGAAGTTGTATGTTTATTAGACACATACGAAGATCAAGGTGGACAGTCAAATTAATGACAAGGCATTGAAATTCTTATCTAATGAATTCCATGACAGAAGCACCAACGATTAATGCTTGGCTAAAAAGTGAGTGGCTATTAAATTACATGCACACTTCAAAAAGATTCATTTTTTGTGTCTTATTGTCTTTTCGCAAGTTGCGTCATCTGCGCAATACGACACACACAGTAATGAACCTCTGAAGGCCCACACCGCCGAGGACACTGCGAAAGTCCCATGCCTCAAGAATTTTCTAGTTAGAGGATGAGGACTTAATGCGTATTTGACTTGGCGCTGCTGTTAGGGCACCTACTCGTTGGGAGGGGTCCTTAATCCGCGATTTCCTGGACTTTGCAGCAGTCTGGCTCCTCTTCAACAATATGCGCTGGGTCTTAGAGTCTGTACTTTTCAGGCCGGCCACCCACTGCTTGTAATAGAAGGAAGGGCGGGAGGGTAGGCCTGGGGTTTGTAAACTCTGCCATACCTGATGGTATATGGTGCCGGTTAAGGGACAGAATTACAGTTGGCCGGGTATACGGTGGGGTAAATGGCACGAAGAAGGGAACGACGAGTATATGAGTTGGTCGACAGTCTTCGGGTGCTGGTGGCTACTTCTCTGGATAACTTTGGATATCGAGCCGGCAGTATTCTTCCTGTTTGGCCAGTAGGGGGTGGCGATGTCTTTATAGTTAAGCAGAGGTTCCATCTTGGGAACATGAGAGATGCTTATTCCTCGTCCTAGCGGATCATTTAAAATTTAACACTAGTGCAACAATATTTAAGGCTGAAACCAAGTTAATGTTTATAGAAAAGAAAGTGAGATATAACAATCACTAGGCGAGTCTCATTCTAAGGAATTTAAACTGTATTGTGTGTACGCGTGATTTTTCTATGAAAATAACGGACAATCAGTCCAGAAATGTGTCTTGTTCTATTGTATCTGCTAGTAACAGGTATTGCAGAAAAAGGTTTTATGTATATTGCATAACTTGTGATTCTGATTATTGTAAGTGCACGATTTTTGTATTTTTTTTAATTTCACTCAGTTTTTTTTCTCTGTATATTTTGATTGAAGCGTGTCCTTTGTTGTGAACTCCAGAGGGTCTGTTGCCCTCGTCAGGCACTCAATGTCTTTAGCTCCTGCCCCGTCAGCAGTCATTGTAACACCGTCTGCTGAAAAAAAAAGTCTTCTTCTTGTGTAGGTAATGGGCCGATGTACAGCCATGAGAAATATTGCGAACAACAAAAATATCAATTTTATATTATTTCCTTCCGGGTAGCAGCTCACAAATTCCTCGAGCATTGTAAATATTCCGCACATAATACCCCGGGCAGCCCTGCGGCAGAGAAATAACCCAAAATGGCTGCTTTTGTGGTCCGTAATGTTTTGCTCTTGACGGTACGCGCGCGGGGGTAGCGGCATGAGGTTTGCCCCATTACCGGTGAGGGAGGTGTGCCAGGTATCCCGACAGTTTGTATTTCGGGCAGCTGAGCTTTCATTTCGACGACGCGAAGGCGACGTTTAAAATAACCGCACGAGACGAGGGACCAAATTATAAAAAGACACACTGCGCGCTAACTTACAACCTCCAAAACAGTGGCGAGCTGCTTCAGAGATGCGTCCCGTAATTAATTTCTGCGCGTTGCCTACGAATCCGTAAGCACTGTGATGGCGTCCTCACTAGTCGTTGCTGCCACAGAAATTGCCCGTTCCTTTGCTATTTCAGTGTGTGTTGATGGTGAGGGCGATCAGTTTTTGGCATCTTGTATTGGGCACGTGGTCACAAAGCTTTTGCTCTGTTAATACCGGCCCATGTTACCTGAGCGGTGTAACACACGACAGGACAAAACTCGTGTCTATTTGTATATAGAATATTTTTTTTTGTTTTTATCTTATATTAGGTAAAAGTGTGTCGCACCTTTGAAGTGCCAAATGCATGTCCAAATTCCGGCACAAATCAAAGAAGACCTGGAAATTAACAGTATCGATACCTACGGGTAAACCAGAAGTTCAAGTATGTCCTTTGTCTCTAAATCTCTATAAAATTACCAATGCGAAATTACAAATGACATCAAAGTCTATTGCCATAATTATAAATTGAGGCCAGTCCTTGTAATCACGGATTTGCCGATCTCACAACTGTTATCTATAAAAAAAACTAGGCTATCTTTGGCCCTGAAGTGCTAAAGCGCATGCTGCGCATACCCTCGCAGATTAAGCAGGTGCTGTTAGCGATCAGCATCTTAAGCGGCCGTTCTGTGTGTCCGCTGGCATCCCTTCTTTTGCTTTATTGCAGGCGTTCTTCAGATACTCGAACTGGTTTCCGCCTGGCTGTCTGGCTTCGTACAAATAGGGGCGTGAGACGATATCCGATCATTGCCGTTCGACTCACACCAAACTGATGTCTGGAATGACACGAAAATTGTAGAAATATGGGAGGGAAGGGTTGTAACGAGCCTACGTGTAGCCGGGAATGAAATCGCGCCATAGTAGAACGCTACAGAATATTTACACCACATAATGTTTTGTACATGCGTCGAATTCTCCCCACACAGAGGTTTATATTTACCACATTCGTGAGAAAGAATTCTGATGCTGATCGACTAGAAGCACCGTCCTTATGCTCAGCAGCACACTGCCGTAATGACATGTGGCCTTGGTGAATTTGACAGAACTCATCCACCGAGAACTGAACAACGAAGCAGCGTCCCCGCCTTGCAAAAGCCATTACGAACTCCGAGACAAATGATCGTTGCAGAGGAGCGTCGCCCCAGCCAGCACAGAAAGAAGAAGATGCCGGCTTTAATAGAAACGATGATGTCACCGTTAGCGAGTTCACTGAAACACTTTTGATGGACCGACATGCCTCTTGAGCTGAAATCTCGTTCAATCTCTAAAAATATCGCGCAAGAAAGAATGCTCCCCCATCCTTTGAGAATCATCGATAAATATTTCTGCAAATTTCTAAAAAGTGGGTAGATGTGGACGCTTTAAGGTAATGTGTCGATCTTATAGCTAAACAAAGCTCTACGAGACCAAATGGTTAGAAATTAGTGTAATAATGCTTTTGAATCAGCGCAAACAAGCTGTAACCACGTCCGCATCTTATCGAAATTGTGAGGGGTGTAAATGTGAAAGCAAAACATGTGGAGTCGCTCGAACATGTGAGAAGACTTGCAGATAATAGTATTACACCTTCCTCTTGCTTTGAAATAAAATCTAACGACCTTAACAAGACAGGAACCTTAAAAAAAACATATCTGCTATCTAGCAAACTCTTATTGTACCCTTATAACTATTGTTTTCTTGGATATTAAAAAGATACACTGGTTTGAGTAAAAAGAGCGGCACATATAATAAATAAAATGTTTCAGGGGGCAGACAATAAAAGTGAGAGTTGCCTGTAAAAGTTAAAATACCGAAGCATCAGCGGCAGTCACGGCGGTAAACATTAACACATCCAAGCGATTCTTATACTGGCGGGGTCTTTGCCTTGCCTGAGGTGAGAGAGATCCGGTTTGTTTAGTCAAGTTGGAAATAATGATATATGAAGTTCCATTGATGCCTTCCTTGTTCAAAAAATAGACATCCTACCCACGTAACACTACAGTAATTACCTGACGGACCGTTGTAGCTCTTCTCGTAAACAACATAAATTAGCGGCGTTGTAGCGCAATATTGTAGCGTACATAAGTCCGGACACCTAATCTGTCCCTTCCGAACTGATTTTCCTTCATCGGAGCGAACAGCACTAACGTTGAAAGAAGCAGTTGATTTTATACCGGCCGCAAAAAGTTAGTTCATACGCTGTCTTGCGAGTGCTCTAAAAGAAATATTGAGGAAGTAAAACGTATTCTTTCTACCGTTGCAGTGAACCTTTTCCATTCAGGTGGATCGAGCTGTGGTGAGTGCGAGTGGGCATTGAATAACTGTGTTTCGGAGCCCGTGCCTCTGGAAATTTCGTGTGAAATAGGGGGCAAAGTTACGACAACTTACCGTTATAATTATGGGAATCGGTGTGACCAGCTATAATTTTATTTCGTTAATAGGAAAAAGTTTGCGTGGTACAGGAAAGCTCAGGCAACCGAACAAAAAATGGTCACAGGCGTAGTTTCAAAGATTCGCACTACGAGTCATGGCGTGTTCTTCGCCTGGCTGATTCTGGACAGTGGCTATTCTAGACGAGATTCCAAAGTGATGCCCCTGGCGTCGGAAACATGCAACACAATGGAGAGTAAACAAAGCACAAAATACAAGGTTCTTAACATTGTCGAAGAGGTGCTCTTGATTTTTGCCGGACAGCATATAGTTGTTTATCCATTTTTAGGGAACACGTTCGGATATATGTCGCTTCTATATTAAACTATACATAATACTCGCGCAGACTTTGCCGGTAATTTTACAGTATTTTGCAACCACATTATAATCTTACAAGCTAGGACGAAGGCGAAAACATTGATAGAGGGTCATCGATCTTCCATCATCTGTCCTGGTTATGTAGCCTAACGGGTATAAGTTTTTTATGTTTTAAGCGTATATAAGGGTATAATGCTGAGGGAGCTGAAGAACATGGCCCAACGCGCGAACATGAAAGTAGCGAATATAATTAGCCGCCTAAATTGTGTGCAAAACAGTGGACCATAATACATCTTTCTATGAACGTCAATATAAGAGTTGTCCGTAAAATGGCCATACCGCACAAGGCAGAAGGATAAGTCGACGGTGGACTTGAGAATGGAAAAAGAAAACGTGAAACCAGAAAAACATATGTCCGTCCTAATACATCGCCATGTCAGAATTTAGCCTACAAGACGTGTTAGGTGTAGCACAATAGATTCTGTGAAGTTTTTGCCACGGGTTTGTTGACAGCTCAGCCAAATTTAATTTTTGTATCATTGTAGGCATGTCGGTTGCTTGATTTTTGCTTACCCAGTGTCTAGAGTGCCGTCCGACGGCACTCCTGCTGATCGTTGCAGGCATGGCTAGAGTGCCGTCCCATGACATTCGAATATTTAACACTAGGCTAGCACCTGCCGAAGAGTCTATCATTGTAGCTAGAGGATCCGTCTTAGCTTATTGATCCCAGAGTCGGTGGTTCGAGACCGGCTCTTGCCTCGGTGGTTTTTTTATTATTATTTAATTGAAGTGTAATTTTTGTGCCTTAGGTTATTTTTGCTGTTTTAAATGATTCCTTTGTGTGCGTTAGGTTAGCTTATGTTATGTTTAGGTTAGATTGCCTAGCTTTACGTTATCTAGAGCGATGTACTGCCGGACGCGGCAATTTTGTCATAAAACGCTGGTGGATGTCGATATAGTGGAGTGCTTATAAAACCGTCGGACGGCACTCTAGACACGGCCTTTTGCTTAACATGCCATATGAGGCATTCGTCTTCAGTATAGTTTATATTAACAACGAAAGTTCTTGCTGAGAAACTTCGTGGTAACTGGACATTCCAGTGGTTTTTACAACGGAGCATTTACATACACTTTCGTTGAAAATTGCTTTCAGTTCACATGAATCCGATTTTGATAATGTATGTAAAATTTTGCTTTCTCATTTTCTGCTCCCTGCTGCAGTTACGGTAGAAGAGGGCGATGACGAAAGTTGTGCACTGTTACTTCAAGGAAGAAGTCAGCGCCCACGAAAGTCGTCTACGCTGCGGCAATCGCGGATCTGATATGGATGTATTCATAATGAGAACCAAATATTATTATAGCGGGGTAATGGCTTGGTGGCTTGCTGAAAAAGAATTTTGGGTTGACTGCAGGGACGGGAAAACATTGGGTACGTACCGCTCGCATGCACACTCACTGTCCTCACCATCGCGGTAGCAGGACTTTTAAGTGCAGATCACTTTAGGGTCCTACCATGTCGTCATAGTTGCTTCGCTGTCACGCCGTCACCACCGCAATCAAGCAGCGTTGTAAGTAGCGGACCCAAACAGAGGCTTAGAAAAACAAGCGGTTTATATAGTCATAACGATTTGAAACTCCTGAGCCGCTGGCGCTTGTCATACATCTCCCCGTTGTATAGCCCGAAGAAAACTGGCGGTACAGTTGAGACAAAATTTGTTTAAATAACGGGCAGCCCCGCGACCGTTTAGTTAGGAACGCCCACAGGGTTGGTTTATTGATGGTAATCGAAATAAGATGCGCCCAAAAACGACGAGTTCCAAGCTTCGCAGTAAGGCGCCGGCACGTGTGAGATGAAAGCATGCAAAAAAAAAAAAGAACACAACTCCTGCTCCTGGATTGATTATGAGGTTTAACGCGCTGACGCTATACGCAGGCGGTGAGGCGCACCGCAGTGGTGCGCTTCAGGTTAATTTTGACCAACTGGAAATCTTTAACGTGCGCCGAAATCTCAAATACAGGGAGTTCTTGCTTTTCGCATCCATCACAAAATGCGGCCACCACGGCCGGGCATCGAACCGGCATATCTGGGCTCAGCAGCACAACGCCTTAGCTGTTGTTCTAGGTGGAGAGCGCACTAGCACTGCGAGGGCGGGAAATTGGAATAATATTGGACAAACCCTCTGTTCAACTCATAAAGGGAGGAGTGAGCGAGGGAAAGGAAGAGCGCGAGGGGCCGCAGCATTGATCCAATAACGGCACCACAGCATCTCGGGCGGATTAATCACTGCTCGGCACTTCCGGCCGCTTATACGCTCAGTGGAACTGTTTAATTTTTGATAAAAGTGACTTATGTTGATTTAATGCAAGTAATAGAGTTCAATCACAATTTGAAGAATGTATTAGAACGCCGGTAAATTCTTGAATGCACCGGGAACTCTGTATCATCGAGACAATATACAATATTGTTGAAGGGCAATTCGCCCTCCACTCATGAGAAACAAGGGTGGAGGGGGAATTCGACTTCCTTTTTTAGCCCGGAGAACTTTACATTTTTACAGAAGCTGTAAAGCTGTAAAAACGTGCAGGCACATCTCTTCTTCAATCTCATTACCCCATAAATTTGAGGTGGACTTTGACAGGTCCTGGAAAACCGGAGGTGGATGGGCAAAAGGAATACATTTGCTCCCCTCTCACTCTCAGTATACGCGCGGACTTATACGCAAGCATAAACATTCCATCCATCCATCCATCCATCCATCCATCCATCCATCCATCCATCCATCCATCCATCCATCCATCCATCCATCCATCCATCCATCCATCCATCCATCCATCCATCCATCCATCCATACATACATACATACATACATACATACATACATACATACATACATACATACATACATACATACATACATACAGCGAATCAGAAAATGGGAAATGAAGGGCTCGGTGAAAATAAGACAGAAAATAAGGGTTGGCAGTCAAGAAAACCTCGGAAGGCAAATGGGAGGTTGTGGTGGGTCATAGAAAGAGATGAATTTTTTTGAGACAGAAAGAAAGTGGTGAAAAAATGCCCGCCGAGTGGGATCCGAACTCACGACCTCCAGAATACCGGTCTGGGTTCGTATCCAACCCGGGAATCCCATTCGATTTGGGATTCGAATGGATCCCATTCGAATCTTATCATACATACCTACATACTACATACATACATACATACATACATACATACATACATGCATGCATGCATGCATGCATGCATGCATGCATACATGCATACATACATACATACATACATACATACATACATACATACATACATACATACATACATACATACATACATACATATGCACAGATCGAACTTTGTTATCTAATTGGCAGAGACTGTAACAACTCATGCATGACGGCTTCCATCGTCGGACTTGCGTCACGGTTCTTCAAACGAAGTTGCAGCAACCTGTATCCTGCCTTCTGCCAAGCCAAGGGTAAGCTTACTGGAACGAAGCGCCGATATAGGCCAATCAGTGTTTATGGGATTTTAGGTTTTATAGCGGCCGCTGTGAAAAGTTTTTTGTAAGCAACCCTCGGGTAGAGCTATCGACTTGAGTTCATCGCCATGTGTGCACCGTCATGTGGCCACCGTAACGGTAACGATGCATGTGGAGCCAAACCAGTTCTGAAAAATAAAACTGCAACCTCGGTACTAGCAGAGATCCGTAAACCCCACTGTACTTCTTAGGCCAAAGATACTATAAGCATTGTGGTTTACTGGATAACATAAAACTAGGGTTACATACAAAAAGAAAGCTTCTACGAATCACATCTCAGGTACACACCACCGAACGTAAAATTTACCACCCCTTAAAAAAAAGTTGAGAGAAGCGCGGAAGCGTGTCCAAACTTCGCTGAAAGGGCGTCTAATCGGTCATAAAACCTTCAAAAGCGGAAATCTGAAATGAAGAACTGAACCCATGCGACGATCTTTCGCGCACGAAGTAAACGCATCTATGAAAAATTCAAATTTATGCCGATACCTGGTTGATAAGATAAAGGTATACTATGTACTGCTTTTTCATGACCGACGTCTGTATTGTCTTATCTAGAAGCATTCCTTTTTCGCGATATTCAAGTAACCTTTTTGACACAATTGAAGTCAGGTTTCATGCACGTGCCGTTTTTCTGTAGAGCGTACCAGAGCGTTTCGTTCGAACAACTAGTCTACGAGGAATGCATTAGTTTTCTTACAGAACGCCATCCGTCCCTCTACGAAAACTTTCGCTTTAATAACATCAAACTAATAGGGCAGGCTCTGAATCTCCGGCATAGCTACGCACCGACTTATTCAAGAGGCGCCGCAGTGTTGATGATACACTGGTTAAGCGTGCAGGCTGCTCCCTGAAGAAACAGTTCACGTCACGCGGAGGGTTCCACGTAGTAGTTTGCCATGCGCCATTTTCCAGCGGGAGTGCCATCTCATCAGCACGAAAAAATCATGCGGAACTTGCGTGTCAATATTGTGAGAAATGAAACGTTTTCCGCGACTGCCTCTCGGTCGGTGGTTTTTGAAGGAACAGTGCACCCGGTCCTAGACATAAACGGTGTCGTGGTTATCAGTAAAACAGCGTTGATGGTTTCTCGCTGATTACGAAGTCGGCAGTTCACAGACCACCTTATCGTTTCTTCCAGAAAGCTGGTTGTTACCGGTGTTGTTGACGTATGTTGCTAAATAAGAATCTATTGCTACCTTACGCCAGGACGGTTGACAACGTGCTGTTGCGCACGGGAAGGCCGACCCGAGCCGAGCTCCGTCGCCTCCGACATACGTGTGGTAGCGTGGTTTGAAGCGAGCGGCCAGCCAATGTTGCAGCCGTGAAGAAGTCCAGAAGCCGTAGGCAAAACGTAACTCGTTTACTTCATAGCGAGAGATGAGCCGAAGCCAAAGAACAATGCCCCGACGGGTGGGGTTACAGTACAGGACTCGAGCAGGACAGCATTGATTCACTGCTCAAATAGGAATAAACTACAGCGCTTGGGGGGCCTTATTTATACCCAAAGCACCAACGGTCAAAACAAGCGTTCCCTCTAGATTGTGCGCCCGACACGAACGGCACAGCCGCACACAACACTCTTTCCAAAGTTCTTAAGCGGTCGGTAGTAGCGGCGCACGCTTAGTCATAGAGAGGGGAGAGAGAAGGTCTCCGCAGCGGACGCGGGGCCTCCATGTCCTTGGGCAAGTCTCGGCGTGTTGCTTCGGCACGCTACCGAAGTTTGATCGCGCCGATAGCGAGGCGCCTGATCCAGGCCTGTCACAGCTTGCTTGCAAGCGTGAGTCACCAACAAAGGGGCCTGCTTGAAAGGAGAACGAAGTGGGGTCTTCACCACACATCTGAGGAGTATTAAAGGAAGCACAGCGGCGGGCTCATTCGTAACAGTGCTCAGAAACATCGTGGGTGAAAAATTGCACTAGGTCTGCTATAAGACTGGCGAGGGGAAAGCATGCCTCTGTGGCTTCAGACCCACACGCAGGCACCTATTGCCGCGGACTCATGTCTGCACTTAGACTTTACCTAAATTGGCAACGCCAACTCATTGCTACAACGTATGGAGGGTCACGATCCTGGCCTCTATCCATACGTGCACTTGCATGTGTCTGTTCTCCTTCTTCAATGCGAAGCTGTTTAGGGGACTCGCAATGTCCTGTAATGCCCGTCACGCCAGGTGAATTCACCTTGCATGGCCGACAAATGGCGCGAACGCCTCGACGGCCGCCAGGTGTCGGCTCCTGCAGGGGTTGGGGAACACGGCGCACGTCCACTCCTGCTATATGCTACCTATTAACTACGAGACCTCAATGGGTAAGCTGCGAGTACGTATATGTAAAGGCGAGTACCGTTGTGACCGACCTCCTGCCTCTGCGGGAGGTGGCCACCAGCGCGGCTATCATCTCCTCTGTTAAGCAGATTTCAAAGCGTGGAACTGGCTTTAATTTCTTTTTTCTCGTCTAAAGGTGTTACCTTACGACGTACAGCAGGCTGTATTCTCCTTTACGAATGATCTAACTTGCATGCCTGTACGCCAAAAGCTTTCACTGCTGGCCGTATCCCATTTGGGGCGATCAGTTGTCGAGTTTAGGTCTAAAGCGCTAAGCGTTGCATTCTGGAAAAAAGTGGTGTGGTTGTTCTTGTTTTGCTGGTGGTGGTTTTTCTACGCTCAAAAAAGTGGTCAGTGCATTTAAAAGTAAATAAGCATAAAACACGTGTGATGCGGTGGTATTTGAACCCGGGTCTTCATAGGGGCAGCGCCATGCTCGACCGAGTGTGCTATCCCAGCACGTTGCAAGCGGTAGAACCAGGGTTGTCGTTGTTATTCCTTCTTTCCGGCGCACCTTCACTTGGGGGATCAGACCGTAATCGAAAACTTTAAGCGCCTGATGCGTCTGCTTCACAAAGTTAACAAAACGGTAAATTGGAAGAGTAAAAGTTGTAGGATAGGGAGTGCTGCATGACACCTTAAAGAGATAGACAACCGATTTTTTAGTATATTTCGTCTATCCCAGACGGAAAAGGCATCATTGAAAACACCTTAGGCTATGTTCAGACAACCGACCCAAAAGCCATATCGGCATCTATGGGCATAAAACACTGTGTGTCACGCAATTCGGTTGGCTGAGGCGAGAAATGGCGCCATTTTTTATGAAGTTATTACGGCAGTTGCGGCAACAGTCTGAACCCGGCCTTATACCTCAACGTTTCTACTCATAGGGCCCAAGATATTTTTAAATCGGGATTTTTAGGTCTACCTGCCATACGTGGCCTGCCAAAACTAGTGCTGCAACCATGACAATGAGCAGTGCGGCAACATACTGTTAACTGCAGGGGAGAGTAACAGAGCTATTTAAAACATTGTCCACGACTGAAACAAGAATAATGGGTAGCCATTTTCTGCTTCTTTATTCGAGTTTTGAATGGCGCATTGAAACAGACGGACCTGTTTGGAGAAGTACAGTAGTGTGACGTTTAGGCACTACATGACGCCACCTTTCAGTCGTTAGAAAGTTTATTGCCAGATTAAAATTATTTTCTGCTGTTTGTTCAAGACCTACTTACGGTTACCCCAGCATATAAAGCGTTAGCTGCCATATGAGCTCATGGACATGCACTCCCCAAAAATCTGTTGTCTGTCTCGTTAACGTGACGGCACGTGAGTACAACAGGTGCATACTACCCGTGCAGGTCCTTGATTTTAGGGATGGTGTTGGTGTGTGCCAGTCTGCTTGCTGACGTAATGCGCGCAGTAAGACGACGAAATAAATGCGAAGAAACAAGCCCAAACACGCCGTAGCAGAAACGAAGCCCGATCGAAGTAATTGCTGTCAAAAGACAAAACTGAACCGAAAGCGAAGAAAGAGAGACAAATACGATGTCGCAGCACAGTCGTCTTTATAAGTATCACCAAACTTTCTCTTTCGATGCACGTTAGGAGCTTAAGTGCTCCGAGGAATGTTATAATAATAATTTTCCCTGGACATTTCCGAACAGTTCAGTATTTTTTGGTAAAGCTTCAAAATTGAGCTGCAATTTAATTGCAGCTACAGTTAGGCGTATGATAATAAACACAGATCGGTACAGTCTTAATCGGTAGCGTAAATGCCCTTTTTGTGAAGACCCGCATCGTTGGTGTATATCTAAGGTGACGGTAACGTCGTATTCAGCCTGCGTAAAATGCCGTCATATTTATGTCCAGATTGCACAGCCGCTGTCAGGCAGCTTCTTTTTATCCGTGTGTAAAGCATCTTAATAATGGTAATAGAAGGAACCAAGAAAACTGGTTGCCAGGCAACGGCCCTTTTACTCTGTGCTGTGGGGCTGCGGTGGGTGTGTTCGCAGTGTTTTTTCTGCCACCTTTCTTTATTAAATGGCTCCCTTGGTACTCAAGCGCTACGTAATTAGTTCACTTTGTAGGCAGAACATTCGAACCGTTTACAGCGATTTCGCGCTTGGTCTTAGCTATTGTGCGTACTGTTTTTTTTGTTTGAGTGTATTCGCGTTTAAACGGCTAACTTTCGTTGCATTTCCACCAGGCTTCCCTGACAAGGACCTCCGCGTTTTTCCGGCAACAAATTTTAGCATGGCAGCCGCAAAATGCAAGGAGCAAAATCAGACCTTGCTTGGCAACAAGCTGGATCTCAATACGCAGTTGTATATCGTCAAAGAATTAAATGATCGCTACTACACCTGGTTTTTCTGGGATAGAGGCTTCAATCAGTAAGCATTTCGCTATTAAACTTTCCGACACTTATCAGCCCTGTAGGAACATAAGTGTTCATCGCACGAAAAAAGAAAACTGCACATAAAGCGTGTACACAAGGTAAGACGACTAGACACACTGCACCCTGTTTGTCCAGTCGTCTTCCCTTGTGTCCTCGTTGTATGCGTAGTTTTCTTTTTTCATAATGTATCAACTAGCCCAAGTCTGTATTTACTTATGTTCAGCCTACAATGGCAGTTTAAGCATAACTCATAGTTGAAAGGATTTATGGTTCTGATTTAGTGACACTACGATGTTTGGACTTTTATCAACCGTTACAAGTAAAATTAGGTAAAATTTATTTAAATAGCGATGCGACAAAGTCGAAATGACTAAATAACTTACAGCCTCCGAAAAAGTAAATATCGCGCCAGAGTCATCTGATTTCTGTATCATCGAGTCATGCTACTAGCAAGCAGCGAAATTTGCAGTCACGTGATGTTGTCCTCAGTCCGCAGTCCACGCGTTATTTCAATGCCTGATACTGCACAAGCTTCTGCTTGGAATGGAGGATGACAGATATATCACACTTCTTTCCAGGCATGCTGCAGACCTTTGGTGCCGAGCCCGCTACTGGTACGGTACTGGTACTGGTACTGCATACGGGAATGTTCCTCGTCACTGCTCTGATGCACTTGGGTATACATGTGAGTCTGGGAGCCCATAGTTGCGTCGGTTAACTGGCCAGCAAGATTTTAACGCTTTTTTCATTTTATTTATTTATTTTATTTATTTATTTATTTATTTATTTATTTATTTATTTATTTTATTTATTTATTTATTTGTTACAATACTCTCAGGGTCTCGAGGGCGTTGCAGAGAGGACTTGGGTCATAGAAGTTTTTTTAAAAAAGTGTTTGATATGGCCTGTCTTGAATAATGAATGTTCAGTGATGCTAGAGATCGAAGCGGGGAGGTGGTTCCATTCCCAACGCAGTTTTCGGTACAAAGGAATTGAAGCACAAGTTTGTGCGGCAAGATGGCACTTGAATTTGTTTTCAATGCGTGAGCAAACATATGAAGGAACTGCAAAAAGGTCGCACTTGATGTCAGTGGTATAGTGTTTCTTGACGTGCCCAACTCATCTTCCTTGTTGAGAACTTCACGCATTCGTACAAGAACTGTGTAAAATTGTAATCCACCGCTTTATTCTCATATGAATAACCGAAACGCGCTCAGGCCGTAGCGGAATCTTTGGGTAATTGAACAAAAATATTCAGGTATGAAAGGGCGTCTTTTGCTAATTATGCAGTGTTGGCGGTCGTCTTCGTTTTTTCTTTATGATCTACCCTGGGGTTAAAATAAGAAGCCATTGCATATTGTTCCCGAATTCCGTTTAATCGACGTGGAACGTTCTTTTTGTATTGAGAGTGGTATTGTGTCCTATCATGTGTTTTTCTGCTAGTGTTTTAAGATGTGGTTCAGTCTTAAGCCACGACCACACCATCTGTGTTTTTCTGAAGTGGGATAATTTACGTATGAACATTACAGTACGTCTACAGTCAAAGCCGAATATAAGGAACCCGGATATAGCTAATTATGCTACATATCGAACAAAGAAAGACCAGTCACAAAAATACACGCGAAACATATTTCTTATAACGAAGTTCACATCTGATGTATTGATCTTGGCGCCCCTAGAATTGCCGCCAAAATGCACGGTCTCGGGGCATGAATTGAGATGTTGATTGGCTGCGATGGAGATGTTGAGGCTCCCATGGGGCGGCGTGACTCCCGGCACTTTTCGCAACTGTTTTCGATGCGCCTGACTCACGATTAAACCCTCCCAGTCAGCGAGTCGGGGCCAAGATGGAAGCATCGATAAACTGTGAGATAGCTCGCCAACGTTACCGATGTTGTGTTGAAAGGAGTTCCCTTCGAGGATTGCCTGAGTGTCGATGACGACGTTGTCTTCACTGTGAGCCCGTCGGACGCCGACACCGCCACCGAAGTCATGGATGCTGGTGCTACTGGAGGCACGGATGAGGCGGATGACGTCGCGAGTGAAAGCCGTCCGATGCTTAATGAAGCGCTTTCGGCAGTCAATGTGCTTCGTTATTGAAGGACATGGACTGCAACAGATGCAAATGATGTCTCATGTAGAGAATTCTGTGGTAATTGACGCCGCCAAAACTAAAGTGAAAGCAAGAATCACCGCTTTTTGGGAAAGTAAGTAGTTACAACGGAAAATAGCTTTATTGCTTGCAATAAATAGATAGTTTTGTGTATGGTCACGGCATACTTTATTGTGCTCGTTTCTGCATGCGGGGATGGCAGGCGGAGGGGGTAAGGGTGAGGGGGTCCCGCGTATTGCAAACTCGTAACAAAAAACTCGTTAGGTGGGTTCGGCTATTTCGAACTATTGGATATATCGAACTAATAGTGTCGCATATTGCAGTTTGCTATAGCCGGGTTCGACTGTAGACTTTTTATTATGCATTACTGTATAGGATCTTTCAGAATTCATAATTTCAGTTCTGGGCTGCGTGAGAACTAAAATAAATAAATAAATAAATAAATAAATAAATAAATAAATAAATAAATACAAATGGAACGGAGCGCTTGTTGCCTTGTAGCCGCAATATTTAACATCAGAAAGCACCTGCGAAAGGAGGAAAGTGCGCAAAAGCAACACTAATAGTAATGTGAAACTGACAACCCAAATACACGTAACTGATGTCCACCCATACGCAATAACTTCAGGATCATCATACATTTAAGAATCACGAACATAGAACATATCATGCACGCGTGTAGCACATTCGATCCCGCGTGGTATGGAGAAATGAAAGTATTTACATGGTGTCATCTATTAATGCCCTGCAAATATTCCCCCTGTGCGTCCTTATCGCCTGGAACGTCACCAACAGACTGTTGATGATTTTATTATTTTGAGCAGAAGAAATTTGTTTTCACTTTACTTTCAGGTAGCCGAACTGATCCGATGAATGTCATATGGCCACCAGAAGACGAAAACCTGTACTGTGGAAAGTACCCCAATTTATTATTTTATGACGTTCACGGACTTTTTATATCACTGCCAACTTTTCCCAGTGGGTGTGTTGTTACTATGATTGTTTGCTTCGTTACAGGCAACTTGAACCAAACCAATGCAAACTGGCGTCTGACGTGCTTGGAACCCATGTATCTAACTCACGAGGAGGGCGTCGCAGCTTGCCGTCATTATGGAATGAATGTCCTGTCTGGGACGCTTGAAATGTTCGATTACGAAACGCTTCTAGAGGACTACAAATCCAATAGTTATCCAAGCCAAGTGTATTTATATTGGGTCAACACTCCTAAGAGGTGCGGAATAGGATTTTCCCATTGAATATGTGATGCGGGGCAGTTACTGCTGATGTAGATGCTATAATGTTCGTGAATCCAGCAAATATGACTTCCTCAACTTGATCTTCTCATGTTTAGGTTTGCAACGTCCTTGCGTTTGCATTGCTAAAATGTTTCTGTCTTGCGATGTACGTTTTCTATTTCCTTGTATGCCTTCCTTCCTTCGGTGCGCATATGTCGTTGCTTGCGGTCAGCAAACAATTCTTGGGCTGTACACTTCCTTCTTTTTTGTATGAAAATATCTTAAGAAAATATTGCCCGTGTGTCATGTCACAGGAGCTGTCCTCGTAAAACTTTCTATTGTTTTTGTCTCCATTCCCATTTCTTTTTGTTAGTAGAGAAGTTAACTATTTCGCATATTTCGCACGGTGCAATTGTATTTAAAAACAATATTTGCAGTCTCAAAGCTCACAGGTGTACACTTTTTTGCGTATCTTAAGGGATAGAAAATGTGGATTACCTTTATTTCTAGGTCCCACCTTCAATTCCACCTCTAATTAGGATTCTTAACTCTATGTGGTTTCACAGGAAAGAAATGAGCGAACCTATTGTTGTAGAAAAAAAGCGTTCGGGAATGCCGTAGACTATAATATTAAATTATTTTTATAGTTCTCAACATACCGCTTGTACATTTAAATTGGGTGCCCTTCTTAAATTCGACACATCAGAACGCATAAAACCAACACATTTTGTTCCCAAACGTTTTCTGCAGATAAGCACTAGGTTTTTCATACTACAGCGACGCAAATTTACGAAACCCTTACATTAGTCGCATTACGCAGTCACATTCGGATTGTTTTTTTTATTCGAGGATAAGCGGTAGTCGATACCTTTGGGTTATTTAACAAGCCCACAAGAAGACAAATAAATCAGACCTTGAGCTTTGCTGCCTCAAAAAATAAATACTGATGCACACTGATGTCCATTTGGTTTTAGTTGATTTCACTCGTAAATGATTTGATTATGGCACAGTTTACAGATAATTCCTGCTCTGTGATACAAAATGCCGCTTTCGCATCACAGTCAACCTAGATAAATGGGGGAGAGAACCACTGCAAAGTAGCTACACCTCTCGACAAGCTTTTTTCATTAAACGGCATATAAATGCGGGGAAATAATTGCTAATACCCAGTGCGTTTTGGATGTTACGGTAATAAATAAAGTACGCAATGTACCCACTCTCATTTCCATTTAAAAATGACGCTCGCCTTGGGGGAGCCACGCGTATGACAATGCAAACTTCAATGGTGACAATCATAGTACCTATTGCGCTTGTATTACATAATTTCGGACTACGTTGTCTCACGAACAATTTACGACAGCGGTAACTTTGCAGAAGATGCTAACCATCTTTTATTTACTGATTTTGCTTATATACATCAGCTGATTGCTCGCAACCCACCCCTCACTTATTCTCCTAACGGTCGCGAGGCCATTTTTTTTATTAATAAAGGTGGTACATCACCACTATCGTCTTTACACCGATGCTAAGTGAGTGCCACATATGTTAGGCCCAACTGCTCCAAAATCACATGGTTGTGCGTCCAATGTTAATGGCCGAAATAACTCCTTTCTTTTAGTGACGGCGGACAATGTGCTGCACTTCTTGGATATGATAAACAATACACCCGCTACGAGATGAACTGTTCAGCAAGACTCCGCACAGTCTGTGTCGGTAAGTTTCCCACTGCATAGGGACATTCAGAGGGCTGATTGGATTCGGCAGTGGAAAAGAGCTGAGAAATCAAGGGGGCTAAAGTCTGCCAGAGCGAGGCTTCTTCTTAGCTGTGTTGTTGCTTGTCCTATTTAAAATGACAATGAATCATCGCTTGCGCAATGCAATCAAAGGTGCGGCGAGGCTTTTCTGATACAGTGTAGGACCTTGCAGACAGGTGGCCACCAGTAGAACCTTGAATTGTAATGCTACCGTCGTCAAGTCAACATCCCCGGGCATCTCCGCGCACCACTCCACATTGAGGCGATTCCGTGCAACGAATACCAGCGCGCGGGGCCGCCCATGGCAGCAGATAAAACCTCCTATGCGAAATGCGCTGTGAACACAAGCTACCTCAGCCGAGATCAAGGCGTCTAAATGAACTAGTATACGGCCATTTTAGAAGCACACAGCGACACCTACCCTGCCAGTGCCCTCTGTCGAAATGGCTGAGTGAGAATGGGGGCCCTTCTATTATCCATCACTGCATGTCAGGTTTTTCTTGATTCGGCGGCAGCGCTTCGTGTTTGTAGCGACGTTCCTTCGGCTCTCGGGATGTCGGCGTCTCCTGTCGTTGTCTTCATCATCCCGAGTAGTCACTGTACTAATAAAACACCGGGACACTCGTTTTCCATAGCTTCGCGCTATGGCGTAAAGCGTACTTAAAGATAATGAGCAAAACCGGTTCAAAATAAACTCATTATTTAAAAATTTGTGAAACGCTCCCTGCCCGCTTCAGCAATCGTTAAGCACAACCAGAAGCTGCTTGTGGACGGGTTATAATTTGTGTTACACTCAATTACCCACCGGCTGTCGACGCTAGGCCTGATCGGGTGGGGTGGGCGGTCGAAGAAAGAAAAGGCATGCTTACCTGATTCCGGGGCGTCGTTGATCACCGTGCTTTCCTCATGCGTTGGTCTACTCGCTTTATCAAGGTTGCCAATAACACCGTGCAATGGCGTATCGTGCCTTATTAATAAGGTGAAACTTCCGTGCTGAAGGGAGTTGTATGTTTGAGGCCAAGGCGCAGTTTAGGAAGCCTGGCTGAGCATGCATCTCTGTACGGACATGGAACTGATGTGTGTGAACTGTTGTGGTTTTTATGTTCACTTCCAGGCGTGAACTATGGTGTCTGAGCCTCGTGCCACGGACATTATTGTAAAGAACCTTCGGTGCGGTGTACTAGTTGTTTTGTGAACTAGTGTGATGTTCACATCCTTTCCTCTGTGGCACATTGCGTAAAACCTGTGCGCTGTCGACCCGTGTAGTAGATAACTACAGCGGGTCCTAGCTGTAACTAGTTTTTAAAATTACGCCCACCTCCCCTCGCGGGAACTCTGGTGTGATGCGACGCTGAAGGGGGGTTCAAGCGCAAGCGGAGAGCAACCGTCGACCGAAAGGCCGCTGGTGAGCGGCACACCGGTTATATGCGCAGCGCGTCCGAAGGAGAGGAGACCGCGGAGAGAGTGTCGCGTCTATGACGCAACAAAATCCAACACAATCCACTTTAATCTAATCCAATCCAATTTCAACCCAATCCAATCCAAGTGAAGTCAAGCCAAGCCAAGCCAAGCCAGTACAATCCAATCGAATCCAATCCAATGCCCCTCGCGAGAGAGTGTTCGCTTTCGGGGAGGAGAGGGGGAGAGTGGCTGCGGACAACGGACGCACGCGGACAACAACGGACGCACGCAGGAAGGACAGGGCCGCCGACAAGAGATGCTCTGAGCATCGCATCTAATAAATTATCTTTGTGTGCTATAGGGAAGTGTTTTAAAGCGAAGTTTTTACCTCTACCCCTCAAGGGTTCTATCGCGACCATTGGTGTCAACAGGAAACTCCCGCAAAAAAAAAAAAGAAGTTAGTGGCACCGCCAGGAATCGCGCCTGGAATGAATAGAGAAACAGAGCGAGAGCCCGCTGCCTTACCGATTGAGCTACGAGCCATCGCGGGGACGGTGGAGACAGACGGTGCACTCACCGAGCACATCTGCGGGTTTACCCCTTGCGTTCTCGCTGAATGCCACGTGATGGCGTCACGCGACCTCTCGCGCCGCTGTGCGCTCCTCCTATGACATGGGTAGCAGCAGTGTTCGCGCCTTGCGCATGCACTAGGAGTTATCGAAATTAAAGGAAGTTCACAACAACGCAGGACATCCCGCTTCTACGTCTCGGCCGCCGATCTCGTTGCCTCCGTTGGCGGCGGCAGAGACGGAGAAGTGAGGTCATCTGAGACCGGGCTTGAGCTTCCTTACCAATGCGACTCAACCAACCACCGTTCATGAAATATAGATTGATTTAACCTTAGCAAAGAATATCTCCTTGAAGTAATCAACAGTGTTGTTAAAGGAGCCATGAAGACAAAACAAAAGTTTTTTTTAATCGAAAGATTAGGTGTTCCATAGTAACCCAAGCGCTTTTCCGGAAGCAAACAACTCTTTATTCACTGAGAAATAAAGCAACTTAAGCCAATTTTTATATCTCCCGCTAAATTATTTAGTACATTTCGTGTCGTGAACAATGGCGTCATATGAGTCGGTACATGATGAAACAGGTACGTAGTATGTCGACTCCATACAGCACCCACACGCGGGAATCAAACAGGAACAGGAACTCATACCGAAACAGAGACGGCGGCCATTTTAAAAATGCTAGAAAAAGAAACATCCCTCTCGCGAGGGGCACGATCAAATGCAGAGCATTTATTTCCACGGGAGGCGCGCCTGCAAGTCGTATGGATTACGTATTGGTTGTTGTTGTAATTGTTGTCTTCCAGCGTAGACATTGTCGATGAAGTCGATGGTGAAACGTGAAACGTGCCGTGAACCCCCTGCCGCGGCTATGACGCAACACAATCCAACACAATCCACTTTAATCCAATTCAATCCAAATCCACACCAATCCAATCCAAGCCAAGCCAAGCCAAGCCAATCCAAGCCAATCTAATCGAATCCAATCCAATGCCCCTCGCGAGAGAGTGTTATAGCGCCGAAATCGCGCAACCACACGAACGCGTGATGTTGACGTCACGATCACGCCACAGATGTTAGCGACCGGAGCGCGCGCGAACGACATATGTGGTTTAAGCGCGAACCGACCGCGGCGAGAGAGCGCGATGCGAGCGCCCCCACCTGTTCTTGCGCGCGAACCGGCTGTTGCTCAGCGCGAACCCAATGCGGCGAGAGAGGGTGTTGCGCACGTCCCCACCTGTTGTGCGCCCGAACCGAACGCGGCGAGAGAGGGTGTTGCAAGCGGAGAGAAGGCGAGGAGGACGCGGGGGAGAGGGCGCACCTGTGGCCGACGGTTGAATGAGTCAAGGATATAAGGCGCGTTCGTAACCTTCCGTTCTGTGTCGCCTTTGTGGCCCAGTGGGTAGAGCACCATGTATCTTGCGTTCCGCCCGCAGAGTCATGCGATCGAAACCTGGCGCCGGTAAGTATTATTTTTTTATATAGTGTAGGGGGAGCGATGCGGACTACGGACGTCAACGCGGGTGACATCGTGAGTTACTGAAATGCTCTGCATTTAAAACCTAGTACCACCCGCAGCCCTAAACATGGAATCGCCTGATCCGGACAACAAAGCTCTCGCCGAGGAGCTCGGGCTTGCATTTAACAACCTCTTACCACTTGAACGCTCAATGCTTCTAAGTGCACGAGTGGCACGAGTTGTGAGATACCAGGTGGACCGGAAAGCGACCATTGCGCGATACCCACAACAGACGAACGCCCAGCCGTCGGCACCGCTGCCTCGTCAGCCCTGTCGCGACAGACGAATACAGACTGGTACGTATGTGCCGTATTTTTATTACGGTTAATAATAGTTCAATTTCAGTAGCAGTATCGCTTATGCCAGTTGGCCGGTGTCGTGTATTAAAAGCCGTACGCACGAGCTCTATGCTCCGACTAGAAAGATACGAGTGTCAATGCGCGGTGTGTACGGTATTTTTTTTTCCGAGCTCAGAGCGCTTTGCCAGCGATGTGACGAAGTCGGCGACGAGCGGCGGCATGTCCCAGGAGTAAGCTAACGTAGGGGTCCCTGCCGTAATCACTTCGTCGGAAATGAAGCGAGCACACTCGTACTTACATTATCTGCTTTAGTTCCCTTTCTCCTCCGTTTGCAAAGTTCACAAAACATAGCCACTTGCTTCGCCGAGGTTCGTCGTTGGGCAGCGCTTGAAAGGAGATCTCTCCACCGGCGGGGATGTCGCACTCCCTCAAAGATTTGCCCGTACTAGATGGGTATTTAAGGACCCAGCAACAAATTTTCATTGTAAAGTACGCGAACAAACTGAAATTTTCAATGGTTGTAAACTGAAAACGAGCTCGTAACGACAGCAGCAAGCCAACACCATTCCGAAACTTCTGCAACGAGTGGCAAGATCTCGTCGCTGCTTGCTGTTCCTTACTCCCCTCGTTTCTATTTTTACCTTTGCTGGTTGGCGATATGACGCCAACCTCTTGTCAAGGGATTAAGATACAAATCAAGGTCGCGGCTGTGCTTGCTGGTAAGGTTCGTTGGCCCCGAGAGCCTCGAACCCGAAAATTCGTCTGCGCGGCGGCGACATGTCCAGCTCGGCTGGCGGTAGTTTCGTACGCATTTGTGTACATGTTTGCGTGTTCGTTCGGAACTTCACCCGTTTACTTCACCGTTCTTCGTGTCATAAAAGGAATGTGCAGTATGTTTAACGGGCATATAGCTCACTATGCAAACTGGTAAGCCCTGCCTAACTTGCGTTTGTTTTTGCCGGCCTCGGCTTTCGCAGAGCATTCTAGAGAGACATCATAGGTTCTGTTGCGGGAAATGACCTGGTGGGTCGCATGGTCCTTCCCTTTTTTCCTAATCAAGTAGCGAATTTGAGCGAAGTTTGCGTTAAAAGTGGTGTCGGTATGGTTCTAACGAGGGAATCTTTGGAATGAACACCTTGTGCTTTCTCTTCATGGCTCCTTTGTCTGTGGTTTCACTCTTTTTCGAGCCACGTGTTGGAATTCAGGTGACGTCGCATGGGTAATCGTCGTGGGTGTCGTGTACATCTTCGCTTTCCAACCACCTTCACAGGGTAGATTGGCGCGCATATTTTGTAGCGAAAGCTACACTCGCTACCTCGGGCACTCTCTTCGGGCTGACCAGTGTTGATCTTGAGAGCAAGAGGTCAAACCACACCCCCTTCCGCAAGCGCCCGGCATGGAGCAGCGGCCCGATGGCGGGAAGAGATAAGCGGCAGGAGAAATATAGGCTTATTTTGGATGAAATTATCTCGAACTTAAAGCCAAAGGAACTGGAACGCAAGGGCATTCGCTGGGCTAAAAACTGAAGTTCAATATCAAGAAGGGTGAATATAAACACTTAACACGAAACAATACAAAACACTGCTCATGAGCAAAACGAGTTGACAAAAGCCACTGTGATAAGTCAACTAGATAGACACCGGCAACAGTAAAGGCCCACGCAGATATGCAATCTCTTTGGGATTAAGACACGCTTGTCTACTCTTTCTGCTATGTTGAAAGTTCCATAATTTTGCGGGGAGTTTGTTCACGGTGCCTAAAAAAAAAGGTCAGTGCCAGCAAAATTAGGTTAGCATCCGCGGCACGTGGCACAATGTGAAGAAATATGGGAAGATAGGGGTACTTTAATGACAATTTATGCTCTCTCAAACGCGCGTTGATCACAACTTGTGTTCGACTTCCCTTGTCTTTGTGCTAGTTTTGTTCTGGTTTCATTCAATAATAGGTCCCTCCGACTAGCCCAGCTTGCAACCCTTCCGGCGAGAGATAGGCGAGCAGGCAACGGAGGTGTACGCGGGGCGCGTGTCGCCGCCTGGCGGATGAACTGAGGGGGCCGTGGCAGCAGAGATAAGCGCGCGCCACAAAGGAAGTCTAGGAGGCCATGTGCGGGGCAGAGCCGTGTGCGATGGAAGAAGAGGAACATCCAGCTGTGGTCACTCGTACAGTGGCGAGGTTTAAAAAACGCCGTGAGGCGAAAAAAAAGGTAATGAATGAGCAGTGTATTCATTGCAAACATGTCTGTATATTGAAAAAATAGAGCGCGATTAGAGAACGACAGTAAAGAGGGACGACGGGACGAGCGCTTGTCCCGTCGTCCTCCTTTACTGTCGTTGTCTAAGCCGCACTCTATTTTTTAGATGCAAAGCATCTCTTGCTCTCGGCTCCGTCGTCCGTCGTCCATCCTCCGCCGGCCCGGGAAGACACCGGCAACACTGCCCCTCCAGGATCCCTTTAAGGGGAAGCGTGCTCGTCTCGTGCCGGCCCAGCAAGACAACGGCAACACTGTCGCTCCAGCATATCTCATGGTCGGGCTATGTCCCTCCCTTGTTGTGGCGCCGTCCACACCCCCACTGCGCATGCGCGGCTCATCTATGGCCGGCCCAGGAAGACACCGGTAACACTGTCGCTCCAGGAGCCATTAAAGGGTAAGACACCACCGGCCGTTCAACAAGCCGAGCATGCGCAGTGGGGGTGTGGACGGCGCAACAACGACAAGGGAGGGACATAGCCCCGTCGCATCTAATAAAATTACACCATCTTCCCGTAGGGGAACCCTGACTAGAATGCGAAACAGCCATGGGCTCAATGCAATTTCCCATTTCGTAGTTCTGGTAAGTGAAAAGTGTGGTAGTTACCATGGAAACCAAACTGTAAATATAACGGTAGCTACGTTCTCCTCAACCTAACGGAACCGCGAACTGAAAACTAATGTGCACTTGAATCACCCCATGGCTGCTTTGCATACTACTCAAGGTTCCCCTGCGGGAAGATGGTGTAATTGGTTTTCAATCATAATGCACCAAGTTGCCCAGCAGATGTGTTTAATGTCGGTTATCATTGCGACACCCACCTCGAGCACACCTCGACAAAGGGGCTAGCCAGGGCACTGAACCTTTAGCTATCAACTAGGGTTAACCAAAGCCAACCCACAGCAATTTTTCCGCAAGTTATCTTCACACGGGAATGGGGCACTCCCACGCCGTTTCCCCGCGCGGCCGCTCGTCACGAAGCTGTTTGTGCAACTTCCAGTGAGTCGGGCGCGCAGACCTAAAACACACAGGACCGAGCGGCTAACCGTGACCGGAAACGCGCTAGTTCAATTTTCTCGTTTCCTGATTTGAGCGCGCGCCGGAAATTATCAGCCAGACGCGATAAAAAGCCCGCCCAGGGAAGCGCACTGGCGCATAAGGCACATGTAGATGCCTTCGCGCCTCCTGATAGCATTTCCTTCTTTGTTTTGAGCCATTGCCTATTGCAACAACAGAACCGTTAGCCGTGCCGGGACTGCTTCAAAGAAAAGGGTGCCTGAAAGGGTGCCGATAGGAAAGCGTGCCCACCAATGCTGAGTGGTGGACAAAAGGGTATGCCTGGCAGGGGGTGCATCTGTGAAAGTTACCAATGCCGTATTCTCCCCTCCCCCTTTAAGGTGGCTTCGGTCCTTGTACCACAGCATGAGTTTTTTTGGGGGAGGGGGGAATTTGTTGCTTGCTTACCGAGGGTTGGCTGTTGGTTTACTGAGTGCCTCCTTACTGAAGGTCATGTTTGGTTACCGAGCGTGCTGACTTTGTTGAAGCCGTGTGCTTGGTTCTCTTCTATGGTTTGCTGTGTCCACTGTTCTGTTTGCAGCATTCAAATGCCACCGGTTCCGCTGCCAAGGTGTGAATTTGTGAAGGACCCCATTAACTCATTTATAAAACAATGTTGAACACCTGGACATAGAGGGCACGCGGCTTCAGATCGCTTACCAAACAACAAGTTATAGACGTTGTACTTCTGGACAGATGCGACATACTTTACCTACAGGAAACAAACATCAAACCCCTTCAGTACGTCCAGAAATTTGAGGCACACTTTGGACGAAAGAGTATTTTTCTCATTCCCGTCGCAACGCTCCTGGGGAGTTGGCGTATAGTCTTTAACCTATCCCTGCTGGCACACAGCTATTTCACCTTTGACACAAAAGACAGAACAGTAGTCCTGGATTTCAACTCGAGCGGTGATCGATTCCGTTTAATCAACCGTTACATTGCCCCACACCCCTAACCCGAAAAAAATTTCTTCAAAGACACAGAACACCCTTTTCTGTACAACCGATACACCATATGACTAGGCGACATTATCTGTGTCTTGAACAGTCAGGTCGACAGAACAGGACCCTCGGAACGTGCGGATTACCGAGGGGGCGAACTAAATAAGCTAATCCTCCACTTTAACTGAATTGACGCCCATGTACTCATTCACGGATTGGCAGTCCAGCGCACGTGGCAGGGGGGGGGGGGGGGGGCGTGCACAGAGCGGGATTTACCGGGTATACATAAGCTCTGCTTTGGCAGACACTGTCACCGAATGTGGGGTAGTGGACACTGCGTCGTTGCCCACACAAGTAACGAAACATATGCTGGTAGGATTCAAAATAGTTAGCAAAGGGAACCCAAAAAATATTATCACTTGGCAGTTAGAGACACGCATATTGCACGACAGAACATCAAAAGTTAGTTTACGAAACCTTGCTAGAAGGGTAGCAAGTCAGTAATTGGGACTCCCTAAAACCTGAATGGAAAACTTTGTGCATCGATGAAATCCAGAAACGTCGGCATAGACAATCGGACATGCTAACCAACATCTTAAAACGCATACGGATGGTAGAACGAGGCAACCCTCGTTAACGAGGCAACCCTTGTTAATGAAAACGTACCACAAAGACTTAAACCAAAGGAACGAAAGGTTAAGTAGGCTCTTCCCCACCCTGCAAACACGCCCAGAGCTTGAAAATCTCCCAGCGGCCATCCACAAACCTTGAGGTAGGAACACAACAGTCAGCTAAACATGGAAGCGAACAGGTCCAACCAAGCAAACTTCACACCAAGAGGCATCGATAATTCATCTCTTACTTTTCCGTAAATGACCTCCTGCTGAGAAAACCAAAGACACTAACAGCATTGCTTCAAGACCTGTCCTTGCAAGTCTGCCGCAACTGCCAGACGAAGTCTTTTTGCACCTAGTAGCACCAATTACACTAGAAGAGGTAACAGAGTCAGTGAAGAAACTTCACTGAGGTAAAGCAGCAGGAGTAGGTGGACTGCCCGTTGAGTTCTATGCTACACTCGGGAGACCTTCTGTGACCTTTTTTGTGCGTGTTCTTAAACAATTATACTCGCAACTGACGCAGTCCGTCGCTCATTTAAACAAGGTAGAATCATCTCAATACCGAAAAATGCCGGGGAATGGAATGAGCCCACTGACTGGGCGCCCCATTATTCTGCTAAGGGCAAACTACAAACTTCTTGCGTCAGTACTGACAAATCGCATACAACTCACGCTATCTGAATTAATAACATCACGGTAAGCCTGCTTAGTTAGAGACAGGGACTGCCAAACCGTGAACATGTTAAACGGCGACATAGTAGAATACACAAAAAGCTGACAGGTTAAGTGCTGGATCATTTCCTTAGATAAAGCACAGGGAATCGATAGAGTAGAGCAGAACTACATAGTTGCAGCGTTAACAGCCTTTGGATACACGCGCAAGTATGCGCGAAGACATGCAGAGCGATCTAGTCATGAATAAACAGGTAGTAACCAGACTAAATGTAACAAGAGGCGTCCGCCAGGGGCGTCTGTTTTCCCACTACTTTTAAGTGCGAATGCACTTCTTAAGCGAGCCTGAATCGTCCGCCGCCGTCGTCCGCATAGCAACAGCTGCGGGTGCGCGCGCTCCTCGTCTCCCTAGCAACGGGGGGAGATGGGCGCGCGCTACTCTCCTCCTCCGCTCTCCGCTCAGTGACTGCGGGTGTTGGGCGCCTCCTCTCCACTTCGGCGCTCGTGTAGCCCTCGCCGTAACGGCGGGTGCTACTCTCCTCCTCCTCTCTCCGCTCAGTGACTGAGGGTGTTGGGCGCCTCCTCTCCACTTCGGGCGGGAGAGCTCTCGCTCGCGTAGCGGGCGCTCCGCATTCCGACGCGTGAGGGCGCTCGTGTAGCGGCCGCGTGGCGCGGGAGGGTATTAGTCGAGCGCGCGCCGTCGTCGAGAGCGGTCGCTGGTCCTGCATCTCGATAACGATGATGGCGGACCGGGCAACGGTACCAGCAATAACGAGTGAAATATCTTTCTTTGTAGTTGTGTGCGTGTGTGTAATCTCTCGACTACTCATTAAGATCACGATATCCACCGTAATCGCGCAATCAACAACCGTGCATTCGCACATACACACTCTCCCCCTCGGGGAAGTGCGAGGGAATTATTTTTCTTAGCAATAGTGTTGTTTTTGAAAAACGTAGAAGTAAACACGAACCTCTTAGGCTTCCAGCAACGAGGAAGTCAAACAGGCAAAGTAACGGCATCCTCAGACGATGTCACATTGCACCTAAGGGGCGAAAAGACAGCCTCGTGCATGTACCCAAATGCTTTGAGCAGTATTCAGAGCTTGCCGCCACCAAAATGAACTTTACGAAAAGTAAAGCTTCAAGCCTAGGCCCATCAGGAAGGCAAAACATATATTTTATTCCAGTAGCCACCCACGTAGAAATTCTTGGCATTACCTACACCTCAAACGAAGTATCGCTTAGAACTTGACATAAAGCACTAAAACAATTAAAATATATTGAAGAAGCTTCAGCGTACGACTTCCCTTTGCAGTCAAGCGGTACCTGGCACCAAACGTGTTTACAGGGAAAAAATGGTATATTGCAGGAACGGCCGCCGCATAGCGGTAAAGATGACATCTCAGATACTTCGCTTGTTTTGTTCGGACAAAACAGCCCTGGCAAAAACCTGAGATACTGGGCTTGCCCAGACAGCTTGGAAGATTGAACATTCCTTCAGTAGCTAACTACTCTGTGACTTGCGCATTGAGGTGTGTTCTCAGGGACCTTGGACTCCCGAGAGGGCATCCAGCTAGACAACTGATCGTGTACAGCTTGGAGGCACAGGTCCGGGTATTTCTAGAGCAGGCTCCGAGTGGACCCAAAGCAAACTCAGGAACCCACCTTTTATGTCGAGAATATTGCAGCATACAGGAGGTTAACGGCAAACAACTTACAAAAGGAGCAGTGACACGAGTAATGTAGAATTCGCACAGAAACTCGACGGGGTAAACTCGAAAAACCTAGGCACTAAACAAAAGGTCTCCCCCTGCCGCACCTTCATCAACGCAATCGGTACCGCGCGAAGCACAAGCCGTAAAATGGAAGCTTGGATGGTCTGTCTTGCTGACTACGATGTTTCAAGGAAATGGGGCACAACATCAACAGATAAGGTGCGTACATTGCAAGCAGAGAGAATCAAACGAACATGCCGTGATCCATCGCACAGTGGCTAAAGCGTTCTGGAGCATAGTTGGTAGGGCACACAGACAGTTCCGTGTTCGGTAATTCCTGGAGGTAACGATGCGCCCGAAGAAGTCCGTTGGCAGTACTTATTATAATGGTTGGTCTTTTCGCGCTATGGATAAACAGGTACACCGCCGTCAAATAAGCACGTTCCTGGCGGAACCAGTGGAACATACTGATTCATATGCACACAATGATAACAGAAAGCCTGGAAGCAGAGGTCTTCTTTAGAGAGGAAGAGTTCTTCTAAAAATGGTGTCCGTTTATTGAGGGCCAAAATTGGCGAGTGAACCTAAGTGTCACACCAATACGCGGCCTACGCTTTCTGGGAAGATGAGATTTCAGACGTGATGATGGGTGATCCTTACTTGTAAAGGGCACCTGTGCCTGGGGTTGGGGGAGCGTCCCCCTCTCCTCTCCCCAGGCAATGGCTGCACTGTAATGCAAAGTGTTTGTGATCACGAACGTACGTCCCTTATACTTGGATTAAAGCTTCCAACGGTAGGCTTCTTCTTCCTTCTGTGTATAGTGTTTATCCTTTCTGTTATCAACAGGCTACGATGTTTTCAGACTGAAACAGATGGGCCATGTATGTGCACGTAGTAGAGCCTGGCACCGCAAGCACTGTGTATCGGGGTATATTCCAAGGAAAACACAAAAATGTACTTCGGACGAGCCCCAAGGGCGAGGCGCGGGTATTGCGCTTGAGCACTCCGGTCGCGTTGGCCCTGCCAATACCCCAGACCTGGAGTAGATGAGGCATACATAATTGCTTAAATCCAGTTTCAACGCAAGAGAGGGAGCCACCGCCTCAGCAAGTGCGCAATTGCTCCTCTCACCGGCGCTTCTCTGGCGCCAAATCAGCGTGCGCCGTGTGACAAGAGAGAGGAGGGACTTACAATCTTTGAATACACTTACACACTGCATGCTCCGTCCATCCCCAAGTTTCACGTCAGTGGGGATCATAGAGTTTGTTTCTATGTACACTAAAGAGAAATCTGGCGCTAGCGTCTATGCCGCTCATATTAAGGCCGTATGTGTCGTCATGGGCCTCCGCAATGCCTCAAGCTCGCCTTAGTTTTGTCAGTGGCTTGAAATGAAACGTTTTAATGGTCGTGTATTCGGACACAGTGGTACAAAAACGCGAGGAATATGTAAAAAATAAAACAGCCTTTTTTAAAGCCGAGGAAAAAGAAGCAACGAGTATTTCTGCCGGAAGGTTGGGCCTAATATTCTGCGGACCAAGCTGGGAGTTAACAACAGTGTTAATATTTTGGGGGAAGCTCGTTAGGGTCTCGTATTTGCTTATTTTGCCATTATTTAAAATAATACGTTGTTGGAAAAGCTCGAAACTGTTTCTGAGCGTGCCTATGAAAACGTCGCCTTCGTGTTGAACAGATGCATCGACCGCCAGCTACAGTTTAACAAAACTTGTTGCTGAGCGAGCTGGTTTATAATTGAAGAAAAAATAAACGTGGAGTTAAACAGCCGTGGAAGAACACAAGATAGGACGGATACGGGCACCCGTAGCTGTGGTATCTTGCCTTCGTCGAAGTAAGTTTGGTTTCTTTTTTTTTTCGTCACCTCAACTTTCGCGGCGGCATATTACCCGCTCAGTCATTTGTTCCTTAGCCTCCGGCATGACCAACGTTAGGTACGATCACGCACTGCATGCTCTTTCACCGAACACGCAGTCGTCACGGCTCTCGGCTACCACAGAACACAGAGGATTTCGGTTCCTCGTAGATCGTACTAATGCATAGTGAATAAAGCAAATCCAAAAAACCGCCTAAGAATCCAATGGTCATGCCAAGCCCAAGTTGGAATCTCTGGCTTCCCATACATAACCCCCCACGGGTGCGCAAGGAGCTCGGTTAGTAGTGTTTTGTTGGTATGCAATAGATTGGCGTTAGAGAAGGGCGCAATAAAGCTGGGTGACTTGACTGAATAGATGCCGGTCGGTATTCAACGGAAGAGACAGATAATCAAGTATTATTGCGCCGCTTCTCCTCATTACAAGTTTGCTTCCTTTGCCAAATATTGCACATAGTTACATCATTATAGCGATAAAACGTGTTAGGCCGGGTTCAGACTGTTGCCGCAGCTGTCGTAATAACCTTAAAGAATGACGTCATTTAATGTCTCAGCCAACCGAACGACGTGACACGCCGTTTTTTTTTTTTCACGTCCATAGATGATATGGCTTTTGCGTAGGTAGTCTAAACATAGCCTTAACTTCGCAGATTATGCATTTTTATGCGTATGCGAGGCGTTAAATGGTCGGTCAATTTTCATTAAATTTGTGTTCTTTTTTTATTTGTTCCTTCAAGGCTGTTTATTTTTGTCTTCATCCTGGGATCGTGGAGTATAAGAAACATGCTTGATTTCCTTAGTACATTTTTGTTTTTTTTCTTTTCTTATCGGAATTTCGTATCTTTTTCGGTTTTACAACTTTCCTTCGACCCTTTATTTTCATCTTTCGCTTTTTAAGCGCTTAAGTACGCCAACATCGGTGGCGTGAGGTACTGGGCAAAGGATGGTTACCAGTTGAAAGAGCACGTGACGAAGATATCTCGGAGCTACAAGGTGCTACAGCGCTGGAGGCCACCAGCTGCGAATCGAGCCGCTCGTCCTGCCGTGTGATAAGGCGCTGCTTGGTGCTACGAAATGCAGAAAATTGATACGCAATCACCAGCGAAGGACCCGCATGCGCTCTCATCTATCTCAACAGTGGGTGGTAGGCCAGGAAATGTCGCGCCCGTAGGTCTTGCACGCCGCTCACTTGGTCCGTTTTATTTTGTTACCACCTGTACCTCGCGCAATTTATACGAACTTAGTACACTCTTTGAGCGCGTTCCCTCTTAGTATATTGTATTTTTGCAACCTAATGATGCACTTACAATCACGAATTCCAATAATGGCATCCCCAGTAACCAAAATTAAGTGCTGAAAAACCCACTGAACTGACTTAGAGTCGCCTTGGCGCTCACACTTTGTAAAACAATCCGGGCCGTACGCTACTCATGTTAGGTATAGGTTGAGGTGGCCGGAACATACTTATGTCGAGCCTCCAGTTCATACTTTTAGTGTGTATAGTTTGAGTGTGGCGCGGCGATGGGCGGCAGCTGTAGCGGAAACGAATTTGCTACTTGCTTTTGCTTTTGCTTCAGAAGAACTACAAATGTGCGGCTTGATTGTTTTCACCTCCTTTTACTCCATTGATTTCCGGCGGCCTTCTAAAAACTACGGCGATGGATATCTCAATGTTTGTGTTCAGCGGGTCACAGGAAATGAACTACGTCAGTATTGCAATGTTAACAAGTCCTTTAAAATGTTTTTTATAGTTGACTAATTTATCTGCAATGTATTGTGTAATAGTAACACATCCCTTTGTCAATACATGGTCGCTTGAACTCTATATTTCTTGCTCTTGCAATGGTCACAAAAAGGTGACAAGTAGAAAGAAAATAAGCAGCTCTGGGAACGTAGGCATGTATTCTATCGATTGCACACTTTATATCCCGCAGTGTTTATTCGTGACGTATTTTTTTTTTTCAGAGAGCCAGGAGAGAAGTAGTAGTGAAGCGTGCGTGCAATGTCCAACGTGCCCCAGGTGCCTAGACCAAGTTTCTGAAAATTTGGCTAAGCTCTGGAAGGAGCTGCAGGTGAGAGAACCCTCACAGGATAATGTAGTATAAGCATTTTGCTAAATACGTGCCTTTATCTGAGTAAATAAGAATAATCCGACTTTTCTTTATTTCCTTTTAGGCAGCAGACAGCATACAAGATATCGTTCAAGGGCTGACATATTTGGACGGAAATGTCAGTGTCGCCGCGGACATTCAAACAATGCCGTATTTTCTAGGACGCATATTAAAGATTATCGACAACCTCAATATTAACATGACCTCTGCAGAAAGGGCTGCTGCTACTCACGATCTGGCCAACCTCACCGTTGATTTCGCAGAAAAAACAATGCAGAAAGGCGAAGTTTGGAAGAAAATAAATAGAGTAAGTTCTGCCGGGATTCCCGGACGATAACGTTTATTTGCGTACCTTAAACGTGTATGCCGAATTCTATGTGACTTAGGAAACATTTTATTTAAATTCAGGAGCACCGACTAAACACAGTTGGTGGCCTCTTGAAAACTGTCGAAGATTTTGTCATAAAAATGGTGGACAACCAAGACCGCAGTTTTGTGAACAGAAGCCTGGGCAGTGGGAATCTAAGTGAGTCTCTAAGTCGCTATTCTACGTCTCCAGAACTTCAGAAAAATAATTGAAGTGAAAATAAAAAAACATAAATACAAACTTCTTAAAGTTTGGCCGATGAAGCAATCAACAAGTTCGTAAAAAGCTTGGAATTTACGACATGTCTTTAATTAAAGTTTGGCCTTGACACTCGTTTACCGCTGGAAAACTGCGTGGTTGCAAACAATAAGGCCGCCATTAAAAGAACCTCAAACAAAAATTCTCCTGCAGTGCAAACGAGGCATGAATTGACAAATAAACTGTTTTCCACGCCAATCAGACTTCATTCATCTAAAGCTAAGCAGATAAATAGCCGCTAATAACCAGAAAACTCTGCATGATTGAGCTGGCCTGCGCTCGGTGTGCCTTCACGAATCCATTCACCAATGCCGTGTGAATTTTAATGTTCATATCTCCTTGTTAGAGGTGGAGGTGATGCAGCTCAGAGGCGACGACTTGGCGAACGGGATCGGACTTGTCGGTGACTCGGGCTCAAGAGTAAACTTATCTTCAACCTCCGAAACGCGAGACCATGAGTATGTCAGCGTCATATTTTCAGAAAACCTTCTCGCGAAGGAACTATTGAACGGCCCTACTTCTCCATCGGCAGAAGCGTAAGTCTGGAAAGCCTTCCGATTGCCCTTCTTTAATTCTAGCGTCGATCGTAGAATAAGAAAACGGAAAGCATATTATATTTTGTTCGCATTCGCTGCCTGAAGTAAACGATTAGCTCACTGTCATGGCTCTTAGTCGAAAATAGCTTCAAGGCACCTTCGGATGATTGTATTACGAGGCATTAAATCTAATTACGACGCTCACCAATTATGTGATTAATTCCTGCATAAATCGTCATAGGAGAGACGTCTCCGACGATCGGGATCTTATGCTAAAGCCATTGTGATGTGAGCGATCTCGTTGGCATGACTTTTTTTCTTCACCTGACAACCGCTGTCTTTCGGTGGTTAACAAAATGTGCCATTGAACACACAGTATGGAACTTGATTTTGGGCTGTACCGTGTTTACTTGTGTTAGGCGAATATAAGAACTCGGCTAACCACATTTCATCACCGGCCTCTACAGATCGCCCGGGAGTTCGGTCTTGGTTACGCCTTTGGTGACCGCTTCGTTGGTGGTGAATGGTACTCGAGTAACCAACATTCCAAATGGAACTGTGAAACTTTTTCTCCCTTACGAATACCCTGGAAATATGGGGCAACTCAAGTGCTCTTTTATCATGACCAAGTGAGTCCTACCTTCGATGGCTTTGTGGTTTTACGTTGGTACCATTTTTTTCACCAAACAATTCTACAGCGAAGCTGCTCATGAGTGCATACCGAAGCGCTCAAATACGGTGTACACGTGTTTTCCTGTGCGCTGTCACAACTAAGTAAAATAGCGCGTCTCAGTTGGGGTGGGGTGCAGGGGGCACGTGAATTGCGGTGAAAGTTTCTGGGTTTTACGTTAGTTAGTCTGTTTCGGAAAATTCCTGAATACGTTCTCGCTCGTGTTCAAAGCCTTACGCGAAACGCGAGCAGGGCACAGAACCAATATCGCAGAATATTCAAATGCATATGGTTTCGGGGGAATTGTGTCACTGATATGCAGGGAAATTTTAAGTTAGCACATGCCACATTGGAAAACATAATAATGCATGCAGTTATAAGCATTGCACGGTGGTGCTTCAGTGGATACCAAGTCACTGTGGCATCGCTGGAAATGAGTTGGCGGATGCAGAGGCACAGCAAGCACACCGCATGGTACTCTCTCGGCTATACCCATCACACTGCAGGATGCCAACGCGATACTCTACCGATAAAATAAACAAGCTGCAGCATTGCATTCGTCGTAGCCGCACAACCGACATGAACGCCTCTACAGCCTCGATTCAGAGCGAAACGTTCTGACTCACTCATGCTCCTCGACTTCGCAGAAGTCAAGAGACACAGGCTGCGTCTTGGAATAGCCTTGACCAGAAGTATCTCCACACAATCGGGCGGGAGGACAGCCCGGAACTGCCTTCTGTGCGGTTGTCATGAAACTATCGGAACATTTTCTTAGCGCTTGTCCAAAGTACTCTAGTGAGCGAAATAACCTTGAGACAGCATTACTACGCTGGGACACTCGCCCTCTGTACGAACAAAACATCTTGGGCATGTTACCTGACAACAGTAAACGAAGCCTAGCCGTTAAAGCCCTGCTGATATTTCTTAGTGACTTCTCTCTGGACTCTCGGCTCTAGGTTGCGACACGATTTATCAGACTGCGGAGTAATCTCTCGATTGTTTATTTATGGACGACAATAATGTGCTGAAAAGTGGACTGTAATCATCTGATTCGGAGCCCCTTTGTATGTGAGACGTTTATTGGTTTTACTGCTTGTACATAGTTCATTTTACGATTTGATTATCATTTCCCATACCTTCCATATCCATACCTTTCTCTTTTTGTCCCCAGTACCCTCCCCCCCCAGTGGGAAATAGCAGGCCAAAGATCACTTTCTCAGGCCGACCTCTTCTCCTTTTCAATAAACAATTACTCTCTCTCACAGAGCATGTAGACAGATTGCGTGGGGTCGTGGAAGAACTTGATCCGGTGCTAAGTTTAAATTTACACGCGACTGCCCATTGTTACTTGGCGGCTGGACAGATCATACGACACTTAATTAAACACAAGTTAAACTACTGGAAGATAAACTACCTTGGGGTGCGGCCTGACCCCGGCGACCATCGCTGGTAACGGAATGCCTCACGAGAGCAGGATTGGCCACTCTGGTGTAGCAATGGCGACAACCCCCCATTAATGCGCCAATTAAACCACGACCCTCAGCCTCCAGTGGCTGCGAAGCAACTGACCACGGCGCCGGTCAGACCTTGTGACGCAGCAGAGGTTGCTAAGAATCCCTGGACCCGGACAGGCCGCCATTGGAATCTGAACCTGGCAACGTTTAACACGAGAACTTATCTAGTGAAGCGAGCCTAGAGGTGTTGTTCGAGGAATTAGAGGGCATTAAATGGGACGTAATAGGGCTTAGTGAGGTTATGAGGACAGGTGGAGCCCTTACGGGGCTTAAAAATGGACACGTC
This sequence comes from Haemaphysalis longicornis, assembly GCA_013339765.2. NCBI lineage: Eukaryota > Metazoa > Arthropoda > Arachnida > Ixodida > Ixodidae > Haemaphysalis > Haemaphysalis longicornis. The sequence continues at coordinate 22,024,269 of CM023450.1, read as the reverse complement.
CTATGTTACCGTGATCAAGCGGACATAAGAGAACTGGGAGTGGGATTTCTAGTACATAAAAGCATATCGGGCAACATAGACGAATGTATTAGCATTAACGAAAGGGTAGCCGGTCTTGCAATTAGGCTTAATAAGAGGTACAAACTCAAGGTAGTACAGGGCTACGCGCCTACATCCAGCCACGACGACCAGCTAGTTGAACGCTTCTATGAAGATGTGGAATCGGCAATGGCTAAAGTAAAAACACAGTATACCGTAGTTATGGGAGACTTCAATGCTAAAGTAGGTAAGAATGAGGCTGGAAACAGGGCAGTTGGTAACTGATGGTCTGGGCTGTAGATATAGCAGGGGGGACCTACTAGTCGAGTTCGAAGAACGGAATATCTACGCATCATTGAACACCTTCTTCTGCAAACGGGAGAGCTGAAGTGGACGTGGAGGAGCCCGAATGGGGGGCATAAAAAATTAAATAGACTTCATATTATGCGATAACCTTGGCGTCGTGCAGGCTGTGGAAATGGCTGGGAAGGGTAAGGCTGTAGTGACCACCGTATGGTAAGATCTCGTGTTAGGCTAGATTTAGGAGGGACCGTAAAAAGCTAGTACGTAGAATCCGATCAATGAGCTAACAGTAAGACGTAAAGTTGAAGAAGTCAGGATCGCGCAGCAGAAACCGATATTCAGCTCTTACCGTGGAAGCACAGTTTTTGACACAGGAAGCCAGTGACAATCTCACACGCATTATCGCGGAGTGTGCAGTAGAAGTCGGGGGCGCGATGGCTAGACAGGATACTGGTAAACTTTCCCAGGAGACGAAAGATCTAATTAGGAAACGCCAAAGCATGACAATCTGCACCGCAGCTGACAGAATAGAACTAGCGGAGCTTTCGAGGTTGATCAATAAGCGTAAGACAGCTCACATACGGAAGTATAATATGGAGAGGATCGAATATGCTGTAAAGAACGGAGGCAGCCTGAAAGCAGTGAAGAGGCAATTAGGCGTAGGGAAAAATCAGATGTATGCACTTAAAGACAAGCAAAGGAATGTCATCACAAATAGGGATAAAACAGTCATAGTAGCCGAGGAGTTCTATAGGGATGTGTACAGTAGCCAGGACATCCAGGATAATGCCGAACGAGAAATTGGTTCAGAGGAGATAGACATCCCACCAGTAACGACAGAAGAAGTAAGGAAGGCTTTGAAAGAAATGAAAGGGGGCAAAGCACCTGGTGAAGATCAGATAACAGCAGACCTCTTGAAGGATGGAGGGCAAATTGTACTTGAAAAACTGGCAAACCTGTACACGCACTGCCTAATTACCGCAAGTGTATCGAAATTTTGGAAGAACGCGAACATCATCCTAATCCATAAGAAAGGTGACATGAAGGACTTCAAAATTACAGGCCGATCAGGTTACTGTCAGTCGTCTACAAGGTATCTACCAAGGTAATCGCTAACAGAATTTATGCAACCTTAGATTTCAGTCAACCTAAAGAACAAGCAGGGTTTCGTAAAGGCTATTAAACAATGGACCATATTCACACGATAAATCAGGTGATAGAGAAGTGCGCGGAGTATACTGAACGCCTATAGTAAGCCTTCATAGATTATGAGAAAGCATTTGACTCTGTCGAAACCTCAGCAGTCATTCAGGCATAAAGGAACCAGGGTGTAGACGAGCATTATGTAAAAATACTAGAGGATATTTTCCAATGGGTCCACAGCTACCATCATCCTCCATAAGGAGAGCAGTAAAATAGGAAGGGCATCAGACAAGGAGACACAATCTCTCCAATGTTATTCACAGCATGTTTACAAGAAGAATTCAGAACATTAGATTGGGAACAGGTGGGAGTAAGGGTTAATGAAGAATACCTCAGTAACCTCAGAATTTCTGATGACGTTGCCTTGCTAAGTAACTCAGCGGACGAATTGCAAAGCATGCTTACCGCACTGGACAAACAGAGTAGAACCGTGAGCCGGAAAATTAATATGCAGAAAACCTAAAGTAATGATCAATAACCTAGGGGCAGCACAACGGTTTGAGATAGGTGGCGAGGCAGTAGAAGTGGCAAGCGAATATATCTACTTAGGCCAAGTTGTGACCCCGGATCCAAATCATGAGGCAGAGATAATTAGAAGGATAAGAATGGGGTGGAGTGCATTCGGCAGGCATTCTCAGATAATGAATGGCAGCCTGCCATTGTCCCTTAAGAAGAAAGTGTATGACAGCTGCATTTTACCGGTACTCACCTGCGGGGCAGAAACTTGGAGGCTCACTAAGAGGGTTCAACTTAAATTGAGGACGACTCAGCGAGCAATGGAACGGAAGATGATAGGTGTAACATTAAGGGACAAGAAGTGAGCGGAGTGGATCAGGGAACAAACGCGTGTTAAGGACATATTAGTAGAAATTAAGAAGAAATGGACGTGGGCAAGGGCATGTAATGCGACGGCAAGATAACCGTTGGTCATTAAGGGTAACAGAGTGGGTCCCTAGAGAAGGCAAGCGTAGCAGAGGGGCGGCAGAAAGTTAGATGGCAGAGGAGATCAAGAGTTTGCGGGTATAAATTGGTCCGCAGTTAACACAGGACCGGGGTAATTGGAGATTAATGGGAGAGGCCTTTGCCCTGCAGTGGGCGTAGATAGTCTGGTGATGATGATGATGAAACTACCAAGAAATGGGGGATGCGAGCAGCGATGCCCCGAGTTGGTGTCATTTCTGTAGGTTAATTTTAGTTCAATTTCATAATAATTTTTAAGGGGGGTGTTTTGGTTATGCGGGGGTAAAGTTTCAGTATTGCAGGTTTGTAGGTTTGTTGGGGCAGTTTTCTGGAGGTCGAAGGCGGATTGAAGCAGTATTAGCAGCGGGGAAACGGGGTATGGATCTGAACGGTCACGCAGGTCTGCTAGCATGCTTTTCCATTCTTTTTGTGTCGATTCGTGACACATAGCGTCGGTTACGGACTAATACGGACAATTATTGGCTGAAAGAAATTGAGTAACCAATGGTTTGCGATTTTATATAGGAAATACCATGGTGCTGTCATGCTTAGATATGAGCTTCTGTCGGATGGAATACATAAGACGCCTGCCGCATTGACACATATAAATCATGCATGAAATTAGCCATTTATACCTCAGTGCATGCCACGGTGTAAGATATACTGTACGTCTTACATGCTGTTCCTTGTGCATTGGCCTGCCTGTGTTATTAGAACCCTACCGGAAGCACCCTTCACCACGGTGATGGAAGTACTCCGTCATGGCGAATGGATTGGCCCTGCGCCATTAATTCGTCCCAGTAGTAACTCTAACGGGACAGACGAGGGAAAATCAGAGCCTCCTGCGAAGAGTAATCGTGGATGAGCTCAAGTTCAAAAAGGCGCGTTACAGGGGCAGATGGTTAGTGAAACAATGTGGAAAGGAAAGGAAGACACGACTCAGGAAGTAAAAAAAAATTGCGAGCAGGCTGTTCTTCCTCGGCAGTGGCATTTAAATCAAGATGCCTACTGCAGCAATGTGTTGCTCGTATATGACATTTCCAAGAATATGAGGCCCTCCGTGTACAATTGGTAGCGCCGCGTCAACAGTGGCAGTTAGACGTTATACGACGCAGGCAGGCATAGGCGGGTGATTACAGGTACAGCCTGGGGCGGCCGTATTAATTGTTAGGCTTTGGTACTGGAACGAAAGATGCCAAAATAACAGCCATCCTTTCGGTATCAGATACGGAAATTTAAGAACAAGAAGAGAATAGTATGAATCCCAATTTTAAAAATACTGATTTGTAGAAGGTGGTGCAACGTGGAAATTTCGTACCAGCAGTTCTGTCTGTCTGTCTGTCTGTCTGTCTGTCTGTCTGTCTGTCTGTCTGTCTGTCTGTCTGTCTGTCTGTCTGTCTGTCTGTCTGTCTGTCTGTCTGTCTGTCTGAATCATCGCACAAGAAACCGGACAGAAACTCGCGAGTAGGAAATTTTTATATGCCGAGTACCGTTCATAGTTTAATACTCTTCATCGCGCTGACTCTTCCAGCTTTCTTTCTTTCCTGCTGCCACGGCACCCTAACAAGGAAAAAAAGTGTTAGTAGACAGCGCCTTGAAGATGATTAAACTATGAATGCTATGCGCTGTATAAAAATGCCCTATTCGCGACTTTCTGTCCATTTTTTTTGTGCAATTATTAAGACAGACAGCCAGCCAGCAAACACCAAGACGGGCGGGCAGGCGGGCGGGCGGCGGACAGACAGACAGACAGACAGACAGACAGACAGACAGACAGACAGACAGACAGACAGACAGACAGACAGACAGACAGACAGACAGACAGACCTCGCTTTCAGAGATGACAATAAAGTTTTGTCGTTCACTCACTCTTTCAAGCTGCATCGCTGCGCTTTACACGAACTGGCGACAATACAAAATACTCCGTAAATATTTTTTCTGCGTTTCAGCATACTCTAGAAACGAGTAGCAGTTATTGTAGGTTCTATAAGATTGAAACAGGGGGCCAGAGGGTGGAGTTATAACTCTAATGATTTTTTGGTCGTGTGTTATAAAATAAATGCTGAATTTATATGAAATGAATCTGATTGTCTTCGCGTTGTTTAAAATGACAGATTGCGTTTCATAGAAGTGCGACAAAATGTGACGTTAGAAAGGTATAGCAACTAGAAATGATTAGGCCATGCTCCAGGCTATAACTAAGTCCTTCCTTCCTCGGTAAAGGCCGGTTACAAGTAATTGGTTCTAGTCACACACACAGCCGTGTCACCGGCGTAATCACAGACCTTTTAGTTAGAGACAGCATTGGACATATATTGTCAACCAGATTAAAAACCAGTGAAAAAAATCGGCAGAAATTTAGAGAACTCTCTACTAATACGTAGCATTCTTAAGCCGATTGTCAAGAGTGTAAGTTCGTTACAGCCAAATGTAGCTATGAGTAGCGATCGAAAAGTGTGGTATATCTTATCATTTTAAAGTTTTAGTTTGTAGTCTTTATGCTCGTGATGTAAATATATGCCATTATAGCGATGAAGTGCCTTTACTTTTTTAATTACGTTATTTGCGAGCATGCAAACCATACTGAATATTTGGTCCATTTACGTTGTTTTTTATTCGTAGTTCCAGCGTTATTTTGCCAAGTTCTTTTGTTTATTCTTCGGTTTTGGGGAGAGGCGTATAAGATCCATACTTTTGTGATTAAGCCGGATCATTTTTGTGCAAATTTTATTGTATTGGTTTTCTTGTTTCTTAGTTTTTTTTAAATTTGTCTGTCCAATTGCCCCATTTACGCGATTACAACAATTGCAGGTGTAGCTTTTGCCAAATTTTCATTTTTGCGGAAATGGAGGGTGTTACCCACGGTCCGCCATTCTGGTTATTTTTATTCGTGTTTTGAACGTTTTTTCGCGACTTTTTTTGTATATTCTTTGGTTTTGAGGGCACATGTGTACGATGCACATTTCTGATTTTGCCAGATAATTTCTGCGAAGTTCCTATTTTTTCATTTTTTCTATTTTTGTGTTTTAAAATTCTGTGCGACAAATTATCTCAAATCACGCCATTTAGCGATTACAGGTGTTACTTTCGCCAAAACTGCATTTCTGGGAAATGCAGGGCGTTGCATGTTTCCCCATTCTCACTTTTGTTTATTCGTCATTTGAACGTTTTTTTTTTGCGAACTTTTTTTCGTGTTCCGGTTTTGGGGGGACATGTATAATTATAAATACCTTTTATTTTGTGAGCTCATTTTTGTTTAAAATATATTTTCTGGTTCTTCTTATTTTGAATTTTTCAAAATTCTGTCGGACCAATTATTTTAATATACCATAGTATAACGGTTACAGTTGTTACTTTTGCCAAATCTGCATTTCTGTGTAAATGCAGGGCGTTACACGGTCCTGGCTGCGGTGGTACTCGACAAAGAATGCGACGCATTAAAAAATAGCTAGGAACATTTGACCTAGATAAATAATTGTACTAGTCATAGCATGCAGATTTAACAGCGACAGAAAGTGAACTGAACCGTGCGGAAGAGTTTAATGTGAACGTGATAGCCTAAGTCGTAAGTGTTTAGAAGGAAAACTCTGACATTAACAAAATAAACTTCGAATGAGGGAGTGAGTGGAGTGGCCATGCCCCCTCCACTAGGCTACGGTGGACTGAGACGTCAGTGCTGGCCGGCTGGCCCGCCCACTGCTGAACATTGGGTAAAAATTGCGGGTAAGAAATGGGCTGTTCCCACGCTCCCACACCATCTTACAAAGGCTGAGAAGATGGCGGCCGAATTACAGGTAGCGTAGTAGAGTGTGGGGTACATTACATGAAAGGAAGTGCCATTACAATAGGTGTTGGTCTGAAGCCGGCGAAAGGCGGTTGCGTTGGCTCTGGATAGACAGGGTGCGGCGGCGGGAAACTTTTATCGTTCGTGGAGGTACTGGGCTATAATCTCAGTCCTTGATGTAAGGAAACGGGTTTTGGGGAGCAAAAGGACAGCGTGTTTTCGCATTCTTTAAAAACAGCCTGTGGGTGTAAAATCATTTTTGCAGAGCTTGTTTACAAGAATATCATCAGTGGCAGCATATTTTTCGCAATATTTAAGACGACAGCACAGGTAATCCATATTATTAAAAGATTCATGCTGCATGTCATAGTAACCTTGAGGAATCCGAAAAAGTTGTTTTTTAATCCATGCATTCAGAAGGCAGTCATACTTGTGTGCAAAACGTTTCTTTAGGTTTCACAAAATTTTTACAAAGTCAGGTAGACTGGATGTAGGGTGAGTGTTGCAAATTGTTGTGCAATCTCAAGATTACAAGGTGGGCGTAAAATTTCTGCTTGTATTGATGTATGTAGTCAAATGCAGAGTATCACTTTCCAGAATGCCACTTCCAAAGGCACAGCACAGTGTGTTATTAAAACTTATATCCCAAGTCAACAACACGTACTCTGTCAATACCTGCTGACTGTCGATGCTCAAAACTGCCTTCAGTGTACAACTTCTTCAAAATGGCAAAAAATAACACCAGATTTAGAACGTGTTTGGACAATTGTATAATCTGTGCCATAAACCGAGGCAGCGGTAGGGCTAGGAGGCCTAGCAAAAACGAGGCTAAATTCATTAGCAGTTTTAGTGTAGCGATTCGAACATCTGATACTTTTAATGAAAAAGCCATGTTCTCCAGATTAAAGCGGCAACGATTGGGTTATCGTGTGGGGTATAGTGTTTTCCAGCGCGTATTCGTTTCGAGCACTTGTTCAGTTTCTATTTTAGCTAAGCCCAGATGAGACTACTAAGCCCAGA